>CM055118.1:793993928-794593928 GCA_029206835.1 Rana muscosa | reverse complement strand
GTGAACTGAGGACAGCCACAGTACCAGGTACTCCTGAGGGTGCTCTACGGTCATTAACCTCTGATTCTTCAGGGGAGACTGGTGCAGCCGAAGCATGCCCAAGATCCTCAGAGCCCGATGGAGACCCCCTATGCTTCCTGGGATTTTTAGTCCCGGAGTTTTTAGACGGCCTTATTCCTAAGCCCAAAGCTGAGGTATTCCAGCCGAAATACACCACTTACTGACAATAGTCTAGCACAAATGCTGCTATAAAAACAGTTGGTGTCTACTAATGTGCCTTTCTATGGGGATGCCTGCATCAACCGCTTGCTGTATGCCTCTTTTTAAATGTTGCCAGCTCTGTCTCTGCACTCCATAGCCAGCTCACAACACATAATTGTGGTTTTTAACATGCTGGGACGCCCGCACATGCGCAGAAGCGCTGCGGCGCGCACAGAGCGTCATCCCCCAGGCTCCGCCCCCTTTCCCGGCTCACCTCTATATATAGAGGCGCGTGCACGCGCGCGGCCATGTGCGCCTTCGGCGCTAATTTTGAAAAGGGAAACTAGGGACAAGAGCCAGGGCCCCTTTTTGCCGCAGGCCGGGGGATGGACGAGCATTGCAACATGGCAGAGGAAGCAGTTTCCCACAAGAGAACTCACCATCTGCCTGGACTTGCTCTGATAAAAAAGAAACTAGTCCACATGACAAGAAACGTTCCACAGCGGCCTCTAGTGGATTAACACAGGTACCGCAGTCTAGTATATTAAATATATATATATTTTTTTTTTTCTTGACCACTATTAAAATTATTACATTTTTTTGTAGTTACAGGCATGCACAGATATTAGCGGGAATACCGTTAGGTAACAGACAGAAAGACAAATTAGGCTTGGGGGTCCCCCAATAGAACCAAGTTCCTGGGGGCCCCCACTTACCTGTTCCCCGCAGCAGGACTTTGTTTGGTCCACAGAAGCCCAAACTTCACCTATCACGGCAGGCATTGTAATTAAACCTTCAGGGACCGGGTTCCCAAGGATTCCACTCCCCTGGACCTGTATAGCACCCTGCACAGAAAACATCTTGGTCATGGGTATGACCAGAGCTCTGGATCCCAGGGTCCAGCTCTCCTAAGAGAAGCATTACAGGCAAAACCTTGCTCTTCTCTGCAAGGCCCGGGTACCGACCGTTTAGCTATGAAGCTTTTTTGGTCGGATCCGGAATAGCTTACTGAGGCCCAAAAGAACCTGTACGCAAGCTCAGTGAAAAACACATGTTTCTTCTTGGCCAACACCTTAGACACTGGCAAAAAACTGAGGTGCTCCCGGATGGGAGGGGCTTATATAGGGGAGGGTACTTCCGGTTTTGGAAGTTGCCAGTGCCAGCACCTGAAGGTATCTATATAACCAATTAGTAATGACTATGTCGCTCTGTGTCCCGTGATGTACGAGAAAGAAAGATGTACTTCTTTCACAACTACATTTGGGGTTACCCTAAAGTTAATGATATACTGTACACGTAGAGGTACAATGCCAAGATGAACATCAGCCATTTTGTAAATTAATGAAAGTAGCCATCAGCTTTTTTACTCACCTCAAAATGTCACAGTGAAGCATTTCTGAAATTATTATAGTTCTATAACAATTGTCTGCGTTCAAAATATTGTTTTTTATTCAAAATTGGCAAATTCTACAGACATACCTGCACTAAATGTTGTCTTAACCACTTAACGACCGCCCACTGTGATTTTACGTCGGCAGAATGGCACGGACAGGCACAATCACGTGCCGGTACGTGACTGCCTTCGTATAGTTGGGGGGTCCGATCGGACCCCCCTTCTATACAGTGAGCGGTGGATATTTGTTCGGGAGCGATCCGGGATGAGGGGACGGCCGTTCGATTCCGGCCACCCCCTCGCGATCGCTCCCGGCGAATGAAAACCTTCCTCTGCCTGTGTAATGTAAACACAGGCAGAGGAAGTGATGTCATCTCTCCTCGTGTCGGTCTTTTCGATCCAGCGCGAGGAGAGAAGACATCTCACAGTAAGTGCACCAACAGCCCACTGACACCAGTACACGTAGGCACACTTTTCACCCGCCAGTCACCCTCAGATCACCCCCAGTACCCCCAGTCACAGTGCACCGTTTGCAGTGGTCATTTTTTTACTGATCACTGCAATCAGTGTAATTTGTGACAGTAAAAAGTTGCAGGGCAGTTAGGTTTAGGCCCCTTTAGGTCCAGGGTAGCCCCCTAACCCCCCAATAAAGGTTTAACCCCTTGATCGCCCCCCAGGTAACCCTTTCACCCCCTAACGCCAGCGTCACTAAGCGATCGTATTTCCGATCGCTGTATTTAGTGCCGGTGGTGCCCTAGATAGCCAGTTATTTATTTTTAGTTTCGCCGCAGGTTTTTATAGCGTCAAGTACCCCCATATATTATTTTAACCCCCTTATTGCCCCTAGAGTTAACCCTTTCACCAGTGATCACCGTATAAGTTTTACTGGTGACACTGGTTAGCCAGTTAGTTATTTAGGTTACCCGTCAGGTTTTTATATAGCGTCAGGTACCCCCATATATAACCTAATAAAGGTTTTAACCCCCTGATTGCCCCTAGTTAACCCTTTCACCAGTGATCACCATATAAAGGTTACAGGTGACGCTGGTTGGTTAGTTTGCTTTTTATAGCATCAGGGCACCCGCCGTATATAACCCAATAAAGTTTAACCCCCTGATCGCCCGGCGGCTGATATCAATTAGGTTTTAGCGCCAGAGAGGGTCTGCGTCGCCCCAGGCAGCGTTAGGTTAGTGCCAGTAACGCTAACACCCACGCGCAAAGCATACACCTCCCTTAGTGGTATAGTATCTGAACAGATCTATACTAGATCCCCAGCGGTTTAGGGTTCACAAAAACGCAGTGTTAGCGGGATCAGCCCAGATACCTGCTAGCACCTGCGTTTAGCCCCTCCGCCCAGCCCAGCCCAGCCCACCCAAGTGCAGTATCGATCGATCACTGTCACTTACCAAACACAACACACATACCTGCAGCGTTCGCAGAGACAGTCCTGATCCCTGCGATCGCTAACAGTTTTTTTGGAAGCGTTTGATACATTTGCTGACAGTCAGGTGCTTTTTTTACCTGTGAATCTTACTAGTGTACCCCTAAATTTAGAGCCCAAAATGGCAAGACGAAGGTACACTAGTAAAGAGGCCTACGAGATTCTGAGCATGACAGATAGTGAAGAGGAGGTCACGCATCTGTCAGATTCAGGCTCAGAATATCTTCCCGTAGAAGACAGTGAAGTCAGCGGCTCCACGTCAGATAGCTCTGACGACGAAGGTGAGGTCCCTGCTAAGGTCAGGCGTACCCGATCCCGATCTTCTGAGGTTGTTAAGGAGCAAGAACCGCAGGTCTCTCGTATCATGGAGCAGAGTAGTACTAGCGCCGCTATTCCTTCTGGTGAATTGGCAAGCACCAGCGGCCTAGTACAGCCTGGGCGTACATCCAGCACTGCAGTATCACGTGGTGACGTGGCGAGTCCCATAAGTGCAGTTCAAGCTGGCGAGGTGGCAAGCACAAGGAGTGTCCCGCTGCCACCAAGAAGACAAAGGCAGGCCCGTCGTGCCCTTCCTGCAGAATTTGCCTATCCTGATTGGGTCCCCACCACTTCTGCAGAACCCGTACTTCCCCCATTCACTGCCCAACCCAGAATTCACGTGGAAACAGCTGATTTTATGCCAATTGATTTTTATTCGCTGTTTTTCATGGAAGATCTCTATAGATCTATTGTGGACCAGAGTAATTTATATGCTGGTCAATTCATCGCCGCTAATCCCCAGTTGCCTTCCATTGCCAAAGATTGGAAACCAATTATGGTTTCCGAATTTAAGACCTTTCTGGGCCTTTCCCTCAACATGGGCACACATAAATTCCCGTCATTGCGTGCTTATTGGTCCACGCACCCAATTGACCACATGCCCGTGTTCTCTGCCTCCATGCCCAGGAAACGATACGAGCAGATTTTGTGGTTCATGCACTTCAACGACAATGAACTTTGTCGTCCACGTGGAGACCCTGAATACGTCCGGCTCTACAAAATTCGGCCCCTCATAAACCAACAAACGTTTTGCAGCCTTGTTTATTCCCGATCAAGTTGTCTGCGTTGAGGAGTCCCTGATTAAATTTTCTGGCCGCTTGTCTTTCAAGCAGTACCTTCCCAGCAAGCGTGCCAGATACGGGGTCAAGCTCTATAAGTTCTGTGACAGGGCAACAGGCTATGTATGGAGCTTTAAGGTTTAGGAGGGAAAAGACAGTCAGGTTGAGCCGATCAACTGCCCAGATTACATAGGGAGCGCTGGCAAGATAGTGTGGAACTTGGTGTCACCCTTATTCGGACAATTATTACACGAGCGTGCCACTGTTTAGTCACTTGTTTGATCATCAGATTGGAGCATGTGGCACCGTGTGACCTAATCGCCAGGGCTTTCCCCAGCGGCTTGTAGATGCCCGTCTTAGGCTGGGGGAGAGAGCCTGCTCGAAGTGTAATAACTTGCTCGCTATGAAGTGGAGGGACAATAAGAATGTTTTCATTCTTACCTCACTTCATGCAGACACGACAGTCCAAATTCGTACGGCGACTGGTGTTGTGGAGAAACCCCTCTGTGTCCACGAATATAACAAAAATATGGGAGGGGTGGACCTCAACGACCAGTTGTTGGCGCCGTATCTAATTGACCGTAAGGCGAGACGCTGGCACAAAAAAGTGTCTCTATCCTTATTCCAATTGGCTTTGCTGAATGCTCATGTGCTATACAGAGCTTCAGGCGGGACGTTATCTCTTCTAAAATTCCAGAATGAGATAGTCACAGAACTCCTGTATCCAGGCGGTTCTGCACCTCACCATCCCCTACCAAATGCAGTAAGCCGGCTGCATGAGAGGCATTATCCGTATGCCCTCCAGAGTACCCCTACCCAACGAACCCCCCAAAAAAGATGTTGTGTCTGTAGCAAGCGCGGATTTAGGCGTGACACCCGTGTTTTTTGTCCACTCTGTCCTGACAAACCTGGTCTTTGCCTTGGTGAATGTTTTGAACGCTACCACTCAAAAGTGAAGTTTTAGCGTAGGGTACAGCATTTCACAGACTAGGACACACTTACACAGGGTCTCCCAAGATGCCATCACATTTTGAGACCCCCGAACCATTACAGTTGTTAAAGTTACAAAAAAAAGTGTAAAAAAGAAAAAAAAAAAAAAACGTAAAAAACAAAAACACAAAAAAAATATAAAATAAAAAAAACAAAAATAGTTGTCGTTTTATTGTTCTCTCTCTCTCTCTCTATTTTCTCTCTATTGTTCTGCTCTTTTTTACTGTATTCTATTCTGCAATGTTTTATCATGCTTGCTTTTCAGGTATGTAATTTTTTGTTTTCAGGTGCGCCATTCAACTGCAGTGCGGAATTATTTATCTTGACAGCAACAGCGTTTGCTCCCACGATACATAAAGCCGTGACTCCAGTGCTGTAGGAGGTGATTTCACCACCACAGTTAAAAAAAAAAAAAAAAGGAGCATATATGCCGAAGCATGGGGGCAGCAGGGGCGGAGGAGCGATTTTGCTCCTAATGCCGCGTACATATGGAAATTCCGACGGAGACTTGCCCGTGGAAAAGTCTGACCGTGTGTACGCAGCATAACCTTTTATGCCGCGTACATACGGTCGAAATTCCGACGGAGGCTTACCCGTGGAAAAGTCAGACCGTGTGTACGCGGCATAACTTTTTTGTGGGAGGATGCCCCCATGCTTCGGCATATATAAATGGTGCATGTATGCCCATCATTAGAAGTGGGTGGATGAAGGGAGGTATTCTAATGGTGGGCATACCCACCGATCAATCTCTTTTTTTCGTTCAGCCAACAATACATGTCCAACAAGGACCAGCAACGTACTGGTATGTTGCTCAACTTTGAATGTTTATACCAGAATGATGCCTGCAGGTTTAGGTATCATCTTGGTATCATTCTTTTCAGCCAGTGGCCGGCTTTCATGTAAAAGCAATTCTAGCAGATAATTAGCCTCTAGACTGCTTTTACAAGCAGTGGGAGGGAATGTCCCCCCCCCCCCCGGATATAAACAGCGCCATTGGGAAATTGGGAAAGCATTTTATCACACCGATCTTGGTGTGGTCAGATGCTTTGAGGGCAGAGGAAAGATCTAGGGTCTAACCCCCCAATTTTTTTCAAAAAAAGAGTACCTGTCACTACCTATTGCTATCATAGGGGATATTTACATTCCCTGAGATAACAATAAAAATGGTAAAAAAAATAAAAAATAATAAAAAATATGGAAGGAACAGTTTAAAAAAAAAAAAAAAACGCAAAATAAATTAAAAACATTTTTTAAAAAAAAGCACCGCTGTCCCCCCCTGCTCTTGCGCAAAGGCGAACGCAAGCGTCGGTCTAGCGTCATATGTAAACAGCAATTGTACCATGCATGTGAGGTATCACCGTGAAGGTCACATCGAGGGCAGTAATTATAGCAGTAGACCTCCTCTGTAAATCTAACGTGGTAACCTGTAAAGGCTTTTAAATGCTTTTAAAAATTAATGTAGTTTGTCGCCGCTGCGCGTTTGTGCGCAATTTTAAAGCATGTCGTGTTTGGTATCCATGTACTTGGCCTAAGATCATCTTTTTTATTTCATCAAACATTTGGGCAATATAGTGTTTTTTAGTGCATTAAAAATAAAAAAAGTGTGTTTTTTCCCCAAAAAATGCGTTTGAAAAATCGCTGCGCAAATACTGTGTGGAAAAAAAAATGCAACATCCACTATTTTAATCTGTAGAGCCTTTGCTTTAAAAAAATATATAATGTTTGGGGGTTCAACATAATTTTCTTGCAAAAAAAAAATGTTTTCATGTAAACAAAAAGTGACAGAAAGGGCTTTGTCTTCAAGTGGTTAGAAGAGTGGACGATGTGTGACATAAGCTTCCTAATGTTGTGCATAAAATGCCAGGACAGTTCAAAACCCGCCCAAATGACCCCATTTTGGAAAGTAGACACCTCAAGCTATTTGCTGAGAGGCATGTTGAGCCCATTGAATATTTTTTTTTTTTTTTTGTCCCAAGTGATTGAATAATGACAAAAAGAAAAAAAAAAATGTACAAAAAGTTGTCACTAAATGATATATTGCTCAAACATGCCATGGTTATATGTGGAATTGCACCCCAAAATACATTTTGTTTCTTCTCCTGAGTACGGGGATACCACATGTGTGAGACATTTTGGGAGCCTAGCCGCGTACAGGACCCCGAAAACCAAGCACCGCCTTCAAGATTTCTATGGGTGTAAATTTTTGATTTCACTCCTCACTGCCTATCAGTTTCGGAGGCCATGGAATGCCCAGATGGCACAAACCCCCCCCAAATTACCCCATTTTGGAAAGTAGACACCCCAAGCTATTTGCTGAGAGGTATGTTGAGTATTTTGCAGATCTCGCTTTTTGTCACAAAGTTTTGAAAATTGAAAAAAAAAATGTCTTTCTTCATTTTCAAAAACAAATGAGAGCTGTAAAATACTCACCATGCCTCTCAGCAAATAGCTTGGGATGTCTACTTTCCAAAATGGGGTCATTTGGGGGGGTTTTGTGCTATTTTGGCATTTTATGGTCTTCGAAACTGTGATAGGTAGTAAGGAGTGAAATCAAAAATTTGCGCCCTTAGAAATCCTGAAGGCGGTGCTTGGTTTCCGGGGTCCCGTACGCGGCTAGGCTCCTAAAAAGTCCCACACATGTGGTATCCTCGTACTCAGGAGAAGCAGCAGAATGTATTTTGGGGTGCAATTCCACATATAACCATGGCATGTGTGAGCAATATATCATTTAGTGACAACTTTTTGTAATTTTTTTTTTTGTCATTATTCAATCACTTGGGACAAAAAAATAAAAATATTCAATGGGCTCAACATGCCTCTCAGCAATTTCCTTGGGGTGTCTACTTTCCAAAATGGGGTCATTTGGGGGGGTTTTGTACTGCCCTGCCATTTTAGCACCTCAAGAAATGAGATAGGCAGTCATAAATTAAGGCCCCTTTCACACGGGCGGACCGTATGTCCGTTTTTCACCCATCCGTTTTCGGATGAAAAACGGACATACATGTATCCCTATGGGACAGCGGATGTCAGCGGATGAACATCCGCTGACACCCGATCTCACCCGTGTCCGCTACGCTCCGTTTTTCAGGATAGAAAAAATAGGATTTTTTGTACTCACCGTAAAATCCTTTTCTCTGACATCCATGGACTGACACGGTGTCTCTTTACACTTTACACGTGGGTTATGTCCCTGCTTGCAGAAGGCCTAGGCAGAATGTGAGATGTTATACATACATTCTAAAAGCCAGAGTTGAACAGCCCCACCCAGGGGGCGGTCCCTCTGGGCATAACCCTCCCACTACAGTCAGCAGACTTCAGTTCGTAACAAAGCAGTACAAACTTAAAAAGGAAGGGTGGGTGCCGTGTCAGTCCATGGATGTCAGAGAAAAGGATTTTACGGTGAGTACAAAAAATCCTATTTTCTCTTATCATCCATGGACTGACACGGTGTCTCTTTACACTTTACACGTGGGATGTCCCAAAGCAGTGTCAAGAGGGATGGGAGCAGTATAAATGGAAAAACCAAACTTTCACTCCAAGAAGGCAGATCTCCTCAACGGAGGAGTCGCAACTTTAAACAGCGGCCTGCAGCACCCTGCGGCCGAAGGAAGCATCCGAAGATGCAGCCACATCAACCTTATAAAAAACTTAAAAGGTATGAACAGACGACCAGGTCGCCGCCTTGCACACTTGTGCAACCGACGCTTGATGTCGGAAAACCCAGGAAGCACCAATTGCCCTGGTGGAATGCGCCGTAACCGGAAAGGGAGGCGCCCGCCCTTTGAGAGCATAGGCTTGAATGACGGTTTGTCTGATTCCCCTAAAAATGATGGCAGACGAAACCGCTTGGCCCTGTTATGGACCAGGGGCAGTCACAAACAGTGAGTCGGACTTCCGAATAGAAGCAGTAGCAGACAGGTACACCCGTAAGGCTCGTACCACATCCAATATGTGCAGCGTAAACTCTCTGGGATGCGATGGGTGAGGACACAAGGACGGTAGGACAATGTCCTCATGTAGGTGACAGGTAGACACCACCATTGGCAAAAGGGGAGGTCGCAGATGCAACACCGCCTTATCCTTATGGATGACTAAATATGGCGACTTGCAGGACAAAGCCGCCAACTCAGACACTCGTCAAACAGAAGTGATTGCCACTAAAAGGCCACCTTCTGAGACAAGACAAGAGGGGAATATCCCGGATATTCCCAAAAGGAGGTTCCTGGAGGACCGAGAGCACCAAATTCAGATCCCACGGTGGGAGAGGAGGCTTGACAGGAGGGAGCACATGGCGAACCCCAAACACAAGGTGCTAACCAAGAAATGACCCGCTAGAGGTCGCTGAAAGAAGACGGCCAAGGCCGAAATCTGATCCTTGATGGTACTCAAAGCAAGCTTTTGGGTCACTCCACACTGTAGAGGATGCAGGATTCTGGGGACGGAATACGTCCGAGGACGCCAGTCCAGCGCTTTGCATATGGCGATATAAGCTTTCCAGGCACGGTGATAGATCTGTCCCTAACATGGTCAAAATGACAGAGTCCGAGAGACCTCGGTCCCTCAACACCTGGCTTTTAACAGCTCTGCCGTTAAAGCCAGAGACTGTAAGCCGGATGAAACATAGGACCTTGAGACTGAAGGTCCTCCCTCATCGGCAAACGCCAGGGAACGTCCGCAACGAGACGTACCAGATCAGCGTGCCAGTGACGCTGAGGCCAATCCGGAACAATTAGGATCACCGGAGTTTATATCAGGCGATAAGGACCCTATGGGGCCACCAACGCATCCGAGTCATCGCTCAAGGATCCCTGGATCTGGCCACAACCTCGACCCTTGCGACTGAGTCGAGAGGCCATCAGGTCCACATCCGACGTGCCCCACCGTCGGCAAAGGAGTTGAAATATGCAAGGACCACTCTTCCTGGTCCGGCGACTGGCGATTGGCGACTCAGATAGTCCGCCCCTACAGAGCCGGCACGTTTCTTCCGGCCCACTTCAGGATACGGATTACCTCGGAAGCCGCAGCTGAGCTCCGAGTCCCCCCGTGATGGTTTACATACGCCACCGCCGTGGCGTTGTCCGACTGGCTCCTGATGGAGCGACCCCGTACTCTCTCCGACCTGAGGAGAGATACAGTCTGATGGCCCGTATTTCCAGAACAGTGATTGGTAAACGGGCTCGTCCGGAGTCCAAGGCCTTGAGCCGACAGGACTCCCCAGACTCCACCCCAGCCCGGCAGGCTGGTGTCCGTCGTGAGTACCGTCCATTGGATGGGAGGGGAACGACTTTCCGGACCGAAGAGCCGAGGGTCCCAACCACCCTGTCAGGGACGCCCTGACCAGGTGAATCACCTGGATCCGAAGATCCAAGGACAACGGGGATTTGTCCCAGGTGGACAAGATCTCCTTCTGCAATGCCCTGGTGTGTGATTGGGCATACGGAATGGCCGCGAAGGAGGCCACCAGGAGTCCCGGGACTCTCACGCAAACAACGGATTGACAACCATGTTCGGGATGTCAGCAACTTCTCCAGAGGTAGGATACCTTTGCCTCCAAGGAGTCCCGAACCAGAACTAGATACTCCAGACACTGAGTCGGGACCAGGACTGACTCCTGAATGTTCAGGAACCACCCGAAGTCCCTGAGGGTCTAATTGACGATAGTCACCTTTCCTCTAAGTCTGAGCCACTTTCTGCTCATAGCAGAAGATCGTCCAGATAGCCCACGACAGCAATACCTCGCCGTAACAGAAGGCTAGAACCGGAGCAAGCACCTTGGTGAACGCCCTTGGTGCCGAGGCAAGGCCGAAAGGAAGAGCCACAATCGATAGTGGACTTCGCTGATCGCAAGGCGCAGAAACTTCTGGTGACTTGCGCAGATCGGAACATGCAAGTAGGCGTCCTTGAAGTCCAAGGACGCCAGAAGAAAATCCCTTTGGTGGAGTGTAGCGATCACCGTGCGAATGGATCCCATGCGGAATTTCTGCACCTTCTCGAAGGCATTCAGGGCCTTGAGGTCCAGGATAGGTCGAACCACGTCCTATTTTTGGGACGACAAACAGATTCCAGCAGAATCCCTGAAAACTCTCCTGTGACGGAACCGGCACAATCACTCCGGGCCTGATCAAATCCTGTACAGCCCCCAAGAGGGCTGCCCGACAGGTAGGAAGGAGAGGAAGATTCAAGGGAAAGAATCTGTGTGGGGGCCAGGATCGGAATACTATCCTATAACCTGAGGTGACCACCTCGCACACCCACCAGTCGGAGATTCGGGAGGTCCACCGATCCGTGAACCTACGAAGTCGTCCCCCCACCCCAGAGTCGGGCGGAGGCAAGACTTCACGCGGAGGCGGGCTTGGGAGCCGCTTGTTTGGCTTACGCACCCAGGGGCACTTGTGCCCACCAGCCGCACTGCCGTCAGTCTGAGAGGGCCTCCCTGTGGACTCTGACTGACGAAAAAAAAAAAACCCCGTATTGCTGGAAAGGAAGGCCCCTGTTTGCGGCGGGCCTCCTCACCCTTGCTAGTCTAAGGAAGAAGAGTGCGTTTACCTCCCGTGACATCCATGACGATGTCATCCAGAGCAGCACCGAAAGGTCTACCGCCTTTAAAAAAAGGGATTTTTATAACAGCTTACCTGTAAAATCCTTTTCTTGGAGTACATCACGGGACACAGAGCGACTTAGTCATTACTAATGGGTTATATAGATTACCTTCAGGTGCTGGCACTGGCCACTTCCAAACCGGAAGTACCCTCCCCTATATAAGCCCCTCCCATCCGGGAGCACCTCAGTTTTGTAGCAAAGCAATAAGTGTCCCAAAAAGAGGGGTGGGAGCTCTGTGTCCCGTGATGTACTCCAAGAAAAGGATTTTACAGGTAAGCTGTTATAAAAATCCCTTTTTCTTTTTCGTATATCACGGGACACAGAGCGACTTAGTCATTACTAATGGGACGTCCCAAAGCAATGCCAAATGAGGGGAGGGATACATAAGCTGGGCGCCATCAGGCATGAGGATCTTTTGCGGCCTGCAACACACTGCGCCCAAAGGCGACATCCTCCTGACTTCTAACGTCTACCTGGTAGAATCTAGTAAACGTGTGTACCGAAGACCATGTTGCGGCCTTACATACTTGAGCCAGGGAGGCCTGGTGATGCACTGCCCATGAAGTTCCAACTGCTCTTGTGGAGTGCGCCCTAACTTTGAACGGAGGCGGTCTCTTTCTCAAGCCATAGGCTTGTATTATGACCTGTCAAATCCACTTGGCTAAAGTAGATTTTGATGCTGCCTGACCCTTTCTAGGGCCTTCCGGCAGAATAAACAAAGTATCCGTTCTGCGAATCTGAGCAGTGGCTTTTAGATAAGCTTTAACTGCTCTTACTACATCCAAAGAATGTAATAACTTTTCCTCTACCGAGCTAGGTTTGGGGAAAAAAGAAGGAAGAACCACATCTTGGTTCAAATGAAACCTCGATACCACCTTGGGAAGAAAGGCTGGATGAGGACGTAATACTACTCTGTCCTTATGGACAACCAGATATGGCTCCTTACAGGACAAGGCGGCTAATTCCGATACTCTTTTAGCCGAACAAACGGCTACTAAGAAAATCAATTTCCTGGTGAGAAGAATCAAGGAAATGTGTTGCAATGGTTCAAACGGTTGTTTCTGTAGAACCGACAGAACCAGGTTTAAGTCCCAAGGACATATGGGAATACTAACCGGAGGGCTAATACGCATCACTCCTTGTATGAACGCTTTGACTAGTGAATGCGAAGCCAAGGGCCTTTGAAAAAATATTGACAAGGCCGAAATCTGACCCTTGATAGTACTCAAGGCCGCTTCCTATCTACAGCCCACTGTAGGAAGTCCAAAATCCTCCCTATCACGTACTTACGTGGATGCCATTTCTTGGCCTCACACCACGTAATGTACGCTTTCCAGATCCTATAATAGATCTGCCTGGATACCGGCTTCCTGGCATTGATCATGGTAGATACCACAGAATTAGAGAGCCCTCTCTTTTTCAGAATGTGGGCTTCAATAGCCAGGCCGTCAAACCTAGGGCTGGTAAGGAAGGGTGGTATATCGGTCCCTGCGACAGCAGGTCCGGACGATGTGGGAGGGTCCAAGGACTCCTCACTGACATTTTTACAATCTCCGCGTACCATGCCCTTCGGGGCCACGCTGGAGCCACCAGAATCACTGGTTTCTTTTCTACCCTGATTCTGCGGAGTAATCGCGGTAACAATTGTGGCGGAGGGAATGCATATATCAGCTTGAACTGATCCCAAGGGAACACTAGGGCATCCGAGCCACAAGCTAGGGGATCCCTTGTGCGAGACACAAATCTGTCCACCTTTGCGTTGAATCTAGATGCTAGCAGATCTACATCCGGTGTTCCCCACCGCTGGCATATTGCCTGGAAAACCTCGGGGTGAAGAGACCATTCCCCCGGGCATAATTGTTGGCGACTTAGAAAGTCCGCTCTCCAATTTTCCACTCCTGGGATGAAAACCGCGGATATGGCTGGGACATATTTTTCTGCCCACTCCAGGATGCAATTTGCTTCCCTCTGGGCTGCACGACTCCTGGTGCCACCCTGGTGATTGATACATGCCACTGCTGTGGCATTGTCTGATTGAATTCTGACAGGGGACCCTTGGAGTTTGGATGTCCATGCTACTAGGGCATACCGGGCTGCTCGTATCTCTAAGAGATTGATGGGCAGGGCCTTTTCTGCTTCTGACCACTTGCCCTGGAGAGACCATTGCTCCAGTACTGCCCCCCAGCCTATGAGGCTGGCATCTGTAGTGACCACCTTCCAAGAAACCGGACTGAAGGGTTTCCCTTTTTCCAGATTCTGGGGCACCAACCACCAATGGAGGCTCTTGCGAACGGAAGGGGACAGGGACATTGGTAAGTCTAAAGCCTGAACTTTTTTGTTCCAGGCTGACAGTATGGCCCTTTGCAAATTCCTTGAATGGAATTGACCGTAGGGTACCGCTTCGAATTAAGCCACCATTTTTCCCAGCAGCCTCATGCAGAGGTGTATGGATGGTTTTCTTTTTATACCCACCAAGTGGGTCAAATCTTTTAAAGACGACACCTTCTCTGGAGGTAAGAAAATCTTTCTCTGATTTGAATCCAGCCTTAGCCCTAAGTATTCCAGACTTTTGACTGGTCTTAGAGCTGACTTGTCCCGGTTGATAATCCAACCGTGATATTCCAGATACTTGATTGTCTTGTGAATAGCTACTTCCAGCTTTTCCACTGAGTGGTCTATTAGTAGCAGGTCCTCTAGATATGCCATTATCGTTACACCTTGTGTTCTTTGATTGGCCAATAATGGGGCCAGAATTTTTGTGAACACTCGAGGTGCTGTGGCCAGACCGAAAGGTAAGGCTCTGAACTGAAAATGGCGCCCTTCTACTGCAAAGCGTAGAAATTTCTGGTGGGCCGGAAAGATGGGAATATGCAGATAAGCATCCCTTATGTCGATCGAGGCTAACCATTCCTGCCCTTGTAGGGCGGTGGCCACCGATCGGATCGACTCCATCCGAAAAGTCCTGATATTTAGGAACTTGTTTAGCCCTTTTAGATTTAATATGGGCCTCACGTCCCCATTTGGTTTGGGGACTGTGAAAAGGTTCGAGTAAAACCCGAATCCGCTTTCTTCCAGGGGAACCTTCATGATTACACCTTGGAGCAATAGTTGTTCTAGTGCCAGAAGGAGGGATCCTCTCTTCTGGGGATCTCTTGGCACGTTTGACCTCATAAATTGGGCAGGAGGAGTGCCTTTTAACTCCAGCTTGTATCCCAGACTTACTGCGGAGAGCACCCATCTGTCTCTGATGGTGTCCCGCCAGGTCTCTGAACAACTGAAGCCTTCCCCCCACCCGATTGAGTGGGGGCAACGCTTCATGACTTGGGGGGAGGTTTTGTACCTCTCTTGATCCAGGGCTTCTTGTTACCCTGTGATTGTCCCTGATTTCTGCCCCCTGAATTTGACCGCGGAGGCCGTCGGAACTGCTTCACAGCCGATGTGCCCGGGACTGGAGAAGTAGGCCTCTTAAAAGAAGGACTTCTACTCTTGTTCTTAACCGGTAAGAGTGAACTTTTACCGGCAGAAATTTTCTGGATATATTTGTCCAGATCTTCTCCAAATAAGCGTTCTCCATGAAATGGGAAGCTAACCAGCAGTTTTTTACAGGGAGCTTCAGCAGACCAGTTTTTGAGCCACAGAAGCCTACGCATATGTACTATAGACAGCGTAAAGCGGGAGGCCTGTTGGATTGTATCCTTTATGGCGTCCACCGCAAAACACAAGGCTCTAGGCAGGTCAGCTAGGGCAAGAGCCTGCTGATCTGGTAAGTCCCTTAAGACTTGTTTCAACTGATCTTTCACTGCTTGGCAGACTCCAATCGCTGCTACCGCAGGTTGTGTCACCATGCTTGCTGTAGAGAAAGCAGATTTTAGTAAAGACTCCAATTTTTTATCTATTGGGTCTTTGAACATTGGAACATTATCTACTGGACATGTCAGTGATTTGTTCACAGAAGAGATGGCTGCGTCCACTGTAGGGACCCTCCCTTAGACACTGGCAAAAAACTGAGGTGCTCCCGGATGGGAGGGGCTTATATAGGGGAGGGTACTTCCGGTTTGGAAGTGGCCAGTGCCAGCACCTGAAGGTAATCTATATCACCAATTAGTAATGACTAAGTCGCTCTGTGTCCCGTGATGTACGAAAAAGAAATAGTAGATCCGTCAGGAGCTTCCTAAGGCTAGGTCAGCAGACCAGCATTTCAACCAGATAAGACGACGCAATACCACCGCCGAGACAGAGGCCCTGGATATTAAAGGGGCCGCGTTCAGCGTGGCGTCGCACACAGAAACCAGACCCTGAACCAGTTGGTAGGCCAGAGCAACTGTGTCTGGAGGAAGAATATGCTCCTGTACAGCTAGGTGCAACATTTTTGCCCAACCTGTAAGTGTTTTAGACACAAGGGTCGCCGCTACCACAGGTCGTAGGGCGGATCCCAACAAGGCAAACATGGCTCTGCTCACCACTTCTGACCTCCTGTCAGTGGGGTCCTCAAATGCAGGAGTCCCCTCCATCGGGAGAGTGATGGCCTTGTTCAACCGGGCGACTGGAGGGTCGACCACTGGGGGAGAAGCCCACTTTTTAAGTAGGGCATCTTCAAGGGGTATCTGATAGACAAACGCCGCGGGACCATAAAAAAATTCTTCTGCGGCTTTTCCCAGACCTTATCAATGAGCTGGTCAAAGAAAGTACAATGGAAAAAACCCCTTTAGAAGGCCTGGCCTTAAAAGAACCCAAGGAGACTGTATCCGCCTGAGGTTCTGCATCCGCAGCATTTGAGCTTGAGAGTGTCCCTCACCGCAGTCATGAGCACACTAACAAGCGCCCTGTCATTTACTGACTCAGAACTGGAGTTTCCCTCATAAGGAATGTCCTGTTCAAAACCATCCATACATTCAGAACTAGGGTCCTGAGCGATAGTGGCTAGGCCCATATCTGAATCAGCGCACTGCCCTCGAGTAGATAAAGTGGGGAGAGGGCGCCTTTTTGCGCCTTGCGCTTGCACACAGCTCCCATCCTGGTCAGAAATTGATTCCAGGGCTGCCCACAACAGGTCCATAGGGACCGCAGTGCTGAAGCACTGCCTGTTGCCACTGACATTTTTAGGGGAAGCTGGTGACACAGACACCATATTGTCCCTCTCTGAGACTCTCTCAGATAAAAAGTCCACCCACAGGCTGTGCTGACTGAGGAGGGGGCGCCCAGGGGACTCACCAAACCGGACCAGGGACCGCTTAGTTCCGCTGTCTGTACCGCGCTGTGTCAGCGCTGGTAAGCTGTGAGGAGATTGTGAGGAGATTTGCGCTGCTACAGCAGCGCTAGAGGCCAAACTAGTGCTGAAAAGCGCGCGGGCTACAAGAAAATGGCCGCCGCACTTCACTGAGGCGATCCGCGGCAAGATGGCCGCCATGACGCCGTTAAAATGAAACAGCACACACGCACAGCGCCACTCGGCGCTCAGGCCCCAAAAAAAAAAAAAAAAAACACACAAAAAAGCCCCAAGGCATACATTGCAGACCAGCATGAGCCCCCCAAGAACAGTGTGACCCCCAAGCACCCCACACAGCCAGCGCCAGTAATGGTGACAGAGAGTGACAATAAAATACAGGGGGAGACAGGGAAAATCCCCCACAGAGAAACACACAGCCCTTTGTACTCACCTGCAGGCAGGAGAGACTACTTACCCGTCCCCTGAGGGACACACTGGTGTTTCTGACAGGACTATCACAGTGCAGTACTGAGTAGCTGTCGGCCCGGCCCACCGCAAAAGATACAGTCAGTCAGGAGCTGTTCAGTCTTGAGAGGACCGTGGGAGCATGAAAGCAAACCCGGCCACCCCTGGAGTCATGGGGCCTGTCGTGAACTGAGTCTCACGCACAGAAGGCGAGGATCAGCACGCTCGATGGTCGGACAGGGAAGACTACGAGGATATCTTGTACCCAACCTGTTGCCCAGCCGACAGTTGATAGAAGATTCTCAAAAATAAAATAAAAAAGAAGAATTCCAAAAAGGAATAAAATAGGTCAGGAGACTGGCTCCTGAGGGAGCCACGTCTTCTCCTTCTGCTAGGCAGAAAAAAACTGAAGTCTGCTGACTGTAGTGGGAGGGTTATGCCCGGAGGGACCGCCCCCTGGGTGGGGCTGTTCAGCTCTGGCTTTTAGAATGTATGTATAACATCTCACATTCTGCCTAGGTCTTCTCCTGCAAGCAGGGACATAACCCACGTGTAAAGTCTAAAGAGACACCGTGTCAGTCCATGGATGATAAGAGAAATTTCTATTTTTCTATCCGTCTGCGGAGCGGATCGGATGAACACGGACAGACGGTCCGTGTTCATCCGATCCCCCATAGGGGAGAGCGGAGATCTGACAGGGCGGTCCCTGCACAGTGTGCGGGGACCGCCCAGTCATCAGCCGGCTCAGCGGGGATCAACGGAGCGATCCCCGCTGAGCAAGCGGAGGTTCACGGGGCGGATCATGACTGATCCGTCCCGTGTGAAAGAAGCCTTAGAGCTGTGTAAATTCCAGAAAATGTACCCTAGTTTGTAAACGCTATAACTTTTGCACAAACCAATAAATATACGCTTATTTTTTTTTACTAAAGACATGTGGCTGAATACATTTTGGCCTAAATGTATGACTAAAATTTAGTTTATTCGATTTTTCTTATAACAAAAAGTTGAAAATATAATTTTTTTTCAAAATTTTCAGTCTTTTTCCATTTATATCGCAAAAAATAAAAATCACAGAGTCAATCAAATACCATTAAAAGAAAGCTATATTTGTGGGAAGAAAAGGACGCAAATTTTGTTTGGGTACAACATTGCATGTCCGCACAATTTCCAGTTAAAGCAGCGCAGTGCAAAATTCTGAAAACACCTCTGGTCCTTTAGCTACAAAATGGTCCGGGGCTTAAATGGTTAAAGTAGAAGTCAAAGCACCAGAAAGTTCAGCAGAAAAACCTGTTACATACTGTACAAACCATTTTGATTGAGTGATCCTTAACCATGCCCCCTCTTGGGTCTTGGTCACATGTGTGGCTAGTATTGTCACCCCTCTGAAAAGTGATTGTTTTTCAGTGGGCATTTGACTGGTGATGAAGACCCAAAATGTCAACCCAACGCACTGCAAACACGTGCATTGCAAACAGTTGTGGAACGGCCCCATTTACTTGGATGGGTCACATTCAGCTGAGGTAACACTTGCTGAATGTGACACTCTATTTAATTTTTCATATGTCTGTGGCATGTGTACAGCCTTGATTTGCTGCATTTCTGTGTTTACACAGACCTTAACTGTGGCTCGACCGCCTACTTTTACGGCTCCCTGGCCACCCATGTGAATTGACCCTTAGGGGTATATTTATAAAGCGGGTAATCTCACATTTTCTGCAGGTGAACCTTTCTGGTGGATATATTTTAAATGACAGTGAGTGATTAGCCACCAGTGAATGCTTGCTGTAAGTCACTTTCATGGCTTTTTAAATATGACCCTTAGTGCAGCCGTAACTCATCAATCAGGGTAGGCGCCATCAATCCACATATACAAAAACAAACAATCATATATAAGATTACAATCAATAAATCCAGTGTAAATATAAAGTCCAAAATCGTGATGCAATAATAACTTGTGCACCAATGTGAACACACATTAAACTCCTCTGCCCATTCCGTGTGACCATACAACAAAATCACTGTGCAACACTGGAAAACAACCTCCCCCCCTTCCCTTATAGAATGGGTGGCAAGATAAACAATATTATGCTTATGGAGGAGATGCAAGCCAGATCCCTAGACAAACACGCAAAGTTTTTCTTCATTTGGAGTATCTGGAGGCATTACTCTACTTCAGATAAACTGAAGCACAGACTCTCAGCGGCGAGTGCTCCTTGAGAGAATGACTCACCCCATAATTGTGATCTCATACCCTGGAACCATAATCCCCCTTTGGAACAAGGCTTGCTGTCTCTTCACCCCCGCTCCCTCCCCCCTTTTCACCCCTGCGACCCCACTTCTCAGCTGGTTTCCCCTCTACCACAAAACCATATGCATTCTAGCCCCCCCCCAACACGAGTACTTCAATCACTCATGGGGCTTGAAAGTTCACCACCACTACAGTTCTAATAACTTCCACTGTTCAGTCTAGATACATTGACTTCCTCAGCTTTTGGATGCAGCAGGTTCCCGCAGGGGCATCCGGACCGATAGAAGCCGCACGTATATGGATGTCAGCACTATGTTTGTAATGGTACCTTAAAGACACGATTTCAAGTTATGTTGTGTATGACTTAGATTGCACTATTTTTTTTTTTTTATTGTACAATTCATGTTTTGTAGACCAGAACACCCTTTGTTGGGCGCCTGGTCCTGTTCTTGCTTCTTTCCGTTCAAACATATGTTAAAATAATAAAACTTATTGAACCTAAAATCACTGTGCAATCTGTGTAAGCACTACCAATACATGCAGAAACACTCTTCTCGTGAGCAAAACAATCCTCGGTTGATGCACTCCTTTCCCATAGTACTCTGAACTGCTCACCTTGTGGCGCTGACCTCAAAGTTACACAGAGGTTAGCAACATATGTATCCCTTCCTGGGATCATAAAATGATGATCTCCTCCACAGAATTTCTACAGGGAAAGCAGCTCGAAGGGGTGCCTCATTCACTTAGAAGTCACATGTGGTGTTGACCTCAATGTTACACAGGAGGTCAGCAAACACATATGTCCTCTTAGGAGAGAGAAGGTACCTTTTGAAGAAGTCCGGCACTGGACGATACGCGTGAGGGGTGGAGTTTCTGGCCAATGACATCATCATGCTTTAATCGAGCATAGAAGATCAAGGGAGCTGGTTAGCTGTGACAGGGCTAGCAGTGAATTAGGCCCAGCAAGAGGTGAGCCACACTAGTGTCATTCATGTTGCAGCTTTTCATTTATTCATTGTTTTAAAGAATTTATGCATGCGAGTGTCCCTTTAACGGTCAGTGGGCACTATAATAGACTTAATTTTTCATGTGACTTCTAAATGGATGAGGCACCCCTTAGAACAGTTTTTCCTGTAGGAGTTCTGTGGAAGGGCTACATGTGTTAGCTGACTTCTGTGTAACTTTGAGGTCAACACCACAAGGTGAACAGTTCAAAGTAATATGGGAGAGCAGTGCGCCATCTAAAGATTGTTTTGCCTGCAAGAAGTGTGTTTCTGCATGAATTGCACATTAGATTTTATTAAGTGCTTACAAAGATTGCACAGTGATTTTGTTGTATCGTCACACAAAATGCACAGACACTGTGTGTGCGTTTTTAAATTCCCAAACAGGCATCCTTTTTAGTCTCATATCCCCGTTTTGCACTTTATATAGATATATTGTCTTCATGTTTATATCTTTGTATTTATGCTAGTCATAATAAGAGTGTGGCGTTTTATAAACCACTAATAATAATACATTTTTCTAAAACCACTATTTATTATGCTATGCTATTAAAGTAATCACCACCTTTGACAGCGATTCTTAAACAAATCCATGTGTGCTGTCGACCAATCACAGCACCTTTCTCTACTATATATTATTTACCCTTGGAATAGACTGCATGGATCTGATGAAACAGCGGATGCTGAGAAACGTGTCATCCTATTGGTCCGTTCCCTTTCCCACGTCACTTCCGGTCCGACGCTGCGCTGCGCTCCACGCTGAGGTGCACTTCCTGATCCGGTCCAGGCTCATAGGAGGTCGCGTATCGCATAATGCCGAGGATTCCCCTGCAGACACCGGATCGCTGCCCCATCCTCCAGCGCTTCATCATCTGGGCTTTACATCTACCCTACGAACTGCTGCTGTTGACACCGGACCACCCACTATACATGCCCTTTATTTTCCATCATCTTGTGAGTAGCCATTTGGCTGTCTGTATTACTGCCATATATTAAAATACTCTCTAATACTGCACTTAGTTTGGCGCACCTTCCTTTTTCCACAGAGGACTTTAGTGTAAGGCCTCGTACACATGGTCTGATGACCAAGCGTCTGATTTTTGTCAAAAGCGCATGTGAGTGTGAGGATTTTGTCTAGCATACTAACTATCCGCAAAATTGACGTTTAACAAACATGAACATAGTGATGTACTATGAGAGTATAAAGAGGAAGTTCCTTTCTCAAGCGCCACCCTTTGGGCCCCTTCTGATAAATTTCATGTTAGTAGAAGTCTGCTGAGCGCTGATTCGCGATTTTCAGATCATACAAAACAAATGCCTTTTAAAATATGTTTGGCATAACTACATGCAAAGCAGCTCCATTATTATACCAATAAACCACTTCAGCCCCAGAAGATTAGGCTGCTCAATGACCAGAGCACTTTTTACAATTAGGCACTGCGCTGCTTTAACTGGTAATTGCGCAGTCATGCAATGTTGTAGCCAAACAAAATTTGCGTCCTTTTTTCCCACAAATAGAGATTTTTTTTGATGGTATTTGATTGCCTCTTGACATTTCATGGCCTCCGTAACTGTGATAGTTAGTGGGGAGTGAAATCGCCATTTTACGCCCTTAGAAAGCCTGAAGGCAGTGATTCGTTTTTGGGGTTCCTGTATGCGGCTAGGCTCCCAAAAAGTCTCACACATGTGGTATCCCCGTACTCAGGAGAAGCAGCAGAATGTATTTTGGGGTGTAATACCGCATATGCCGATGGCATGTTTGAGCAATATATCATTTAGTGACAACTTTGTGCAAAAAAAGAAATGCAACTTGTGTCAAAATATAAAATATTCCATGGACTCGACATGCCTCTCAGCAAATAGTTTGGGGTGTCTACTTTCCAAAATGGGGTAATTTGGGGGGGGGGGGATTTTAAACTGTCCTGGCATTTTATGCACAACATTTAGAAGCTTATGTCACACATCACCCACTCTAGCCACTTGAAGACAAAGCCCTTTCTGACACTTTTTGTTTACATGAAAAAAAATTACTTTGAACCCCCAAACATTATATATTTTATTAAAGCAAAGGCCCTACAGATTAAAATGGTGGGTGTTGCATTTTTTTTCACACAGTTTTTCCGCTGCGATTTTTCAAACGCATTTTTTTTTTTTTTTAAAACACATTTTTTTTCGTTTTAATGCACTAAAACACACTATATTGCCCAAATGTTTGATGAAATAAAAAAGATGATCTTAGGCCGAATACATGGATTCCAAACACGACATGCTTTAAAATTGCGCACAAATGTGCAGCGGCGACAAACTACATACATTTTTAAAAGCCTTTACAGGTTACCACTTTAGATTTACAGGAGGAGGTCTTCTGCTAAAATTACTGCCCTCGATCTGATCTTCGGGGTGATACCTCACATGCATGGTGCAATTGCTGTTTACATATGACGCCAGACCGACGCTTGCGTTCGCCTTTGCGCGAGAGAAGGGGGGGGACAGGGGGGCTTTTTTTTTTAATTATTATTTATTTTGCTTTTTCATTTTATTTTTAAACTGTTCCTTTCATTATTTTTATATTTTTTTTATAATTTGTATTGTTATCTCAGGGAAGGTAAATATCCCCTATGATAGCAATAGGTAGGGACAGGTACTCTTTTTTGTAAAAATTGGGGTCGATTAGACCCTAGATCTCTCCTCTGTCCTCAAAGCATCTGACCACACCAAGATCAGTGTGATAAAAGACCTTTCCCAAGGGCGCTGTTTATATCCGGCGAAATCTAAGTCACAGCTACGACGCTTTGCCCAGCCGGACCAACCTGCAGCAGTATAACTGCGGCAGCTGGTCCGGAACTGGTTAAAGAAGATGAGAATTTTGACATTTCATCAATTGCCGTGTCACGAATGTTAATTCTAGAGTACAACAGTAGTTTATAAGACCGAACCCTTCCCAGTCGTTCCTTGACGCGCGTTTGACGGATTTCTGTACTGATCGTTCAAAAATAAGACGTTGAGTTCACATCCAACAAAAACTGTATTGCCTGCACATTCAGCTTTTGTCTGATGTAAAAGTGAAATCGTCTGTCGAATGCACCATACTAACGATCCGAAAATCCGCAGACAGCTTGTCTTCAGACTTTTCCCTTCTGATTTTCCTACCGTGTGTACGAGGCCATAGTTCACATTGGGGCACACATTATTATTGAACCTTGATTTTGGACTCTAGGACATACAGTAGGTGCCGCCGATATTGTATTTCTATCGCGCTCCCCATCGCCGAGATTCTCGGCGACAGGAGTGCCGAGATCTCGGCAGCAGGGTGGCGACACGTGTCGCGCTCGCTGCAATAGCGAGGAGACGCGACACTGTATTGAGCGGGGATCCGACGCGGATTCCCGCCAATACCAGGCACTGCGTTTGGTATGAATCCTGAGCGGGAACTCCACGCCAATTTTTAAAGAAAAAAACGGCGTGGGTTCCCCCTCCAGGAGCATACCAGGCCCTTGGGTCTGGTCTGGATTTGAAGGGGAACCCTACGCCAAAAAAACGGCGTGGGGGTCCCCCTCAAGATCCAAACCAGACCCTTATCCGAGCACGCAACCTGGCAGGCCGCAGGGGAAGAGGGGGGGGACGAGAGCGTCACAGTCACATGCTCCGGGGCACATGTGCACATGACGTCACAGTCACATGCTCCGGGGCACATGTGCACATGTGACTGTGACGTCATGGGACCATGTGACTGTGACGTCATGAGAAGCCAATATTAATCTCTGCGGACCGAAGATTTATCATTACTGCGAGAGGAAGCGACGAGTCAACATCGAGGAGGAGAAGAGGGAAGAAGACGGCGACGACGGAGAAGACAGGCTCCTCCACTAGCAAAAGAGCTACCAAGAAGTTAGTGGAGGGGCCGGCAGAAGGACAACGGAGAGCCGGACGAGACGACGGAGAAGACCGGGCCTCCGCTAGCAAAAGAGCTAAAAAGAAGTTAGCGGAGGCCCGGCGGAAGAAAGAACCGGAGAGCGGGAGAAGAACCGGAGAGCGGGAGAAGAAGAAGGCGACGGAGAAGACCGGGCCTCCGCTAGCAAAAGAGCTAAAAAGAAGTTAGCGGAGGCCCGGCAGAAGAAAGAACTGGAGAACGCGGCGACGACACCGGAGACCCCCGAAGTCGGAAGAAGACCTCCGGAGCGGTGCAATAAAATACTTTTAAAAACTGTGTTGTGTTTTTATTTCCATTTATTTTCCACCAGGTGAATGGGTAGGAGTACGATGTACCCCATACTCATTCACATAGGGTGGGGGGGGCGGGATCTGGGGGCCCCCTTATTAAAGGGGGCTCCCGGATTCCGATAAACCCCCCGCCCACAGACCCCGACAACCAACGGCCAGGGTTGTCGGGAAGAGGCCCTGTCCTCATCAACATGGGGGCAGGGTGCTCTGGGGTGGGGGGGCCGCAGGTCGCCCCCCTGCCCCAGAGCACCAAACCCCCCATGTTGAGGGCATGTGGCCTGGTACGGTTCAGGAGGGAGGGGGGGCCGCTCTCGTCCCCCCTCTTCCCCTGCGGCCTGCCAGGTTGCGTGCTCGGATAAGGGTCTGGTTTGGATCTTGAGGGGGACCCCCACGCCGTTTTTTCGGCGTAGGGCTCTCCTTCAAATCCAGACCAGACCCAAGGGCCTGGTATGCTCCTGGAGGGGGAACCCACGCCGTTTTTTTCTTTAAAAATTGGCGTGGAGTTCCCGCTCAGGATTCATACCAAACGCAGTGCCTGGTATTGGCGGGAATCCGCGTCGGATCCCCGCCTATCGGCAATGCGTGTCGCTCATCGTGAAAGAAACATTTTTTCCTTTCCCGATGACGAGACAGCTCGGCGCTGGCTCTCGCGACGGAGCTCATAGGGTGTCAATATCGCCGCTAGAAGCGGCGAGATTGACACAATATCGGCGGCACCTACTGTAGGTTGGACTTGATAGATTTGTGTCTTTTTTCAACCTCGCCTACTATGTAACTATGATTTTGGACTCTACATTTATATTAGAAATATTGAATTCACTTTTATATCTCATTGATTGTTTTTTTGTATAGTTGGATTGATAGTGATACATTGATTAACAAGATATGATTTCTCTCTAGGTCAGGCGATATTACTAGTGGTGTCAGCGAACTGTCAATGGTAGTATTGAGTTAGACAGGTTTTTTTTTTCCCGGGGAAAAAAAGAAAAACACAACAGCCACGGTTAGTATTGTGCTTCCTCCTCCTCCTCCCCCCCCCCCCCCAGAACACTTCGATCATCGCTCTCAACCATTGGTTGGGAGTGCTGATTGGGAGCCGGTCAGCTGCTGGTTTTCCAGCATGCACGTCCGATAGAAGCCGGGCAAACAGACGGGCTGACATACAAATGGGCCAAATGTCAGCCCACATTCAGCCTGTGTGTACTAGGCATTAGTGTAGATGTCTATACTATTCTTTAGCCACATTGGCAGTGCTAGACAATTCAATTACCATGGTTTTAAAGACCCTGTTCTGTAAAAATATGTCATTATGACCAAAGTCATTTTTTAAATGACAGGTCCACTTTAAATGACATCTTGTGTAACTGAAAAATTTAGATAACAATCATGAGCTGCAACAAAAAAAGAGAACTGCACACGTCAAGAAGCTTATAAAGTCTATTGATCTGTAGCACTCTTACAAGCAGCATCAGAGCACATGAAATAACTTAAACAAATTTTTATTACCTTACATAAAAGGTGAACGATAACACACAAACTTATTAAATGCATAAAATAATAATGAGTCAGCTGACCATACGAACACACATATAAATTCAGCAACATCATGCTTTTTGGGTTATTCACAATGTGCTGTAAGGCCATATCACACAATATCGCAGCTCATGTCGCTGGCATCTATGTTTCCATCCCTTTGTCTATACAATTGTGGTTTAAATCACAGACTCCTGCCAGTAATACACCTGATCTACATTTACAAGATATAGGATCATAAAAAATACCAAGTTGTTTGTTGTCTGGACTAAAGTCAATGGATGTGACTGCATCTTTATGTCCTCTGAAATGCTGCTGCAGAGCTGGATCCTCCTGGCGAAAAAAAAAAAAAATACAATATTGGTATCAGTGCACTAGAATACTAACATTATTAAATATAAGATGGGTTGCTAGAAAGATGCCTCTATGTGGGTTAATTATAGGACAGAATAGCTGATAACACATACACACACACGTGGCATATTACAAAGCAGTGAATGTGACATGTACTGTACCCTGCAGGTGTATTTTTCTGGTATATATATATATATATATATATATATATATATATATATATATATATATATATATGTGTTTTGAAGAGGAAGTAAACTTCCTCTTTGTTTCCCTGCTAAGGTATAGCATAATGGGCTTTTATGCATAGCATAGTAGCCCATTATGTGTCACTTACCTGAAACCGAAGCCTGCGATGTCCCCGATTTCCTTGCTGGCTGGATGCATCCATTCTTCACCCCTCTTCCTTCCGTGGCCCGCGAACTCCGGCTCTGTGTGCCCTTTCTAGAGTGCGCATGCGTCAAATACATCGGCGGAAGACATCATCGTACGAGGTAATTGTAAATATCTCCTAAACCGTGTAGGTTTAGGTTTTTCTAGCACCTACAGGTAAGCCTTAATTGAGGCTTATCTGTAGGTGAAAGTGGCCTGTAAAGGTTTACAACCACTTTAAATTAGTGATTAATTTACCTGCAGCATTTGTTTGGTGAACGTCACACTCATTGCTTTATAAATAGTCTTCTTGAAGTGTATGCCTAGCCCAAACCTTTTTTATAACTAGAGTGGAGAGTGATTAGAACCTCTGTCAGGTTTTATGCTGTCTGTGTCTCCGTTAGGGAGATTCACCCCCGCTATCACCAAAAGTGAAAATAGAAGAAAAAAATATAGAGGCAAAGATGGCCGCTTTCTTGGCTGTAGAGGATAGGATGGTTTCGTTCCACTATCACAAACAGCAAGCAGGCAGGCTCTTTATTGCAGAAGAGACACGCAAAGTTTTCTGCAATAAGATGCCCCTACCTGCCTGCTGTTTTCAACAGCTTGTACACAGAGCCGTGCATTCTCAGCTCAGCTTACACTACCGGCCTGGTCTCTGTGTGCGGGATTACTGATGTGCAGGAGTGACATCATATCATGCTGGCCAATGAAGATGACAGAAGACTGGCGCACGGCAGAAGATTCCAGCGAGGGACAGAACCATTGGAGAGAAGGTACATTTATTTTAGCTTTAACTGCTTCCCAGCATATGGCCCTAGTAATAACTGTCATGGTTGCTCATCAGTCAAATCAACAAACCTGATTATCTATAGATAACGTTCGCAACAATGGATGTTGCCAGCTCTCAACCGATCTGTCAAATGGCTGGTGTCATAACGGAGTTCAGCACCCTGACCACTGCAGATCCAAACTGAGGCTAGGATGGCAGTTCCCTTCAATGTAAAGGATAGCAGGGTTTAGTTTTACGTTAAAGTATAACTGAAGGCAAAAAATTGTTTTAGTTTTGAATACAGTGGAGAGGAATTAGAGCCCTTGTTAGATCTTAACCACTTGCCGACCCGCTGCACGATATACGTTGGCAGAATGGCACGGCTGGGCATATGGACGTATGGGTACTTCTCCTTTAAGACGCGGCATTGTGGGCGCATGCCTGCCGCAAGCTCTGTGAGCTTGACTGCGAGTCCCGCAGACTCGATGTCCGCCAGGAGTCTCGCGATCGTCTCACGGAGAGGAAGAACGTGGAAATGCTGATGTAAACAAGCATTTCCCCGTTCTGCCTAGTGACAGGACACTGATCACTGCTCCCTGTGATCGGGAGCGTGATCAGTGTCGTGTCACATGTAGCCCGGCCCCCACACAGTTAGAACACATCCCTAGGACACACTAACCCCTTCAGCGTCCCCTACTGGTTAACCCCTTCACTGCCAGTGTCGTTAAAACACAGTAATCAGTGCATTTTGATAGCACTGATCGTTGTATAAATGAGAATGATCACAAAATGGCGTCAAAAGTGTCCGATGTGTCTGCCATAATGTCGCAGTCACGATAAAGAAAAAAATGTAAAAAAAAAAAAAAAAAAAACGGTGATCGCCACCATTACTAGTATAAAAAAAAATATATATTAATAAAAATGCCATAAAACTATCCACTATTTTGTAGACGCTATAACTTTTGCGCAAACTAATCAATAACCGTTTTTTTTGCGATTTTTTTTACCAAAAATATGTAGAAGAATACGTATCGGCCTAAACTGAGGAAAAAAAATGTTTTTTTTAAATATTTTTTGGGGATATTTATTATAGCAAAAAGAACAAAATATTGGTTTTTTTTTAAAAAATTGACGCTCTTTTTTTTTGTTTATAGTGCAAAAAATAAAAACCGCAGAGGTGATAAAATACCACCAAAGGAAAGCTCTATTTGTGGGGAAAAAAAAGGACGTCAATTTTGTTTGGGAGCCACGTCGCACGACCGCGCAATTGTCATATAAAGCGACGCAGTGCCGAATCGCAAAAAGTGCTCTGGTCTTTGGGCAGCCAAATGGTCCGGGGCTGAAGGGGTTAAAGCGGTAGTAAACTGCCACACACACACCAAGAAAAAAAACAAAAACAAAAAACAGGCCCTCTGCAGGTTTAAGTCATAATGTACTAATATGCACCGCATACCAGCACATTATGACAGACTTACCTGTACACAGAGCCCTCCAGCGCAGCACTGTCACGGCTCCCTGGCACTTCCATGTTCACCCAGCCTCCTTTCTGGGTTTGTGGGCACCGGCTGTATGAATGGCCAGAGCCACGATGGCATGTGCGCAGGAGCCCCAGCACGGGTATGCCATTCCTTCAGAACGCATGCGCTGGTGATGTAACCGGCTACATCTTGTGCGAATATCTCCTATACAGTGCAAGTTTAGGAGATATTCAGTGTACCTACAGGTAAGCCTTATTATAAGCTTACCTGTAGATACAAGTTCAAAAGTGGACTTTACTTCCACTTTAATGCAGTCTGTGCCCCTGTTAGGGAGATTCACCCTATTTGTCCGGTTTATCGTTATTGAAAGATGATCACAATTTTTGGGGGTTATCACCAGAGCAGCAATAGAGGAAAATCTTCCAATAGTGACCCTGGTGACAAACAGGGATGTTCTCATTTTGATGGGATTTCTTCTCACTTCCTGTTCTGGCTATGGGACAGGAGGTAAAGGGAAATCTCCCCAATGTGACACAGATTGGAAAAAAGAAACCGACTGCGGAGGGCCTTAGGGCTCTTTCACACGGGGCTGTGTCTATAGACTCCGCTTGCTCAGTGGGGGAATCGCTCCGCTGATCCCCGCTGAGCCAGCGGATGACGGGTCTGTCTCAGCTCACTGTGCAGAGACAGACCTGTCAGAGCTCCCCTCTCCTCTATGGAGGAATCTGATGAAAACAGACCGCCTGTCCGTTTTCATCCAATCGACGGATGGAAAATAGGGTTTCCATCTGTCTGAATTCAGCAGATCGGATGTCAGCTGACATGTCACAGCTACCATCCGTCGCTCCATAGACCTGCATGGAGCATCCGTTCAGGTCCGCCTAAAAAACTGACAGGCAGACCTGAACAGTCCACCCGTGTGAAAGAGGCCAAAAAAAAAAAGTTTTGTTCCAATTTATTTGTTCCACGTCGCCTGCCACCAGATGTGGATTATCAATTGCCATGTCGCCTGCCACCAGATGCAGCTTGTCACCCCAGATGTGGTTGGTCACCTGCCACCAGTCATTGGATGGTTTGAAATTTTAGGTTGAGTACAAATTACTTTGACAGGTATCATTCACAGCATGCCTCAAATGCAATGGTTTTGGAAAACTGTTAAACTGACAGGTTTAGTTCTGCTTTAACCCTGGTTCACATTGATGCTACTTTGAAATCGTGCTACTTCACTTGAAGTAGCGCGATTTCAAAGTAGCAGGTCAGCGCCATTTTAGGTGCTACTTGATAGACATCTGTGTGGCTTCATGCAGAGACATCTTTTGAAGTTGCACCTGAAAGCGGCAAAAGTAGTGCAGGAACTACTTTTGCAAATTGGTGCGGTGCCGCAAAGTCGTTGACGCACCGATTGGACCCGTGCCATTGCCTGCAATAGGCTGCAACTTGTCATGTGATTTGACCTGTCAAATTGCATGACAAATTGGTCCAATGCTGAATGTGCAATATCCGCTTGTACACAGGTGGCACAATCAGGTCCGCCTTGTGAGATTTTCAAGCAGACTTGATTGAACATTCTATGGACAGGTAGATGTAAACTGCTTGTGTCCGTTTAAATCTTCCTACCTCCAAGTCTATCCTGGTCCAGAAACAAATGGAAAAGGACTGTGTTCTTTTCTAAACTTAAATGTGACAGATTGGAGGTAGCAAGGTGCAAGTTTATATCTAGCCACCTATAGATCTGATATGGGGGGATAAAAGCTTCAGCATGGAGCGTAAACACTGGGTGGACAAAAGGGACATGTGTCCCGTTCTGCTCCAATCAGGGTTCATACACACTTTTACCAATAAAATTCCATGACTTTTCCATAACTTCACGTAAATATTTATGACCTAATGTTTCATGAAATGTCTATGTATACATGTTAAATGAGACGAAAATCCATGTCACACCCAGCATATTTTTACTAATGAATGACAAGCTTTGTAGTGTACAGTGGAATACGAAATATTTATTTAAATAACGCTTGCACAGTAACAAGGTTTCATAACATAATACATCAAACCCTGAGAACCGCTTAGAAATGGATTAACGTAATCCACGGGAGATATAACATAAATCAAGGGGAAGCAACTAAAAAAATAAAGAAAAGTGTCCAGCAACACTGTTCTGAACTTAAAGTTCCTTACTTCCAGCCATGCGTCTCGGGTCAAACCCCACACACATTAATGTCCCCATCAGAGACCCCCACACACATTAATGTCCCCATCAGAGACCCCCACACACATTAATGTCCCCATCAGAGACCCCTGCACATTAATGTCCCCATCAGAGACCCCCACACACATTATTGTCCCCATCAGAGACCCCTGCACATTAATGTCCCCATCAGAGACCCCTGCACATTAATGTCCCCATCAGAGACCCCCGCACACATTAATGTCCCCATCAGAGACCCCTGCACACATTAATATCCCCATCAGAGACCCCTGCACACATTAATATCCCCATCAGAGACCGCCGCACATTAATGTCCCCATCAGAGACCCCTGCACATTAATGTCCCCATCAGAAACCCCCACACACATCAATGTCCCCATCAGAGACCCCACACACATTGCTACACTGTGAACACACTAACTTTAGCTGAAATTGTGTTACCCCCACGCTGAAATTTAAAGTTAAATTCAAATGAGCGGATGAGTGAGTATATAAATAGGCATTGATGATGTACTGGTGGCTGTAAAAAAAAGGGGGGAGATGATAGTAACACCAATGATGCCTGGAATGCTTTCACCTGCTTTTTTTTTTTTTTTTTTCCCCAGTCTTTTCACTCTCCTCTGTCTCAGTCACCTCCTTTTCTAACAGTTCATACAGTCCGACACTTCCCTGCTTCCAGTGCTGCTACTTGGCACCAAGATGTTACTCTACCCTCTCTTCACGGTCTTATTTTAATGAGTGGGTGATGACGTCAGCGCGCAGCTCACCAAGGCTGCCGCCGCTGGGTGTTCCAAGATGGCCGCCGCTCCGGAGCTAGGCCGAAGCCTTTCCTAAAGGCCGAGGCTCCGGAGCGCTCCACGGATCGCACCGTATGCCGATCCGAACGGAATGCACCTTTCGGATCACGAATCGCTTACGATCCGTTGCACCACTACTCAATATTCCATGACTTTTCCAAAACTTAGTGGGGTTCAGTCATTTTCCAAAACTTTCCCAGGCCTGGAAATTGCCATGTCAAAATCCCATGACTTTTCCAGGAATTTAATGACTGTGCGAACCCTGTCCAATTCATTCGTGGATCTGTTCACGGATCGCTTGCTGAACGCACAATGCCCGTGTGAAAGGGGCCTAATAGATACCATTTCACAGCTAATCTCAGGTGAACAACCTGACACCACTCAGTGGGGGAGATTTACTAGGCTAGATTCACACTAGTGCAAATTGGATGTGGATCACAGCATCCAATTTGCAATAGTAGGAGATTGTGACCAGCACTTTATGGAGTCGGTTCACACATCTCTGCTGCGGCTCCGGTGCGAATTTGCGCAGGGGTCCTGTGCGTCTTTTGGTCCATTTCAGATCCAAATTCAGCCGAAAATTTGGGCTGAAATTGGATCTGAAATGGAGTGCAGGGACCCCCCGAACCCCTGCTGTGAGCCGCATGCGGCAATAGTCTGAACCCAGCCTAAAATTGGAGCACTCAGAATCTGGTGCAGCTGTGCATAGTTGCCAATCAGCTTCTAACTTTAGCTTGTTCAATTAAGCTTTGACAATAAGCCCCCATTCACATCGGGCCGATTCGGCATGCGAGTTGACATGGCGGTGCCACTGCACCGATTCTCAAAAGGAGTTCCTGTACTACTTTTAGCGACTGTGCAGGAAGCTGCACAGATGTCTTTTAAAACGCCCATGAACTCGGACTGCAGTGCCGGCTTGAAATCGTGCGAGTTACATACCTCTATACATAACTAAGCCAGGGCTTGACAAATTTGCTTGGAATCTAGGAGCCAGCTAAAAAAGTTAGGAGCCAGGAACGCGCCCCGTCCCGCCGAGCTCGCGCGCAGAAGCGAACGCATACGTGAGTAGCGCCCGCATATGAAAGCGGTATTCAAACCACACGTGAGGTATCGCCGCGATCGGTAGAGCGAGAGCAATAATTCTAGCCCTAGACCTTCTCTGTAACTCAAAACATGCAACCTGTAGAATTTTTTAATTGTTGCCTATGGAGATTTTAAAGGGTAAAAGTTAGTCGCCATTCCACGAGCGGACGCAATTTTGAAGCGTGACATGTTGGGTATCAATTTACTCGGCGTAACATTATCTTTCACAATATAAAAAAAAATTGGGCTAACTTTACTGTTGTCTTATTTTTTTATTAAAAAAAAAAGTGTATTTTTTCCCAAAAAAGTGCGCTTGTAAGACCGCTGCGCAAATACGGTGTGACAGAAAGTATTGCAACGACCGCCATTTTATTCTCTAGGGTGTTAGAATAAAAAATATATATAATGTTTGGGGGTTCTAATTAGAGGGAAGGAGATGGCAGGGAAAACAGACAGGGAAACTCCATTAGCATTGCTGGTTGTCATACCAACTGCCACCACAAGATGGCGCTAGTTCACAGAAGGAAGCATAGGCCTGTAGAAGGCCGCAAAGCCGCGGCCTCAATTACCGGCCGGCGCGGCCCGACGCGATCCCGCGGCGCGGAGGGGGGGCACGGAGACACAGGTTACCCCAGCTGTGCTGCCCCAGGCGCCAGGTCGCTAATTCTAGTCGCAATGGCGACCTGGCGCCCAGGGTTTGTCGAGCCCAGAACTAAGCCAAGGTTATCATTACCAAACGTAATAAAATAAGTGAAAGACTATGGTGAGCTCACGAACTTTAAGATAAATCCTACAAAAACAATAATATTAAATCTAGGAATAGAGAAGAAAGAGGCAATAGCTTTACAACAGGAATTCCCGTTTTCCTGGGAACCAGAAGCACTGACATACTTGGGAATTAAATGAACCCCTACTATAGAAAAAATATATTAAGCCAATTATATTCTAGTATTGAACGAAGTGAAAGCAGATATAAAAAAAACTATCGAGGAGACCTATCTCATGGATAGGAAGGATAAATCTGTTAAAAATTGTGATTTTACCCAAAATTTTATACAAATTTCAAATGCTCCCGATAGATACCTCAAAGTTTCTTTAAAACGATAAAAACAATCATTTTGAAATATATCTGGCAGAATAAAAAAGCTAGAGTAAGTAGTGGGCTCCTATCCAGGAAAAAAAAGAAAGGTGGATTGGCGGTAGGGATGAGCTTCGTGTTCGAGTCGAACATACGTTCGACTCGAACATCGGCTGTTCGATCGTTCGACGAAGATCGAACGATTTGGGCCGTTCGCGCCAAATTCGAGTGACGCGAACGGCCCACAATGCACTACGCCATCGCAGTGTCATCCAGGCGCTGTGATTGGCCAAGCATGCACTGTGACCCCGCATGCTTGGCCAATCACAGCGCCGGCAGCGAGGAGAGCAATGATTGGCCACAGGCAGGATGCCTGTGGCCAATTATTGCTGAGGGTGTTTAGTACACGCCCCACACTATAAAAGGCCGCCAGCACGGCGGCCTAGTGTAGTGTGTTCCGGAGCAGGGAAAGACAAGCATAGGCAGGGACAGTGACATTTATTTCTTTCTTGCTTAACCTGGATTCCTTTAGTTTAGGGAAAGAGAAGGATAGGTAGGGAGAGTGTCAGTGTGTTTTACTGTGCGAGTCCTTGTTTCTAGGGACAAAGAAGGAAAGTGAGGGGATTTCTCCTTGTGCTATAGTGTGCTTTAAAAAAACATTTTTTCTAGGGACAGAAAACTGTAGGTAGGGAGAGTGTCAGTTTCTTTCACTGTGCCAGTCCTTGTTTCTAGGGACAAAGAAGGAAAGTGAGGGGATTTCTCCGTGTGCTATAAAAAAACATTTTTTCTAGGGACAGAAAACTGTAGGTAGGGAGAGTGTCAGTTTCTTTCACTGTGCCAGTCCTTGTTTCTAGGGTCAAAGAAGGAAAGTGAGGGGAATTCTCCTTGTGCTATAGTGTGTTTTTAAAAAACATTTTTTCTAGGGACAGAAAACTGTAGGTAGGGAGAGTGTCAGTTTCTTTCACTGTGCCAGTCCTTGTTTCTAGGGACAAAGAAGGAAAGTGAGGGGATTTCTCCGTGTGCTATAAAAAAACATTTTTTCTAGGGACAGAAAACTGTAGGTAGGGAGAGTGTCAGTTTCTTTCACTGTGCCAGTCCTTGTTTCTAGGGTCAAAGAAGGAAAGTGAGGGGAATTCTCCTTGTGCTATAGTGTGTTTTTAAAAAACATTTTTTCTAGGGACAGAAAACTGTAGGTAGGGAGAGTGTCAGTTTCTTTCACTGTGCCAGTCCTTGTTTCTAGGGACAAAGAAGGAAAGTGAGGGGATTTCTCCGTGTGCTATAAAAAAACATTTTTTCTAGGGACAGAAAACTGTAGGTAGGGAGAGTGTCAGTTTCTTTCACTGTGCCAGTCCTTCTTTCTAGGGTCAAAGAAGGAAAGTGAGGGGAATTCTCCTTGTGCTATAGTGTGTTTTTAAAAAACATTTTTTCTAGGGACAGAAAACTGTAGGTAGGGAGAGTGTCAGTTTCTTTCACTGTGCCAGTCCTTGTTTCTAGGGACAAAGAAGGAAAGTGAGGGGATTTCTCCTTGTGCTATAGTGTGCTTTAAAAAAACATTTTTTCTAGGGACAGAAAACTGTAGGTAGGGAGAGTGTCAGTTTCTTTCACTGTGCCAGTCCTTGTTTCTAGGGACAAAGAAGGAAAGTGAGGGGATTTCTCCTTGTGCTATAGTGTGCTTTAAAAAAACATTTTTTCTAGGGACAGAAAACTGTAGGTAGGGAGAGTGTCAGTTTCTTTCACTGTGCCAGTCCTTGTTTCTAGGGACAAAGAAGGAAAGTGAGGGGATTTCTCCTTGTGCTATAGTGTGCCAAAGCATTCCTCATCAACCATCTTTGAAATCCTTGTTTTTTGGACAGTCAGGGAAATTGTCGTTGTGCTATTCTGTGCAAAAGCAATAATCCTCAACCATATTTAGAAATCCTTAAGTAAAGGGACAGAGAAGGACACCTGAAGGTAGCCCTTATTGCTTTTTTCCCATCTCCCTGCAGGCCATCTATTAGAATGTCTGGAAGGCAAACAAGGAGAGGCAGACAGTCAGGAGGCAATAAAAGAGGGCAAGCAGGCTCTGTGTCTGGGGGCAACAGTGCTGGTCGTGGACGCGGTGCATTGTCATCAGCACATGGCCATGGGACACGCTTGTCCTTCTTTTCGGCAGCTGGACATGTTGAGCCACATCATGCCGAAGACTTGGTAGAGTGGATGACCAAGCCCTCCTCCTCCTCCTCATCCTCTCTCACCCAGGCTCAGGGTACTGGCAAAGCAGCTGCCAAAGCGTCCTCTTCCCTGGTATCAATGTCAGACTCATCATCAGTCACTCCTTCCCTAGACCCACCATGTCCTCCTCCTGAGGAGTCCCCCGAACTGTTTGAGCACAGTGTTGGGTACATGCTCCAGGAGGATGCCCAGCGTTTCGAAGGGTCTGATGATGAAACCCAGCTACAGGAAGGCAGTAGCGTGAGAGCAGACAGAGGGGATGCTCAAGAAGGACACCAATCTGGCAGTCATGTTCCAGCAGCTGCAGCATACTGCCAGATTGGCTCCAGTGATGAGGAGGGAGGGGATGATGAGGTCACTGACTCCACGTGGGTGCCTAATAGGAGAGAGGAGGAGGAGGAGGATGAGGAGGAGGCACATCTCCAACGAGGCAGGATGCCCTTTGGTGGCCAGCGTAAGAGCAGTACACCGACGGAATCACACCGCAGAGCTCCGCCTGTGCAGGGCGCTGCCTCTGCCCGTCATTCAAAAAGTTCCTTGGTGTGGGCCTTTTTTGAGGCTAGTGCATCAGATCGCACAGCTGCTGTTTGCAACATATGTTCTCAAGCGTATATCGCGTGGCCAAAACATCAGCCGCTTGGGTACCACATGCCTGACCAGACATATGTTGACCTGCCATGCAGCTCGTTGGCAAGCCTACCTCAAAGACCCACACCAAAGAACAAAGCGGACCTCTCCTTGCACCGCATCAGCTGGGATCTCCAACCCCACTATAACTTCAGTCCTCTCTGAAACATGCACTGAGAGGAATGAAGGTGTAGAATTAGGTGTGTCACAGCCAAGTACTTGCGGCCACTCTGCTAGCAGTACACCGACGTCCGATTCTAGCAGGCAAATTTCCCTGCCCCAGCTGCTGGACCGTCGAAAGAAGTTCACTCCCAGCCATCCACATGCCCAGCGGTTGAATGCTAGCTTGGCTAAATTGCTAGCGCTTCAACTGCTGCCTTTTCAGTTGGTAGACTCGGCCCCCTTCCGTGAGTTTGTGCAAGGTGTGGTTCCTCAGTGGCAGGTTCCCAAACGCCACTTTTTCTCACGGAAGGCTATTCCGGCTCTCTACCGGCATGTGGAAGGCAATGTCTTGGCCTCGCTGGACAGGGCGGTCAGCGGTAAGGTGCATATTACCGCTGACTCATGGTCCAGCAGGCATGGACAGGGACGTTACCTTTCTTTCACGGCCCATTGGGTCACTCTTTTGGCAGCTGGGAAGGATGCAGGACAAGGTGCAGTAGTGTTGGAGGTTGTTCCACCGCCACGCCTCCAAAATGCTACTACTGGTTGTGACACACCTCTCTCCTCCACCCCCTCCTCTTCTTCTTCCTCCATGGCCTCTTCCTGTGGTTTGTCCTATGAACCAGCGGTGCTCCGTAGCCGTTCACGGGGCTACGCAAGTACGCAGGCAAAAAGATGCCATGCCGTGCTTGCGCTGGTGTGTTTGGGGGACAGAAGCCACACTGGGGCAGAGGTCCTGTCTGCTCTGCAGGGCCAGGCCGAGAGGTGGTTGACGCCACGCCAGCTTAAGCCAGGAATGGTGGTTTGCGACAATGGCACCAACCTCCTCTCCGCCCTCCGACAGGGACAACTGACCCATGTGCCCTGTGTGGCTCACGTCCTTAACCTGGTGGTGCAGCGGTTCTTGGGCAGGTACCCGGGCTTACAGGATGTCCTGAGGCAGGCCAGGAAAGTCTGTGTGCATTTCCGCAGATCTTATAATGCCAGTGCTCGCCTGGCTGAGCTGCAAAAGGAGTTAAACCTGCCCAAGAACCGCCTTATATGTGACATGCCCACCAGGTGGAACTCAACGTTGGCCATGCTGCAGCGGCTGCACACGCAGCAGAGGGCCATCAATGAGTACCTGTGCGACTACGGCACCAGGACAGGGTCAGGGGAGCTTGGTTTTTTTTCTCCACGCCAGTGGGGCATGATCAGGGATGCATGCACTGTCCTGGCACCATTTGAGGAGGCCACGAGGATGGTGAGCAGTGACAGTGCATGCATCAGTGACACTGTACCTCTTGTCCACCTGTTGGAGCACACGCTGCGTGGAATAATGGACAGGGCACTTGAGGCAGAACAGAGGCAGGAAGAGGAGGACTTCCTTGCCTCTCAAGGCCCCCTTTACCCAGACAGTGTTCCTTCTGTCCCACCCATCGCACAGGAAGAGGAGGAGGAGGAGGAGGAGGAGGAGGATTGTGTCAGCATGGAGGTGGAGGCTGGCACTCAGCATCATCAGCAGCAGTCTTTTAGGGATGATTTACAGTCCCAAGAAACCAGTGGACTTGTACGTGGCTGGGAGGAGGTGGCTGCGGATCATGTCGTCCTTAGTGACCCAGAGGACTCCGGAGCGAATGCCTCAGCAAACCTACGCTGCATGGCCTCCCTGATCCTGCAAAGTCTGCGGAAGGATCCTCGTATTCTTCGGATCAAGGAGAGGGACCATTACTGGCTGGCCACTCTCCTTGATCCACGGTACAAGGGTAAGGTTGCGGACCTTATGTTACCTTCGCAGAGGGAGCAGAGGATGAGACAACTCCGGGAGGCCTTGCAGAAAGGTCTGTGCAACGCGTTCCCAGAGACTGGGAGGTTACAAACTCCTGGTCCTGGACAACGAGTTGCTGAGGCTTCGGGCAGTCAAAGAAGGAGCGGTGGGGAAGGTGGCCGTCTGACCGATGCGTTCAGACAATTCTTTAGTCCGCAGCCCCAAAGTATGATCGGTTCCAGCAACCATCGCCAGCGTCTGATAAACATGGTGCAGGAATATCTAGGGGCAAGGTCGGACTTGGACACCTTCCCCACCGAAAATCCTCTGGCTTACTGGGTCTTGAGGATGGATCACTGGCCAGAGCTTGCACAGTATGCAATTGAGCTACTGGCCTGTCCTGCATCCAGCGTTCTTTCGGAACGCACATTCAGTGCTGCTGGAGGATTTGTCACGGATCACAGGGTGCGCCTGTCCACCGACTCGGTTGATCGACTGACTTTCATCAAGATGAACCAGTCTTGGATCACCACCAGCTACCACACACCTGATGCTGATATAACAGACTAATTGATTTTAACATGTCACATCCCTTCAAGACTGATGCTGATGCTGAGTGCCTGTGCTGTTATGTTGACTGGCTATCCTCCTCCTCCGAGTCCTCAATGATACGATTGATGATGATAGCTTGGAAGATCATTTTTGTTTATGGGTGCCGCCACCAGTGGCTAAGGCCCAATTTTTCAGCCCCTGTTTTACAGGGGCGTGTAATTACAATTTTTTTAGCAATAATTTGCCATAGGGCTCATTGCTGTGCTCCAAGTACAGTATCTGTGAGGGGTTGGAGTGTTGTGGCACCAGTGCCTAAGGCCCAATTTTTCAGCCCCTGTTTAACAGGGGCGTGTCATTACAATTTTTGAAGCAATACTTTGCAACAGGGCTCATTGCTGTGCTCCAAGTAACGTATCTGTGAGGGGTTGTAGTGTTGTGCCACCAGTGCCTAAGGCCCAATTTTTCAGCCCCTGTTCAACAGGGGCATGCAATTACAATTCTTGATCTAATAATTCACAGCAGGGCCCATTGCTGCACCCACCAAGAGTAACTCTGAGGGCTTACAGTGTTGTGGCAACGCCACCACCACGAAAGGCCCAATTTTTCAGCCCCTGTTCAAAAGGGGCATGTAATTACAATTCTTGATCTAATAATTCACAGCAGGGCCCATTGCTGCACCCACCAAGAGTAACTGTGAGTGCTTACAGTGTTGTGCCAACACCAACAACTAAGGGGCCTATTTCTGCAGAGTATATACGGCAGGTCCCTACTTTCAAACATCCAACTTACAAACGACTCCTACTTGCAAACGCAAGAAGACAACAGGAAGTGAGAGGAAATCTACCACTAGGAAGGAAAATTCTCTCCTGTAAGAATAAATATGGGAGAAAGGTGTCTCCTCTGTACTGATGCTTTATCAGCAATCCTTGTTTCAAGAAAAACACCACATTTCAAAAACAGTTGTCATTGGGACGGAAAGTGAGGTGAAATGTTCTGAACAGGGGCACAGACAGCAAAACAAATGTTACAGGGGTGATAACCCTTACCTATGTTTTCCAAAAAGTTTAAAAATAGATTTTTGGGCTGGAGCTACACTTCAACAATGTACCTGTTCAAAATTACAAACAGATTCTACATAAGAACAAACCTACAGTCCCTGTCTTGTATGCACCGCCTGTATACGGCTGTTCAGAGTATATAGGGCCTTTTTTATTTTATGTGCGGGGTTCCCCTTAATATTCATACAAGACCCAAAGGGGCTGGTAATGGGCTGGGGTAGGGGGGGGGGGGGTCATGGGGTAGCTATGCCATTTTTCTTAAAGATTTTCATCCATATTACCGGGACCAGACATTACATTAAAGCCGCAAGCAGTTTTAAATTGCTTTTTTTTCCTTTAGAAGTGTCATTTTGTGCAGGGACAGTTCTAAACACGGGAAACACGTGGCACTTCACAGGCATACTTTAGACACCCCCCAGGTACGATATTTAAAGGAATATTTGACTTTTTTTTTTTCACTTTATGCATCATTAAAATGACTGCTCCCGAAAAACGACCGTTTTTAAAACTTCTTTTTGCATTGATACATGTCCCCTGGTGCAGAACCCGGGTTCCCAAACCCTTTTTAGGACAATAACATGCATAATAGTTGTTATAATTAGCACTTTAGAATTCGAACGTTCGCATCCATTGTATTTAATAGGGTTCTAATGTTCGTACGAACTTTCGGTCCGTTCGCGGGTTCTGGTGCGAACCGAACCCGGGGCTGTTCGGCTCATCACTAATTGGCGGCCCCTGATATTAAAAGATATTATACAGAGGTAATGATGGCAAGGTTATTAGAATGGGCAAACACAAACACAAATAAGAGATGGGTAAAAATGGAAAATACACTTTACACGACACAGTTAGGGAAAAATATTTGGATACCACCGAAAAATAGAACACTTAGTTTTGACACACGAGTTAACTAAAATTGTTTTCAAAGTATGGGATAAACTATATAGACGGGAAAAATGGGAATATAATTCCCCATTAATCCCGCTGAAGTTTTTTTTATCCCAGGGAATGGGACACGGATGGGAAGACACATGGGAAATGCACAACTAAAAGATATGGGGGCCGATTTACGAAACGTTTGCGCCATGAGTATTGGCGCTTCTGCGTGCGCAATGGCTGTTGTGGTATTTACAAAACATTAGCGCAGCCCTATTTCCCCTATTCTATAGTGTTGTCGGCGGACGGGAGGAGGCGCTCAGTGCGCCACTATGGACCTGGCGCACGGCATGTTAAACTATAAATATAAAGAAGCTGGAAGTGAGAATATAATGGGGGTGATGTGAGGAAGTGAAGTGACACCTGCCCAAATAACTAATATTCCCCCAAATAGAGTGAGAAAGTAACTTTTTCAAAACCAGCCCGCTGCGCCGGCAAGTACGATTCGAGCTGCGGGAGGTTTTTTTGAGCTCAGCGCGGGAATTTCAATGGTTCAAATGCGCCAGGACACTGCGCCGGCAAAATCTTAGTAAATGTCAAGTCACGTAACTCAATTTGCATAAGTTGAACCGGCGCAGCTCTGAACTTCCCAGTGCGCCAGCAAAATGACATTTTCTGAATTGTCGGCTCCCGGCAATATAGAGAAAATCATAGAAAGTCTTTGATAACCAAAAAAAAAAAAAAAAGCGTGGGGGTCCCCCCAAATTCAATTACCAGGCCCTTTAGGTCTGGAATGGATATTAAGGGGAACCCCGCTGCAAATTTTTTTTAAAAATGACGTGGGGTTCCCCCCAAATATCCATACCAGGCCCTTCAGATCTGGCATGGATTTTAAGGGGAACTCCACCCCAAAAAATTTTTTAAAATGGCGTGGAGTCCCCCTAAAAATCCACACCAGACCCTTATCCGAGCACGTAACCTGGCCGGCCGCAGGGGAAGAGGGGGGGACGAGAGAGCGGCCCCCCCTCCCTCCTGAACCGTACCAGGCCACATGCCCTCAACATGGGGAGGATATCCCCATGTTGATGGGGACAAGGGCCTCATCCCCACAACCCTTGCCCGGTGGTTGTGGGGGTCTGCGGGCGGGGGGCTTATCGGAATCTGGAAGACCCCTTTAACAAAGGGGACCCCCAGATCCCGGCCCCCCCTATGTGAAATGGTAATGGGGTACAATTGTACCCCTACCATTTCACAAGGAAAGTGTCAAAAATTTAAAAAATGACAAGAGCCGGTTTTTGACAATTCCTTTATTAATGTCTTTTCCTTTCTTCCATCTTTTCCTTTCTTCCATCTTCTCCTTTCTTCCATCTTCTTCTTCTTCCTCCTCCATCTTCTTCTTTTCTCCATTCGGGTTTCTTCCTCTTCATCTTCCTTCGGTCTTCTCGTCCGCATCTTGCTCCGGCGTCTTCCCTTCTTCTCCGGCCGCTCCGTTTGAATTGGAGGTTCCCGCTGTGCGACACTTCAGTTCTCCACTTGGTCCGCTGCCACCCGGTGGCTCCGCCCCCCTCTGACACCACGGGGAAAGTCCCCGTGAAATCCATGTGCGTCAGAGGGGGGCGGGGTCACCGGGTGTAAGCGGACCCAGAGGAGAACTGAAGAACAGAAGCGTCGCACAGCGGGAACCTCCAATTCAAACGGAGCGGCCGGAGAAAGAAGAAGGGAAGACGCCGGAGCAAGATGCGGACAAGAAGACCGAAGGAAGATGAAGATAAAGATGAAGAGGAAGAAACCCGAATGGAGAAAAGAAGAAGATGGAAGAAGAAGAAGATGGAAGAAGAAGATGGAAGAAGAAGAAGATGGAAGAAGAAGAAGATGGAAGAAGAAGAAGATGGAAGAAGAAGAAGATGGAAGAAGAAGAAGATGGAAGAAGAAGAAGATGGAAGAAGAAGAAGATGGAAGAAGAAGAAGATGGAAGAAGAAGAAGATGGAAGAAGAAGAAGATGGAAGAAGAAGAAGAAGAAGAAGATGGAAGAAGAAGAAGATGGAAGAAGAAGAAGATGGAAGAAGAAGAAGATGGAAGAAGAAGAAGATGGAAGAAGAAGAAGATGGAAGAAAGGAGAAGATGGAAGAAGATGGAAGAAAAGAAAATACATTAATAAAAAGGAATTGTCAAAAACCGGCTCTTGTAATTTTTTACACTTTCTTTGTGAAATGGTAGGGGTACATTTGTACCCCATTACCATTTCACACAGGGGAGGGGCCGGGATCTGGGGATCCCCTTTGTTAAAGAGGTCTTCCAGATTCTGATAAGCCCCCCGCCCGCAGACCCCCACAACCACCGGGCAAGGGTTGTGGGGATGAGGCCCTTGTCCCCATCAACATGGGGACATCCTCCCCATGTTGAGGGCATGTGGCCTGGTACGGTTCAGGAGGGAGGGGGGCCACTCTCTCGTCCCCCCCCTCTTTTCCTGCGGCCGGCCAGGTTATGTGCTCAGATAAGGGTCTGGTGTGGATTTTTGGGGGGACTCCACGCCATTTTTTAAAAAAATTTGGGGTGGAGTTTCCCTTAAAATCCATGCCAGATCTGAAGGGCCTGGTATGGATATTTGGGGGGAACCTCACATCATTTTTAAAAAAAATTTGCAGCGGCGTTCCCCTTAATATTCATTCCAGACCTGAAGGGCCTGGTAATGGAATTTGGGGGACCCCCACGCTTTTTTTTTTTTGTGTTATCAAAGACTTTCAATGACTTTTATCTGTATTGACAGGAACCAGCAATTCATTACAGCCGCAAGGAATTTTAAATGACTATTATTTTACTTCAGAAATGTCATTTTGCTCTCCAACTGTTATAAACATGGAAAACATGTGCTACTTTACAGGCATACTATAGACACCCCCCGGGTATGATATTTAGGGCCAGTTCACACCGGATGCAGTGCAGTGCGTTTTTTTGATGCATGAAAAACGCAAAGAAAGTTGATCACATTAATGCCAATGGCATAGTTCACACCACTGCAGTCCGTTACAGTACGTTTCAGAAAGCAAAAAAAAAAATTGGTCATGCTGCATTTTTTAGGTACAAAACTGTACTGGACCACAGTAAAACACATCAAAAACGCAACGGAACGTATTAAAAATGCACAGGAATGCACCGCAACACACTTGTCCTAAGTGAAAAGACGGGGGGAAAAAAACACTGGACTGCATCAAAAACGCACTGGACTGTGTCAAAAACGCGCATGCAGAAAAGCACCTGGAACGCACCCAGACTGCGTTTCTATAGTGTGAACTAGGGCCAGTTCACACCATAGAAACGCAATCCGGATGCGTTCCAGGTGCTTTTCTGCATGCACGTTTTTCATGCGTTCCAGTGCATTTTTGGTAAGTTTTTGATGCAGTCCAGTGCTTTTTTTCACCCCTCTTTTTTATTAACCATAGATAAGGACAAGTGTGTTCCAGTGCGTTTTTGGTGCATTTAGGTGTGTTCCTGTGCGTTCCAGTGCGCTTTTGATGCATTTTGCTGCGTTCCAGTACAGTCCAGTGCAGGTAAAATGCAGCATGTTCTACTTTTTTGGTGGAACTGGAACGCACTGGAACAAACACTGCCATTTAGATCCATATAACCAATTTTCCATGCATTTTGGATGCATAAAAAACGCAAAGGACTGCATGTGGTGTGAAATGGCCCTTAAGCAATTTGGCATATTTAAAGGCACTTCTCCTTGTTTTGTTTTTGGTGTTTTCCAAATTGGTGACATTGATATATGTCCCTTAGGGTGAGACCTGGGCCCCCATTTTAAGGCCAATAACTAGAAGATAAGCCAGCCAAGTGGGGACTAGCAAAATTAACAAGTCAGTTCCCATAGACTGCAATGGTATTTGTTGGTGGGGGGAGGGGTGATTGTCCCATCTCTAATTTTGTAGCATGCTGGATGATGTGCTTAATTTTGGACGGGGGGAGGGGGGGGTTATTTTTTGCTAGCTGCATTGGTGTTGTTCTGCACATGCCCAGCCAGTTAGTTTTTTTTTTGGGTGCTTTTTGTGTGTGAACAGCGCCTGGATATTTCTGGGCATGCTCACTCAGAGAGTGTTTTTATGGGTTAGTAATTGAAGGACATCCTTAACAGGTGTAGCCACTTTGAATTTCAGTCTCTACATTGGGAGAACTTGCATTTTGGGTGTTTCATGGACTGTGCATGTGTTTTCAATTGCCTCATTAGCACACAAACATATGTTATATAAAGCTCGCAGGGAGCATTCGTTCGCTTGCCCTGAGAAGAGGCAAGTGTGTGTGCGTGGGGGGCAAAATGTAAATTTTGGTGTCCCTATCGAGTTTGTAACACATGTATTTTATTTGTTATGTCTTTGCAAAACAGGTGATTGGTTAACTTTTGTTGATTGTATTTTTTTGTGTGGGGAAAATGTTCCCCATAAATAATTCTGATGTTGTTAATGTGTGTTGTTTGTTCACTTTGATTTAATTGTCTGTGCTGCATTTTTTTTGGCCAAATATTTCTCAAGATGTTGAGTCTGTAACTGTTTCAAATTGACCATGTTTTTTATTTTGCCTTCCCTTTCTGTTTTGCTGACCAATAAAATTTGATGCAAAGTTTTGATGTTTGTTTTGTGTTTTCTTTGCAACAAATGTGACAGCTGATTGGCATGTCAAAACAAAACAGGTGCGATTTGTCTACCCTGGTGCCTTCATGCTGGCATATGCATGGATTGTGTGCTGCCATGGAGCGTCACCAGGAAATGAAAAATACAGAGCGGTAAGTATTCAAATTTTCCTTTTTTACTGCAGTGGTTCTCAGCCTCAGTCCTCAAGTACCCCCAACAGGACATGTTTTGTGAATTTATCTCATGGAGAATTGCTGTCCAAAAATCAAAACCATTGACTGTGATTTAAAGCACATGTGCAAGATGAAGGAAAACCTGCAAACATGGCCTGTTGGGGGTACTTGAGAAGCACTGATTTAGAGCACTGCACTTAAAAATAGCTCAAGGCAATACAATTCTAATTGTGGGCATTTTGAGGGAAACAAAGTAAGTGTTAGAACCCCTGCGTGTGTTTTTTTTGTTTTTGTAGTTTGGCCTTTGTGTCTCCTTTTCTTAAAATTGGCTTCACTGCCTGTCACACAGCTAAACAGGAAGTGAAGGTAAAACCCTACCAATGTCTTTTCTTGGGGACACAGATCAATCTAACTAGTGTCCCCATTAAGCAAATTGCACTCTAGCACTTTGTTGTGTACACCCCAAATCATTGTATAGTTTGGGGTTTAGTAAAGACAAATCCACTCTGCAGTAAAAGTGTAGCTGCTGAAAATCTGAGGGAAAGTACTGGTGATTGGATGTTACAATCATGTTAGAGCAAAGATGGTGTTTTTTTTTGCTTGCATGTCCCCCTCAGATATACAGCAAGTGCACTTGTAGTGCAAAGTAGATTTGCCTTTAGTAAATAAACCCTAAAGTCCAAACTACCTAATAATTTGTGGTGTACCCCGCAATATGCTGGAGTGCAATGTGCATAATGGGGAAAGTATTTAGACTGACCTGTGTGCCCCAAGGAAAGACATTGAGAGGGATTTTCCCTCACTTCCTGTGTGGCCATGTGACAGGAAGTGAATTATTTGGAAGGATAAAGTGGCCAAATTATTTAGTTTAACTTTTCAAAGACACATTCCTAAGTTGAATTGTGATGCATGTCAATGGCCCATTTAGACCCTCTTTAACCACTTAACGACCGCTCACTGTATATATACGTCGGCACAATGGCACCGACAGGCACAATCACGTAGAGTGTACGTGATTGCCTTTGTACAGTTGGGGGGTCCGATCGGACCCCCCTTCTGTACAGTGAGCGGTCGGAATTCGTCTGGGAGCGTTCCGAGATGGGGGGCGGCCGTTCGATTCCGACCACCCCCCCCGCGATCGCTCCCGGCAAATAGAAATGCCCCCTCTGTCTGTGTACTGTTTACACAGATAGAGAAAGCAGGAGGAAGTGATGTCATCTCCTGTGCGGCGCTCACATATACCGAGCGTCGTACAAGAGAAGACACACAGGTCAGTGCACTAACACTACACTAACACCAGCACACATAGGCACATAAATCGCCCCCCCAGATCACCCCCCAGCCCCCAGTCACAGTGTCACTGATTGCAGTGACCATTTATTTACTGATCACTGCAATCAGTGACATTTGTGACTGTAAAAGTGTCACTACATTTAGTTTTAGGTCCAGTGTAGCCCCCTAACCCCCCCCTAATAAAGGTTTAACCCCTTGATCACCCCCCAGATAACCCTTTCACCCCCTAGCACCACCGTCGCTTGGCGATCATTTTTCTGATCGCTGTCTTGGCGTCGGTGATGCAGATCGGTACCCAGTAATTTTTTTTAGGTTCGCCGCAGGTTTTTATAGCGTCGGGTACCCCCATAAATTATCTAATAAAGGTTTAACCCCCTTGATCGCCCCCCAGGTAACCCTTTCACCCCCTATCACCACTGTCACTAAGCGATCGTTTTTCTGATCGATGTCTTAGCGTCGGTGATGCTGATCGGTAGCCAGTATTTTTTTTTTAGGTACGCCGCAGGTTTTTATAGCGTCGGGTACCCCCATAAATTATTTAATAAAGGTTTAACCCCCTTGATCGCCCCCCAGGTAACCCCTTTCACCCCCTATCACCACTGTCGCTAAGCGATCATTTTTCTGATCGATGTCTTAGCGTCGGTGATGCAGATCGGTAGCCAGTATTTTTTTTTTAGGTACGCCGCAGGTTTTTATAGCGTCGGGTACCCCCATAAATTATTTAATAAAGGTTTAACCCCCTTGATCGCCCCCCAGGTAACCCCTTTCACCCCCTATCACCACTGTCGCTAAGCGATCATTTTTCTGATCGATGTCTTAGCGTCGGTGATGCAGATCGGTAGCCAGTAATTTTTTTTAGGTTCGCCGCAGGTTTTTATAGCGTCAGGTACCCCCATATATTATCTAATAAAGGTTTTAACCCCCTAATTGCCCCTAGTTAACCCTTTCACCAGTAATCATCATATAAGTGTTACGGGTGACGCTGGTTAGTTAGTTTGCTTTTTATAGTGTCAGGGCACCCGCCGTATATAACCCAATAAAGGTTTAACCCCCTGATCGCCCGGCGGGTGATATCAATTAGGTTTTAGCGTCAGAGAGGGTCTGCGTCACACCCCAGGCAGCGTCAGGTTAGTGCCAGTAACGCTAACACCCACGCGTGAAGCATACACCTCCCTTAGTGGTATAGTATCTGAACGGATCAATATCTGATCAGATCTATACTAGCGTCCCCAGCAGTTTAGGGTTCCCAAAAACGCAGTGTTAGCGGGATCAGCCCAGATACCTACTAGCACCTGCGTTTTGCCCCTCCGTCCAGCCCAGGCCACCGAAGTGCAGTATCGATCGATCACTGTCACTTACAAAACACAACACACATAACTGCAGCGTTCGCAGAGACAGGCCTGATCCCTGCGACTCCAGTGCTGTAGGAGGTGATTTCACCACCACAGTTAAAAAAAAAAAAGAAGCAAATATGCCGAAGCATTGGGGCAGCAGGGGCGGAGGAGCGATTTTGCTCCTAATGCCGCGTACATACGGTCGAAATTCCGACGGAGGCTTGCCCGTGGAAAAGTCCGACCATGTGTGTGCGGCATAACTTTTTTGCGGGAGGATGCCCCCATGCTTCGGCATATACAAATGGTGCATGTATGCCCATCATTAGAAGTGGGTGGATGAAGGGCGGTATTCTAATGGTGGGCATACTCACCGATCAATCTCTTTTTTCGTTCAGCCACCTGGCTGCATGAAAAAAAAAGATTACAATACATGTCCAACAAGGACCAGCAACGTACTGGTATGTTGCTGGACTTTGAATGGTTATACCAGATTGATGCCTGCGGGTTTAGGTATCATCTTGGTATCATTCTTTTCAGCCAGCGGCCGGCTTTAATGTAAAAGCAACCCTAGTGGCTAATTAGCCTCTGGACTGCTTTTACAAGCAGTGGGAGGGAATGTCCCCCCCCGGATATAAAAAGCGCCATTGGGAAATTGGGAAAGCATTTTATCACACCGATCTTGGTGTGGTCAGATGCTTTGAGGGCAGAGGAAAGATCTAGGGTCTAGACCCCAGTTTTTTCAAAAAAAGAGTACCTGTCACTACCTATTACTATCATAGGGGATATTTACATTCCCTGAGATAACAATAAAAATGATAAAAAAAAAAAAAAAAATACTTGGAAGGAACAATTTAAAAATAAAATAAAAAAGCAAAATTAATAATAAAAAAAAAAAGAAAAAAAAAAAAAAGCACCCCTGTCCTGCCCTGCTCTTGCCCAATGGCGAACGCAAGCGTCGGTCTGGCGTCATATGTAAACAGCAATTGCACCATGCATGTGAGGTATCACCGCGAAGGTCAGATCGAGGGCAGTAATTTTAGCAGTAGACCTCCTCTGTAAATCTAACGGGGTAACCTGTAAAGGCTTTTAAAAATGTATGTAGTTTGTCGCCAATGCGCGTTTGTGCGAAATGTTAAAGCATGTCGTGTTTGGTATCTATGTACTCGGCCTAAGATCATCTTTTTTATTTCATCAAACATTTGGGCAATATAGTGTGTTTTAGTGCATTAAAATAAAAAAAAGTGTATTTTTTCCCCAAAAAATGCGTTTGAAAAATCGCTGCGCAAATACTGTGTAGAAAAAAAAAATGCAACACCCACCATTTTATTCTGTAGGGCCTTTGCTTTAAAAATATATATAATGTTTGGGGGTTCAACATAATTTTCCTGCAAAAAAAAATATGTTTTCATGTAAACAAAAAGTGTCAGAAAGGGCTTTGTCTTCAAGTGGTTAGAAGAGTGGATGTAAGCTTCCTAATGTTGTGTATAAAATGCCAGAACAGTTCAAAACCCCCCCAAATGACCCCATTTTGGAAAGTAGACACCCCAAGCTATATACTGAGAGGCATGTCGAGTCCATGGAATATTTTATATGTTGACACAAGTTGCGGAAAAAAAAGACAATTTTTTTTTTTTTTTTGCACAAAGTTGTCACTAAATGATATATTGCTCAAACATGCCATGATGGGCATATGTGGAATTACACCCCAAAATACATTCTGTTGCTTCTCCTGAGTACGGGGATACCACGTGTGAGACTTTTTGGGAGCCTAGCCGCGTACGGGACCCCAAAAACCAATCACCACCTTCAGGCTTTCTAAGGGTGTAAATTTTTGATTTCACTTCTCACTGCCTATCACAGTTTCGGAGGCCATGGAATGCCCAGATGGCACAAAACCCCCCCCAAATGACCCCATTTTGGAAAGTAGACACCCCAAGTTATTTACTGAGAGGTATTGTGAGTATTTTGCAGATCTCGCTTTTTGTCACAAAGTTTTGAAAATTGAAAAAAAAAAAAAGAAAAAAAAAAAAATTTTCTTCATTTTCAAAAACAAATGAGAGCTGTAAAATACTCACCATGCCTCTCAGCAAACAGCTTGGGGTGTCTACTTTCCAAAATGGGGTCATTTGGGGGGGTTTTGTGCTATTTTGGCATTTTATGGCCTTCGAAACTGTGATAGGTAGTGAGGAGTGAAATCAAAAATTTGTGCCTAGAAATCCTGAAGGCGGTGATTGGTTTTCGGGGTCCCGTACGCGGCTAGGCTCCTAAAAAGTCCCACACATGTGGTATCCCCGTACTCAGGAGAAGCAGCAAAAATAGGATTTTTTACTCACCGTAAAATCCTTTTCTCTGAGTCCATGGACCGACACAGCTTCTCTATTGACAAAGTGGGTATTACCCGTTAATTAGGAGTGACTAGGCAGAAAAACTTGTAAAAAGTGTTGCATCACACCTTCTACAGTACCGCCCAGGGGGCGGACCCTCTGGGTATACCCTCTCAGTCTGCACATCGCAGATCAGTTCGTCAAAAAGCAGTACAAACTTAAAAGGAGGGGTGGGTGCTGTGTCGGTCCATGGACTCAGAGAAAAGGATTTTACGGTGAGTAAAAAATCCTATTTACTCTTTCGTCCATGGACCGACACAGCTTCTCTATTGACAAAGTGGGACGTCCCAAAGCAGTGTCAGAGAAAAAACGAGGGGTGGTAACAGCATAAAAACAAACTTCACCCCAAAACACAAAACAGCACTCCTCCAACGGAGGAGTTGCAACTCTAAACAGCCGCCTGCAAAACCTTGCGGCCGAAAGAGGCATCCGAAGATGCACCTACATCAACTTTGTAGAATTTTGTGAAAGTGTGAGCGGACGACCAAGTCGCCGCTTTACATAGTTGGGAAACAGACGCTTGATGTCGGAAAGCCCAAGAGGCACCTATTGCCCTGGTCGAATGCGCCGTGACAGGAAAGGGGGGCGCCTGACCCTTTAAGGCGTAAGCCTGGATTACTATCTGTCGGATCCACCTAGAGATGGTGGCCGATGAGACTGCTTGGCCCTTCTTGGGACCAGCCACCGAAACAAACAGTGAGTCTGACTTCCGGAACAGGGAAGTAGCAGATATGTATACTCTCAAAGCTCGGACAACGTCCAAGGAATGCAACGCCGACTCCTTAGGATTCGACGGCTGAGGACACAAGGATGGAAGTACAATGTCTTCGTTGAGATGAAAAGCCGAAACGACCTTCGGAAGAAAGGAAGGCTGCGGCTGCGGCCGCAGCACCACCTTATCCTTGTGGAAAATCAAATAGGGAGCCTTGCAGGACAAGGCTGCCAGCTCAGAGACTCGTCTAACTGACGTAACAGCCACCAAAAAGACCACCTTCTGAGAAAGTGTCAACAGGGGAATATCTCTAATATTCTCAAACGGTGCCTTCTGAAGCACCGAGAGGACCAGGTTCAAGTCCCACGGAGGTAACGGGGGGCGGACCGGAGGGGCCACATGTCGAACCCCCTGCACAAATGTACTCACGAGAGAGTGAGTCGCCAGGGGTCGCTGAAAAAAGACAGCCAGGGCAGATATCTGTCCCTTAATCGTACTTAGGGCAAGCCTTTGGTCTACCCCATGCTGTAAAAACAGCAGGATTCTGGAAACCAAATAGGTACGCGGATGCCATTTCATTTCCTCACACATGGAGATGTAGGCCCTCCAAGTGCGGTGATAGACCTTCCTAGAGGACGGTTTCCGAGCACTTCTCATAGTAGAAATTACTGAGTCTGACAGGCCCCGGTCTCTCAGTACCTGGTTCTCAACAGCCATGCCGTTAAAGCCAATGACTGTAAAGCAGGATGGAATATGGGACCTTGCGACAGCAGGTCCTTCCGTAGTGGTAGGCGCCAGGGGACGTCTGCTACCAGACGTACTAGATCGGCGTACCAAGGACGCTGAGGCCAATCTGGAGCGATTAGGATCATTGGAATTCCCTCTGCCTCCACTCTGCGGAGCAGAAGAGGAAGAAGCCTTAAGGGAGGGAAGGCATAGATTAGCCGATACTGGCCCCACGATGCTACCAACGCGTCCGTTGCGTCTGCCCATGGGTCTCTTGACCGGGCCACAAACCTCAATACCTTCCGATTGAGTCGGGAAGCCAGAAGATCTACGTCTGGTGTGCCCCATCTTTGGCAGAGGAGTTGGAACACCTCCGGGTGTAAGGACCATTCTCCCTGGTCCAGCATCTGGCGGCTCAGGTAGTCCGCCTGCCAGTTTTCCACACCCGGAATGTACACGGCCGACTGTGCCGGTACGCTCCTCTCTGCCCACTTCAGGATGCGAGCGATCTCCGATGCTGCAGCTGAGCTTCTTGTTCCTCCTTGATGATTGACATATGCCACTGCTGTGGCGTTGTCTGACTGGATCCTGACTGGACGCCCTTGCAGTCTCTGAGACCATTTGAAGAGGCACAGCTTGATCGCCCGGATCTCCAGGACATTGATCGGCAGGAGGGCTTCCTCTGGGGTCCAGCGACCTTGCGCCGACTGGACACCCCAGACTCCCCCCCTAACCTGTAAGGCTGGCGTCCGTCGTGATCACTATCCAGTAAACCGGAAGAAATGACTTCCCGGCCATTAGAGCCGGTGCTGTCAGCCACCATACCAGGGATCTCCTGACTAGGTGGCTCACTCGGACTTGATAATCCAGAGATGAAGGGCATCTGTTCCATCTGGACAGAACTTCCCTCTGTAACACTCGAGTGTGGTATTGAGCATATGGGACCGCCTCGAAGGAGGCTACCATGAGGCCCAACACTCGCATGCAAAAACGGAGTGACGACCAATTCCTGGAAGTCAGCTGCCGTACTGCAGCCCGGAGGGTCTGCAACTTCTCCACAGGGAGGAATACCTTTGCCTCTGAGGAATCCAGAATCAACCCCAGGTACACTAGGCGTTGAGTGGGCACCAATACTGACTTTTGCGTGTTTAGTATCCAACCACAGTCTCGAAGAGTCTGACAGGTAATGGACACGCTTACCTCTAATTCTGAGCTTGAAGGGCCCTTCAGCAGAAGGTCGTCCAAGTAACCTGTGATAGCGATACCCCGCTGTCTTAGAAGTGCCAGAATCGGAGCGAGCACCTTGGTGAACGTCCTGGGTGCTGAGGCAAGGCCAAACGGGAGGGCCACAAACTGGTAGTGGTTCTTCCCGATAGCAAATCGCAGAAACCTCTGGTGTCTGGAGTATATGGGGACATGCAGGTATGCGTCCTTGATGTCCAAGGAGGCCAGAAAGTCCCCCGGATGGAGAGCCGTGACTACGGATCGAACCGACTCCATCCGAAATCTTTGTACCTTCACAAAGCAATTGAGGGCTCTGAGATCCAAGATTGGACGAACCCCCTCCTTCTTTGGCACAATGAACAGATTTGAGTAAAAACCCTGACCCCGTTCCTGTTCTGGAACTGGAATAACTACCCCACGTTCCAGTAGACCCTGGACCGCCCCATACAGGGCCTCCCGACGGGTCGGTAGTAGCTGGAGATTGGAGGTGATGAATCTGTCTGGTGGACAAGAGAGAAATTCTATCTTGTAGCCTGAGGAGATTACTTCGCAAACCCACCTGTCGGAGACTAGAGCAGTCCACTGAGTCGCGAATTTGCGAAGACGTCCCCCCACCCGAGAGCTGGGTGGGGGCGGACCTTCATGTGGACGCAGATTTGTCCACAGGCTTGTTGGGTCTGCGGGACCAAGGACGCTTTTGTCCTTGGGCAGGCGCTTTATCGGCCTGGGGTCTTTTCCCTGTCGCCTTAAGAGGGCGAAAAAACCGCTTACGTGCAGTAAAGGAGGGCCCTTGCCCTTGGCGTGGTCCCCTACCCTTGCTAGTTTGGGGAAGCAAAGTGCTTTTACCTCCTGTAGCATCCTTGATGATGTCATCCAGAGAAGCCCCAAAAAGTCTGTCGCCCTTAAAAGGCAGATCCAATAGGGCTTTCTTGGAAGTCTGGTCCGCAGACCAGCCCTTTAGCCAGATCAGGCGGCGTATTGCTACTGCATAAACCGAAGCTCTTGACAGCAGGGGAATAGTATCCATGTCTGACTCGCAGACAAACTTAAGGCCCTGGACCAACTGGTCGGCCAAAGTTATCTCATTAGGAGGAGCATCTCGCTCCTTTAACCCCTGGAGTAGCAATTTTGCCCATTCAGTAAGTGTCTGAGACACTAGGGCCCCCGCCAATGCCGGGCGTACTGCTGAGCCTACCACTGAGTATAGGTAGCGAGCGAGTGCTTCAGCCTTCTTATCCACAGGGTCCTTGAAAACAGGAGCCCCTTCTACTGGAATAGTGGTGGCTCTATTAAGTCTGGACACCGAAGGGTCCACTATAGGGGGAGAGGTCCATATCTTCAGAAAACTCTCCTCAAAGGGGTACCGTACTGCAAACCTCTTTGGGGCTGTAAAGACCCTCAGTGGGTTCTCCCATTCCTTGTATAAGAGTTTGTCAAAATAAGACACACAAGGGAACACCTTAGCAGTGCGGGCAGGTTTACGAAACCCAAAGGGGACTGGAGTATCTGCTACTTCTTCAGTCCTTTCCAACTTTAGCGTATCCCGCACTGCAGTAATAAGGTCAGATACCAAAGCCGTCTCGCGTACTGACCTGGACTTGGAGTCCTCCTCACTGTCCGATCGGTCACGGTCTGCAGTCTCTGATGCATCAGAATCTGGGCCATGAGCCGTAGCTGGACCTGGTTCTGCATCAGAAATATCCCCAGAAGATTGCAGGGGACGGGGGCGTTTATTACCCCCTGTATTCCCGTGTGCTGCTTCCACCCTGGCAGCAAACGCCTCTAGGATTGCCGACATAGCGTCCATAGACACCTCAGGGACACCAGCTGCTAAATCTGGTGTTTCAGGGGAGAAGACATCTGGCTCAGATGCCATGCTGACCACACGCTGACACTCACAGGGCTCCAGGCAAGATATCAATAGGCCACCCTCCTGCGCTGCAGAGATGCTGGGTTACCCAGAGGACTCACCACCCTGGATAGGTACTGCTATGCTGCGCCTATGATGCTGTCCCCTTGCTGCTGTGTCAGTCTGCTTCTTTTATCAGCACTTCCTGTGTGAATTTTCGTGCCAGTGTAATGCACCCTAGAGGCCGGAGGCTCTCGCAAAATGGTTGCCAAAACCGTCTGTATGGAAGATAATGTGGGCTCTAAGAAAATGGCCGCCGACAGAAGATAGAGGTCAGGCAGCCATAGCCCACAAAAAAGATGGCCGCCGAACGGCAATATCTGCATACAGGGTGGACAAACATGGCCGCCGATCACCTGATAGGGGCCAGTGGGTGTGGCCGAACTACAGGAAGATGGCCGCCAGGCAGTTACAAGAGGCCAAACTTGGCATGGACCACCTCAAAATGGCCGCCGACAGCATGGAGACACAGAAACACAGGTAAGCAAAAATGACATTTCTTTTAAATGTTAGTTACAGCCAGCCCCGCTCCAGTGGGACCCCCTAGGTGACCCCCAGCACCCAGCAACCTTTAGCTAGAAGCCCAGGGAGGAGGGAAAGGCAGGGAGAGAGGGAAGAAAGGGGCCACAACCACTTACTTGATCTCTCCAGGAATGTCCAGCTAAATCACCCAGCCGAGGCAGGGGAGTTTTACTTACCTATCCTGCATGTATTCTGCTGGAAGACATTCCAAACAGATCATCGTCCGCGCACGGAAGGTGACTGTTGGCCAGGCATGCTGTGATTGGACCCAGAAGGGACGATCATATGTATGCCCTGGAGCATGACGCTCAGCGGACAGGCTGCTGCGACTCGGCCGTAAGGTCAGCCGAAGCTGAGCGGTCCGATGCAAGCCTTGGAGCGTAAGCTCACCGGCCAGGCTGCTGCGACTCGGCCGTAAGGTCAGCCGAAGCTGAGCGGTCCGATGCAGGCCCTGGAGCGTAGGCTCACCGGCCACCCGTGGAGCGACGGGCATGTCGTGGAAAACCCAGCGCGTAGCTAGGGTCGGCACACGCTCGATGGCCGAAACTGGGGAGACTACAAGGATCGAGGATCCAGCCTGTCACCCAGTCGGCAGTTGATCGAAGATCGCAGGAAACAACAAATGTAGCAAAAAAATAAAAAATATATATATCTTTTTTCCCCGGACCAATGAGCCCGAAGGGAGCCATGTCCTACTCCTTGCTAGACAGAAAAAAACTGATCTGCGATGTGCAGACTGAGAGGGTATACCCAGAGGGTCCGCCCCCTGGGCGGTACTGTAGAAGGTGTGATGCAACACTTTTTACAAGTTTTTCTGCCTAGTCACTCCTAATTAAACGGATAATACCCACTTTGTCAATAGAGAAGCTGTGTCGGTCCATGGACGAAAGAGTAATGTATTTTGGGGTGCAATTCCACATATAACCATGGCATGTGTGAGCAATACATCATTTAGTGACAACTTTTTGTAATTTTTTTTTTTTTTGTCATTATTCAATCACTTGGGTCAAAAAAAAAATTCAATGGGCTCAACAGGCCTCTCAGCAATTTCCTTGGGGTGTCTACTTTCTAAAATGGGGTCATTTGGGGGGGTTTTGTGCTATTTTGGCATTTTATGGCCTTCAAAACTGTGATAGGTAGTGAGGAGTGAAATCAAAAATTTGCGCCCTTAGAAATCCTGAAGGTGGTGCTTGGTTTCCGGGGTCCCGTACGTGGCTAGGCTCCTAAAAAGTCCCACACATGTGGTATCCCCGTACTCAGGAGAAGCAGCAGAATGTATTTTGGGGTGCAATTCCACATATAACCATGGCATGTGTGAGCAATATATCATTTAGTGACAACTTTTTGTAATTTTTTTTTTTTTTTGTCATTATTCAATCACTTGGGACAAAAAAAAAAAAATATTCAATGGGCTCAACATGCCTCTCAGCAATTTCCTTGGGGTGTCTACTTTCCAAAATGGGGTCATTTGGGGGGGTTTTGTACTGCCCTGCCATTTTAGCACCTCAAGAAATGAGATAGGCAGTCATAAATTTAAAGCTGTGTAAATTCCAGAAAATGTACCCTAGTTTGTAAACGCTATAACTTTTGCGCAAACCGATAAATATACACTTATTGACGTTTTTTTTACTAAAGACATGTGGCTGAATACATTTTGGCCTAAATGTATGACTAAAATTGAGTTTATTCGATTTTTCTTATAACAAAAAGTAGAAAATATCATTTTTTTTCAAAATTTTCGGTCTTTTTCCGTTTATATCGCAAAAAATAAAAATCGCAGAGGCAATCAAATACCATTAAAAGAAAGCTCTATTTGTGGGAAGAAAAGGACACAAATTTTGTTTGGGTACAACATTGCATGTCCGCACAATTTACAGTTAAAGCAGCGCAGTGCAAAATTCTGAATTCACCTCTGGTCCTCTAGCTACCAAATGGTCCGGGGCTTAAGTGGTTAATCACTTGATCAGCGCTATAACTGATCGACGGCCACAGCATGGTCCTCAATTGCCGGGAGTCCGTCAATAAACGTCCTCCCCTTTGCGCGCGCTGTGGTCACAGAGTCACTGAGACTCGGGTGATGACAGATCCGAGTAAGGGGCCGATCCCTGCCCTTTACCATGTGATCAGCTGTCAGCAAATGACAGCTGATCACGTGATGTAAACAAAAGCTGGGTAATGGTTTTTGTTTTCTCCTTGTGCCGACAGCATGAGCATAAAAAAAAGGCAATCACCAGCTTATGTGCAAGGGACATGGGGCCCGAAGAGGAAGAGGCAATTCTGCATCATCTGTGACAATTAGTAGCCCCTGCCAGTGCCACCTATCAATGCCCACCACTGGTGCCAATCAGTGGCACCTAGCAGTGCTGCCTATCAGTGCCCATCACTGCCAACTATCATTGCCACCTAGCAGTGCCACTTCTCACTGCCCACCAGTGCCAACTAGCAATGCCACCTCTCAGTGCCCACCCTTGCCACCTTATCGGTGCCCATCAGTGCAGTCTCATCAGTGTACATCAAGGAAGAAGAAAAATTACCTTTTTAAAAATATTAACCAGTTTCCTACCGCCCACCGTCAAATGACATCCTTGGCTTTGTGCGGTGACATCTGAATGATGCCTGCAGTTGCAGGCATCATTCAGATATCATTCTTTTCAACCGGCGATTCTGTGCACGATAAAAACGATCATAGTGGCAGTTCCGCCGCTTGATCGTTCTTATAGGCGGCGGGAGGGGACGTTCCCCCCCTCTTGCCGCCATCCGGTGCTTCTCCGTGCTTTCCCGTGCCATCTTGGGCTCGGAGAACGATTTGGAGATGACTGGTGACCAGATGGTCACCAGTCATCTCTATGACCGTCGGAGGCCCGGGCGCGACGTTATGACATCACGCCGTGTTCCTGTATGTTAACCAAGCCGTGATCTCGGCTGTTAGCATGAGATTGGTGATTTTTTTTTTGACCAATATCATGCTTTCCAGCCTGGAGGAGAGATGCGGGGTCTTATTGACCCCGCATCTCTCCATAAAGAGGACCTGTCACACACATTCCTATTACAAGGGATGTTTACATTCCTTGTAATAGGAATAAAAGTGATCCAAAAAAAAAAAAAGTAAAAAAAAAAAAAAAAAAAAAAAGGAGTAAGAAATACAAAAAAGTAAAAAAACGAAATTAAAAAAATAAGCAAAAATAAGAAAAAACGCCCATGTCCCCGGTAGCTCGCGCTCAGAAGCGAACACACACGCAAGTCCCGCCCACATATGTAAACGCCGTTCAAACCACACATGCGAGTTATTGCTGCGTGCGTTAGAACGAGTGCAACAATTCTAGCACTAGACCTCCTCTGTAATGCCAAAATGGTAACGTGTAAAAAAATTTAAAGCATCGCCTAGGGAGATTTTTAATTACTGAAGTTTGGTGTCATTCCATGAGTGTGCGCAATTTTAAAGCGTGACGTGTTAGGTATCTATTTACTCAGCATAACAACATCTTTCACATTATACCAAAAAATTGGCCCAACTTTACTGTTTTGTAATATTTTTAGCAAAAAAAAGGCGTTTGAAAATTTATTGCGCAAATACCGAGCGAGATAAAAAATTGCAATGACCGCCATCTTATTCCCTAGGGTGTCTGCTCCAAAAACATATATAATGTTTGGTGTTTTGAAGTAATTTTATAGCCATACATTTATCATTTTTACATGAAGGAGAGAAGTGCCAGAATAGGCCCAGTGCTGAAGTGGGTAAAATATCTTTTTTTTTTTTTTTTTAAACTCGGTCTTTTGTATTTATATAAAAAAAAAAAAAAAAAAAAAAACACAAAGGTGATCAAATAGCACCAAAAGCAAGCTCTATTTGTGTGCCAACAAATAATACATTTTCATTGGGTTACAGTGTTGTATGAGCGCGCAATTGTCATTGAAAGTGCATCAGCGCTGAAATGTGAAACTTGGTCTGGGCAGTGCGCAAGTGGTTAATATAAGGCTACATGCACACGGACGTTTTTCAAGCCGCTTAAAAACATCTCTCCATGTTGGCCACCATGGCGTTTTTGAGCTGTAAATGGCATAGGCGTTTTTAGGCCCCATGTAGACGGGACGCTGGTGCAAAGTGTTCAGAACTAAGGTTGAAAGTGGCGTTTAGAAAGGCGCGCTTTGTGGCGTTTGCATGCCGTGTTTTACCACATTTGCGTGTATATAATAAGGAGCCGCCCTAAGCTCCAAAAACAGTATTATTTACGATTTTAGCTATTTTGTGAGACCAGAGTGATATGAGCAGCTGAGAGCAGCAGTGTAGTTGTATTTAGTGTGTCACTTGCCACATCACTTGCCACAAGTTGTGGATTGTCCACTTGCCACGTCAGCTGCCCCAAGTTGTGGATTGTCCACAATGCAATGGAAGCAATTTCATTTTTATATATATATATATATATATATATATATTTTATGTTTTTTCCTCATTTGCCATACATTTTTAAAGTTTATCAATGTAAAAAAATAGGTCACCTTTAAAAACGCTTCTAAACTAAAATGCGGCTAAACGCTGGTACCGCGTCTGAAACGTGGAAGTCTTTGGCGTCTGAAGGCATTTTTAGGCTTTGTGAAAAACGATTTTTTTGGATGTAATAGATGTAATAGAATTCAATGGACCCGCATCCAAAAACGCAAGTACTGCAATTTTGCGGCGATTTTTTGTTTTACCTGTTTATAGCTGGTTGTTAAAGGAAATGTAAAAAAAAAAAAAAAAAAAACTAGAAAAAAAACAGCGTGGGGTCCCCCCCCCAGGTCCTTGGGTCTAGTATGGATTCAAAGGGGTCCCCTAGGGGGAGTTATACTGGGGAACAGACTGACCTAGGGGGAGTTATACTGGGGAACAGACTGACCTAGGGGGAGTTATACTTTTTAAAGGGGGCTCCCGGATTCCCAAAAGCCCCCCACCCGCATACCCCGACAACCAACGGCCAGGGTTGTTGGGAAGAGGCCCTTGTCCCCATCAACATGGGGGCAGGGTGCTTTGGGGTGGGGGGGCCGCAGGTCGCCCCCCTGCCCCGAAGCACCAAACCCCCCATGTTGAGGGCATGTGGCCTGGTACGGTTCAGGAGGGCATGTGGCCTGGTACGCGCTCTCGTCCCCCCCTTTTCCCCTGTGGCCTGCCAGGTTGCGTGCTCGGATAAGGGTCTGGTTTGGATTTTGAGGGGACCCCCACACCGCTTTTCGGCTTAGGGGGCTCACCTTAAAATCCAGACCAGACCTAAGGGTCTGGTTTGGATTTTGGGGGAACCCCCACGCCGTTTTTCGGCTATGGGGGTTCACCTTAAAATCCAGACCAGACCTAAGGGCCTGGTATGCTCCTGGAGGGGAACCCATGCCGGTTTTTTCATTAAAATTTGGCCTGGAGTTCCCCTTCATGATTCATACCAAACACGGGACAGCGAGGCCGGCTAGTCGCCTCTAGGACACGACTTGATCGGCTGCTTCACGCTCAGGTCGTGTTCAAGTCGCCTCGCAAAGTCGCGCTGTCCCTGTGTCAGCCGGCACACGAGTCGCCCCGCGAGTCGGATCCGCTTCATCCGACTTCCCGGGCGACCTCTATTCAAATCAATGGGCTCCCATAGGGAACCATTCATTTTCAATAGAGCGCCGCTGACATTTGGATTTACTATAACAGTGCGCCGCTGGTTCCTGCGCCCAGTGAAGGAGTTATCTGGCGCACCAATTAAGGTTAGAACCAGCGCAGCGCACTGTTATTAGTAAATCAGCCCCATAGTGACAAGGAAAAATAAGGACTAGAGCAGATCTAATAACAATGCACAGGTGGCAGCAGGTTAGTGAGTAGGAGTATTTGCAATTTAAGCACTTAGTAAGCACAATCCCTCAACCAGTCAGAGAGGAGAAAACACTGAACCCAATCGAAAAACTTTGCAATATTAAAACGCCTATGTAACACAGAATCTCCCAAATGTATGATATATTAACAGAATTAGAAAGAAGGGGGGCTTTACCCTATATAGGGAAATGGGAACAAGATCTAGCGATAAAGTTAAAACGAAAGACAAATGATAGAAGCAGTATATAACTATGCAACAGATATCAATATACAATAGAAGCTAATTATAAGTGTTTGGTAAGATGGCATCTGACCCCAGAAAGAATTAACAAATTTCAGCCAAGCAGGTCCCCCCAGTGTTGGAGAGAGTGTAAACAAAGGGGAATAACAATACACATTTGGTGGGAGTGCCCAAAAATAAAAGAGTATTGGCATAGTATCCTAGATTATATAGAGGAGATAACCGTGGGAAAGGATCCCCCAAAACGCCTGGAACGTGTTGTTCCACGGGACAAATAAAACCAAAAAACAATATAAGGAAACTTTGGTCCCTTCCCTGCTCAATGCTGCAAAGGCCCTGATCCCCCAAAAAATGGCTTCAAGTCAGGGGCGTACCTAGAGCATTTGGCACCCGGGGCGGATCCAATATCTGGCACCCCCCCCCACGGTAAATTGTAAAAACACCCCACTGTGCCCCCTGCATCCTTCAATATCTTTGTCACTACTGTGTACACCCTCTCCACAACTGCACCCCTGGACCCCTTTACATTACACAGCACTCCACAGCTCTGGACCCCTTTACATTCTACAGCACCTTGCACCCCTTTACATTACACAGCACCCCACAGCTCTGGACCCCTTTACATTACACAGCACCCTGCATCACTGGACCCCTTTACATTACACAACACCCAGCATCACTGGACCCCTTTTACATTACACAGCACCCCTTTACATTATACTGCACCTCTGGACCCCTTTCATTTACACAGCACCCTGTACCCCTTTACATTACACAGCGACATGCACCTCTGGACCCCTTTACATTACACAGCACCCCACAGCTCTGGACCCCTTTGCATTACATAACACCCAGCATCACTGGACCCCTTTTACATTACACAGCACCCCTTTACATTATACTGCACCTCTGGACCCCTTTCATTTACACAGCACCCTGTACCCCTTTACATTACACAGCGCCATGCACCTCTGGACCCCTTTACATTACACAGCACCCCACAGCTCTGGACCCCTTTACATTACACAGCACCCTGCACCACTGGACCCCTTTACATTCTACAGCACCTTGCACCCCTTTACATTACACAGCACCCTGCATCACTAGACCCCTTTTACATTACACAGCACCCCTTAACATTAGATTGCACCTCTGGACCCCTTTACTTTACACAGCACCCTGCACCTCTGGACCCCTTTACATTACACAGCACCCCACAGCTCTGGGCCCCTTTACATTACACAGCACCCTGCACCACTGGACCCCTTTACATTACACAGCACCCTGCACCTCTGGACCCCTTTACATTACACAGCACCCTGCACCTCTGGACCCCTTTACATTACACTGCACCTCTGGACCCCTTTATATTACACTGCACCTCTTTACATTAGACTGCACCTCTGGACCCCTTTACATTACACAACACCCTGCACCACTGGACCCCTTTACATTACACAGCACCCTGCATCTCTGGATCCCTTTACATTACACTGCACCTCTGGACCCCTTTACATTAGACTGCACCTCTGGGCCCCTTTACATTACACAGCCCTTGTACCTCTGGACCACTTTACATTACACTGCACCCCTTTACATTAGACTGCACCTCTGGACCCCTTTACATTACACAGCGCTTGTACCTCTGGACCTCTTTACATTACACAGCCCCCCACAGCTCTAGACACCTGTATGTTACACAGACACCCCCTAACAGTTCTGGACCCCCTGCATGTTACACAGACCCCCCTACAGTGCAGACCCCTCCCCCTACAGTGCAGACCCCCCCCTACAATACAGAACCCCCCTACAATAGTGCAGACACCCCCCCACAATACAACCCCCCTACAATAGTGCGGACACCCCCCCTACAATACAGAGCCCTCCCTACAATACAGAACCCCCCCCTTACAATGGTGCAGACACACCCACCCTACAATAGTGCAGACACCTCCCTACAATACAGAACCTCACCTTAAATTGGTGCAGACACCCCCCTACAATAGTGCAGACACCCCCCTACAATACAGAACCTCCCCCCTACAATAGTGCAGACACCCCCCCTTCAGACCCGTAATGATCAGCGCGCCTCGTGCACTTGACAGACTACACAGAGGAGGGGGAGGCGGCTTCGTTCACTCTGCTCAGCTGTGACTGTGAGACAGTCACAGCCGAGACTTATCAGAGCCGCGGTGCGGCCACGAGGGAAGGGGATTGTTGCGGCCGTGTCCCAGGTGTGCCGACGGGTATCACTCGGGTGCGGCTCGTACCCCCCACCCCCCCTCTGCCTACCTTTCACTGCGCCATGCCGCCCGTCCTCTTCGGTCGCGGAGGGGGGGCGCCGGCCTAACAGCCCCCCCCCCCAGTGTGTGGCTAAGTCCTCTTCGGTCGTGGAGGGGGGCGCCGGCCTGACAGCCCCCCCCCCCAGTGTTTGGCTAAGTCCTCTTCGGTCGCGGAGGGGGGGGGCGCCGGCCTGACACCCCCCCCCAGTGAGTGGCACCCGGTGCGGCACGCCCCCCCACCCCCTACTTAGTACGCCACTGCTTCAAGTAGAGAAGCCATCCATAAAAGAATGGATACAGAGAGTAGAACATGTATGTGAGATGGAGTACCTTTGCAGCAGGGAGCAGGGTATGGAGAAAAGATATAGATTAACCTGGAAGAAATGGTGTGAGTTTAAGCGCACAGAGAAGAATGCAGCTGCTATGATAGAAACGGATGGGCACGAAATAAGTATCAGATCGTGGGGGGGAGGGGGGAGGGAAAGGTCAATTAAATAAATATAGGATGTTTGTAAGATTTTAAAATGCATATGTATTTTGTATTGTATGCGTAAATATTCCTAAATAAAACTAAAGTTTAAAGAAAAAAAAGAAATTGTGCGAGTTCAGCTGAACTCGCACAGTTTCAAACCTGCAGTCAGTTTGAACCTGGGCTAAGTGCCAGTTCACATATATGCGATGCGGGAACCAGCGCAATTCCAGTGCAGGTTCCCGTATCGCACCTGCCGGCGGCTCACACTGACATCTGGAAACCGTTGCAGGTGTTAATGCGGTTGTAAACCCTCAAGGTTTTCCATCTTAATGCATTCTATGTATTAAGGTGAAAAACCTCCTGTGATGCAGCAGCCCCCTTTTTACTTACCTGAACCCGGTCTTTCCAGTGACGGGGACGACCACAGCAGCTCCAGCCGCTGTCTCGGGTCTTGATTGGATAGATTGATAGCAGCGCAGCCATTGGCTCCCATTGCTGTCAATTAAATCCAATTAAGCGGGAGCCGAGTCCTGCTGCCTGTGTCAATAAACGCAGAAGCAGGACTCGGGAGCGCACCCGCACGAGTGCCCCTGAAGGAAAGCGGCTCTCCAACGGGCACTCGAGAAGAGGAGGAGCCAGGAGCGCCACTGAGGGACCCCAGAAGACGAGGATCATGGGCCGCTCTGTGCAAAACCCTTGCACAGGAGGCAAATATAACGTTTGTTTTTTTAAATACAAACCTTTACATATCTTTAATGACACCCCCAGATCTGTTCACAGTGCGAACTGTCAAATGGTGCAGGAATCGGATATAGGGTTGCCACCTGTCCAGGATTCACCCAGACAGTACGGGTTTTAGATCCTGTGTCTAGGTTTCAGTGCACCTAAAACCCGAACACATCAGTGACAGCCCTGCAGATCAAGTCTTCTTATCGCTCTCTCGTCAGTTTTCATTGCTTTTATTTGTTTTGGTGGGGGGGAGCTTTAACTGGGGTACAGACTGGCCTGGGGGGATTATACTGGGGGACAGACTGACCTGGGGAACAGGCTTACCTGGAGGGGTTATTTTGGGGAACAGGCTGACCTAGGGGGGTTTATACTGGGGAACAGGCTGACCTAGGGGGGTTTATACTGGGGAACAGGCTGACCTGGGAGGGGGGGGGGTTTATACTGGGGAACAGGCTGACATGGGGGGGTTATACTGGGGAACAGGCTGACCTAAGGGGATTATACTGGGGAACAGGCTGACCTAAGGGGATTATACTGGGGGACAAACTGACCTAGGGGGACTGTACTGGGGAACAGACTGACCTGGGGGGGGGTTATACTGGGGAACAGGCTGACCGGGGGGTATTATACTGGGAAACAGACTGACCTAGGGGGAGTTATACTGGGGAACAGACTGACCTAGGGGGAGTTATACTGGGGAACAGACTGACCTAGGGGGAGTTATACTGGGGAACAGACTGACCTAGGGGGAGTTATACTGGGGAACAGACTGACCTAGGGGGAGTTATACTGGGGAACAGACTGACCTAGGGGGAGTTATACTGGGGAACAGACTGACCTAGGGGGAGTTATACTGGGGAACAGACTGACCTAGGGGGAGTTATACTGGGGAACAGACTGACCTAGGGGGAGTTATACTGGGGAACAGACTGACCTAGGGGGAGTTATACTGGGGAACAGACTGACCTAGGGGGAGTTATACTGGGGAACAGACTGACCTAGGGGGAGTTATACTGGGGAACAGACTGACCTAGGGGGAGTTATACTGGGGAACAGACTGACCTAGGGGGAGTTATACTGGGGAACAGACTGACCTAGGGGGAGTTATACTGGGGAACAGACTGACCTAGGGGGAGTTATACTGGGGAACAGACTGACCTAGGGGGAGTTATACTGGGGAACAGACTGACCTGGGGGGAGTTATACTGGGGAACAGACTGACCTGGGGGGAGTTATACTGGGGAACAGACTGACCTGGGGGGGTTATACTGGCCTGGGGGGTTATACTGGGGAACAGACTGACCTGGGGGGGTTATACTGGGAAACAGGCTGACCTAGAGGGGTCATACTGGGGGGACAGACTGACCTGGGGGGGTTATACTGGGGGACAGACTGACCTGGGGGGTTATACTGGGGGGCAGACTGACCTAGGGGGACTGTAATGGGGGACAGACTGACCTGGGGGGGTTATACTGGGGGACAGACTGACCTGGGGGGATTATACTGGGGGACAGACTGACCTGGGGGGATTATACTGGGGAACAGACTGACCTGGGGGGGGTTATAATGGGGAACAGACTGACCTGGGGGGGTTATACTGGGGAACAGACTGATCTGGGGGGTTATACTGGGGAACAGACTGACCTGGGGGGGGGGGTTATACTGGGGAACAGACTGACCTGGGGGGGTTATACTGGGGAACAGACTGACCTGGGGGGGTTATACTGGGGAACAGACTGACCTGGGGGGGGTTATACTGGGGAACAGACTGACCTGGGGGGGGTTATACTGGGGAACAGACTGACCTGGGGGGGTTATACTGGGGAACAGACTGACCTGGGGGGGGTTATACTGGGGAACAGACTGACCTGGGGGGGGGGGTTATACTGGGGAACAGACTGACCTGGGGGGGGGGTTATACTGGGGAACAGACTGACCTGGGGGGGTTATACTGGGGGACAGACTGACTTGGGGGGGTTATACTGGGGAACAGACTGACCTGGGGGGGTGATACTGGGGAACAGACTGACCTGGGGGGGTGATACTGGGGAACAGACTGACCTGGGGGGGTGATACTGGTGAACAGACTGACCTGGGGGGGTTATACTGGGGGACAGACTGACCTAGGGCGACTGTACTGGGGGACAGACTGACCTTGTTTGATTTAACTACGCTCCTTAAGCTTCTCCCATTATTAACACAATTTTGCGACGCCACACGCTACATGTGCTGCAATAATACTCTTTTTGGGGCACTCAAAGGTGTCCCAGGTCTTTTACAACCCTATAGTGTAAACTGCAAAAAAAATAAAAAAATTGTTGTGCGCCACTAAAGTGTTTGGGTTTGGCTTGATGAAAAGGTGGCAACCCTAATCGGATAGCATAGGTGTGAGTACCCATGTGATCCAATCTCAGTGTGGACCAAGAAAAGGGTCCTGCACTATTTTGGTGCAAATTCAGCCATACATTGTGTATGGCTGACCTGGCATCGCACAGACATGGCATGTGATCTGCACAGCAGTGTGGTGCGAATCACATGCCATGTCTGACATCACACAAGTGTGAACACACTCTAAAACGTAGAAACTGATTGGCTACTACGCACAGCTGCACCAGACTTAGTAAATCTCCCCCACTATATACCTGATATCATAGGACTAGGCAGGGACACTGCCACCCAATCTGAACTCTGTATGTGGATAGCACTACACAGGAGTCCTTTCCAAGCAGTCACCGGTCCATTGTCGGGACTATGCACAGAAGAGCAGTCCTATGACACCCTACAGGTTTATCTCATATGGAAACACAGCGCCCCCAGGCGTAAATCATCATGTTATGTCTGAAGGCCGACTGACAAGGTCTCACCAGAACAGACGCCATGGAACCCAAAAGCGCCACATTCAAATCTCCGTCACAACAACCTTCGCGGTCACATGACCGGAGCTAGAGGGGGTGACGCTTCTGTACCATGTGATATCAGAGCGCGAATTAGAAAGCGGCGGCGGGGCTGTTGGAAGAAGTTGCGCTCATTGGTCAGGCCGGATTACGGGAGGGCGGAGTTTATAGTAACAGCACGGTGAGGTGTAATCCATATGTATGTATGTATGGAGAGTCGTTTCCGAGCAGGTATACGAGTGACAAATCACGGGACGTAGCAGGGGCGCAAATACCACCTGAAAGCATGTTGCTTGTGCCCATCTTTGTTTGGCCCACAGCATAAGCCACACCTCTCAACTTTATGACATGGGAATGCGGGACACTATTAATAAAAGTATGTAGGCATAGGACACACCCCCTCACGCCCACTTAAAGGAGAATTATTTAAATAAATAAAAAAAAAGGTTAGTTAACTACTTCAGCCCTGGAAGAATTTACCCCCTTCCTGACGAGCACTTTTTGCGATTCGGCACTGCAACGCTTTAACTGACAATTGCGCGGTCGTGCGACGTGGTAACCCAACAAAGTTTACGTCCTTTTTTTTCCCACAAATAGAGATTTCTTTTGGTGGCATTTGATCACCTCTGCGGTTTTTAGTTTTTTGCGCTATAAACAAAAATAGAGCGACAATTTTGAAAAAAAAAAATATTTTTTACTTTCTGCTATAATAAATATCCCCAAAAAAATTCTTCCTCAGTTTAGGCCAATATATATTCTTCTACATATTTTTTGGAAAAAATCCCAATAAGCGTATATTGATTGGTTTGCGCAAAAGTTAAAGCATCTACAAAAAAGGGGATAGATTTATGGCATTTTTTTTATATACTAGCAATGGCGGTGATCAGCGATTCTTAACGGGACTGCGACATTGCAGTGGACAGATTGGACACTTTATTTTGGGACCAGTCATATGATTACAGTGATCAGAGCTATAAAAATGCACTGATCAATGTATAAATGTCACTGGCAGGGAAGGGGTTATCACTAGGGGGCGATCAAGGGGCTAACTGTTCCCAAGGAGGTGTTTCTAACTGTGGGGGGAGTGGACTGACTGGGAGAAGACAGAGATCGCTGTTCCTGATCACTAGGAACAGACAATCTCTGTGTACTCCCCTGACAGAACCAGGATCTGCTTTGTTTACATTGACAGATCCCCGTTCTGCCTCTCTGAGGAGCGATCTCGGGTGGCCGGCAGACATCGCAGCCGCCAGACCCACGCATCGCTCTGCCGCAGTACATATGCGGTGGGCGGTCCTTAAGTGGTTAAAGTAAAGTCAGCTGTATTTTTTTTTCCCAAGGCCCCCCAGGTGGGTTATGCCAGAATGTTCTAGTATGCACAGCATATTAGTACATTATGTCAGACTTACCTGTCATATGGTGTCCTCCCAGCACAGTGCCGGGACCAATCCGGCGGGCCCCCAGTGCTTCCATCTTCGCTCAGTCTTCCTTCCAGGTCCCGTGCCTTCGGCCACTTGATAGGCCAGGCCGCGATGACGCCACTCCCGCACATGTGCAGGGAGTCACATCACTGCGGTACAGATATAGGGCAGATAAGGGCCATGAATGTTCAGTGAGCTGCACATGCGTGGCTCAGTGAACATGACAGCTGACAGGCAGAAGGATGAATATATGGCAGAAGAGTCTCTTCTGTCATAAATATCGTGCCTGTCAGCCATTTCAATAAAAAACAAGTTTACTTCCTCTTTAAAAAAAAAAACAGTATAATGTAAAAGATGAAGTTACGCCGAGTAAATAGATACCCAACATATCGCGCTTTAAAATTGTACACACTTGTGGAATGGCGCCAAACGACAGTACTTAAAAATCTTTATAGGAGAAGCGTTAACATTTTTTACAGAGAAAGGGATATCACTGCTCCAGGAAGTTCAAGCAAAAGTAAAAGCCTTTCCTCCTGATTAGAAGCCCCAGGTGCTGACAATGCATGTAACAATGCAAAAATGGGAAGAAATTCTGGACAGCCGCACTCCAAAAAAGTTTTTGCCTTTTATTAAAAAATGGACATCAAAAATGCATGCCACAGCAGAACAGAATGGACAGAAGAGCTGACGCGTTTCACACTAACAAACAGTGCTTAGTCAAAGCAGCTATGACTAAGCACTGTTTGCTAGTGTGAAATGCGTCAGTTTTCTGTTCTGCTGTGGCATGTATTTTTGATGTCCATTTTTGAATGAAAGGCAAAAACTTTTTTGGAGTGCGGCTGTCCAGAATTTCTTCCCATTTTTGCCAATTTTTTTACAGGTTACTAGTTTAGAGTTACAGAGGAGGTCTAGCTCTGGAATTATTGCTCTCGCTCTGACATTCATAGCCATATATATATATATATATATATAATTTTATTTTTACACTGTGCCTTTATTTATTTTTTGATCACTTTTATTTCTATCACAAGAAATGTAAACATCCCTTGTGATAGAAATAAGGCATGACAGGTCCTCTTTTTTGGAGAGATCTGGGGTCCTTTAAGACCTTAGATATCTCCTCTAGCCTGAAAAGCATCAGATCAAAAAAACTATTGATCTCTGTTTTCTAGAGGGAAAAAAACTGTCAGCGTTTACATCTGCCAGAGCCGGAAGTGACGTCATGACATCACTTGCAGCTTCCCAGGGTCATAGAGATGGCCAGGGACCATCCAGTTTTTGGGAGCAGTGATTTTAATAATGCTTAAAGTGAAACAATAAAAGTGAAATATTCCTTTAAATTTCGTACCTGGAGGGTGTGTATAGTATGCCTGTAAAGTAGCACGTTTCCCGTGTTTAGAATTGTCCCTGCACAAAATGTAATTTCTGAAGGAAAAAAGGTAATTTAAAACCACTCGTGGCTATAATGACTTGTCGGCTCCCCGGCAATACAGATCAAAGTCTGTCAGGTCACCTATGGCCAGATGACAGATGCACACCGTAGGGGGACAGGAGTGCACCACAAGATAGTGAACCCTATGGCTGACTTCTGCGGATAGGGAACTGGGTGGTTGTGGAAAGCGGGACCAGAGGAGCACAACCGGGATCCTACAGGAAGCTAGAGCCGAGATTCCCCAGGGCGCGGAGTCTAAGACCCAGCAGGTCTTCTCCAGAGCCTCTAGTGGTGAGGATGTTGCGCTGCAGCTAGGTCCAGGTCGCGGCCCCTAGAGTCTCCTAGCTCACGCCCCGTAGGGTAAGGGGAAAAGAGGGGAAGCAGCAGCACAAGATACAAGAATAGCGAAGGACAAGCCGAAGGTCAAGGGTCACAAGCAGACAAGGATAACGAAGGACAAGCCGAAGGTCAAGGGTAACAAGCAGACGGGGATAGTCAGGAACAAGCCAATATCGTAACAGAGAGACAGCCGTAGCACACGGCAGGCAGGAACCCAAACACACAATAGCTTAAACAAACACGTTGATCAGCAAAGCAGGCTTGCAGTGCACAGGTTAATATAGTGTTCTGTGATAGGGCCTGGGGTGGAGTCAGGCTGGGAGGAGATTATAAAGGAAGCCAGGTGAAAGGGTCTGGCCTCTAAGATGAACACATGAGGAGGAAAGGTAAGCTGACAGACAAACATTACTGCATATCCATTACAAAGTCATTGAAAAAAAAAAGGCAGCCCCCCCCCCCTCCCCACAGTCCATTACCAGGCCCTTTGGGTCTGGTATGAATATTAAGGGGAACCCCGAACCAAAAAAAACCCGTGGGGGTCCCCCCAAATTCCATATGAGGCCGTTCAGGTTTGGTATGGATATTAAGGGGAGCCCCGCACCAAATTACAAAAAAAATGGCGTGGAGCCCCCCCCCCAAAAAATCCATACCAGACCCTTATCCGAGCACGCAATCTGACAGGCCGCAGGAAAAGAGGGGGGACGAGAGAGCGCCCCCCCCTCCCAAACCGTACCAGGCCACATGCCTTCAACATGGGGAGGCTGTCCCCATGTTGATGAGGACAAGGGCCTCATCCCCACAACCCTTGCCCGGTGGTTGTGGGGGTCTGCGGGCGGGGCGCTTATCGAGATCTGGAAGCCCCCTTTAACAAAGGGGAACTCCAGATCCCGGCCCCCCCTCTATGTGAATTGGTAACGGGGTACATTGTACCCCTACCATTTCACAAAGAAAGTGTAAAAATTTGTAAAAAACACACAGACACAGTTGGACAAGTCCTTTATTTAAAAATAAAATAAATAAATTCCAGCGATGTAATCCCGTCGATGTCCAACAATGATCCATTCTCCAGCGACGCTGCAGTCTCCCCTCTCCAGCAGGAACGAAACCCCCATGACGCTCAAGTCCTTATCATAGGGAACCCCCGGGGTTCCCTATGATAAGGACGGGTGACCCCGCCCCGTGACGTCATCCTCATTTTTTGCCTGTTCGCATGTTCTGGTGCGAACCGAACAGGGGGGTGTTCGGCTCATCCCTAGTGGATGCTACTGACACTCCATAATCAGATTTCCTTCTACCCTGACTACTCAACGGAGGTACAGAAGCAGTGAGCCTCCCTACCTTGATGTTAAAGCACAACTCCACGCCTACAATTATGGGAAATGCAACCCCCTATCTACACTGTTCCAAATCTGCAGCCCGATTCTCTTGCTTATACTGCCACCTCTCTGCCCATTACATAACTTTTACTCCTTGTGGCACGCTGGAATTTTCTGACTGAATGCTGCCTTTATTTTTCCATGCTGTTGTTTTAGGAGGGACTAAACGTAACTTTTGACTGGCCTTTGCTAACCGGCCCCCCCGCAAGGGACATTTTTTGGCTATCACCATAGTTGGTTGTTGTGGGATTATATGCTCTCAATGATTGGGATGGAAGAAGAGAGAGAGGGAATGTTTTTTTTCTGTGTGGAAGTGCTGATGGTATCAGAATATATAAATTGGTGCCTTCGTCCCATCAAATATTGTATAGAAGGAAGAGGCTTAAATGGACTATGTGGGCACCATATCTGTGGTCTCTGGTGAGGGTCCTGTTGTCCTCCAGGACGGACCCACTTGACTGATCCGCATCTCGGCCACTATGTGGCCCAGCTCCCATGGTGAGACTTTGGGGCCCTGTCTGGTTTTATGGTTCATGTGATGGATACATGTTTTTATTGTAAAATATAATTTTATATATCCACATTTTCCTATTTTACATTAATCATGTTGTTTCTTTGTTTATAGCCACGTGACAAAACTCATATTTATCTACTGAAAAAATAGGATTTTATAACAGCTTACCTGTAAAATCCTTTTCTTGGAGTACATCACGGGACACAGAGCGACATAGTCATTACTAATGGGTTATATAGTTACCGTCAGGTGCTGGCACTGGCAACTTCCAAAACCGGAAGTACCCTCCCCTATATAAGCCCCTCCCATCCGGGAGCACCTCAGTTTTGTAGCAAAGCAATAAGTGTCCCCAAAGAGGGGCGGGAGCTCTGTGTCCCGTGATGTACTCCAAGAAAAGGATTTTACAGGTAAGCTGTTATAAAAATCCTATTTTCTTTCTCGTACATCACGGGACACAGAGCGACATAGTCATTACTAATGGGATGTCCTAAAGCAATGCCAAATGAGGGGGGGGATACACCATATATAAGCTGAGCGCTATCAGACATGAGGATCTTTTGCGGCCTGCAACACACTGCGCCCAAAGGCGACATCCTCCTGACTTCTAACGTCCACCTGGTAGAACCTAGTAAACGTGTGTACTGAAGACCATGTTGCGGCCTTACAGACTTGAGCCAGGGAGGCCTGGTGATGCACTGCCCATGAAGTTCCAACTGCTCTCGTGGAGTGCGCCCTAACTTTGAACGGAGGCGGTCTACTTCTCAAGCTATAGGCTTGTATTATGACCTGTCGAATCCACTTGGCTAAAGTACATTTTGACGCTGCCTGACCCTTTCTGGGGCCTTCCGGCAGAATAAACAAAGTATCCGTTCTGCGAATCTGAGCAGTGGCTTTTAGATAAGCTTTAACTGCTCTTACTACATCCAAAGAATGCAATAACTTTTCCTCTACCGAAGTAGGCTTGGGGAAAAAAGAAGGAAGAACCACATCTTGGTTCAAATGAAAACTCGATACCACCTTAGGAAGAAAGGCTGGATGAGGACGTAACACTACTCTGTCCTTATGGATAACCAGATATGGCTCCTTACAGGACATAGCTGCTAATTCCGATACTCTTTTAGCCGAACAAATGGCTACTAGAAAAAACAATTTCCTGGTGAGAAGCACTAAGGAAATATGCTGTAATGGTTCAAATGGTTGTTTCTGTAGAACCGACAGAACCAAGTTTAGATCCCATGGACATATGGGAATATTAACCGGAGGACTAATACGCATCACTCCTTGTATAAAGGCTTTGACTAGTGAATGCGAAGCCAAGGGCCTTTGAAAAAATATTGACAAGGCCGAAATCTGACCTTTGATAGTACTCAAGGCAAGCTTCCTATCTACAGCCCATTGTAGGAAGTCCAGAATTCTACCTATTACGTATTTACGTGGATGCCATTTCCTGGCCTCACACCAGGCGATGTACGCCTTCCAGATTCTATAGTAGATCTGCCTGGATACCGGTTTCCTGGCATTGATCATGGTAGACACCACAGCATTAGAGAGCCCTCTCCTTTTTAGAATGTGGGCTTCAATAGCCAGGCCGTCAAACCTAGGGCTGGTAAGGAAGGGTGGTATATCGGTCCCTGCGAAAGCAGGTCCGGACGATGTGGGAGGGTCCAAGGACTCCCCACAGACATTTTTACAATCTCCGCGTACCATGCTCTTCGGGGCCACGCTGGAGCCACCAGAATCACTGGTTTCTTTTCTACCCTGATTCTGCGGAGTAATCGAGGTAACAATTGTGGCGGTGGGAATGCATATATCAGCTTGAACTGATCCCAAGGGAACACTAGGGCATCCGAGCCGCACGCTAGGGGATCCCTTGTCCAAGAGACAAACCTGTCCACTTTCGTGTTGAACCTGGATGCTAGCAGATCTACATCCGGTGTTCCCCACCGCTGACATATTGTCCGGAAAACCTCGGGATGAAGGGACCATTCCCCTGGGCATAATTGTTGGCGACCTAGAAAGTCCGCCTTCCAATTCTCCACCCCTGGAATGAATACCGCAGATATGGCTGGGACATATCTTTCTGCCCATCTCAGGATGTAATTTACTTCCCTTTGGGCTGCACGACTCCTGGTGCCCCCCTGACGATTGATATATGCCACTGCTGTGGCATTGTCTGACTGAACTCTGACAGGGGACCCTTGGAGTTTGGATGTCCATGCTACTAGGGCATACCGGGCTGCTCGTATCTCTAAGAGATTGATGGGCAGGGCCTTTTCCGCATCCGACCATCTGCCCTGGAGAGACCATTGCTCCAGTACTGCTCCCCAGCCTAAAAGGCTGGCATCTGTAGTGACCACCTTCCAAGAAATCGGACTGAAGGATTTCCCTCTTTCCAGATTCCGGGGAACCAACCACCAACGGAGGCTTCTGCGAACGGAAGGGGACAAGGACATTGGTACGTCCAGAGCCTGAACTTTTTTGTTCCAGGCTGACAGTATGGCCCTTTGCAACTTCCTTGAATGGAATTGACCGTAGGGTACTGCTTCGAATGATGCCACCATTTTTCCCAGCAGCCTCATGCACAGGCGTATGGATGGCTGCCTTTTTGAACCCACTAAGTGGATCAAATCTCTCAAAGACGACCCCTTTTCTCGAGACAAGAACATTTTTCTCTGGTCTGAATCCAGCCTTAGCCCCAAGTATTCCAGACTTTTGACTGGTTTTAGGGCTGACTTGTCTCGGTTGATAATCCAACCGTGATATTCCAGATACTTGATTGTCTCGTGAACAACCACTTCTAGTTTTTCCACTGAGTGGTCTATCAGCAACAAGTCGTCTAGATATGCCATTATCGTTACACCTCGTGTTCTTAGATTGGCCAATAATGGGGCCAGAATTTTTGTGAACACTCTTGGTGCTGTGGCCAGACCGAAGGGTAAGGCTCTGAACTGAAAATGGCGCCCTTCTACTGCAAAGCGTAGAAATTTTTGGTGGACTGGAAAGATGGGAATGTGCAAATAAGCATCTTTGATGTCGATCGTGGCTAACCAATCCTCCCCTTGTAGGGCAGTGACCACCGATCGGATCGACTCCATCGGAAAGTCCTGATATACAGGAATTTGTATAGCCCTTTTAGAATTAATATGGGCCTCCCGTCCGCGTTTGCTTCGGGACTGTAAAGAGGTTTGAGTAAAACCCGAACCCTCATTCTTCCAGGGGAACCTCCATAATTACTCCTTGGAGCAATAGTTGTTCTAGTGCCAACAGGAGGGACTCTCTCTTCCGGGGATCCCTTGGCACGTTTGACCTCAAAAATGGGAAGGAGGAGAGTCTTTTAACTCCAAACTGTATCCCAAACCTACTGCGGAGAGCACCTATCTGTCTTGATCGTGTCCCGCCAGGTCTCTTTGCGAACAACTGGAGTCCTCCCCCCACCCGACTGAGTGGGGGCTTCAATGAATTTAACTTTGGGGGAGGTTTTGTACCTCCCCTGACCCAGGGTTTCTCATTACCCTGCTACTGTCCCTGTTTTTTACCCCCGGGATTTGACCGAGGAGGCCGTCGGAACTGTTACACAGCCGATGCCCCAGGGACTGGAGAAGCAGGCCTCTTAAAGAGGGACCTCTAACTCTGCTTTTAACCGGCAAGAGCGTATTTTTACCGCTGGAAATTTTCTGGATATATTTGTCCAGGTTTTCCCTGAATAAGCGTTCACCATGAAATGGGACGCTAACCAGCCATTCTTTACAGGGAGCTTCAGCAGACCAGTTTCTGAGCCATAGGAGCCTATGCATATGTACTATAGACAGCGTAAGGCGGGAGGCCTGATGGACTGAATCCTCTATGGCGTCAACCGCAAAGCCTAAGGCTCTAGGTAGATCAGCTAGGGCAAAGCCTGCTGATCTGTCAAGTCCCTCAAGACCTGTTTCAACTGATCCTTCACTGCTTAGCAGACCCCAATAGCTGCTACTGCTGGTTGTATCACCAAGCAGATTTTCATAAGGACTCCAATCTTTTATCTATTGGGTTCTTGAACATTTGGACATTATCCACTGGACATGTCAGTGATTTATACATACAAGAGATGGCTGCGTCCACTGTAGGGACCTTCCATTTTTTTTTTTTTTTTTTGATGAACTTATCCTCCATGGGATAGACCACCGGAAATCTCTTGGGGGAATAAATATTTTCTCAGGACGTTCCCAATCCTGGTAAATGAGCCCTTTCAGTAAAGGGTGAAGTGGAAAAGAACAAACAGTCTGGGGGCTTCTAGCGACCCCAACGAGGATACAGTAGTGGTTGATGGTTCCGCAAGGTGCATTTTTAAATGCTGATCGGACCATGTTAGTCAGAGACTGAACCCATAATCTTTCAGCTTGAGATGCTGAGAAAAGGTTCCCCCACTGTTGATTCCTCTATAACAGAATCAACCTTATCCTGATCCCCTTCAGGCAGGTCGATCCCTGTATGGGACTGTTGCTCTGCTAACAGGCACTCTGAAGGAGGAGACGGAGATCGGGCGTGCTTTCCCTGACAGGGAGGCAGCGATAAATTTTGACAATCTCTCTCTAATCCTCCCAGAGCTGAGGAAAAAACCTCCTCTGTTACATACACAGGAGCAGGTGACTGAGGACAGCCACAGTACCAAGTACCCCTGCGGGGTCTCTACGGTCACTTACCTCTGAACTTCAGGGGAGACTGGTGCAGCAGGAGTATGCCCAAGATCCTCAGAGCCCGATGAGACCCCCTTCGCTTCCTGGAAGATTCAGTTCCGGAGCTACTGGACGGCATATTCCTAAGCCTAAAGCTGAGGTATTCCAGCCGTAATACACCACTTTTACTGAGAATAGTCTAGCACAATTGCTGCTATATCACAGTTGGTGTCTACTAATGTGCCTTTCTAGGGGATGCCTGTATCAACCGCTTGCTGTATGCCTTTAAATGTTGCCAGCTCTGTCTCTGTACTTCATAGCCAGCTTACTGCAATAATGTGGCTTTTTAAAAACCTGCTGGGACGCCCGCACATGCGCAGAAGCGCTGCGGCGCGCACAGAGCGTCATCCCCCAGGCCCCGCCCCTTTTTCCGGCCACCTCTATATATAGAGGCGCGTGCACGCGCACGCGCGCGGCCACGTGCGCCTCGGCGCTAATTTTCAAACATGGAAACCAGGGACAGGAGCCAGGGCCCCCTTTGCCGCAGGCCGGGGGATAGACGAACACTGCAACATGGCAGAGGAAACAGTTTCCTGTAGGAGAACTCACCAGCTGCCTGGACTTTGCTCTCTGAGAAGAAACTAGTCCATATGACAAGAAAAACATTCCACAGCGGCCTCTAGTGGACAAACACAGGTACCGCAGTTTAATATACTAAACATATATAAAAAAAACATTCTTTTTTTTTTTTTTTTTTCTTGACCACCATTAAAAATTATTACATTTTTTTTTTTTTAGTAGTTACAGGCATGCACAGATATTAGCGGGAATACCGTTAGGTAACAGACAGAAAGACAAATTAGGCTTGGGGGTCCCCCAATAGAACCAAGTTCCTGGGGGCCCCCACTTACCTGTTCCCCGCCGCAGGACTTTGTTTGGTCCACAAAAGCCCAAACTTCACCTATCACGGCAGGCATTGTAATCAAACCTTCAGGGACCGGGTTCCCAAGGATTCCACTCCCCTGGACCTGTATAGCACCCTGCACAGAAAACATCTTGGTCGTGGGTATGACCAGAGCTCTGGATCCCAGGGTCCAGCTCTCCTAAGAGAAGCATTACAGGCAGAACCTTGCTCTTCTCTGCAAGGCCCGGGTACCGACCGTTTAGCTATGAAGCTTTTTTGGTCGGATCCGGAATAGCTTACTGAGGCCCAAAAGAACCTGTACGCAAGCTCAGTGAAAAACACATGTTTCTTCTTGGCCAACACCTTAGACACTGGCAAAAAACTGAGGTGCTCCCGGATGGGAGGGGCTTATATAGGGGAGGGTACTTCCGGTTTTGGAAGTTGCCAGTGCCAGCACCTGACGGTAACTATATAACCCATTAGTAATGACTATGTCGCTCTGTGTCCCGTGATGTACGAGAAAGAAATATTGCTTGTTATCTAGCTCCTGAAGAAGCGGATTCTACGGAATCCTAAAACACGAAACATGTTGAGTCTTGTATACTATGCTACTGTATATGTATGACATTCCATTGGCAACAATGGTATGCCTATATGAGTGGTTTTATGTTTGTCACAAAACGATTTTTTATCTATAAACATGTACATGGTAAACTTGTTTTATATTTATGTAATAAAAACCTTTTATATTTATACCCTTGACTGTACATCGGTCTCACATATGGTGCCCACATAGTCCATTTAAGCCTCTTCCTTCTATACAATGTTTTTTTCTATTGTTTGTATGTCTAGAGTTTGAATACTTTTTGTTTGTCATGCTAATGCATCATGTGTTGCTTGGAAACTACCTCCTTACGGCATGTGGTACACCATTTTACTGTTTTTTATCCTTTAAAAATAGGTTCCTGGAATGTCAGAGGCCTTGGTACTCCACATAAGTGCTCCTTGGTTTTCTCCTTCCTTAAGAGATATAAGCCCCATTTTACAGTGCTTTGAAAAAGTAATTATGCCCTTTGAAATTTGTCATGTTACAACCAAAAATCAAAATGTATTTTATTGGGATTTTATGTGATACACCAACACAAAGTGGCACATAATTGTGAAGTGAAAGGAAAATGATAAATGCTTTTTAATTTTTTTTGCAAATAAATATCTGAAAAGTGTGGCGTGCATTGGTATTCAGCCCCCTTTACTTTGATACCCCTAACTAAAATCTAGTGGAACCAATTGCCTTCAGAAGTCACCTAATTCGTAAATAGAGTCCACCTGTGTGTAATTTAATCTCAGTATAAATACAGCTGTTCTGTGAAGCCCTCAGAGGTTTGTTAGAGAAACCTTAGTGAACAAACAGCATAATAAAAGCCAAGGAACACACCAGACAGGTTAGGGATGATGTTGTGGAGAAGTTTAAAGCAGGGTTAGGTTATAAAAAAGATATCCCAAGCTTTGAACATCTCACAGAGCACTGTTCAATCCATCATCTGAAAATGGAAAGAGTATGGCACAACTGCAAAGAACAAACCAAGACATGGCCATCCACCTAAACTGTCAGGCCAGGAAAGGAGAGTATTAACTAGAGATGCAGCCAAGAGGCCCATGCTAACTCTGGAGGAGCTGCAATTATGTGCCACTTTGTGTTGGTCTATCACATAGTAGTAAGAAAGTGAAGTAACTAGCACTAGGACAACAAATAACAAAGTGCTAAGGAAATGAAAGGCTGAACCAGCAAGCTGGGACGCCGGGGGAGGGGGACATAAAAAAAAGCCTCCAACTAACCCCCCCCCCCCCCCCCGCACGCTAACCATACCGGAGCCACCTTAGGGCAGAGCATATACACCATGAGGACTGTAACGGCACCCCAAATACGAAAGGGGGGTTAACGCCGTTTACGATGTTCCCCTCTCCTGGACACCCACTCGCTACCAATCTTCCACAGCCAGGCGACCCTTTCCCATAGGAATTAATCCTTCTGGAAGAACGAGACACACGCTCTGTATCTTCCCAAGATCGAATGACTTTTATTGAGAAACTAACTTTTATATACATCCAATACACCTTAGTTTAACATGAACAATGGCCCAGCTCCACCCACACATTACAAGACTCCACACATTATTTTGACGCCTGCTAGAAGACAACAGGTTCTAATAATCCCCTTTATGTTTGAATGACTATGCATGACCTTTGTATTCACCAGACTGTCTGATACTTTACAATACACACAAGGACAGACTTAATTTCCCCAATCCACATCACCACAAACAATGAACAGGTCTTCTAGAAGCTGGAATTCATTAACATTACACTAGACAGGTGATTGAGGCTGAACACCTCAGTATCTCTCAATTAACCTGTTGAGTTCAGAAACAGTACCTTTACAGATATCCTTGGGGATATGGTGGATAAATATTACAGACCCATTTTAGGTAGCCCAAGATATATTTCTTAATGTCCATTATTTCCTGGCTCACCCTGTGTCCAAAGTGACCCTCCTGTCACGAGGACGAAACCACACCAACCCCAGATGGGTTGGTCTACCCCACAGCGACAAATCGCCTGGGGTCTCCATTTTAATAACTAAGTCCCTTTCTGCTGAAATCCTGCAGGTTAAGACTAACCCTGAAGGACGCTATGTCCTCCTTATGTTACAATTGGGCCCTAACATTTTTACCTTGAGACTGTATATGTCCCACCCCCCTTCAACGCTGATCTCCAACATAAACTTTCTATTCTGGTTTTTGATTTACCTGGTGGCTTTTTGTGGGCAACTTTAATGCAGTGCTAGATAGGGCTGGGAAAAAAATCGATTTTAATCTTGAATCGAGTTTTGAGCTCAAATCGATTCAGTTTTGAAGAAAATCGATTTTTTTAGATAAAAAAAAAAAAAAAAAAAAAAAATATATATATATATATATATATATATATATTTTTTCCCTTCAAAGTTTCCGTAGCAGGACTGCAGAGGGCGTATCCAGAATGGCACTGGGCAGCGTTACCCCAATTACATCTACTCGCTGCAGCCGCCGTCTGCCTACCTGATCAGCGTGTCATGCAGACAGACGGCGGCCATTGCAGTGTTCAAAAGCTGCGCCTCCCGAGTCCTCGTCGTCTGTGATAGGCGGAACACTCAATTTCACAGCAGGCAGTATTCAGCCTATCACGGACATCCTCTCATCCTCGACTGTGTTATGAGGATGACCATGATAGGCGGAACACTGAATGCTGGGAAATTGAGTGTTCCGCCTATCACAGACGAGGAGGAGGCGCGGCTTTTGAATACTGGAATGGCCACCGGTGTAGCAGTAAAATCCGTATACCATGAAAATCTGCATCAGGTACGGGCACAGTGATTGAAGCATGGGCACAGTGAGACACGGGCACAGTGAGACAAGGGTACAGTGAGGCATGGACACAGTTCAATTCAACTAAGAGTAACCTCAGGGTTTTTTGTTGTTTTATTAGCTAAATCCAAATACAGTATTAATAATTTGGATGTTTAACAATCTTTGTTGCACACTGCAAAAAACAACAAAAGGTCACAAGCGCTAAATTGGTGGATAAAGAAAAAAATATAATGGATGATAATAATAAGAAGAAAAAAATCCCAAATATTTTATCCAAAAGGGGGAAAAAACAGGATCCAGCGCAGCAAGAAAAAATCCGTACCCAGAAGTACAAAATACACAACATGCACACAATATAATCCAGCGCTCATGGAACATACATTATTAACTATTGAAAACTCTTGAAGAATTGATAAAAAAGCTTAGTCCATTTATTAATCACAATAAAGAGAGGGATCCAATCCCAAATGTGCAGAGGGCAAATTAATCTTAACTCTCCAGTTGCCAGTGGTGACAAACTTGTTAAACTTGCAGTGACATCCGTGGAGCAAGGAGGGGTTAAAAAAGTCAAAACAAAGCCTGTGGCATGATCTCCGTGTGAGCACAGTACCTTGAATGATGGACAACAGGCAGACCAGCGTGTGGAGGGCCCTCCAACCCAAAAGGATGCAGAGCCAGGATCGCAGCAAGGCTGGGACAGAAGGAATCACACACAGAGTTTCAAGAGTTTTCAATAGTTAATAATGTATGTTCCATGAGCGCTGGAATATATTGTGTGTTTGTTGCACACTGACTTTGCAGTTAGAGAAAGGGTTTGCCTTTGCAATTTTGTTTGTTGATGCACTTTAATTAATATAATAAAAAAAAAAATCGAATCGAATCGTAAATCGAGTTTTTGATAAAAAAATCGCAGATTTTTTTTTGGGGGAAAATCGCCCAGCCCTAGTGCTAGACCCTGCCAGGAATTGCTTACATGGAACAGGCAAAACTCAGCCTACGTTTCTTTATTGTATGATCTTACTGAAGTATGGAGGTGCAAGCACCTGGGCGCTAGACAGTTCTCTTGACATTCAGACACCTTCAACACAATGTCTAGAATTAACCTAGTCCTTGCTACCTCCCTGACCCTTCCATTGATAGTTGATGCTACGTACCTCCCCAGGGGTATTTCAGATCACGCTCCTTTGGCAATGACTCTTCACATTTTACCCCTGTTGGGTAGGAGTGTGTGGCATCTGCACTCTCAATGGTTGGAGGATCAGGTTGTGCTTGGTAAATACGCTAAGGGTATAGCTGACTACTGGCGACCTAAAACTGATACCGCTTCCCCCTCCTCGAATGGGAGGCCTTTAAATCGACTCTTTGAGGAACTTTATGTACATACCAGGTATCTTGCATAAGAATAACCATATAGTCACTGAGAAGCTTGAGTTAGCTATGCTTCAGGTGGAGCACACCTATGTTAATATTCTCTCCCCTACCACTCATGCTGACTGGCTCCATAAACGTAGATCCTACTAACTGCACCTGGTAGATTTCACCCAAAAAAAAAAAAGCAATTACACACTACTCAGAATATATCTGAACACAGTAACAAAGCGGGTTGTCTACTGGCATATCTGGGAAGACTGGACATGGCCCCCACATTCCATCCCTCATGTAGTTGCACCCTCCAGCTACCTAGTGTGACAGCAGGAAGGTAAAGTCACCTGGTTGCATCCAGGGGGGTAGGTATATTTCTCCCAGATTCAGGCTTTATGCCGACTTATACAACTAGGGAGAGAGTTGTTGAAGCCCAGCTGAGGCTAGTGGGCTCATGGATGATTCATACCTCTAGGGAGAGTGCTGGGCGTCGTGCAGGCAGGGAGTTGATGAGACCAGCTGAAGCTTGTCAGCTCGTTTAAGGCCTCTATAAAAACTCCCAGCTTCATTAGGTGTTTGCTCATGCCTGGAACCAGACCTGTGTGGACTGTCTAGGGAGAGTGAACCCCTGTGCGGTGAGACAAAGCCTGTGTGGCTATTTGTTTGGACATTTACTAAACCAGGGACTTAGGGACTAGGACAGCACCAGGCTGATCCCAGTTGTTAGTTAGGAAACCTGCATGTTTAGTCAGAGGTCAAGTTGACCAGGGTTTATTTTGTTTATGTTTCTTTTTGCTTTGCTGTGTTTTTTGTCACTGTAAATAGAGAAATAAACCGCACCTTTTTGATCTTGAAAACCACAACCTCCGTCTGCTGGGCCTGTTTTTGTGTGGGGAGCCCATCCAGGGGATCACACACACCCGCTGCCGAGCTAACCCCCTCACAGTTGGTGGAGAACCAGTGGCAGTTTTTTTTTAAGCCAGCATGGAGGAGATACTGAAACAGCTGGCTCTAGCAAATGCCAATCAACAGCAGACAAATGCAGGTTTGCAAAAGAGCTTCGCAGCCCAGCAACAAGCCCAGCAGCAATCTGAGGCCCGCTTCATAGACCTGTTGCAGAAGCAAGAGCAGAGACTACAACAACAGATGGAAGCAGTAATGCAGCAACGTCCGCAGACCAGTGAGGAAAGCCGTCCCACTAATACCGCGTCCTTTGGGGTGAGTCGTTTATTGACAAAAATGACTGGAGAGGATGATCCAGAGGTATTTTTGACCACATTTGAAAGGACTGCTGAAAGAGAAAAGTGGCCTGAGGAGCAGTGGGCTGGACTGGTGGCTCCTTTGTTAACTGGTGAATCGCAGAAAGCTTACTATGACCTAGAGCCTGACCAAGCAAAAGACTATGTGATGCTAAAAGCTGAAATATTGGCAAGGCTGGGTGTCACCCTGGCTGTCCGGGCTCAGCGTGTGCATAACTGGACTTTCCAGCTTGGAAAACCCCCCAGGTCTCAAATGTATGATCTCATTCACCCGAGAGTATCCAGTGACTACAGTGTGTTTCAAGACCCCCAAAGGTACCCTCTCTCATCCAGTGGGGTTAGTATCTCAATTACCGCATGATGCCATTGTGGGAAGGGATTTTCCGAAGTTCTGGGAACTGTGGGATGATCCTGAGCCCCCCACTGGTGCCCCTATGTACCAGGAAGGTGATAGCCAGAACTCCTCTGAGAGTGGTGAGGACTCTCCAGAATTTCCCTTGTCAGTATTGGCAGGCGAGACTCAAGAAACTGGAGAGGAGCCCACCTCCTCAGACGAAAACCTACCGTCTGTGGAGTTTTCTGATCTTGAGGTTCACAGGGAAAATTTTGCCACAACAGTTAAAGGACCCCGCCCTAGTAAAGGCACGGGAAAACGTAGTGGAAATAGATGGCGAGTTAGTGAACCCAGATAATACCTGCACTTACCCATACTTCAGCGTAGAGAAAGACCTACTGTATCGGGTGGCAAAAAGGGCAGAAGAAACCGTTGAGCAGCTTGTGGTGCCCAAACCTTACAGGAAGTTGGTGTTGGAGTTGGCCCATGGGCACATTCTTGGAGGTCATCTGGGGACAGAGAAAACCCGAGAGAGGGTATTACAGAGATTCTATTGGCCTGGGGTGATGAAGGACATAGAAAATTATTGTTCCTCCTGCCCTGTGTGTCAGAGGTCGGCCCCGATGCCACATTTCCGTAGCCCGCTGGTCCCTCTACCCATCATTGAGGTCCCGTTTGAGAGGATCGCAATGGATTTGGTAGGTCCTATAATCAAGTCCGCTAGGGGGCACCAGTACATATTAGTTATAATGGACTATGCCACCCGTTATCCAGAAGCGATCCCTCTCCGAAATACCTCGGCCAAAACCATAGCCAAAGAGCTATCTCTTGTTTTTAGCCGGGTGGGTATTTGTAAAGAACTGCTTACGGACCAAGGTACACCCTTTATGTCCCGGGTTATGAAAGAGCTGTGTAAATTGTTCAAAGTGACGCAATTGCGTACGTCTGTGTATCACCCCCAAACCGATGGGCTGGTTGAAAGATTCAACAAAACCCTAAAACAAATGTTGAAGAAAGTGGTGGATAGAGATGGAAAGGATTGGGACTGTCTACTTCCTTATTTGATGTTTGCTATTAGGGAGGTGCCCCAATCCTCTACGGGATTCTCCCCCTTTGAGTTACTGTATGGGAGACACCCAAGAGGGCTGTTGGATATTGCCAAGGAAACTTGGGAAAGTGAGAGTTCTCCCCACAGGAGTGTGATTGAGCATGTCGCCCTGATGCAAGATCGAATTGCACAGGTAATGCCCATCGTGAAGGAACATTTGGCCCAAGCGCAGTTGGCACAGCAGAGAGTGTACAACCGTGGAGCCAAGACCCGTACCTTTTCCCCGGGGGATAGGATATTGGTACTTGTCCCTACGGTTGAAAGTAAATTCCTTGCCAAATGGCAAGGCCCCTACGAGATAATGGAAAAAGTGAGCGAAGTGAATTACAAGGTCAGACAACCAGGAAGGCGAAAGCCCGAACAGATCTATCACGTTAATCTGTTGAAAGCCTGGAGGGATAGAGAGTCCCTAGTCGCAGAAACTTGGTCACCAGCTCAAACTGGTTGCGTGATTCCGGAGGTTGGAATAGCAGCCACCTTGTCACAACCCCAACAACAGGAGGTTAAGGAGTTTGTGCTTCGCAACAAGGAGGTGTTCTCTGAGCTGCCGGGACAAACATCTGGGGTAGAGCATGATATTATTACCCCGCCCGGTGAAAGGGTGAAGTTAAAACCCTATCGGATCCCAGAGGCTCGACGGGAGGCAATACGGGAGGAAGTACAGAAAATGCTGAACTTAGGGGTGATAGAGGAGTCCCAAAGTGATTGGTCTAGTCCCATTGTGTTGGTGCCTAAACCGGATGGGAGCTGGCGATATTTGTTACGATTTTCGTCAGTTGAACAAAGTTACAAAATTTGACACCTACCCCATGCCACGTATAGATGAGTTGATCGACCGGCTGGGAACAGCCCGATACATGACGACTCTTGACCTCACAAAAGGGTATTGGCAAATTCCCCTGGCCAAGTCGGCCAAAGAGAAAACCGCATTTGTAACCCCAGACGGGGCGTTCCAATATAAGAGAATGCCGTTCGGGTTACAGAATGCGCCGGCCACATTCCAGCGGAAAATGGACCAGATACTGAGGCCCCATCGGAAGTATGCTGCGGCTTACCTGGATGACGTAATTGTCCATAGCACAGATTGGGCCTCACATCTGCCAAAAGTGCAAGCAGTCCTAGACTCTATCCGGGAAGCGGGGTTTACGGCTAACCCCAAGAAGTGTACCATTGGGCAGGAGGAGGCCAAATATCTTGGGTACACCATTGGCAGGGGAGTAATAAAACCCCAACTCAACAAAGTCGAGGCCATCCAGAGTTGGCCACGTCCCAACAGCAAGAAGCAGGTACGAGCCTTTCTGGGAATCGCGGGTTATTATCGGCGCTTCATTCCCCACTTTGCTTCTAAGGCTGTGCCCCTAACCAACCTGACGAAAGGGAAAGGGTCGGTCATGATTAAATGGACCCCCGAGGCTGAGGCAGCGTTCCAATTCTTGAAACAAGCCTTATGTAGCCAGCCAGTGTTGTACTCACCCGACTTCTCTAAAGACTTTGTCGTACAAAGTGATGCGTCAGATGTGGGGTTAGGAGCAGTATTGTCCCAGGTCTGGAACGGGGAAGAGCACCCAGTCATTTACCTCAGCAGGAAGTTGAAGTCCCATGAGGTAAATTACGCCACGGTTGAAAAGGAGTGTTTAGCGGTGAAGTGGGCTCTAGATTCCCTTCGGTACTATCTGCTAGGTAGGCACTTTGACATGGTTACGGATCACGCTCCGTTAAAGTGGATGGCTCAAAACAAGGAGACAAATAGAAGAGTAAATAGGTGGTTCCTGGCCCTACAGGAATTCAACTTCACAGTAAAGCATCGCCCTGGCGTTCAAATGGGGAATGTGGATGCTTTGTCTCGAGTACATGAATGCCTGATTGCTGGTGTTCCAACCCCAAGGTTAAAACAAGAGGGGGGGGGGTATGTGACAGCAGGAAGGTAAAGTCACCTGGTTGCATCCAGGGGGGTAGGTATATTTCTCCCAGATTCAGGCTTTATGCCGACTTATACAACTAGGGAGAGAGTTGATGAAGCCCAGCTGAGGCTAGTGGGCTCATGGATGATTCATACCTCTAGGGAGAGTGCTGGGCGTCGTGCAGGCAGGGAGTTGATGAGACCAGCTGAAGCTTGTCAGCTCGTTTAAGGCCTCTATAAAAACTCCCAGCTTCATTAGGTGTTTGCTCATGCCTGGAACCAGACCTGTGTGGACTGTCTAGGGAGAGTGAACCCCTGTGCGGTGAGACAAAGCCTGTGTGGCTATTTGTTTGGACATTTACTAAACCAGGGACTTAGGGACTAGGACAGCACCAGGCTGATCCCAGTTGTTAGTTAGGAAACCTGCATGTTTAGTCAGAGGTCAAGTTGACCAGGGTTTATTTTGTTTATGTTTCTTTTTGCTTTGCTGTGTTTTTTGTCACTGTAAATAGAGAAATAAACCGCACCTTTTTGATCTTGAAAACCACAACCTCCGTCTGCTGGGCCTGTTTTTGTGTGGGGAGCCCATCCAGGGGATCACACACACCCGCTGCCGAGCTAACCCCCTCACACTAGGTACTTCACCACACAAAGTTCTGGGTGCCTTTATGTCCTTTTACGTTTCTCTATACACTTCCACTGCCAGTTATAGTACTGATCAACTATCCACTTATTTAGAAAATGTCTCTCTCCCCTATTTGACCCTTCAGTTGAGAGATAATTTGGACACCCCTTGTTCCACTGATTTAATAGAAGGCAATTTCTCAACTACCCCCACATAAAACTCCTGCCCTTGATGGCTATCTGGCTAAATGGTATGGTAAATTCAAACACATGTTAAGTCCAAATCTTTGAACTTTTGTTGCAGCATTGGAGGCAGAGATTCTCCCTCCCTCTATGAAGCACACCTACCAGATGTGAGTGCTACCGACCTATCTCCCTTATCAACATAGATGCCAAGATTTGGGCAAAAGTTTTGGCAAACAGGATCAATACAGTGATTACCCGCCTGGTGGACAGTAATCACAGGGGGCTTCATTCCTTGTAAATCCACAAGGATGAATATCCATAGATTGCTTCATATTCTCTAATTTCCACGCACTCATTCCCGTACCCAAGTAATTGTATCCTTAGACAATTGTAAATCTTTTGATAGTGTTGAATGGCCCTATCTTTTGCATGTCCTGCAATTGTACAGATTTGGACCCCAGATGATTGCCTGGACTCCTTTATACTGACCCAATCACAATGGTACGGAATAATAATTATATTGCTGACCCTTTTGAAATCCACCGAGGTACCAGGCAGGGTTGCCCCCTGTCGTCCCTGTTGTTTGATTTAGCAATTGAACCACTGGCTATTTATATCCGCAACTTCCCAGACATAAAAGGCCTTACCATTGGCAATTTGAATGAGCGTACAGTATCTCGCTTTATGGCGCTGATACCCTAATATACCTAGCAAACCCTAATGAGTGCTCAAACGGTTTACTTGATTTGGTCGAGGTGTTTGTTAACTACTTCAGCTTTCAGGTTAACTGGGAGAAGTCCAGGCTGTTCCCTATTGATCCGGGGGCTTTTCAGGTTCTTGAGATGTGCTTGCAGCTTCATCTCACTCACTTTAAATATGTTGGTGTGGTGGTCCAACTACCTCTCCGTGCTTTCATCATTAAAAACTGATACCCCCTGATCTCCCTGCTGCAACAGAAATCTAAGCAATGGATGAATCTTCCTTTAGTTTAGACCTAACGTGATCAAAATTAGCTTTCTACCTAAATTGTTTTATATACTGGCTAACTGCCTCTGCAGAGTGCCCATGCCATTGACCAATAAGTACTGAATTTCTGTGGCAGAAACGCACCCCTAGGATAGCATTAAGTGTCTATAAGCTGCCAACCTCAAAAGCAGGACTGGCCTATCCAAATTTCAATGCTTATTATCAAGCCTCCCAACTTGTGAATGTACATTATTGGCTTATTCCTACTGCTACCAATGCCTGTACCACTAAGCCTGCCATAGCTTCCTCCTTTGAGACATTGCATAATATAGTTTACAGGCGCCAGCCCCTCCCCCTTTGTGTTAAATGCTACTCTGTCCTTATTCCTCCATATTCAAAAAAGTCTTATACCTGCCCAATGGTCTACCTGACCTAACTCTCCCCTCTAGTCGAATCCCTCCCTTCAGGAACTAAGTACTATTCCCAATGTGCAGCGGTGGTGCTCCAAGGGTATTGAATGTTTATGTCACATATATACCCCACTGGGTTCCAAGTCCTTCAATCAGTTACGCAATGATTTTGAACTCCTGGTCAGTTTTTTACCTACCAACATCACCATGCCATAAGAGCTTATCCTTATCCAGCCATATAGAAGTTACTCCTCTTGTAAGGCTACTGTATAGATCTGAAACCACTGGATTGATATCCTTGTATTATTCTGCTCTTACAAGTGATACCTATAGCCGCTAGCAGTAATTACTGTGTTCTCCCGGTGGGGACGGTTCACCATTCCCCCCTGCCGGGAGAACACAATAGCTCTGCAGTCAGTGTTGATGGGGGAATCAAGCGATTTTTTTTGGGTTGCAGGATCTATAGCTCCATCTATGGCTGACTTTGCTCTTGTATCTGCTACTCCAGACAGTAGCCAATTGTAATTCAATGCTTTGCATTATGACCTACGGTTTGATACGACTTGTGGTATTTGGTGTATCGTCTGCCCTACTACTCTGGTATGACTTTTGAAGCATTGAGAAGCAGCTCAGAGTTTTTTTCTCTGCATTGGAGTTTTCTTTTCCTAGGTTGTTTTTTTTTTTTTTTTTATAAAACTCAACAAACATATCTTTAAAAAACAAAACAAAAAAAAACAGTCAGCTCAGGTTGTATTTGTCCTTGGCTATATACATAAATATAAAGTGCAGCGCTCATAATGGGTCCTTATATGTCAAAATGAGTCCAAAGCAGTACACCCCACTTGTATAGATATGTAAACATTCATCAAAAATCTATAAAGTGTCAAAAAGTGTTCATAAACTGCAAAACTCTGAATAAAAGTGCTAACAGTGAAAAATAAATGGTCACCACAAAAAAAATTAACATATATCTTGCATCAAAATAAAATAGTCCATGCAGGGAATTTCCAACCACAGTGGGAACATGAGCAGTTCCTTATTCAGTGCTGGTAGCAAAGCAGTTTTACAATAGCCAAGCCTCCAATGTAATACCTTTGACTCCACATTTAAGGTAGACTTACCAGATAGATTGCGACCCCCAGTGAAAAAGTGGTCAAAAAGAGCGTGTGAAATGCATATCACAGGTAGATATAACCTCTCCAACACCACAAGAGAGAAATGCAGGAGACTGTCACAGTACTCCTCCACAACCTCTCCAGAACCACCAGCTCACCCAGGGATGAGTTCAATGAGACCAGCAATGTATCCACACATGTGCAATAAAAGAAACATCTTCTATAGTGTAAAACTAACAGTAAACTAGTTATTATGTCAAATGCAATTACAGGTGATCGTGGATAATACAGCGCTTCATACACTGAAATGTCCCAGGTTGCCAGCACCAAAGATGGCTGCCACTCATTGTGTATTCATGGTAGCATGTGTCCTGTCTTCACCCTACGCGTTTTGTCACAGTGTTGTATGAAGTGCTGTATACAGGTAATACAGGTCACTGATCAGGGAGCCCTTCTGCTCATCTCTAGGGTGGCATAAGGAGCTTGTGTAATACTATACCAAACCCAAGTAAAGACCAGCACCTGCAGAGAAGCTAATTTGATGGTGAGATATTTCTTGGATGGTTTGATAACATTGGCAGTCCTTGTTTTGCTTGCGTCTATCTAGCAAGGTTACTCTGTGGTATAACAAGGAAGCTGAGACTTCTGCAGTGTGTAAATGTGCTTTTACTATACAAAGATGCTGTACATACAAAACTATTACAATCTTAGGAATACAATACAAGACTGACAGATATCTATAACAAGCAAAATGCCTAGAAAATAGAACAGCCTATGGTCTATAACTACAAATACATTTAAGTTACTTATCTTCTGTTACGATATGTTCGTGATCTCCATTGGCAATGACTCTTCTTGGAGACCAGGTTCTGTTCTTCTATCATGAGTGTCTTCTTCTAATCTTACAGCAACATGATGTGTGTGTCCTAGCTTATGCCTGAATCCCCCCTTTTAAGTGTCAGGCTGTTTACCATATGTGAGGGGGTTAGCTCGGCAGCGGGTGTGTGTGACCCCCTGGATGGGTTCACCACACAAAAACAGGCACAGCAGACAGAGTTTGTAGTTGCAAAAACAAAAGGTGCGGTTTATTTAAACTATTTACAGGGGAAAAACAGCAAAACAAAAAGAAACATAAAAAAGAAATCCTGGTCAGCTTGACCGCTTACTACACACGTAGGTTTCCCTGTCTGACAACTAGGTGCAGCCTTGTGCTGCCCCAGCCCATACCTCCCCGTTTTTAGAAGTTCTTAGCCACACAGGCTTTGTCTCACCGCACAGGACAGAAACACACTCCCCAGTCTTGCACAACACAGAACTGGTTCCAGGATGGAGCATCTCCCTTAGCATGCTGGGAGTTCTTGTAGAGGCCTTAATGAGCCACTTGATTCAGCTGGGCTCATTAACTCTTCCCCCGCAAGACTCCCAGTACTCCCGCTAGTGGTATGAATTTGCATAAAGCCTGAATCTAGGGCATACATACCTACCATCCTGGATGCAACCTGGTGATTTTACCTGCCTGCTGTCACATACCCCCCCTCTTGTTTTAACCTTGGGGTTGGAACACAAGCAATCAGGCATGCATGTACTCGAGACAAAGCATCCACATTCCCCATTTGAACGCCAGGGCGATGCTTTACCGTAAAGTTGAATTCCTGTAGGGCCAGGAACCACCTATTCACTCTTCTATTTGTCTCTTTGTTTTGAGCCATCCACTTTAAAGGAGCGTGATCAGAAATCATGTCAAAGTGCCTACCTAGCAGATAGTACTGAAGGGAATCTAGAGCCCACTTCACCGCTAAACACTCCTTCTCAATCGTGGCATAATTTACCTCATGGGACTTCAATTTCCTGCTGAGGTAAATGACTGGGTGCTCTTCCCCGTTCCAGACCTGGGACAATACTGCTCCTAACCCAACGTCTGATGCATCACTTTGTACGACAAAGTCCCTAGAGAAGTCTGGTGAGTACAACACTGGCTGACTACATAAGGCTTTTTTTAAGAATTGGAATGCTGCCTCAGCCTCTGGGGTCCATTTAACCATGACCGACTCTTTCCCTTTTGTCAGGTTGGTTAGGGGCACAGCCTGAGAAGCAAAGTGGGGAATGAATCGCCGATAATAACCAGCGATTCCCAGAGAATCTCGTACCTGCTTCTTGCTGTTGGGACGTGGCCAATTCTGTATGGCCTCGACTTTGTTGACTTGGGGTTTTATTACTCCCCTCCCAATGGTGTTACCCAATATATTTGGCCTCCTCCTGCCCAATGGTACACTTCTTGGGGTTGGCCGTAAACCCAGCTTCCCGGATAGAGTCTAGGACTGCTTGCACTTTTGGCAGATGTGAGGCCCAATCTGTGCTATAGATAATTACATCATCCAGGTAAGCCACGGCATACTTCTGATGGGGCCTCAGTATCTGGTCCATTTTCCGCTGGAATGTGGCCGGCGCATTCTGTAACCCAAAACGGCATTCTTTTATATTGGAACACCCCGTCTGGGGTTACAAATGCGTTTTTCTCCTTGGCCGACTTGGCCAGGGGAATTTGCCAATATCCTTTTGTGAGGTCAAGAGTCGTCATGTATCGGGCTGTTCCCAGCCGGTCGATCAACTCATCTATACGTGGCATGGGGTAGGTGTCAAATTTTGTAACTTTGTTCAGTTGTCGAAAATCGTTACAAAATCGCCAGCTCCCATCCGGTTTAGGCACTAACACAATGGGACTTGACCAATCACTTTGGGACTCCTCTATCACCCCTAACTTAAGCATTTTCTGTACTTCCTCACGTATTGCCTCCCGTCGGGCCTCCGGGATCCGATAGGGTTTTAGTTTCACCCTTTCACCGGGCGGGGTAAAAATATCATGCTCTACCCCAGACGTTTGTCCCGGCAGCTCAGAGAAAACCTCCTTGTTGCGAAGCACAAACTCCTTAACCTACTGTTGTTGGGGGTTTGACAAGGTGACTGCTATTCCAACCTCAGGAATCACGCAATCAGAGTGAGCTGGTGACAAAGCTTCCGCGACCAGGGATTCCCTATCCCTCCAGGCTTTCAACAGATTAGCGTGATAGATCTGTTCGGGCTTTCACCTTCCTGGTTGTCTGACCTTGTAATTCACTTTGCTTACTTTTTCCATGATCTCATAGGGGCCTTGCCATTTGGCGACGAATTTGCTTTCAACCGTAGGGACAAGTACCAATACCCTATCCCCCGGGGAAAAGGTACGGGTCTTGGCTCCACGGTTGTACACTCTCTGCTGTGCCAACTGCGCTTGGGCCAAATGTTCCTTTACGATTGGCATTAGCTGTGCAATTCTATCTTGCATCAGGGTGACATGCTCAATCACACTCCTGTGGGGAGAACTCTCACTTTCCCAGGTTTCCTTGGCGATATCCAACAGCCCTCTGGGGTGTCTCCCATAAAGTAGCTCAAAGGGTGAGAAACCCGTAGAGGATTGGGGTACCTCCCTAATAGCAAACATTAAATAGGGAATTAGACAGTTCCAATCCTTTCCATCTCTATCCACCACTTTCTTTAACATTTGTTTTAGGGTTTTGTTGAATCTTTCAACCAACCCATCTGTTTGGGGGTGATACACAGATGTATGCAATTGTGTCACTTTGAACAACTTACACAGCTCTTTCATAAAGGTTGTACCTTGGTCCGTAAGCAGTTCTTTACAAATACCCACACGGCTAAAAACAAGAGATAGCTCTTTGGCTATGGTTTTGGCAGAGGTATTTCGGAGAGGAATCGCTTCCGGATAACGGGTGGCATAGTCCATTATAACCAAGATGTACTGGTGCCCCCTAGCGGACTTCATTATCGGACCTACCAAATCCATTGTGATCCTCTCAAAGGGGACCTCAATGATGGGAAGAGGTACCAGTGGGTTACGGAAATGTGGCATCGGTGCCGATCTCTGACACACAGGGCAGGAGGAACAATAATTTTCTGTTTCCTTCATGACCCCAGGCCAATAGAATCTCTGCAATACTCTCTCTCGGGTTTTCTCTGTCCCCAGATGACCTCCAAGAATGTGCCCATGGGCCAACTCCAACACCAACTTCCTGTAAGGTTTGGGGACCACAGGCTGCTCAATGGTTTCTTCTGCCCTTTTAGCCACCCAATACAGTAGGTCCTTTTCCACGATGAAGTATGGGTAAGTGCAGGTCTCATCTGGGTTCACTAACTCGCCATCTATTTCCACTACGTTTTCCCGTGCCTTTATTAGGGTGGGGTCTTTTAACTGTTCTGTGGCAAACTTTTCCTTGTGAACCTCGAGATCAGAAAACTCCACAGACGGCATGTTTTCGTCTGAGGATGTTGGCTCCTCCTCAGTTTCTCGAGTCTCCCCTGCCAATACCGACAAGGGAAATTCTGGAGAGTCCTCACCACTCTCCGAGGAATTCTGGCTATCACATTCCTGGTATATAGGGGCACCAGTGGGGGGCTCAGGACAATCCCATAGTTCCCAGAACTTTGGAAAATCCCTTCCCACAATGGCATCATGAGGCAAGTGAGACACTAATACCACCCGATGAGAGAGGGTACCTTTGGGGGTCTCAAAACACACTGTAGTCACTGGATACTCTTGGGTGTCCCCATGCACACAAATAACCGCTACCTTGCTATTCCCAGAAACCTCTGTAATAACTAATTCAGCCTTTATCAGTGTCACGAGGCTACCTGAATCCAGCAATACAACAACATTTCTACCATTAACACACATTTTGCATAAATGTTTCTCAATTCCCCGAATGGCAGTGCATGCGACTGACGTCTGTCCGTTAGAAAGTCACATTGCATGGGTTCATCCACAACCGGGCAATTTGCTGCAATATGTCCCTCTTGTCGGCAGCGGTAACAAACAATCCTTCTTGCTGCCTCTTGAGCTCTTGAGCCCCTGACTTCCCAGGTTGTTCTTGCCAAACCTTGGGTAGAACTCCCACCCTCTCACTCTCTCCACCTTCACCCCTTGGAATCATCTTACCCGCCACTGGGGATGGTCTGGTCTTAGGGTGGAAAGTCCGTGAGTCTCTGGAAGAGGCAGTCAGGTTCTCTGTAGCCAAGTACTTCTCTACACGATCCACAAGATTATCGGCCGTTTCTGGGTCTCCATGGCTTACCCACTTTTGGATGGCAGTAGGAAGAGCTCTCAAGAACCGATCCATCACAACACGTTCCACAATCTTTGGTGCGGACAAAGTCTCTGGCTGTAGCCACTTCCTGCTCAGGTGAATGAGATCATATATTTGAGACCTGGGGGGTTTTCCAAGCCGGAAAGTCCAGTTATGCACACGCTGAGCCCGGACAGCCAGGGTGACACCCAGCCGTGCCAATATTTCAGTTTTTAGCATCACATAGTCTTTTGCTTGGTCAGGCTCTAGGTCATAGTAAGCTTTCTGCGATTCACCAGTTAACAGAGGAGCCACCAGTCCAGCCCACTGCTCCTTAGGCCACTTTTCTCTTTCAGCAGTCCTTTCAAATGTGGTCAAAAACACCTCTGGATCATCCTCTCCAGTCATTTTTGTCAATAAACGACTCACCCGAAAGGACGCAGTGTTAGTGGAACTACTTGCCTCACTGGTCTGCGGATGTTGCTGCATTAATGTCTCTATTTGTTGCTGTAGTCTCTGTTCTTGCTTCTGCAATAGGTCTATGAAGCGGGCCTCAGATTGCTGCTGGGCTTGTTGCTGAGCTTCCAGACTCTGTTGCAAAGTTGCATTTGTCTGCTGCTGGGCTGCAAGGCTCTGTTGATTAGCTTGCTGCTGGGCTGCAAGGCTCTGTTGATGAGCTTGCTGCTGGGATGCGAAGCTCTGTTGTTGAGCTACAAGGCTCTTTTGCAAACCTGCATTTGTCTGCTGCTGATTAGCATTTGCTAGAGCCAGCTGTTTCAGTATCTCCTCCATGCTGGCCTTAAAAAAAACTGCCACTGGTTCTCCACCAACTGTGAGGGGGTTAGCTCGGCAGCGGGTGTGTGTGACCCCCTGGATGGGTTCACCACACAAAAACAGGCACAGCAGACAGAGTTTGTAGTTGCAAAAACAAAAGGTGCGGTTTATTTAAACTATTTACAGGGGAAAAACAGCAAAACAAAAAGAAACATAAAAAATAAATCCTGGTCAGCTTGACCGCTTACTAAACACGTAGGTTTCCCTGTCTGACAACTAGGTGCTGCCTTGTGCTGCCGCAGCCCCTACCTCCTTGTTTTTAGAAGTTCTTAGCCACACAGGCTTTGTCTCACTGCACAGGACAGAAACACACTCCCCAATCTTGCACAACACAGAACTGGTTCCAGGATGGAGCATCTCCCTTAGCATGCTGGGAGTTCTTGTAGAGGCCTTAATGAGCCACTTGATTCAGCTGGGCTCATTAACTCTTCCCCCGCAAGACTCCCAGTACTCCCCCTAGTGGTATGAATTTGCATAAAGCCTGAATCTAGGGCATACATACCTACCATCCTGGATGCAACCTGGTGATTTTACCTGCCTGCTGTCACACATAGTTACTAAAACAACAGAAAACATACCTGTTTACTGTAGCTGTAGAAACAATGGACTGTTGAATACAACAATGCTATCTACCCATTGTCCACTCAAATCAAACCTGTCAGTAATCTAACAGTCATTCTTTCAGTTTGATGTCTTACTTGTTTACTGTAGCTATAGAGACAATAGCATGTTGAATACAACAATGGTATCTAACCCCATTGTATGAAAACAGCATTTGTCTGAGAAATCTACTCAAACCAAAAAACTGACAGTAATCTGACCAACTCACTATTGTAATATTGTCCCATGTATCCTATGTCTGATTAATATAAAAAAAACAACATATTTTTAACAAACGCAACACATTCTGCCCTATGATTTTTTCTCTCAGACTACACACAGAAAATCTCTTCATTACTAAAAAACTCAATATACACATGAATTTTCCTTAAATGCAACCCCTCCCATATTTCTGTCACTGGGAAGGTGTTTCAGTCTTTGGATACAAGTTCATTAGAAAGTCCATTCTAAAGTTCTTTAGAAACAAGTCCAGGCTTGAAATACATCAAAGGCCTTGTTCTCCACAGCTCTTGCGATCTTCCGTCATTCTTTCCATCATGTAACCACTTTTCTCTGGTCTTCCTATGGATCAAATTGGAGACAGCCTGTGGAGTGGAAAACAAAGCGGATTATCTGTTCCTTCTAACAATACATAAACAGTAGATCCTGGCCCTTCAGCTACAATCTCTCCTCTAAATGGCTTCTTGCCTGGATATCTGACCAATACTTTGCCACCTGCCTGTATGCACCTCTGACCCTCCCAAAGAACATCAATAGGGAGGAGAGGAAATATACTGATATTTCCCAGAAGATCACTGCTGTTTATTTTGGAAGGTTTGATGTTATGTAGCCTCACTTTCCACTCTTGCTGAGAAGTATCCACTAACCAGAGTCACAGCCACTGTCTTGAAGCTCGTCTGCCAATGCAAATATAACTTCAAACCTTCCTGCCAGATTCCCTTTCACCCCTAGATAGGCTTCAGCTACGTCACTCTTGGTTTCTATGTCATGGGAAGCAGTAACATGGTATCTGTTAAACCCTGTTCTTTCAGGAACCTTACATAAATACTGAACTCTGCACTCCAGCTGTGGAATCTGTGCCTCAGCCCCTACCATCCTCTCATATGGTCTGCTTTTGGCTTTTGGCCTAGAATTTAACAACATGACTGCCTGTGTGAGGACCCAATCCCACCCCCTTAGTGTATGTGTGGGTGTAAGTTTGCGTATCTGGTCCTTCAATAGCCCGTTGTATCTTTCAATCAAACCAGCTGCCTGTGGATGGTATGGGATGTGGCACAACCAGTACACTCCAGAATCTTTGGCCCACTGCTGTACTGTTGATCCGGTGAAGTGTGAGCCGTTATCACTTTGGACTTGTTTGGGACAACCATAAGCAACGACAAGTTTCTGGAGCAGTTGAAGCGTTGCGGCTTGATCTGCACGTTTGCCAGGATGAACAAGCATAAGTCCTGAATAGGTGTCCACTGCAGTGCAACAATATCTCAGTCCATTGTTTCCCCGGGGCAGGGGACCGATGAAGTCAATCTGTCAGATCTCTGCAGGCCTCTCACCCCTCTTAATCGACCCGGTGGAGTACTTTTGCAATGGCCATTGTCACACTTCTCCACACACTGTACAGTTCCCTATTACAGTCTTTATCATGTTCATGGATATAGGCAATCCTCTCTGCTGTGCCCATTCATATGTTGCTTTCTTCCCCAAATGTCCAGATTACTTGTGGGCCCAGTTGGCCAAGTTCATCAAAACAGGATCAATTGGCATAACTGCCTTCACTTTGGCGATTTCATCTGCAACTCTGTTATGGTTCTCAAAGTCTGGTACTAGGGGCACATGTGCATCAACATGCCCCACTTTTATGGTGCGGGAGTGAGCTTCCTTCCAGATGTAGTCCCAGACTTCCTTGCCTCCCCACACCACCTTTCCATGAATCATCCATTCATTGGACTTCCACGTGGGCATCCAAGTTGTCAGTCCTTTAAAAACTGCCCAGCTGTCAGTGTAGATAGTGACATGGGAAGAAGGATCCTCCTTAAGAGTCATCACTACAGCTTTCAACTCTGCATACTGACTGGACCCTCCGATTCCGGACTCCTGCAGGATTGTGTCTGTACTTGGGTTGTAGGCTGCTGCTGTCCATTTACGCCTAGACGAGGTGATTATGGCTGAACCGTCAGTGAACCACGCTGACTCCTTCATGTCTTCTGACAGAGACTCAAAGGGTGGAGCCTCTTGAATGGGGGGTGACTGCAGCACAGGAATTTCTTCTTCTGGCCGGGCGCTGGTAAAAGTAACAAGCCCTGCCAACTGTTTTGAAATGTCTCTAACATCCCCAGCTGCAATACCCCTTCTTTCTTGAAGGTACCACTTCCATTTCATCAGTGTCTGGTTCTGGGCTACAGCTGCGCTAGTGGTCAGTCCATTATCTCTCACCCATCCTGCTATTGGCAATGCAGTATGGATGGTGACTGTGTCCTTTTCTGTAATGGTCTCTACATGTTGAAGTGCTGTGTAGGCCCCAAACAGGTACTTCTCTAGGGGTGTGTATCTCGTCTGTGTCCCTGTCAGTTGTTTGGACCAAAATCCAATAGGTACCCCTCCCAGACTAGAACCTAGGACCACCCTTACAAAAAGGGAAAGCATACAGTCCCAAAGCAGAGCTTAGCCCACCCTCCCCTACACAAAAACCTCCCCCCACACACCGGAGGACCCTAAAACACCCCACCAAAACTCAGAGTTAGCACTCGTTAACACCAGGTGCGGTGCTCCACCTTAAAGCCACAGTGGGCAAATGAGGCACCTGCGGTGAGACAGAGATGCATACCTACCCAAAAGAGGCTATAAACATGTAATACATGCCCACTAAGCCAGTCAAAAAGGTCAGTCAATGGCAGGGGAAAAGGCTCTATGGCAGGCAATAGGAGCTCAGATATCAAAAATCGGTGTCCAGCTACTGTGCTGGTAACATAAGGTGATTAAGCCACGATGGAAATGCTTGAGCTCTCTAAAAGGATGGGGTGGTCGGGCCAGATGACAAGGGGGCGGGGGTTCCCTGCATCTACATGTTTCGTTCCAGGGGGCAGAACTTCGTTAGGACACATCCACACATGGGATTGAGCGTTCACTGATGGTACTGCTGACAGGTTGAGGTTACCTGATTGCAGCTGGAAATCTCCCTGCTTTGTCACTGTGTACTTTTGGTGTGGCACACAACTGGCATTCTATGCCCAACAATAGAAGCTTATGCCACACATCACCCACTCTTCTAACCACTTGAAGACCAAGCCTTTTCTGACACTGTGGGGGTTATTTACGAAAGGTAAATCCACTTTTCACTACAAGTGCAAAGTTCACTTGAAATTGCACTTGGAAGTGCAGTCGCTGTAAATCTAAAGGGGTAGATCTGAAATGAGGGGAAGCTCTGCTGATTTTTATCATCCAATCATGTGCAAACTAAAATGCTGTTTTTTATTTTCCTTGCATGTCCCCCTCGGATCTACAGCGACTGCATTTCCAAGTGCACTTTCAGTGCAATTTCAAGTGCACTATTCACTTGCAGTGCAAAGTGGATTTGCCTTTAGTAAATAACCCCCTTTGTTTACATGAAAAACATTTATTTTTGCTAGAAAATTAACTTTGAACCCCCAAACATATATAGCGATACCCCCAGTTAAGAGGGCTGCTGGAATAATTCTTTTGGGCCCCTGTAATGCACCCTGTCAACCCCCGGCAGTTGGCTCTAACCTCCCCTGGCACAGCTAGTAGGAGATGGTAGGATTGTGTAGCCTGCAACTCACGGAGACACAATCCTATATTAGAACACATACAGCAATGTACTTTAACTGTCCTTACCCGTCTCCTCTGCAAGTAAATGACACAACACCAGTATACTTAACCCTTGCACTTTTACTCAGTTGTTTTGGTAAGAATATAATCACAGTTTACATATCATGTGCAGAGCCCTGCAATAAAAGAGTATCTCAGCAAACAGACAGATATACAGTATGATGCATAAGTCTAACAGTCCCCGCTGCAGCTATTCTCCCTCGTGGCAAAAATGGCGCCCAGCAATATCTACGCTAAGTCAGGCCTGACTGTACTATGTAGAAGTTCTGTAGGAGAAATTCTTCGCTAGCAAACGGTGGTGCACTTGCTGAAGAAACAACTGTAATCCACAGGGTAAAAGGGGTTTTGATAACTTGGTGAATAAAGGAAATCTCTAAAGCTGCTCCGATGCACTGTCCCTCTGGTGCGCAGCACAACACTAATGAAAAGCTCCGGTTAAACAGTTATTGGGCCTAGAGATCCTATGTAGTTCTCTGAGCAGGTGCTCTCTCACCCAACCGGACCAGCCCGTGTCCGTATCTTCCGCTGCTGTGTCTTGGTACAGAGGTCTCACGACATCCAAGTCTTCAGTCCTCCGGGAAACGATGCAGCAACGGTATGCAGAACGTCCCTCAGGTTCCTCAGTGAGAGCGGAAGGCTCTTTGGAGAAAGGCCAAGGCTTCAGGCCTTGTAGCACCGCAGGCTCGGGAAGGAGTTCCTTTTGCTGGGCGGGCGATGTCCAAAGAGACTGAAGTCGACCCCGCCTTTTCCTTATAAAGTCCACCCCAGCAGTCTTTGTGCGGGGCAATGCACCCTGGGTGGCCAGTGGGGTTATGGGTACAGTAGTCTCTGAGGCCTAATAGGAAACCCCCGCTACACATATATATAATTATTTTTTTTTTAAAGCAGAGGCCCTACAGAATATAAAGGTGGGTGTTGCAATTTTTTTGTCACACAAAGTTTGCGGAGTGGTTTTTCAAACGCAAATTTTTGGGAAAAACTACTTTACATTGTAATGCATAAAAACACAAAATATTGCCCAATTGTTTGGAAAAATATAAAAGATGATCTTACTCAGAGTAAATAGATTTGGAAAGAAATTGCTAAATTGTGCATCACCACTGTCAGGGTCACCTGTGGCCAGGTGACAGATGCACACCGTAGGGGGACAGGAGTGCACCGCGAGGTAGTGAACCCTATGGCTGGCTTCTGCGGATAGGAAACTGGGTGGTTGTGGAAAGCGGGACCAGAGGAGCACAACCGGGATCCTAACGGAAGCTAGAGCCAAGATTCCCCAGGGCGCGGAGTCTAAGACCCAGCTGGTCTTCTCCAGGGCCTCTAGTGGTGAGGATGTTATGCTGCAGGCTGGGACCAGGTCGCGGCCCCTGGAGTTTCCTAGCTCACGCCCCGTAGGATAAGGGGAAAAGAGGGGAAGCAGCAGCACAAGATAAGGGAGAACCGAATAACAAGCTGAAGGTCAGGGGCCACAAGCAGACAAGGATAACGAAGAGAATGAGCCGAAGGTCAAGGGTCACGAGCAGACAGGGATAGTCGGGGACAAGCCAATAACGTAACAGAGAGACAGACGTAGCACACGGCAGGGAGGAACCCAAACACACAATGCCTAACAAACACGTTGATCAGCAAAGCAGGCTTGCAGTGCACAGGTTAATATAGTGTTCTGTGATAGGGCCTGGGGTGGAGTCAGGCTGGGAGGAGATTATAAAGGAAGCCAGGTGAAGGAGGTCTGGTCTCAAGATGAACACATGAGGAGGAAGGTAAGATGGCAGACAGACATTAATGCATATCCATGACAGTACCCTCCCTCTTACGAGGCCTCCCCCTTCCCCGCCTGGGCCCAGGTTTAGAGGGAAACTTCAGATGAAACTCCTTTAACAGACGAGGTGCAAAGACCTCAGATGCAGTGATCCAAGACCTCTCCTCAGGACCAAACCCTTTCCAATGAACGAGGTACTGAAGAACGCCTTTACAGAGTCGGGAGTCCAGAATTTGACTGATCTCGTACTCCTGATTATCCTCAGAGACAGGCGCCACGGTAGGGAGAGGACGAGAGAATTTATTGAGGACTAAAGGCTTTAGAAGAGCAACATGAAAGGAGTTAGTGATTTTAAGGCTCTTAGGAATCTGGAGTTTGAAACAAACCGGATTCAGTTTAGCAGTTACCGTGTATGGACCGATGAATCGTAGAGCAAACTTCAGAGAAGGAACTCGGAGCTTGATGTTCCTGGTAGAGAGCCAGACTTTGTCCCCTGGCTGAAGAGAAGGCGGTTTACGCCTGCGGCGGTCGGCAAAGCCTTTGAATTTTTCAGCAGCTGCCCGGAGGGAATCATGAACGTGACCCCAAACGGAATTGAGAGACTCCTGAACCGAAGCCAAAGCTGGAATGTCTGGAGAACAGATCATGGGAAGAGGAAGTTGAGGGTGTTTTCCATAAACTGTGAAAAAGGGTGTCTTCTGCGAACTGGTATTCACATGATTGTTATGGGAGAATTCTGCCCACGGGAGTAGAGAGGACCAATCGTCATGGTGAGAAGACACAAAGGTGCGAAGAAAGACCTCTAACTCCTGATTAACCCTCTCAGTCTGTCCATTGGATTGGGGATGGTAAGAAGAAGAAAAATCCAAGACAATATTGAGGGATTTGCAAAAGGCTCTCCAAAAACGAGACGTGAATTGGACTCCCCTGTCGGAAACAATATGAGAAGGGACCCCATGTAGGCGGAGAATTTCTCGAATGAAAATGGGAACCAAGGCAGGGGCAGAAGGAAGACCAGGAAGAGGAACAAAATGAGCCATCTTGGAGAATCGATCGATTACCACCCAAATGACTGTATTATTCTCAGACAGTGGGAGATCGGTGATAAAATCCATGGCAATATGGGCCCAGGGTTCCTTAGGAATGGGCAAGGGCATGAGGAGACCAGCAGGAGCTTGTGTGGAGGATTTGGACTGAGCACAGACATGACAAGCTTTAACGTAGTCTTTGACGTCTGAGCGGAGATTAGGCCACCAGTAGTGACGACTGATGAGTAGGAAGGATCGGAGGAATCCAGAATGCCCTGCCACCTTGGAATCATGTCCCCAACGAAGGATCTTAGCTCTTAGCTCAGTGGGGACAAAGGTCTTACCAGGCGGAATTTTTGACTTCAGGGTGGTAGAGTGGGCAACAATGCATGAGGTTGGAATGATCGGCTCAGGTTCAGGGGCGGACTCCTCGTCCAAAGTGTCAAAAGACCTAGAGAGCGCATCAGCCCGACCGTTGCAGGAACCAGGTTTGTAGGTAATCGTGAAATTAAAACGGGCAAAGAAGAGACTCCACCTGGCCTGTCTAGGATTCAGACGTTTAGCATTCTGTAGATACTGTAAATTCTTGTGATCGGTAAAGATCGTTATGGAGTGAGGGGAACCCTCCAAGAAATGACGCCACTCCTCTAACGCCAATTTAATTGCGAGAAGTTCCCGATCACCAATGGCATAATTCCTCTCTGCCTGAGAATTTTTTTTGGAGAAGAACGCACATGGTTGGTGTCTCTTCTCAAAGATTTGAAGAAGCACAGCTCCCACCCCCATTGAGGAAGCGTCCACTTCAATAAAAAATGCATTCCCAGGATTTGGTCTCCTCAAGAGGGGGCCAGAAACAAAGGCCTGTTTCAGGTTGTGAAATGCAGAGACAGCTTCGGGAGGCCAGTCTCTGGCATTCACACCCTTCTTGGTCAAGGCGATAATAGGCGCGGGAATGGAAGAGTAATTCCTTATGAACTGCCTATAATAATTAGTGAAGCCAAGAAAGCGCTGTGTGGCCTTGAGGCTAGCAGGAAGAGGCCAGTTGGTGATAGCCAAGACCTTCCCAGGGTCCATACGAAGACCCGAACATGAGACGAAGCACCCCAAAAACAGGACCTCAGAACATTCAAAGGAACATTTCTCCAGCTTGGCATAGAGATTGTTCTCTCTAAGATGTTGGTTTCTGTGGATGAGCAGATTTTCAGAAAAGATCAGAATGTCATCCAGATAGATGACAACAAACTGGTACAGCAGATCTCTGAAGATTTCATTGACAAAGTTTTGAAACACGGCTGGAGCATTACACAGACCAAAAGGCATCACCAGATATTCGTAATGCCCGTCTCTAGTGTTGAATGCAGTCTTCCATTCGTCACCCTCCCGTATTCGAATGAGATTGTACGCGCCTCTGAGATCCAACTTGGTGAAAATGGAGGCACCCTTCAACCTATCGAATAGCTCAGATATTAAGGGTAAGGGGTATCGATTTTTAATAGTAACCGCATTTAAACCCCGATAATCGATGCAGGGTCTTAAGGTACCATCCTTTTTGGCAACAAAAAAGAACCCTGCCCCTGCAGGCGATGAGGATTTCCGGATGAAACCTCTCTCCAGATTCTCTGCGACATACTCCGACATGGCCTGGGTCTCTGGGATGGACAGAGGGTAGGTACGACCCCTGGGTAGAGTTGCTCCGGGGACAAGATCAATAGCACAGTCAAAAGACCTGTGGGGAGGAAGCACCTCAGCTGATTTCTTACAGAACACATCCTGGTAATCGCTGTATGCAGCAGGAAGATCAGAAGAAACAGAAGTGGCAGCAACCGGAAGACTCTCCTTGGGGGTCACCTTGAGAAGACACGACGAGAAACATGAGGAACCCCAGGCCAGGATCTGCCCAGAGACCCAGTCCACATGTGGAGAGTGGAGCTGTAGCCAAGGGAGGCCCAATACAACTGGGGTAGAGGCCTTGGGTAGAATAAGAAAGGATATCCACTCCTGGTGGAGAATCCCTACCGACATCCTAATGGGTAGCGTCTGGAAGCGAATAGGGCCCCCTGGGAGAACAGTGCCATCAATTGCCGAGACTACCAATGGGGTAGTGAGAGGTGAAAGGGTAAGCTTCATAGAAGAAGCAGTTCTCCAATCCATAAAATTGCCGGCAGCCCCGGAATCCAGGTATGCAAGGGTTGACTGAGGAGAAGTGCCTACATGAAGGAACACCGGCAAGAGCAGGCGAGAAGGTGATGTTTCTGGGTCCAATACTCCACCTTCCAAATGTATTAGACCCGAGCGTTTCCCGGACGAAGCGAGCAGGAGTCACGAAAATGACCCCTGCCCCCACAATAGAGGCACAAGCCCAGAGTTCTGCGCCTAGCACGTTCTTCGGGGGTTAGTCTGGTCCGGCCCAGCTGCATAGGTTCTTCAGCAGGTAGAGGATGCTCCACGGAATGAAGGGAGGGGAGCTCAGACTGGCTAGGACCCAGAGAGTGCTGGCGTCTTTTTTCTAAGGACCTCTCTTGAAAACGAATGTCGATCTGGTTGCATAATGAAATTACATCGTCCAGACCGACGGGAATGGCTCTTCCCGCTAATTTGTCTTTCACTCGGTCAGAGAGGCCATGTAAAAAGGTAGCGACCAGGGCCTCATTATTCCAGCTCAATTCAGCTGTGTGGATACGGAACTGAAGAGCATATTGCCCCACTGAACTAGATTCTTGGTGAAGACGCAAGACAGCACTAGCCGCTGAAGAAGCCCGAGCCGGCTCTTCGAAGATATTACGAAAGAGCTTCAAGAAATCGGACAGACTGGAAACCACCGGATCGTTCCTCTCCCACAGGGGGGCAGCCCAGGCCAAAGCTTCACCGGAGAGGAGGGAAATGATATAGGCTACCTTAGCCCGGTCAGACAGGAAGCTTTGAGGCTGAAGCTCAAAATGAATTGTGCATTGGCTGAGAAACCCCCTGCAGGCCTTGGAGTCCCCAGAGAAACGGAACGGAGCTGGCAATCTTAGTGAGTGTGAGGCTGCGACTGGTGCGATAGGTACAGCCGCTGGTTGTACTTGGGGTTGCGGATTCGGGGTTCCCAGGGAGACCTGAAGCTGCTCGAATCGAGAAGCCAGATCCTGGAGGAATCGCATCACCTGAGTCTGATTTGATTCCTGGGTTTCAAGTCTGCGAACTATGCCCTGCAATGGATCATCCGCGGGGAGCGGGATGTCAGCCGGGTTCATGGCTGATCAAACTGTCAGGGTCACCTGTGGCCAGGTGACAGATGCACACCGTAGGGGGACAGGAGTGCACCGCGAGGTAGTGAACCCTATGGCTGGCTTCTGCGGATAGGAAACTGGGTGGTTGTGGAAAGCGGGACCAGAGGAGCACAACCGGGATCCTAACGGAAGCTAGAGCCAAGATTCCCCAGGGCGCGGCGTCTAAGACCCAGCTGGTCTTCTCCAGGGCCTCTAGTGGTGAGGATGTTATGCTGCAGGCTGGGACCAGGTCGCGGCCCCTGGAGTTTCCTAGCTCACGCCCCGTAGGATAAGGGGAAAAGAGGGGAAGCAGCAGCACAAGATAAGGGAGAACCGAATAACAAGCTGAAGGTCAGGGGCCACAAGCAGACAAGGATAACGAAGAGAATGAGCCGAAGGTCAAGGGTCACGAGCAGACAGGGATAGTCGGGGACAAGCCAATAACGTAACAGAGAGACAGACGTAGCACACGGCAGGCAGGAACCCAAACACACAATGCCTAACAAACACGTTGATCAGCAAAGCAGGCTTGCAGTGCACAGGTTAATATAGTGTTCTGTGATAGGGCCTGGGGTGGAGTCAGGCTGGGAGGAGATTATAAAGGAAGCCAGGTGAAGGAGGTCTGGTCTCAAGATGAACACATGAGGAGGAAGGTAAGATGGCAGACAGACATTAATGCATATCCATGACAACCACAGGGTGACACTGTGGATGCACCAGTACAAATGCGCCAACGTCCCGATAAACAGTGGGGAAATATTATTTTAACTAAAGATGGACTTTAAACGGCACATGGGTAGGTATTGTAAAAATTCTAAAGGTTTTATTGTTAGTAGAAAAATTATAATTGAATTTAAGTAAAAAAAATACAATAATACATTTCAGAAAAATGACATTATATGACAATCATCAATAATCGGTATAGGATCCCAATTACAAGACTCAACAACCTCCCAGAGATTACATTAGCATGTAAAATACAAAATAAAGTAATATATGGCCAACAAAACAATTAAGGAGTTGGACGATATACACAAGAGATGGCTGGTCTTATTGATAGATCCGGAAAATTCAAAGATAAAAATCTTGCTTTCGCTCGACTAGTTTCGCGTTCCGAGACGCTTCGTCGGGAGCATAGTATTCTGTCAAGATTATACACAAACAATTCATAAGAGATACTTCAGTTAATATCATTTTAATACATATATATACATATCTAAAATAAAAAATACAAAAATTTGTAGAAAAGGACATTTAAAGGAGAAAAAAAACAGTATACATTAATTAAAAGTTTTTGATTGACCATAAAGGGATGAAACACCAACCACCTATATATCGCCAGCACAGCAGCCAATCACACAGCAGCTGGGGCATGAAGGTAGCTATATAGAATTGTTAAAAGAGACAGAAAAAAAAGGTGTAGATCAATCCTCATCCATAAGTAACATTGAGGAAGACAGGGAAACTGAGTGACAAATGTGTGAAATAAAGTGATGAATAGAATGTTGTGTCAGTAGTCACCATCAAGGCAGACCAAAGGAAAAAAAGAGGGAAAAAAGGAAATAATGTCTATACTCACAGACAGGGCCGTGTTAGATAATGAAACAGGCCTGGGTATTTTTAGCTGGCGGTCCGTGTATCACAGAGGGCCAGTAATGTGTAGACACATTCTAAAAGTAAAACACATAAAGTAACTTATTAGTATCTAAAAAATAGAACAAGATATTTTAAGGAAGGGAGATAGAAGCCAAATTATATATTGTCTTGGGGCTCACCGTAATGGACAGTAATGCGTGATTAGATAGAGGGGTAAATTACACAGGCTACTGATAAGTAGAGCGAGAGCGTTCCTCCAGGTGTAGCAAGCCAGAAGGCATAAAGTAGTATATGTCAATCAAAGACAATTGCTCGGGCCGAACAGTGGTATTCTGTCTAAGTGACCCCAAACGATGGAATAACCCAGCTGAAAAACATAAATGTTTCAAAAGAAAAGGGTTTTTTATAGGCACTTACTAATGTGCCAAAGAGGTTTTACCTTATGACTTTGGGTAGATCGTTCACTAATGGACCTGGATGGAGCCTCTCCTGTAGACAGCCTAACAACGCGATGTGCATTGTTTATATGTGCCCCTGCAGGAAGGCGTCATTCCAACCGGAAATGACGCCATTGCGCGGGGTCAAAGGTTTCATACGCATGCGCCGTGGTCGCCGCTGACGCAGCAACCTACAGCCAATGCGATGATAGCAGGGCGGAGCCCAGAGGATTCCCCAGGAGCTGTCAGTGAGCCGCATCCCACCAGCCGGTGACAACACCACTGCGTGGGATCAAAAGGAGAGGCTCCATCCAAGTCCATTAGTGAACGATCTACCCCAAGTCATAAGCTGGGTTATTCCATCGTTTGGGGTCACTTAGACAGAATACCACTGTTCGGCCCGAGCAATTGTCTTTGATTGACATATACTACTTTATGCCTTCTGGCTTGCTACACCTGGAGGAACGCTCTCGCTCTACTTATCAGTAGCCTGTGTAATTTACCCCTCTATCTAATCACGCATTACTGTCCATTACGAATGTGTCTACACATTACTGGCCCTCTGTGATACACGGACCGCCAGCTAAAAATACCCAGGCCTGTTTCATTATCTAACACGGCCCTGTCTAATACTATGCTCCCGACGAAGCGTCTCGGAACGCGAAACTAGTCGAGCGAAAGCAAGATTTTTATCTTTGAATTTTCCGGATCTATCAATAAGACCAGCCATCTCTTGTGTATATCGTCCAACTCCTTAATTGTTTTGTTGGCCATATATTACTTTTTTTTGTATTTTACATGCTAATGTAATCCCTGGGAGGTTGTTGAGTCTTGTAATTGGGATCCTATACCGATTATTGATGATTGTCATATAATGTCATTTTTCTGAAATGTATTAATGTATTTTTTTTACTTAAATTCAATTATAATTTTTCTACTAACAATAAAACCTTTAGAATTTTTACAATACCTACCCATGTGCTGTTTAAAGTCCATCTTTAGTCAGAGTAAATAGATACCAAATATGACATGCTTTAAAACTGCGCACGCCCTTGCAGCGGCAATAAAGTACATACTTTTTTAAAAGCCTTTACACGGTACCATTTTAGGTATTGATACCTCACATGCATGTGCAATTGCTATTTACATATGACATGAGACCGATGCTTGCATCCGCCTTTGCGCACGAGCACGGGGGGACAGGGGTGCTTTCATTTTTTTTTTATCATTTATTTTGCTTTTTTATTTTATTTTTACACTGTCCCTTTCATATTTTTTTTTTATCACTTTTATTATCACAGGGAATGTAAATACTGTACCCCTTGTGATAGCTATAGGCAGTGACAGGTACTCTTTTCTGAAAAATCTGGGGTCCATTAGACTCCAGATCTCTCCTCTGCCCTTAAAGCATCTGACCACCACAAGATTGGCATGATCAGATGCTTTACCAATTTAAAAATGGCGCTGATTAAATCAAAATGCTCAAATGCTTGTAGCGTCCGGTTTCTTAGGCCATAGAGATGATTGGAGCCGTTCCAGTCTCTGCTCAGCTCTATGATCACCTTCAGGCTTTCAAAGGATGTAAATTGCTCATTTTACTTCCTCAATACCTATCACAGTCGGAGGCCCTGAAATGCAACGATAGCAGACAACTCCCCCAAAATGATCCCTTTTTGGAAAGTAGACACCCCAATCTATTTGCTGAAAAGCATGTTGCAGCATGATTTATCGCGCTGCGTTTTTAGGTGCTATTCAAATGAATACCATCTGAATAGTGCCTTGTGCAGTTTGTCATTCACACCTGGGCATTTTGAAATTGCGGCAAATCTCCCCGCAATTTAAAATTCCCAGGTGTGAATACAGCCTTAATGTACCTGCCTTACTCATACAGTGGCAAAAATAATAATTTAATCCCCTGCAGAATTTGAAGTTTGCCCACTTACAAAGAAAATTAAGGGTCTATGATTTTTAGCATAGGTGTATTTAAAGGTTATAAATTGAGTTGCAGTTCAGTGAAGTAAAATAAGTATTTGATGCCCTACCAACCAACAATAAATCTGGCTCCCACAGACTACAGTATGTGCTCATGTGGTACACAGATTAGTCCTATCAATTTAAGAAGGTGCTCCTAACGTCAACTTGTTATGTGCATAAGACACCTGTCCACAGAATCTTTCTTCCATTTTTTGTTTAAACATAGGGAAAGGATGATCATGAGAAAAGTGAGGGAACAGCCCAAAACTACACAGGAGGAATCTCAAGGCAAGTGGGACCTAAGTCACCAAACAAAGCATTGGTAACACAATACACACTGCCATGGATTGAAATCCTGCAGTGCCCGCAAGGTTCCCCTCCTCAAGAAGGCACATCTACAGGCCCGTCTGAAGTTTGCCAACGAACATCTAAATGTTTCAGAGAAGGATTGGGAGAAAGTACTGTGATCAGACGAGACCAAAAGAAAGCTCTTTGGCATTAACTCGACTTGCCGTGTTTGGAGGAAGAAAAATGCTGACTGAGGGGGCGTGGCTTGGCGCACAACGAGCATGGTCGCACAGTAGGAGAGCTCCGGTACACACACAGCCTGCACCTGCTAATCCACCCGACCCAACGATCTCAGATGCCGGGCAAGCGGCTCTACAACACCCCAAACTCACGCTCGAGGCGAGGGTTCTCCGCCACCACCTCGCGGAACATCCCAGACCTGTTTAAAGCTCAAACAGGGACCCGCAGCAACAACGTGGGGAAATCTAAAATGGCGCGTGACCAGCTCGAGGAGGAGTACAGCGAGGACTCCCAGTCTGCTCCTGAGGACACAGGTAGGAGCTCAGCACTCCCCGATCAGCCCCTCTTGCTCGCAGCAATGTCCTTGATTGCGGCTGACATCAAGTCCACGTTCTCCGCCGCCATTACGGACTTGAAATCAAACCTGTTGTCCCTGAATGATAAAATGGCGGCGGCGGAGTCTGCAGGGAGGCACAGGGACAAGGCGATTCGCCGGCTAGAGAAGATTAATCTATCCCACAATCACCACTTTATTGAAATAAACAGACACTTGGAAGATTTGGATAATAGGGGAAGGAGAAATAATGTCCGTGTGAGAGGGATCCCAGAGTCTGTGGAACCCCCCCAAATCATCCCTGCCCTACAGAGAGTATTCAACAGTGTGCTTGAATGGCAGGAAGAAACAGAGATTGAATTCATAAGAGCACACAGAGCACTTAGACCTAAGGGCCTGGATTCTGCGCCTCCCCGTGACATTGTTTGCTGCCTTCAGAGTTTCACTCTGAAGGAGGAGATTATGCGCAAGCCAGGAGGAATGAACAGATTGTGTTTAATGGAGCCCACATCTTATTGTTTCAGGATCTCTCGCAGATCACCCTGCGAAACAGAAGAGCCTTGCGCCCTCTGCTGGAGAAATTAAAGGAGTGCGATTTGAAATAAACTTGGAAGTTCCCATTCGCCTTAACAGTTTATTTCAATGGATACCAGGACGTTTTGCGCGAACCAGATGATTTACCGGACTTCTGTGAAGCTCTGGGATTGGATCCAATCTCCCTACCCGACTGGTATGCAGAATTCCAGGATCCACCCCGTGACAGATCACCCTCAAGATCTCCTCACTCTACACCAGACAAGAGGCTCTCTAAGAAGCAGAAGCCGCATCGCTCCGGAGGCTCCATGGCTGGAACACCTAGATCCTCAAGGGATGTTCGCAGAGACCAAGCGGAAGCCTAAACCAGGACCTCTGAGTCCCTTTCTGCTCAGTTTGACGTTCATATTTTTCAGTTCACTCTTTTCTGAGGCAGATTCCAGTTATGCTCTCGCCCGGGTTTGACTGACTAGATTCAGCTAACTTAGGAGCAAACAACTCCATACGCCCTGCAGTGATGCCCTGGGGTCCCGTACCCCCCCTCCCTCCTCCCCCCATCCCCCTCCCCTCCCTCACCTCCCTCCCCTCCTCTCCCTCACCCCCCTCCACATCCTTGCCCCCCCTTTTTGTCCCTTCTCCTTGCCCCCTCCCCCCTCACCTTCCCCCTCCCTCCTTCCCTCCCCCCTCATTCCTCCCCCTCCCCCCCCCCTCTTGGACATTGCCTCTGATGCTGCCCCCCACCCTTCCCCAAGTCTCCGATTGTACTCTGGGCACTTAATTGCCGGGCCCCACACCCGGATACACCTGACGCTGAACTCTTTTTGATATAAAGCTTAAGTGGGGACCCCTGGGGCTACTGGGGGGGCTGGGTTTGGGTGGGGGCATACTCCTATTTATGTTTAGATAGGGGGGGACCTCTGGTTGCCACTGATCAACTCTCCTGAGATGTTTAATGCCCACTGATTAAGTTGTGAATTCTCTTACCGGGTTGGGTGGATATGTTAGGTTTTGAACTCAGGTTCGAACCAGCCTATTTCAGTTTGTTGTTTTTCAAGCAGGCTGTGTGTGTGTGTGTCATGTTGCACTACATTTATTTGTTTTTCTATATCTTGCTGTGTGTTACGTTTAAATTTTTTCTTTTTCTGGATTGGAATAGTCGAAGGCTGGTGCCCAGTCTCCCCAACAAGTGTGCCCGGGACTGCCAGTTCAGACCTGGACACACTAATTTACTCCTTATTCAGGACAGTGTGTTCTGCCTGATCAGGGAATTCTCTGATTCTCTCTGCCATCTCCCATTTCTCTTTTCTCCTTCTTTCCTCTCTCTCTCTCTTTCTTTTCTGGTTTAGAATATATTTGGCCTTTGGTTTATTCTGAGGTACTGCTGTTGACCATACTGTGACAGTTTTGTCTTTTAGGCATACTCCGGCTCGTCTCGCTCTGATCCTTCAACATGGCCTACTGTGACCTCGGCCGAGGTCCGCTCGTGATTTCACACAATGTTAAAGGTATGAATATTCCCGAGAGACGCTCCACGCTATTACGGGAGCTCAAGAAGTGTAGACCACATTTTGTGTTTTTACAGGAAACCCACTTTAAAACACACCATGTCCCCAGTCTGACAAACGCCTTTTTTTCAGAAGCATACCATGCTACCAATGACGACTCCAAGACAAAAGGTGTCACCACCCTGATCAGCAAAAACGCCCCTTTTACCTTACAGGAGAAGCTAATAGACCCCAAGGGTAGATTTGTTTTTCTGAAGGGCTTATACAATAACATGCCTCTGACACTGGCTAATGTGTATTTCCCGAATAGGTCCCATGTGACCTTCTGCCAACACATTGTGCGGGAGCTCCTGGGATTTACATCGGGCTGCTTGATCTTAGGGGGCGACTTTAATGTCCCTCTCAATCCGCCCGTAGACACCTCTAATGGGAAAACCTGCATTACATACAGGATCCTTAAAAGGATCAAGACCTTACTCCAAAGCTTACAACTTATTGACACGTGGCGGTTTGACCATCCTGACAGTAGAGACTTCACGTTCTTCTCACCTCCACACAACAGACACTCCCGCATTGACTACCTCTTCATATCCCAACGGGACTTAACTCGAGTCTCAGAGACACATATAGGCTTCAAGTCTTTTTCGGACCATGCGCCGATCTCATTAACCTTGAATGTACACCCCCCCTCCCCCACACTCACAGTAATGGCGTCTGAATGCGTCCTTACTAACAGACCCTGACTTACTAATGACCTTGACCTCCTCAATCAAGGACTTCTTTCAACGGAACTCCACCCCAGGCATGGATCCGCTCGTGATCTGGGAGGCTCACAAATGTTCCCTGAGAGGGGAACTTATTAGAATGGGATCAATCCGCAAAAGGGAAAGGGAGGAACAAATAACCACCCTAACGAGAAAAATCAAACAATTAGAAAACCTCCATAAACAGTCTCTTAGCACGAACGCGGCGACTGACCTTCTAGATCTCAGGAAAAACCTCCAACAGCTCTTTGATAATAGATCAAGGCGTCTTTTATTTTTCAAAAAGAGAATCTACTATGAGTTTGGGAACAAACCTAGTAAGCTCCTTGCGAGGGCACTGAGAGAACAGAATGCTAGAAACCTAATTTCGGGCATCAGGAGACCTGATGGTAAGCTAGATGTAACCATGGAAGCGATAGCACAACATTTTCATGATTTCTACACAAAGTTATATAACCTCCCACCTCAACACAAAGGGGGGACTCCGGAGGGAGATAGGGCACAGATGGTTGAGGACTACTTAACTAAAAGTGGAATGCCTGCTCTTTCTGACTCGGACATTGCACTTTTGGAGGAGCCACTCTCGTCCTCAGAGGTTGAACTCGCCATTAAAAAAAAAAATCGGGTAAAAGTCCGGGCCCAGATGGTTACACCTCTATCTATTATAAAACTTTCTCTCAGCTTCTAGTAGCCCCACTCACAGCTGCATTGAACTCAATGTCTGCTCCCAGACAGATCACCCCAGACTTTCTTTCGGCCCATATCACAGTGATTCACAAACAGGGTAAAGACCCAGCGGAGTGCACCAGCTACCGCCCGATTTCACTACTAAACCTAGACGTCAAACTGTACGCAAAGATCCTGGCCTCCAGATTAAGTCTCATGCTGTTGAATCTCATCCACCCAGATCAAGTGGGCTTCATGCCTGGCCGAGAGGCTAAAGATAATGTGATTAAGGCAATGCTATTGTCTAATGCGGCCTATGCTGGGAAGATAGAGGGCCTTCTCCTATCTACGGATGCGGAGAAGGCCTTCGACCGCGTGGCCTGGGACTTTATGCTAGCCACATGCACGAAGATAGGGCTGGGGCCACATACGCTAGCCAGGATCTCTGCTTTATACCAGTCCCCAACGGCTCGATTAAAAATCAACGGTTCCTTATCAGATAACGTACTGATAACTAATGGCACAAGACAAGGATGTCCCCTGTCCCCTCTCCTGTTCATCTTATCTCTTGAGCCCTTTCTTAGAACGGTTAGAGCCAATGCAGACATCCAGGGCTTCAGAGTGTCGACTAAAGAGTACAAAGTGGCCGCCTACGCGGATGATTTGCTTTTCTTTTTATCCAACCCCATAATCTCCTTGCCGAATCTGATGCAGGAGTTTGCCAAATATGGCTACGTTTCCAATCTTAAGATAAACTACTCTAAGTCAGAAGCCCTGAATGTCTCACTTCCTGAGCGATTGCTGGATCAGGTGATGGCGGCCTCCCCCTTCAGATGGGAACCGAAGGCCCTGAAATATTTGGGGATTTGGCTCACCCCTAAATTAGGAGACATGTTTGGTCGTAATTTCCCGCAGTTCCTTAAGAGAGTCAGAGAAGACTTACTTAGATGGCAGTCGGGCTACTTCTCTTGGTTTGGTCGTGTGGCCATAATTAGGATGACTATCCTTCCCAGACTGCTCTACCTCTTGCATGCTATCCCACTTCAGATACCTGCTTCCTTTTTCACATCACTCAGGAGCGTCCTTCTAAGATTTCTATGGAACTCGCAAAAGTCCAGGATCAGGTTCGCGTACCTGATGAAGCCTAAAGATCAGGGTGGAATGGGAATGCCAGACTTTAGGTCCTACTACCAGGCCACTAACTTGACTAGAATTGGCGATTGGCATTGTCATGGGGCAGCTAAAGATTGGGTCTCCCTAGAAGAAGCACTATCCCCCGTTCCCCTTAAATTTGCCCCATGGATTCCTTGGAATAGCCTACCGCGCAGTCTTAAACATCACCCCCTCACTAGTAGCACGCTAAGACTCTTCTACAATCTGACCAAACACCTTTCCTTTTCCTCACAACCTAGCCCCCTGACGCCACTAAAAGACAACCCGACTTCGCCCCAGGTTTAAATAACCCACATTACCAATCCAAGACTCGCCTTCTACCTCTGTTGGTAGGCGACTGCATTACGGGGGGAGCAGTGAAAGACTGGACGGTACTTAAAACTGATGCACAACTTCCACACATGACCCTCTGGGAGTATTTCCAACTACGTAGCTACCTGGGGAATAAGTCTGACAGGAGCAAATTACACAGACCCCTAGAGGCCTTTGAATCGATTTGTCAGCTGGGTGATACAAGTGTGAGAACTACGTCATTGAATTATTCGTGGCTACAAAATTTAAAATACACGTCCGTGGATAAACTCAGAGCGAGATGGGCGGAGGAGCTTCAGATGGAGATTTCCCCCAAACAATGGAGGTATGCATGTATTTTGACTCATAAGTGCTCTATAAGTACTAAGACGCAGGAAACAGCATATAAACTGTTGACACACTGGTACAATACCCCAGCCAAGATGCATGGCTGGAACCCACAGATACCAGCCACCTGCTGGAGATGCCATCAAGAAGTGGGTACGTTGCTCCACATTTGGTGGCAATGCCCGCAAATTTCTCTATTTTGGGAGAAGGTCAAACTTCTAATTTTGCAAATCACCGAAACCAAGATCTTGATGAATGCGGCCACCTGCCTGCTTCACATCATGAATGTCTCTTTGGGGAGGTACAAAAACTCCTTAACGAGACATCTGCTAAACGCGGCTAAGTCCTTGATCTCGCTCTACTGAAGATCACATAGGGTTCCTTCCATTGCTGAGTGGCTGAAAAGGGTTTCTGAGGTCTACGAGATGGAGGAGACCTTGACTCAAACCACTGATGCGGTGGATACATTTCGCACTACCTGGCAACCATGGCTGATATTCAGGTACTCTACTGCCTACTCAGATATCATGTCTGCCTCACCTTCCGGGGATCCCTGCGAGAGGGCGGAGTAGGAGATTCATGGATGTCCCCCGCCCCTGCATTCCACCACCGGTCTGCAGCAGTATCTCTAAGGCCAAATTTTTTCTCCTCTCTTTACCTTTTCTCGGGCCAGGGCTCTGGCCATTCCCTCCCCCCCCCACCTTTTAGCTCTCTATTTTCTGTTCTGTACATGTTTTCCATTTTAGTGTTCTTAATGCTGTGAACGCAGTTGCCCTTCATAATTGATGTTCAAAGACCACATCCTAGATTAACCATAAGTCCTATTAGCAACTCATGTCACCAGCCACCCTCGTGGCTCCAGCTGAACTTGAGACCATGACTTTCTTTTTGTTTTTTCTCCAATATATTTGATGTTTACGTTCCCTGGTCACCATGAGCTAGAATATTGTGGTCACAGAAACTCTGTTGAATTATGACTTGCCTAATCTGTAGATAATTGTACCTAACGTGCAGCTGCATCTGCAAATGCTCTGTTCTGTTTTTCATTTCTATCTTGTCTTCAATAAACTTATAATGATAAAAAAAAAAGAAAAAGAAAAATGCTGACTATGACCCTGAAGCCGCGTACATACGACCGAGAATCTCGTCGGAAAAAAAAAGAAGTTTTTCCTCGACGGGTTTCTTGTCAAGCTTGACGAGATTCTTGTCAAGCTTTCCTTGCATACACTGTTAATCCAAAATCTCGTCGGTCTAAAAGCGCGGTGACGTACAACACGTACAACGGCAGTATAAAGGGGAAGTTCAATTCTCATGGCGCCACCCCTTGGGCTGCTTTTGCTAATCTCGTGTTGCCGCATGTTAGTAAAAGTTTGGGAAGAGACGATTCGCGCTTTTCAGACTTCGTGCTTTCAGATCGTTTTCTGCGGTTCAGTTGGTGCTTGTGGGTTCATATCTTGTCTTTCAGGGCGTGTAGTCAGGTCGTATCTGTTTTTCAGTGCGTTCTTGTCCACTCGTTTCTGATTTTCAGGTCGTTTTTCATAGGCCTTGCTGTACTTCAGTGCGTTCTGTTTAGTTAGTTCTGTTCAGACAACCGTTTTCTAGCCATGTTGCGGATACGTTCTCGTCGTAGAGATCGTGTTGTGCATCGTCTTTGTGTTTCTGTTGGTCTTCTTGTCTTGGACCAAGACGAGTCCATTAACAGGGTGAGGAGGAGTTCATGGACCAAGAATTGGTTGCTCCAGCGGGAACAATTCTCTCACATGCCTTTGCTGTGGGAGATCATGGAGAATAATCCTGAGGACTACAGGAATTTTCTTCGGGTGTCTGACCCCGTTTTTCAGCATCTGTTGGCTTTAGTGTCCCCCTATATCACCAGGCAGGACACCGTTATGCGCGAAGCCATCAGTGCTGATCAGAGGCTCATCGCCACCTTACGCTACCTGGCAACAGGGAGAAGTCTGCAGGACCTGAAGTTCACGACAGGCATCTCCCCCCAGGCTCTGGGCATCATAATCCCAGAGACCTGTTCTGCAATCATCCAAGTCCTGCAGGATGACTATATGAGGGTAAGTTTACTCATTTAATATCACATTCTATGTATTTCATGTATGATAATGTATTGTATTTCTTTCATCCTTCCCTAATTACCATGATTGTAATATGCTGTGAAAGTTCCCTTTGTCCCGATGCATGCTGTTTTTTTTTTTAAGTCCTTTTTTGGCCTACATGCATATTTCCCTTCACTTACCTCTCCAGCATGCTCTCCTGGGCCCAAACTCATCTAGCCTAGTCTGTTAACAATGGATTTTGTCAGCTCCATTGTACTGCTCCCCCACCCCCCTCAAATGGTTTCTAAAGTCTACATTTTCCAGAATTAGATTTTTGGGGGGGTCCCAAACTCATCTAGCCCCCCCCTCAAATGAAAAACAATGGGCCATCAGAGGGGGGGAGCAATGTGATAATTGTTCTTTAGATTTTTAATTTCAAATAATACTTAAACAAAATGTTATACTGATGTTGGCCAAGAATGTTTTTGTATAATCTGGAGTTTGCCAGGCGGTGGGACTTCCCCAACTGCGCTGGAGCGATTGACGGGAAGCATGTCCGCATCGTGCCACCACCCCGTTCGGGCTCCTTTTTTTACAACTACAAGGGGTTTCATAGCATTGTGCTGATGGCGGTGGTGTCAGCACAGTATGAATTCCTCTATGTGGATGTGGGGAAGAATGGCCGGATGTCGGATGGGGGAGCCTTCGCCCAGACGGAGTTTGCTCTTCGTCTACAGAGTGATGACCTTGCATTGCCACCGGATGCAGGGAATGTGGAAGGACTCCCCTTTGTCTTTTTGGCCTTTGGTCTGGGTCCGCATCTCATGAGGCCTTTCCCCCAGAGGACCCTCACCCCGGAGAGGAGGGTCTTCAACTACCGGCTGGCCAGAGCCCGAAGAGTTGTGGAGAATGCATTCGGGATAATGGCCAGCCGGTTCCGCCTATTTTTAACAAGTATTCACATGGCGGAGTACAAACTGAACTATATCGTATTTTGTTGCTGTGTTCTCCACAATTTTTTGCGCAAGCAATCACCAACTTATATGGCCACAGTTGGGCCAGAGGCCGGACTTGCAGCAGACAATGCCCTGCCGGGCCTCGAACATGTCCGTGCTGGCTTGCCCCCCCAAAGTGCCCGTGCAATCCGGCAGAACTATGTGGACTATTTCATGGGTAGGGGGGCCATTCCAATGCCAGCCAATCTTTGATCTTTTTTACTATTTCCACCAAAAAATAATAAATAATCTGAACCTTCATTTTGTATATTTTCTTTGTTTTTATTTTAGCTGTCTGTTAGTTTGTCAAAGTCTACTTGTAGTGCCAAGTGTATTTTCCTTAGTAAAGACCAAACATTTCACTGGTAACAACAAAACTAAACACAAAAAATGTTATAGTGGATTTGAAAAATAGAAGCCACACTTTTTTGGTATTTCCATGTTTTTTACTCTGTGCACAATCACACATGGTCTTTTTTGGTGTGTCTACTTTTTTTAAACACATTTTTTTCTTTTGCCCTAAACTGGCAAATTTTTGTGGTTATGAAATTACAAAAATTCTCCTAAACATACCTCAAAATACAACAATGTAAACCTCTAGGCCAGGGATATGCAATTAGCGGACCTCCAGCTGTTCCCAAACTACAAGTCCCATGAGGCATAGCGAGACTCTGACAGCAGCAAGCATGACACCCAGAGGCAGAGGCATGATGGGACTTGTAGTTTTGCAACAGCTGGAGGTCCGCTAATTGCATATCCATGCTCTAGGCAAGATCTCAGACCTTCGATTTTTCAAAAAAGGGCTATCTGCCCTTCCTAAGATGGAGTGTTGTCACCCCTGAACAAGACAAAATTTGAAGATGCACACAATTTTTTGGAGGGTAAAATTGGTTATTTTCTTCCTCATCCCTATTGTCAACATGTGCTATCCGCCATCATGGGGGATCAATCGACATGTTTTGGGGGGGCAACCCCTTCTTCCTTTCACCTACTTGAGTTGTGAGGAAGGGGTTGCACCCACAAAACACGTTCATGGAGATCCCGTGATGGCAGATAGCACATGTTGACCCACTGTGTGCATCTTCAAATTTTGTCTTTTAGTAAAAGTGCTAAAAAAGTGACCAAAAAAATTGAAAAAAAAGGGGGGTTTTATTCTATTCGCCCCAACACATCAATGATGTCCTTAAATGTATTCTCCATAGCATTCATCCTTTTCCTCATCAAGTCCAGTTGAGTACTACAAACCATTATTTGTTGGATGATTCTTTGGGCACTATCACTGGAGAGTCGTGGAATTTCATCAACATGTTCATTCCCTAAAAAAAGAAAAAAAAAGAAAAATCTGCATGCCTACATCTCTTACCTGAAGCTGTGGTGACAGATACTGACCTGTTGTAGTGACAAGTTCCATCACCTCATCCACTTCTCCTTCCTCCACTTCTCCTTCCTCCACCTCTCCTTTATCCACTTCTACTTCCTCCACATCCTCAGGTTGGGCTTGTTGGGGAGGTTGGGGTTCTTTAGAAGGTGTGGGGTTCCTGGGCTCCGAGGAGTGGTGTCCTCCCAAGTCATAAATAGGAATATGAAACATTGCTTGCAAGTGGGGTACAATTGTCTGTTTTGGCACAGTTCCAAGCTAAAGACAAGATTTTTGAACTTAACAAAGCTGGAATACTGACCTTTTTGTGACAATTTTCTCATATGGGCCCCCCGCAGTACCCACTGTAGCACCTGTGTTGGACACCCTAAAAAGGTTGTTCTGGTGGCCCACACTATAGTGCTCCTGTGAGTGCAGATGTGTAAACAACTGCTGAGTGTCCTCTCCTTTACATTGATTCAAGTTTGCATTTCATTCTAGTTACAAACACATCATCTAGACAACTATGTCATAACATTTATGGAATCAAAACAGACATTTTACCAAAAATTACAAAACATGGATATTGCCAAATCATCATATGTAGTGTGCAAACGATGTGTCTGTATCGACCGATTACTGTGCCCACTAAATGTTTTAAAATGTCATTTTAGGGGGGCGTGTCCTGATGTGAGCAGCGGCGGACGCTTTTGTAAGGAGCTCCGGGAATCCTAAATGCCATCCGTTACCATCCGTGCATCCTAACGCCAATCCACGGCAAAAAAACGTACCTGCTTAGTCAGCTCAGTCCCCTGCAGTGTCCTGTGCAGCTAGTTTGGGGAATTTCTTCCTGTGGACACCCGGGAATCGGCACTTTCAACTCCTGCAGCCGCCGCCATTTTGCTGCCTTGCGGCCTCCCGGGGGAGCTCGTTACCCGCCACCTCGGAGGCAAGGGACCACCATCTGTCCCCCCCTGCCACCCATCCACTAGTGTGGAGCGGTCCGGAGGCCGAGCCGGGTCTCGGGGACAACCGCGGCCTGGTCCGGCCTAGTGAGGCCTGTGAATCCCCGCTGTTTCCTGGGACAGTTGCCCCGCGGCCGATCCGGCCCGACGTTGGTGACGTGGACCTCCTCTCTGCATCCGCCCAGTCACCTAACCTAGGCCCTGCCACAGCCAACCCTGCTGCCTAGCGCTGCCTGCCTGAACTGGGTTATCCTGAGGCCTAGTGCCTCCGATCTGCTGCCTCTGCAGGTCTGCTCTGGGCCTTCCCCACACCAGCACTACTGGTTCCACATCCTTGCTACTGGGCCCTGCCTGTGTGTCTGCTGTGTGGGGAGAGGCTACTGACTGCCTATCCACCTTGGGGGAGCCAGTGGCTCGGGGCCGGCGGCCAGCTTGGGTCGCATCTAGCTATCCACCTGCCACCCACCGGGGCACGATTGCCGACCTCTATAGTGGTCTCCCTGGATAAACATACCTAATGTCCCCCTCCTCCAAAAAACAAGGGAAGGGGCACGCTAAAACCGCCAAGACTGACACTCCAGTCCGGCTGCCACCGCCCGCCTCCCCACAAACAGATCCCATCCTGATCGATCAGCTCCGGGCCCTGCTGGCGGGTCTGGAGGCGGAGCCTGGGGAGTCTCGGATGGCGGAGGAGTCGGCCCCACCGTCCCCGGACAGTACAGCCACGATCCTTGCTGCGATCGAACAGAGTAAAACCTTGCTGCTGGTGCGCATTGACCATCTTGCTGAGGAGTGCAACTTAATACGGAATGACCTCGACAAAATAAGAGGGAGAATGACTGAAACTGAAACCAGAGTGTCTGCCACCGAAGATCTTACAGCTACTCATGCCACCTCCATCGCGGAGTTGCAGCGCACGGTACAGTCCCTTGTTGCAAAATCTGATGATGCTGAAAACAGATTGAGGCGCAATAATATTAGGGTCCTGGGTCTACCTGAGAGAGAGGAGGGGGATCGTCCTGCTGAATTCGCGGAGGAGTTCTTTAAAACTCTCTCGGGCCTTACGGATGTCCCACCAACTTACGTGGTTTAAAGGGCTCACCGTGTGCCCGCTGGCCGTGCCATCCCAGGGAATCTTCCCTGCCCATTTTTGGTCTGCTTCCTCAACTATAGGGACAGAGACAGGATCCTTTCTGAAGCTCGGAAAAATCCCAATCTCAGATATGGCAACTCCTCGGTTCTTCTTTTCTCCGACTTCTCGGCCGACTTGCAGAGGAAGAGGAAATCCTTCAATGATGTTCGCAGACGACTCAGAGATAATAACATTAAATACAACATGCTCTACCCCAGCCGCTTGCGGGTCCAATACGAAGGGGCAACCCGGTTTTTTGACAACCCTGCGGATGCAGACGACTGGCTGACCACACTACAATAAAGGCTCCTGCTTTTATTTTTACCTGATGCACAGATCTTACATATCCTTGTTTAATTCATCCTACACACCATCGGCTAATACCGGAGCAACCACAGATGTACTTTTACACGTGACTCACACTCAACCCTCACGGCTTGGTGTTTTTTGAGAAGGGATAGACCTGGTGCTCTCCATTCCTGTGGAGGTACTCTAATAGCTGGAGGAACTACAACCCTGTTCCAGACTGCCCAGCCCTTCTCGCTGTGTTGAGATACACGTCCCCCCACCCTTGCCTACTGTTATTGGTTACACACGGGCTGGGGTGGCTTTGACCGGTTGCTTGCTACTGGTTTCTGAGATCATTATCCCCCGTCCCTCTGCTCCCTGTTCTTACAAGACGGAAGAGACACTGCCCGTCGGCAGAGTGGGCGGACCGCCACCAGAAGTGTAGTGCCCCAGTTTAGGGGCTCACTAGCTCCCTTTAGTTTAAGTTTTTTTCTGGGTAAAAACTATTCCCAGACCTCCCCCCCCCCTGTAAGGAGGAAGGCTGGGATATAGTAGGATAGGCACCCTGTGCCTGGGAAGTTTGATTCTTATGTTGTTTTTTTTAATTTTTCTGTTTCTGTGTTGTGTTGTGTTATGCTTGAGTACTGTCAGTATCTTCTGCTCTGTGACTGGAATCTTGCTGCTCATGGGGTGCACCCGTACATGCCCTTCAGCGTATCTCCTCAATTATTTCTCCCCATCGCCCGATGGCTAGTCAATTAGCTGACTCCTTCATCATCCTTTCCTGGAATGTCAGAGGTCTTAACTCAAAATTCAAGCGAGCCCTTTTATTACAATACTTAAAATCTCACTCCCCTCAGCTTATTCTCCTCCAGGAGACTCACCTCATGGGCAGTAAGATTTTGACTCTTAAAAAACCTTGGATACAGCGAGCGATACATGCCACATATTCCACATACGCCAGAGGTGTATCGGTCCTTATCCACAAGAATTTCCCCTGTGTTATTGAGGAGATCCGTACGGATCCCCAGGAGAAATTTGTGATAGTGGTGTTCACGTTATGGTCTATAAGATATATTGTTATAAATCTGTACATCCCTCCCCCGTTTTCAGCCGCAATATTGTATGAGGTTCTGGAAAAGATTTTGCCTTTCTGCCCGGGGAGGGTTCTGGTTATGGGAGACTTCAATGCCATTTTGTCGCCTAACCTAGATAGACCTACCCCGCCTAAGAAACAGTGTATAGACCTCTCTGCCTGGGCTCAGGCGGTGGGGTTGGTAGAGGTCTGGAGGTGGAAGCACCCTACCACAAGGGCTTATTCATGTTTTTCGGCATCCTATAAGACTGCGTTGCAGATAGATCTGGCCTTCTCCAACCCTGCACTGTTGGCGGACGTGTTGGAGACGTCCTATCTGCCTAGCGGGCTGTCTGAACATAGTCCCCTGGTGGTGGTGCTTCGCTCCCCAGCTTCCCGGAGCGCCGCGCTCTGGAGGTTGGGCACACAATGGGTCTCTCATCCTGACCTTACTGACAAACTGCCGCCCCTGCTGTCTGAGTTCTGGGAAAATAATAAGGAATCCTCTTCTCCCGACATTGTCTGGGATGCCTTTAAAGCTTTCACGAGGGGACAGTATATCTCTTCTATTGCCAGCATTAAAAAACAGCAATCGACTGCAACTCTGGCGCTGCAGAAGGCTGTTGATGACCACACTGCTACGTATGGTAATGACCCCACCCTTGTTCACTTTGATCTGCTGATGGCGGCTCAGAGGAAACTACAGTTACACCTGGCTGAGGTCACGCGGCTCGACTCATATAGGGGCAAGCAGAGGGCCTTTGAACAGGGTGATCGAAATGGCTGCCTGCTGGCCATGATGGCTCAACATGACCAACCCCTTACCCTTGTGTCTACCTTACAGACCCCGGGGGGCGGGACGGTGTCCTCCCCCTCTGATATCCTACAGACGTTCAACTCCTTTTATGGCACTTTGTATTCGTCTGGTCTGTCCTCAGATTTTCAGCCGGAGTCGCTGAATGGCCTATTGGATCCGTTGGCGCTTGGCTGGCTCTCTGACCACGAAAGAGAGACTTTGGTCCAACCATTTACAGCCTTGGAGGTCATAAAGGCTATCCGGTCCTTCCCCCCGGCAAAGCGCCGGGGCCGGATGGGCTCCCGATAGACTTTTATAGGGCTCATGTGGAACTTTTAGCACCCCTGTTGGCACAATTATATACCGTATGTCTGGCAGACGGCGGTCTCACCTGGTTCTATGTACCATGCCTACTTGACACTGATATATAAGGCTCCCAAAGACCCCACTTCCTGTGCTTCATATCGCCCTATTGCACTACTTAATTATGACTTTAAAATTCTGACTAAGCTTCTGGCCCTTTGGTTGTATCCCATGCTACCCTCAGTGATAGACCCAGACCAGACGGGTTTCATGCCCCGTAGGTCTACAGATGTTAATCTCAGAAGGCTGTTCACTAACATACACGCTCACCACATCAATATGGGATCTCGGGCAGTGGCCTCTCTAGACGTAGAGAAGGCCTTCGATACGGTCGAGTGGCCCTTTCTGTGGGAAACATTACGCAGGATGGGGTTTCCTCTGCTATTTATCAAGTGGCTCCAGGTGATTTACAAATGCCCCACTTCCTCGGTGCGCCTGGGGGGTGGACAGTCTGTCCCCTTCAGGCTTACCAGGGGAACAAGGCAGGGCTGCCCTCTCTCTCTGGCTTTGTTTGCCCTCGCTATTGAGCCAGTGGCGGGGGCACTTCGCACCTCACCGCACATCAAGGGTCTCCGACTCGGGTTGCTAGAGGAGAGGGTAGCCCTGTACGCAGATGACATGTTGCTCTTCCTGAATGATGCCGGCCCGTCCTTGCAGGGAGCGCTAAGTATTCTGAACACCTTTGCTGAGGTCACCGGTCTTAGGGTAAATTGGTCTAAGTCCCTCCTATTCCCGATTGATCCGGCGGCCAGGTCCACATCCCCTCCTGATAGCCCCCTCCTGTGGGTGGACTCCTTTAAATACTTAGGGGTGCATGTCTCTGGTTCAGCCTCAGACTTTATATCTTTAAATCTCGCCCCAGTACTTTTAGAGTCCCAGGCGAAGCTTAAATCATGGAGTAACCTGCCCCTGTCATTATGGGGGCGAGTTAACCTCATAAAAATGAAGATTATTCCCAAACGAACGTATCTTTTCCGTCACTCCCCACAATGGGTGCCCAAATCTTTTTTTTAACAAATTGAAACGCATTTTTTCTTCCTTCCTATGAGGCCCCTCTCCTCCCAGGTATCGACTGACGACTTTAATGAGGCCATGAACGCAGGGTGGCATGGCATTCCTGGACTGTTATAAGTATTACCTCTCCGTGCAGTTGGTGACAGCGGCGTGGTGGTTACAGCCGGACAGAACAAACTCGTTGACTGTGCTGGAAGCGACAGTGGTCGGTTCGCTGGAAGCTTTTCAATTGCTACTTTTTGGGGGCCCTCGTGCCCCTTATCCTCTGACCCCCTCTATGCTTACCACCCTGCGGGCGTGGCGAACAGGATTAGCCATTGAGAAATGTAAACAGTCTGAAATCTCCCCCAATGCCCCTATCTGGCTGAACCCTAACTTATCCCACATATACAAAATCCCTGACCCCTACGCGTGGACAAAATACGGTATCAAACTAGTGTCACACATAGTGTCTCAAAACTCCTTACTCCCTTTCTCGCTCCTTTCCTCCCAGTACAACCTACCTAACCATTTCCTATTCAGATATCTTCAATTGTCCCATGCATTTGCGGCGCAATTTCCACAATCTTCGTGTATTGTGGCACAGTCGGAACTGGAGAGGACACTTAGATTTAGCTGTGAAGAAAAGCCCACCTCACATCTTTATTCGTACTTGATCCTTGTGTCTCTTCCACCTCTTGACAAACTCTGGACTAGATGGCAGACTGATATCCCCACGTTAGATAATGATGACTGGGATGATGTGTGGGACCTCCCCTTCAACAACCCAGTCTACATGCGTGACAGGTTAGTACAATTCAAAATTGTTCATAGGGCTTATTTTACCCCACACAGACTCCACAAGATGGACCCTGCTCATTCCTCAGAGTGTTGGGGATGCGGCGCCTCACCGGGCGACTTCTCCCATATCTTCTGGCGTTGTTCAGGGGTCCAGCGGTATTGGGAATTGGTGCTGGATTTGGTTAACAGAGTTGCCTTAGTCACTGTGCCTTTGACAATGGAGGTGTGCCTTTTGGGGCTCATTGTACCATCCTATGCCAAACGCACGCTAATTACCCTGCTGCTCTTCTATGCTCGCAAGAACATTGCTATGCAGTGGAAGAAGCCTGCCCCCCCCCCCTCTTTGATGCAATGGAAACGCTTAGTGAATAACAGCCTTCCTTTATACAAGGATACTTTTGCTAATCGGGGCTGCCCACTGAAGTATGACAAGGTCTGGCGCACTTGGTTAGCTGAGCCTGAAACAGCTTAGTGAGTTGGGGGTGGGCCAGGTCATCGTGTTGAGGTCTTGCCTTGCTCCTGTACCTTCCCTTTCTTCCGATGACTTCTGATATGTTTCTGTTGACTAGTGAGTTTATCTTAATGTATGCGCTCCTAGATTTTACTTGGGCGGTATTGCTGTACCCTCCCATTGCTATGTATTGTTTCGCTGGGTTCACATTGCAAATTCTATTATTTTTTGTACTTGCTCTTTTTCTATACTGTAGGTGCTTAAGCCAGTGTTTCTCAACTCCAGTCCTCAAGGCGCCCCAACAGGTAATGTTTTCAGGATTTCCCTCAGATGCAACGGCTGTGGTAATTACGAAGGTAGTGAAACTGATCAAATCACCTGTGCAAAATAATGGAAAGCCTGAAAACATGACCTGTTGGGGCGCCTTGAGGACTGGAGTTGTGTGTGTTGTATGTGTTAAAAAAAACTTGAATAAAAATAATTAAAAAAAAATGTCATTTTAGAATGTACAAGAGTAAAAATCAACAACATGGAGCAAGATGCAAGTTGTGAAATACAACAATAGGGACACAGGAGAAGTGCTTTTTTTTAGCATTCTGTTAATGCTCCTTAACTGCTCCGGCTCCCTCCGTTTGAGGTCAGACCACCTCTTTCTGAGCTGCTCCTTTGATCTTTTCACACTGAAATTCTTCTTCAGACTTTTCACTACTTGCTTCATAATTTTGTCCTTCCTTATGCCGTGTACACACGATCGAGTTTCACGGCGGTGAAAACACCACCGTGAAACCCGACGGGAAAAACGAGGACCGGCTTGGTCCCCTACACACGGCCGTTTTTCACGACATGTTTTCTCTTGGTCGAGAAAACCGTCCGTGTTTAGGCTCCCTAGCAGTGTTTCCCTATGGGAAAACTGCAGAGGAAAAAAATGCCGTGATTCGCAACGAGAAAAATTAGAGCATGTTCTAATTTTTCTCGTCGTGATTCTTGCTGTTTTTCTCGTCGGGAAAAATGCTGGAGAGCCTACACACGGCCGTTTTTCTCGCCTAAGAGAAAAAATGACATTTTTCCAGACGAGAAAAGTGATCGTGTGTACGCGGCATTAGATTAGGGTGGGAATACGGCCCATGCTTTGCAACATAATCAGAATTGTTCAATATGGCCACCATCTCCGCCATCTCCTCAAAGGACATATTAGATGCCTTGTAACGCCTCCTTGTTCGTGACGTTTCCCGCTCTGGGCTTGTCTCCTCGTTAGAAATATCTGAATTCACAGACACCTGCTGTGACTCCGCCATGTCGCCTGCGCGCCGAAAGAGAAGGGGCGGGGAAACATCGAGAAAGAATGTCATGGGCGCGCGACGTGTGTCACGCATGCGTAGTGTATGTAAAGCTAACACACATGTGACGTACCTACGTTCTGTGTGCGGAGGAGGGAGTTAAGAGTGCCAAAGGTTAGACCGAAGGTAAGATTTTAACTTGGTACATCAGTGGCCTATACTGTATAGAGATTGAAGAGGCATATATGGGCATAAAGATTACTCGAGTTTAGAGTGTGATTGACATTTGTATTTTTGTCTGGTGTTTTGTCTTGCAGAAACAATGAATGCTTTTTTAGAAAGATTTTCTGGCCGAGTTTATAGATTGGTTAAGGGAGGTTCCCGCTCTTGTGGGAGACCAAAAACCCGATCCACAAAAAAAAGGGGTAAGGAAAGCAGCGCTGGAGAGCCTGTTCCCATTTGTGCATACCAGGATGCCCAACGCAACCATTGAGCAGCTGGATACAAAAATTGGGACCTTGAGAGGCACATATAGGACTATGCGCAATCGGGTCCTGGCTTCTCAGAGGTCAGGAGCAGCAGCAGGGAAGGAATATGTCCCACATTTGTGGTACTACGACAGGTTGGCCTTTCTGAATGACCACATTACACCGAGGGAATCACTTTCCAGCCTTCCCTCCAGCCAAGATGATCCTTCTCAGGATCAGGAGGAGCCTTCCATCCTGGATGAAGATCCAGATCTGTCCGTCTGGAGCCAGGTATGGTCTTTTCTAAACATTTATTGTGAAAAAATTAATGCTGTAAAAAAGATGTTTAGATGGGGACAAATTTAGTCAATCAAGAAAAAGTGTTTGACATAGCAATAGACAGTAGTGGGCAAAAAAGTTTGGGAGATGAATGCAAAATGATGGGGGCATAATGAGAGTACTAAAAAATATTGGAAATTCTATTTGCAACAGTCAGGAGCTGAACATTGTGGGGGTTCTTTACTAAAAGCAAATCCACATTGCACTACAAGTGCAAACTACAAGTGCAAAGTGCACTTAAAATTGCACTGAAAGTGCCCTTGGAAGTACAGTCGCTGTAAATCTAAGGGGTAGATCTGAAATGAGGGGAAGCTCTGCTGATTTTATTATCCAATCATGTGCAAGATAAATTTCAAATTTTTATTTTCCTTGCATGTCCCCCTCAGATCTACAGCGACTGCACTTCCAAGTACACTTTCAATGCAATTTCAAGTGCACTTGTAGTGCAAAGTGGATTTGCCTTTAGTAAATAACCCCCTGTGTGTGATTGATGAAAACAAACTCTAAATATGTCCCTTTTTTTTACACAGGAGGAGGTCAGCCAGGATGAGAGGCAGGAAAATGTCAGGCAGGAGGCTGGGGTTAGTGGCAGAGAGGAGGTGGCTGGTCCAAGTGGCAGAGAGGAGGTGGCTGGTCCAAGCGGCAGAGAGGAGGTGGCTGGTCCAAGTGGCAGTACAAGGTGTCAGGTGCCTCCCATCCGCATGCCACCAAGAAGGGCCAGGAGGGATAGGTCTATGAGTCAGGTAGCACTGGCCCTGATTAAAGAGGCACATGCCACCCTCCAGCAGCCACCAACCCCTGATGAGGGCTATGCGGCATTGGTCGGCATGAAAATGGCCCAGATGCCAACCGAACAACGACTACTATGTGAGCCCCTGCTCATTTCCCTCTTAAATAAGGGGTTGATGGGGAGACTCACTGGCACCACTGTCATTTGTGACCACGGCCATCCTCCTGCACCTTCTTCTTCTCCACCTCCACCTCCTTTTTCACAACCTCCTTCTTCTCCTCCACCTCCTTCTTCTCCACCTCCTCAACCTCCTCCTTCTTCTCCTCCACCTTCTTCTTCTTCTCCACCTCCTCCTCCTGACATGAGTACACCTCCAGAGGCACAGCCTCCAGCCAGGCGGACAAGGAAGGCTGCAGGGAAGCGGAGCAAGAAGACCAAAAAATGATTCCCTTGCTTCAATGTGGTCGGACAGAAGGCAGCCTGTTGTAGTTCCACAGACTTGGGACATGTATCTAACCTGCTGCTGTTCCTGACCTCTGGGAGTCCAAGACCAGATTGGGCTCACTAATGTTTGTGCTTCCCAAGGTCCCATTTTTTGTGTCCACACACAGTTGCACAAATTGCAGCAGGCTCTCCAGCGCTGCCTTCTAGTTTGTTTATTCTTATTTTCTCTACCAGAATAAATGGCATTTATTTTTACAGTTAATACTTGCCTATGTGTTTTTATTAAAGCTAAATAATTAGCTGGTGAGTAGGCAGGTAATTTTCAAAAATTCTAAAGCTAGATTTAAAATGGGACATATAACACCAAAAAATCTCTTTGAAGGTCAAAAAATAGAAGATAATTATTTTTGAATTGTGTTAAATTTACACAGGATAAAAAAACAAATGGAGATCACTAGAAATTAAATAAGATTTTAAAATGCATTGTCAAGGTCACCTGTGGCCAGGTGACAGATGCACACCGTAGGGGGACAGGAGTGCACCGCAAGGTAGTGAACCCTATGGCTGACTGCTGCGGATAGGAAACTGGGTGGTTGTGGAAAGCGGGACCAGAGGAGCACAACCGGGATCCTAACGGAAGCTAGAGCCAAGATTCCCCAGGGTGCGGAGTCTAAGACCCAGCAAGTCTTCTCCAGGGCCTCTAGTGGTGAGGATGTTATGCTGCAGGCTGGGACCAGGTCGCGGCCCCTGGAGTTTCCTAGCTCACGCCCCGTAGGATAAGGGGAAAAGAGGGGAAGCAGCAGCACAAGATATGAGAGAACCGAATAACAAGCTGAAGGTCAGGGGCCACAAGCAGACAAGGATAACGAAAGAACGAGCCGAAGGTCAAGGGTCACGAGCAGACAGGGATAGTCGGGGACAAGCCAAATGTGTAACAGAGAGACAGACGTAGCACACGGCAGGCAGGAACCCAAACACACAATGCCTAACAAACACGTTGATCAGCAAAGCAGGCTTGCAGTGCACAGGTTAATATAGTGTTCTGTGATAGGGCCTGGGGTGGAGTCTGGCTGGGAGGAGATTATAAAGGAAGCCAGGTGAAAGGGCTCAGGCCTCTAAGATGAACACAAGGGAAGGAAGGTAAGCTGACAGACAAACACTACTGCATATCCATGACATGCATATCTGAATAAATTTTTACTAAATTAAAAAAAAAAAAAAAAAAAATATGAGATCTTGCTCGAGAAAATAAAATAACATATTCATGAGATCTGCATTCAGAAATGTGGCAAAAAGTTAGTCAGAACTCTGTGTGAATATCTGCAGCCAAAAACGATCATTATCGTTTATTATTATACCATTCTAAAGAAGATTTTAATGTGCAGCATTTAAACGATGCAAAAATTGTTAGCACATTCATCACGCGTTCTCTCCATTACGAACGCTAGTTTTACAAGAAGGTGCGCTCCCGTTTAACACTTGTGTCAGACCTTGCGCAGTTTTTGAAGACTCGGAAAGGCATACACACGAACGGTTTTCTCGTCCAAAAACAGTCTGACAAGAATCACACCGAGAAAAACTGAGATTCCGACAAGAAAAAAGACCGCAGGTCATCTCGACGAGAAAGCATACACACGAACGGTTTTCTCGGCAAGAAAGCTCTGCCAACAGTTTTCTTGTTGTTTCTTGCCGAGAAAACCAGTCGTGTGTACGTGGCTTGAGAACACAATCCCTACAGTCAAGCAGGTTCGAACATCATGCTTTGGGGCTGTTTCTCTGCTAAAAGGTACAGGCTGACTTTGCCGCATTGAGGGGCCAATGGACGGCGCCATGTATTGTAAAATCTTGGAGAACCTTCTTCCCTGCCAGAACACTGAAGATGGGTCGTAGATGGGTCTTCCACAATGACCCAAAACATACCGCCAAGGCAACAAAGGAGTGGCTCAAGAAGCAGCACATTAAGGTCATGGAGTGGCCTAGCCAGTCTCCAGACCTTAATTCTATAGAAAATTTATGGAGGGAGCTGAAACTTCAAGTTGCTAAGTGACAGCCAAGAAACTTTAAGCATTTAGTGAAGATCTGTAAAGAAGAGTGGCCCAAAATCCCTTCCGAGTGTGTGCAAACCTGGTAACCAACTACAAGAAATATCTTACCTCTGTGCTTGCTAACAAGGCTCTCTCCATCAAGTATTAAGTATTGCGTTGCTTGGGGATCAAAACTTGTTTTACTCACTGAACTGCAACTCAATTTATAACATTTATATTTATGTGTTTTTTCTGGATTTTTGGTTGATATTCTGTCTCTATCATTTAAAATACACCTATGATGGGGGGCGTGGCCTGGACCGCCTTGGTGTGAGGAGTGATGAACGGGAGATACGCTTGCCCAATATCCGATATTGAATATCCTGGGGCTCTATTAACTTTTTCTACCACTTTTAACCGGGCCTTTTAACACCCTACAACATTGGTGATCATGTCGCCATCGAAAAAAATCATCGAAAGTGGCTGCAAAGTTGGCTAAATACCATCATACTGACAAGGAGGCCGGAGAGGAAAATAGCGCCGGCTCTTCTTCCCATGCAGACTTGGCTGTGGAGGACACTGCTCAGGTGCTGGAAGCTACAGTCAGACTGTAAAAGCACTCTGACCTGTAAGATCGAGGAGGTGAAAATTGATGTGTCTCTGCTCTGCCAAGACCTACAGAACCTTAGAGACCGTGTCACAGACGGAGACTCGCATCAGCCAGGTGAAGGATGAGGTCCCGCCATTGTAGGTCACTACAGAATGGCTCCAACACCAGCTTAATATGGTTCTAGTCAAGCAAGATGACATGGAGAACCGGCTTCGGAGGTGTAACCTGCGGTTCGTCGGATTCCCTGAGGTAGCGGAGGGCTCGGACCCCCCCCTCATTTTTGGAGAACCTCCTTGTCACTACATTAGGGAGGGCCGAGTTCTCCACGTCATTCATTGTGGAGCAGGCTCACAGACTGGCTGCCAAACCCCCACCCCAAGGTGCACCACCTAGGACATTCATAGCAAAGATGCTCAATTTTCGTGACCGAGACGCAGTTCTCTGCCTCACCAGACTGAAGGGCAACATCCCGTTTCGCAGCGGTGAGATTAAAGTGTTCCCAGACTTTTCGGCGGAGGTCCAGAAGAGGGCTCATTTTATGGAAGCCAAGCGACAACTGAGGATCCGCCACTATTCTTACGCTATGCTCTTCCCGGCTAGGCTTTGTGTTGTCGGTGAGGACAGAGCGCACTTCTTCGATACACCAGAGGCTGTGTTAGCCTGGCTGGAGAATAAAGCGGTGCCAGACCGGGTGCCCACTTAATAGTATAGCCGTCCGCCTCTGGGGTCTGCCCGCTCTACATACTGGAGGACGATTCACCACACCATCGGTTTTCCTGGGGACACCGGGCCTGTTATTCCTCAAGGTACTGTGCTCCGTGCCCCCTGCTTCAAGCTACTCATGTTCCTCTGTGCTAACTGATCTCCACTCTGTATGCCCTTACCCCATTACTTTGCTCCTGTACTTTCTTTGATGTCCTCCTCCTCTCCTGATCCTTTACCGTCATCCCACATATAGCACCTGATGGTGGGCACAGACTGCAGCCCCCGACAGCTATTCGGGCAAGTTACCACCCGTTATGACACCTGGGACATGGACTCATTCATCCATATCCTTCTGTTTCCCCCTTGTTATCTATCCTTGACACCTGGAACCGAGAGTCTCGCTCCTCGTGCTGCTTCTTGCTCTGCAGCAGATAATCACTCCCCTAGTTACGGGAGCCCCCGCGGGCCCCGCTTTTTTCAATACCAACTGTAACGTTTTGTATGTAACTCCTAGTTTGGTTTCCCTGGCCTGTCCGGGCTTGGCACTTATCCTTGGTGTGTTGCTTGCCCGGCCATGTCAGCGTGTTTGTTTATGTTCCGCAAAAGTTATCTTATTGGTTTACTGTTATGTCTTTGCATGGTGTTAAGAGTATTGTATGTTGGTGTTTACTTGCTGACATGGCTCATTTAAGCTATACTGGGGCCTTGTGTGTTACTTTGATGCTGGGACTCCTGTGGCTCAGGTTACAGTCTCCTGTCCCCGTCGCTCTGGGCTCCACGGGTGGCGTCATGGGCTCTCCCACTTGTAAGGGGGACCGGGGCGGCGGCGAGCGCGCTCTGGGTGCAGGGGACACTGACAACTGTCCTCAGTTACTATGCCTAATTTAAAATGTATTACTTGGAATGTGCGGGGACTTAGGGCCAGGCCAAAGAGAAATGCAGTCCTATCATACCTTAAGGCGCAACGTGCAGAGATCATGGTACTGGTGGAGACTCACCTAACGGGACAACTTCTATTGACACTTAAGAAGCCATGGGTGGGCTGGCTGAACCAGGCCCCTCATACTGCTAATTCCAGGGGAGTTGCAATACTGATAGCCAAAACTGCGCAGTTTACTTTGCTGACACGCCAGTCTGACCCCCAGGGTAGATTCTTATTTTTGCACACCAAGATTCATGGTCTGGAACTCCTTTTACTGGCAATTTATATACCCCCCCCCCCCCCCCATTCCAATTTACTGTTTTGACAGAGGGATTGTCATTTATGTCCCAATTCCCAACTGTTCCTGCGATCTGGCTGGGGGACTTTAACAATGTAGCAAACAGAGACCTGGACAGAATGTCAATGACACCCCTTCACGGTACAGCTCATTCCCAAACCAGGTTCGGCAAACTTCTTGCCGACCTGTCTTTGATAGATACATGGAGCCATCGCTATCCTCAAGACAGGGTGTTCTTATGTTTCTCAGCGACTCATAATTCCATGTCATGTATTCACCTTATCTTGCTATCCCGCTGTCAGGATCAGCGTCTAAGATAACCAGACAGGTAGCTACACAAGGGAACTGAGACCAAACAAAGTACCGTATTTATCATTAAAGTGATATTTATTTACAGTGAACACACAAAAATAAACATACACAGCAACCAGTGAAAGCATAAACCACTCCAGCAAACAAGAACAACTAATAAACCTAGCTACTATCTATATACAATATCTACAACTAAGGGACAAAAGCAACAGGAATGCAAGGAAGGGGACACGACTGGGTACAAGGGCATAGAACAAGGTATAGGGGTGCAGGACGGATCAGGACACAGGAAGGTCCAGAAAGGTATCAGGCGCAATGTGGTAGCAAGGAGGCAATCAGACAGGATAGTGACACCCTGGGGGGAAGGGAGGAGCAGCCTTAAGTATCCACCTGGCACCTGGAGCCAGGTGTGGCTGATCAGAACCTGCTGGCTTTTGGGAGACACCTGCTGGTGGACACTGGAACTGCAGCCATTGGCAAAGTGAACCTCAGTGCCCCAGCAGGGGAACTCAACCCTGACAGATTCCCCCCCTTAAGGAGCGTTCTCCGGACGCTCCACAAGGCCCTACCACTGGGGTCTGCAAGCTGACCAAGTACCCCACTGCCAACCTCCAAAGGCTTGTTGAGAACCCCACCGCCGGGGTCCCAAAACCGGCTGGGTTTTCTTCTGGTCAGACCCTCCGAGATGTACATTTGGTAGTCCCTCAAGACAGCAGGTACTCCAATGCTGGTATTCCACAGGTTATCTGCAGCCTTAGCCCTGGGGTTATGTGACAGTGCCGGAACCCATACACCAAAGTGTCTCATCGTAACTCTGTAGCTTGCCTGGTTTACAGGACTTGCTCTGCACCTTCAAAAACCACCTAGGCCTCTCTGAGGCACTGGTTACCCGACCCGGGTCCCCTAGTACACCCAGAGCTGTGGCAATTGTATCCAGATCAAGGCAAGGCACAGATCGTACTCTGCCAATTCCCGGAAGCTTACCACCACCAGGGCCATGAAAGCAGATGCAGCTACCAATTACCAAGGGCATGTCCGAACCGCCAGGCTTTGGCACCATAGGAGCAACACACTGCCAGAGGGACTCAATCGAGGCAACCGTCAAATGAATCTCAGACCCAGCAGATGACCCATTAGCAGGTGGACACTCAGCCTTTGCATAACAATCCAAGTGAGCAGCTGGCATAGAGTCAATAGAACCCGGCGAGTGGTAAGGAGAAGAGATCTAAGATCAATAGTAGACTTGTCATCGGACAGCAGACCCTCAGAGGCAGGCAGGTTGTTGGGCACAGGACATCCAGAGGCAGGCTGGGAAGCAGGCACTGGATCAGCAGGCTGAGCAACAGGCAGAGGCACATCAGACTGGGCAGTGGCACAGGTATAAGCACAGTCCAGAGGGGCGGCAGCCCCGGAAACAGCACAGTCCAGAGGGGCGGCGGCACAGGTATAAGCACAGTCCAGAGGGGCGGCAGCCCCGGAAACAGCACAGTCCAGAGGGGCGTCAGCCCCGGAATCAGCATGTTGGGCAGCGGGCACCAGATCAACAGGCTCGGCTGCAGCCCGGGAACCAGCATAGACCAGCGGGGCAGCGGCAGCTCGGAAACCTGGCACGGCAAGCTTGGCAACAGATGGCAGCATATAGAAGGAATGTACACCATCGGCAAGCGGCAGCATGGAAGAGGAATGAACCCCATCAGCAGGCGGCATCAGCATGGAGGAGGCAGGGACCCCATCAGCAGGCGGCATCAGCATGGAGGAGGCAGGTATCCCATCAGCAGGCGGCATCAGCATGGAGGAGGCATGGACCCCATCAGCAGGCGGCATCAGCATGGAGGAGGCATGGACCCCATCAGCAGGCGGCATCAGCATGGAGGAGGCATGGACATCATCAGCAGGCGGCATCAGCATGGAGGAGGCATGGACATCATCAGCAGGCAGCGGCAACATGGAGGAGGACTGGATCGCATCGGCAGCACTCGTCTGCATGGAGGAGGACTGGATTGCATCGGCAGCAGTCGTCTGCATGGAGGAGGACTGGATCGCATCAGCAGCAGTCGTCTGCATGGAGGAGGACTGGATTGCATCAGCAGTCTGCATGGAGGAGGACTGGATTGCATCAGCAGTCTGCATGGAGGAGGACTGGATTGCATCAACAGTCTGCATGGAGGAGGACTGGATCGCAGCAGTCGTCTGCATGGAGGAGGACTGGATCACATCAGCAGCAGTCGTCTGCATGGAGGACTGGATCACATCAGCAGCAGTCGTCTGCATGGAGGAGTTTTGGATCACATCAGCAGCAGTCGTCTGCATGGAGGAGGACCGGATCACATCAGCAGCAGTCGTCTGCATGGAGGAGGACCGGATCACATCAGCAGCAGTCGTCTGCATGGAGGAGGACCAGATCACATCAGCAGCAGTTGTCTGCATGGAGGAGGACCGGATCACATCAGCAGCAGTCGGCAACATGGATAGTGGCAGAGTTATAAGAGCAGGAGAAAACTTGTGTTTCCTCCTTTTTGGCTTAGATACTGGGGTCCTGTTGGTAGTTGCCTTGTGCTGACCAGAGTGTACTGCTGATGGAAAGGTAGTAACAGTACTGGGGGAAATAGAGGGAAGAGTAGCAAAAGTACTGGAAGAGGCCTGAGACGTTGCTATGGGCAACGGTACTGCAGGGGGAGTTTCCAATGGATTGCATACAGAGGAAGTGTGGTTACTGGTGGCAGGGTACTGATCTACAGGAGATAAGGAATGCTCAGTAGCAGCAGAGATTGCTAAGGGTAACAGAGGCACAGATTCTTGATCTTTAGCAGCAGATCTGATTGTATGTGACTCATCTTGCACTGGGGATATGATCTCTGACCAAGCTTGTAGCAGAGGTTGAACTAAAGTCAGTTTGTCTCTCCCTTGCTCACATTGCTCAATTAAACAGTGCACAGAAGCAATACAATCTAACACCACCTGTTGTGATCAGGCTGAATACTGCTGGAAAAAAGAACCTGCACAATGTTTCAGCAACCATCCCAAAAATCCAGCCTGGTACATAGTAAATGGGGGAGCGAAAACATCATGGTCCTGAGAGGTAAACTGAAATAGCGGCTCTGAACAGACCTGAATCAAGGGTTGCACATTACTAAGAGTGAATCTCCCTTCGACAGTTAAGGCGTGTGCAGTCAGAATGTTCCACAACAGTTCCTCCTCAGTGAGATCCTGCCACAGGGAACAACACAAATCTTTATCTCCTACTGCAAGCTGCACACTGCAAATAACCTTCACTCTAAGCATTCTGACAAAGGCAAAAAACTCAAGTAACTGGCTCTCAGTTCCCAAGTGTAGCAGATCTGGTCGTTAGTGGGCATCACTATTATGTCAGGATCAGCGTCTAAGATAACCAGACACGTAGCTACACAAGGGAACTGAGACCAAACAAAGTATTTATCATTGAAGTGATATTTATTTACAGTGAACACACAAAAATAAACATACACAGCAACCAGTGAAAGCATAAACCACTCCAGCAAACAAGAACAAGAATAACTAATAAACCTAGCTACTATCTATATACAATATCTACAACTAAGGGACAAAAGCAACAGGGATGCAAGGAAGGGGACACAACTGGGTACAAGGGCATAGAACAAGGTATAGGGGTGCAGGACGGATCAGGACACAGGAAGGTTCAGAAAGGTATCAGGCGCAATCTGGTAGCAAGGAGGCAATCAGACAGGATAGTGACGCCCTGGGGGAAGGGAGGAGCAGCCTTAAGTATCCACCTGGCAGCTGGAGCCAGGTGTGGCTGATCAGAACCTGCTGGCTTTTGGGAGACACCTGCTGGTGGACACTGGAACTGCAGCCATTGGCAAAGTGAACCTCAGTGCCCCAGCAGGTGAACTCAACCCTGACACCCGCTCTCTTATACCGTGGCTGGGTGACGTGGGCTTTAGTCCCCGTATCCTCTCTAATCATGCTCCCCATTGGGTTGAGATCTGTCTAGAGTCTCCCCCCACGACATATACCTGGAAGCTTAATCCCTTCTGGTTAACTGTTATTCCCGATTTGGAGAAGGCTGGCGACGAGTGTTTTTTTTTAATTTTCTTCCAAACCAATAGGGACACTGCGCCATTTGATGTGGTCTGGGATTCGTTTAAATCCCATGCCCGCATGATCTTATCCCAACGCATATCCAGGTACAGAAAAACCTCATCCCAGGTGGTTAGACAGGTGGAACAAACCTTGGCAGAGATAGAGAAAGATTTCACTATTTACCCCTCCCCTTCTACGGCGGATCAGTTAAAATTGCAGGCATGGGTAGTGAACAGTCTCCACTTTGAAAAAGCAGAGAGGAAAATATTTTATAGTAAGCAGAGAACGTATGAGTGTGGAGAACGGGCAGGACGCCTCCTGGCCTACCTATCTCATTTGGACCATAAGCCTCCCACGGTGGTTTCCCTCCGGAACGAGGACAATGAGCTGATCACTGACCCGGATATGGTGGCTGAGGCGTTACGCTCCTTCTTCGCATCCCTATATTCCTCTGCTGCAAACAACCCCAGGGGGGATATGGAGGCACTCCTAGATGGCATAGACTTACCCACACTTACTCAATCCCAGATTGAGATGCTGGAGGCTCCAGTCACTAAAGATGATATAGTAGAAGCAATGTCCCACCTAAACTCATCTAAAGCACCTGGATCTGATGGCCTACCCCTGGAATTTTATACCACGTACACTGATACCCTAGTCCCCAGGCTCCATGAGTTATTTACCCACATATTCAAATCTGGCTCTCTACCTCCTTCCATGTCTGAGGCCTATATCGTGCTTATACCTAAGCCGGGTAAAAACTTAGAGCTCCCCGAATCATACCGCCCTATATCCCTTCTCCAACTGGATATTAAGATCTTGGTCAAGATTTTGGCGCTACGGTTGAATGCAGTGATTCTTACCCTGGTTCACCCGGATCAGACTAATTTTATGGCAGCTAAGAACACTGCGTACAACTTGCGTAGACTTCATATTAACCTACAGGCTGAGCATGACCAAATGGGATCCAGAGCTGTGGTGTCTCTTGACACCACAAAGGTATTTGACTCAGTTGAGTGGGAATACCTCTGGTTATGCTTGGCACGGTTTGGATTCGGTCCCAATTTTCTTAAATGGATCCGGCTCCTATATCATGACCCTAGCGCCAGAGTCTTGGTCAACGGGAGGGTCTCTGACCCATTCCCTCTTTCGAGGGGCACGTGGCAGGGCTGCCCCCTCTCCCCGCTGTTATGCGCTTTGGCGGTAGAGCCTCTTGCCTCCTCCCTGAGAACGCATTCGGGGACTGTGTCGCGGAGGTTTGGTGGAAACAATCAGTTTATATGCGGATGACATGCTGCTCTACTTGGCAGACATGGGCCCTTCCCTACAGTCAGCCCTGGAGGTTATACAAACTTTTGGTAGCTACTCTGGACTGACAATCAATTGGGATAAGTCTCAAATCCTCCCCATTGATATTGGTGTCCCCACCGAGACTCAGGCCTCCTCTCCTCTGGTTAGGGTTAGCTCCATTAAGTATCTAGGTATCATAATCACCCAATACCCAGAAGACTTTGTTAAACTTAATATAGAGCCACTGATTGCAACCCTGAAATCCAAGACACAGACTTGGGCCAAACTACCCCTGGGCGTCATGGGTCTGGTGAACTTAATTAAAGCGGAGCTCCACCCTTTTTTTATGTTTATTAAAAGTCAGCAGCTACAAAAAGTGTAGCTGCTGGCTTTTAATAAACATACACTTACCTGCTCCACTGTCCAGCGACGCGCCGCCTGGTGCTCCGCTCCTCTCCCCCCTCCTCCGCCGGCGCGTCCATTCACAGTGTGGGCACCCGGCCGTGACAGCTTTCGGCTTCACGGCCGGGCACTCACTGCGCATGCGCGAACGGCGCAGCGCTCTGTGAGTGGACAGGCGATCGCCTGGGACCTGTCACGTCCCAGGTGATCGCCTACAGGGAGGAGCCGCCACAAGGCGATATGACGTATCGCCTAGGCGGCTCCAGGGCGGAAGGAGGAAGTGGGACAGGAAGTCGCACTCCTACTGAAGCCCCCACTCCCCCCCCAAAAAAATTACATGCCAAATGTGGCATGTAAGGGGGCGAGGAGTGGAATAAAAAAAAGTAAAAAAATTGGGTGGAACTCCACTTTAAGATGGTCCTGCTTCCTCAGTTTCTATACGTCTTGTGGCATGCCCCGGTATATCTACCCCTTAGAATCTTTAAAACTATCGAAGCTATTCTTAACTCCTTTGTGTGGGGTAAGTCCCGACACAAATTTTCGTGGCAAATGCTGAAGAATCCCACTGAGCTGGGGAGGTGTGGCACTGCCTGACTTCAATTTTTATTATTTAGCAGCGCAATTGTACCACTTTTTTTATCTAGACAAACATGATAAAGATAGCTACCTAGCATTAGTGTGCTCCCCTTACACACGTGGACATACTCATCCCTTCCAAATTCTCTTTAGAGAACCTGCAGATCCCTGGATGTTGGGAGACCGTAAGGGACTGCTGCATACCCACTGTAAGATTTGGGCAGTGGTGAGACGTAGACTGAAAGCGCCACCCACACACTCTCACATTCCTTTGTGGAACAATTCTGGACTGTCCGAACTATTGACCATACCAGACCACTTTTTGTGGCTTTACCAGGGGGTGATGACTCTATCACATGTCTACTGCAGTACTACACTGAAATAATTTCAGCAGCTCAGAGAGGAATTCAGTCTCCCGCACTCCATGCACTTTCGGTACCTCCAGCTCCATCATGCTCTCCAAACTCAATTTCATTAAACCCCCCCCAATTTGGACCAACTGGATATTTTCAGAATCATAACGGGACAGGATTCCCTTAAACTTACCTCAGTGTTTTATGGCTCGTTACTCCGTCCTACTGCAGCGACCATTGCGTATGCTTTGAAGGATCGTTGGGCTGGTAATGTGGGGAGTTGGAGGATGACGAATGAGAGGATGCACTAGACGCCTGCAAAAAGATCTCAACTAAGGTTTCAGACTGCCTTACTCAGCTGTACATCATACATAGGTCTTATTTAACCCCTATCCGTCCGGCCAAATACAAACCTGACCATAATCCCTTTTGCCCCAGATGTGACAGCATAGACTAGTACTTTTTTTGCACCTTATATGGTCGTGCCCAGTAATACAGGACTACTGGTCTCATATAGTAAAATGTATCCATGATGAGATGGGGTCTCCCTTGACATTATGCCCTAAACCAGGGGTCTCCAAACTTTTCAACACGAGGGCCACATTGTAGATTTTACAAGTATTCGAGGCCGGAAAAAAAAATCAGTTATATATATAAAAAAAAAAAATACCCCGTCAGCGGTGTCCCCATCAGCAGTGTCCCCATCATTGCTGATGTGGACACCGCTGATGGGGACGCCGGTGTCCCCATCAGCGGTGACCCCATGTCCCCATCGGTAGCGTCCCCATCGGTGGCGTCCCCATCAGCGGTGTCCCCATCATTGGGTCACTGCTGATGGGGCCGCCGCTGATGGGGGACGCCGGTGTTCCCATCAGTGGTGTCCCCAGCAATGTTCCCATCAGCACAGCAATGTCCCCAGAAATATCCCCATCAGCACAGCAATGTAGCAATCTCCCCTGTAGTGTGCTTATCACTGTTGTGCAACACAATAACATGATCAGCCTCTTACCTCCGTACTTCTGCAGCTCCCGTCTCTGAGGTGCGGTCCCTCCCCTCTTCCCGCCCACTGTTTGAAGTTACGATCCTTCCACGAGTGACGTCACAGGCGCGGCACCTCCCCTCTTCCCGCCCGCTGTTTGAATTAACGATCCTTCCATGAGTGTAGCAGCGGGCGGGAAGAGGGGAAGTGCCGCGCCTGTGACATCAGTCGTGGAAGGATCTTAACTTCAAACAGCGAGCGGGAAGAGGGGAAGTGCCGCGCCTCAGCGGTTCCAGGCAGCAGCCAATGTAAGAAAAAACGCATGGACTACAGCTGCGTGCCCCCTTTTCTCGGAGGGCTAGGCTAGATTGCCGGGAGTGAGCGACTCTTCATACTTCTGTGGACATTGGCATCTTTGTTTGCAACTCCTCTTTGGAGACTGACAGATGAGTAGACTAAGATGCTGTTTACAATGCACTATTTGCTAACTGTAGATGTAAGTGAACTGAACTTCGGACAGCTACAGGGGTATCAAGGCCACAACCCAGCCTCTTGACGTGGAGGCCTGTGCTCGATAGCGCATACCTCTCGGCTGAAGGTAGCTAGAGGGAAACCGTTCCTTCAGCAGTCCGAACTTCTTAATCTTCTCTACAGAGTACACCTTTATCTTTTGGGCTCAATAGGGGTGGAATAGGAATTAAATCTGTACTTCTGAGATCTTCTTCTTGACCCTCATTGCCCATCCTTAGTGAGGCTGTTCTGTATGTAACTGTTTTCTAGTTTGTTAGCCCTGGTTTGTCGACGCCATCTATTAATCCGGTGTTAGACTTCTACCCCGCCTCAGAGTGGCAGGTTCCCCTTTGAAAATATCCGTCTCTTCCTTCCTTTGTCCCATTATTACCCTTTCCTAGTCCATTTAGGTGGAAGAGCAAGACTGTCTCCACCTCCGGTAGTTACTCTGAGGAGGCTTCACCCCTCACTCTCTCTAGGGGGCTTCTCCCCCTTTCCCCCTCCCCCCCCTGGTTTTCCCCCTTTTTTTTTTTTTACCTCCTCCCTTCCTCGCCCCTCTCTCTCTTTGCCCTTCTTATCTTTTCTCCTCTTCTACCTGTTCTTTTCCTCCCCCCACTACTCTCTCCAGCATATAAAGGTATTGGTTGTCCAATTATAAGTTCACCCCAGTGTACCTAAGCCTCGACACTTACCATGTCGCCTAATCTGACACGCTCAGTACCCCTCTCTCTTAAAGTATATTCTTTGAATGCTAAAGGGCTAAACATCCCGAAAACCGCAGCAGCGTCCTGGCAGAAGCACACCGACTTAGAGCACAAATCCTTTTTATCCAAGAAACGCAATTTAAATCGGGCTCAGTTCCACGCTTCCACAATGATTACTACCCCATGGCTTATCACGCCACCTGCTCTGGGTCTTAGACTAAGGGAGTATCCATTCTGCTCTCTAAAGGGTTAACGTTAGACATTGAGGACCAACTACTAGACCCAGAGGGTAGATTTATTTTCTTGAAGGGCTCATGGAAAAACAGGCCAGTAACGTTAGCTAATGTGTACTGCCCTAACTCTAGACACGTTACATTTCTGCGAGAGGTTCTCACGAAACTCACGTTCTTTCAATCAGGGCTTCTAATTGTGGGAGGTGACCTCAACGTACCTCTTGAATGGATACCTCCACTGGCACCTCCTCCCTCCCCTACTCTGCCCTTCGCCTAATCAAACTTCAGCTTGCATCCCTGACACTGCACGACTCCTGGAGGACCCTCTACCCCCGAGACAAAGACTAAACTTTTTTCTCATCCCCGCACAACCGGTATTAAAGACTGGATTACCTATTTATAACACAAGCAGACTTACCTTATCTTCACAGTGCATCGATTAAGACCATGATGCTATCTGACCATCACCCTATCACTATCACCCTACAATTTCCTGATATGGTCTCCTCCACCAAATTATGGAAACTAAATGCATCCCTTCTTGCGGATTCTGGGGACCTAGCGACGCTTAGACAGGAGATAAGAGCATTTTTTTATCCGCAATAATACGCCGGATGTATCTCCCATGACACAATGGGAGGCCCACAAATGTGTCATTAGGGGCCAGTTGCTCTCGACCTCGGCCCGGAAAAAAAATAGGATTTTTTTACTCACCGTAAAATCCTTTTCTCTGACGTCCATGGACTGACACAGCTCTAATACTGAAACACGTGGGTATATGTCCCTGCTCGCAGGAGAAGATCTAGACAGAATGTTAGATGTTAGAAACATACATTCTAGAAAAAAACAGAGCTGAACAGCCCCGCCCAGGGGGGGCGGTCCCTCCAGACATAACCCTCCTACCTGCAGCCAGCAGCCTCAGTTCGTAACAAAGCGGTACAAACCTTAAAGAAGGGAGGGTGCTGTGTCGGTCCATGGACATCAGAGACAAAGATTTTACGGTGAGTACAAAAATCCTATTTTCTCTTATCGTCCATGGACTGACACAGCTCTAATACTGAAACACGTGGGACGTCCCAAAGCAGTATCAGAAAAGGGTGGGAGCAGTAGTATAGGAAAAACCAAACTCCACTCCAAACAAAGCAGAACTCCTCAACGGAGGAGTTGCAACTTTAAACAGTGGCCTGCAACCCTTGCGACCGAAGGAAGCATCTGAAGATGCAGCCACATCAACCTTATAGAACTTAGAAAAGGTATGAACGGACGACCAGATCGCCGCCTTGCACACATGTGCAACCGACGCTTGATGTCGGAAAGCCCAGGAAGCACCAATTGCCCTGGTGGAATGCGCCGTAACCGGAAAGGGAGGCGCTCACCCCTTAAGGGCATAGGCCTGTATAACGGTCTGTCTGATCCCCCTAGAAAAGGTGGCAGACGACACCGCTTGGCCCTGTTTTGGACCAGAAACAGACACAAACAGTGAGTCAGACTTCCGAATGGAAACAGTAGCAGACAGGTACACCCGTAAGGCTCGTACCACATCCAATGTATGAAGCGCAAAATCTCAGGGATGTGATGGGTGAGGACGGAAGAACAATGTCCTCAGGGTGAAAGGCCGAGACCAACTTTGAAGGAAGACGGTCGTGGGCACAACACCGCCTTATCCTTATGAAGGACCAAGTAAGGCAACTTGCGGGACAAGGCCGCCAACTCAGACACCCGTCGAACAGAAGTAATGGCCACTAAGAAAGCCACCTTCTGGGACAAGAGAGGAATCTCCCTGATATTTTCAAAGGGATGTTCTTGGAGAACCGAGAGTACCAAATTCAGATCCCAAGGAGGGGGAGGAGGCTTGACAGGGGGGATCACATGGCAAACCCCCTGCACAAAGGTGCTAATCAAGGAATGGCCCGCTAGCGGTTGTTGAAAAAGACAGCCCAGGCCAAAATCCGACCCTCGATGGTACGCAAGGCCAGCTTTTGGGTCACACCACGCTGTAAGAACAGCAAAATCTTGGCAACGGAATAAGTCCATGGATGCCATCAAGCTCCTCGCACAACGATGTAAGCCTTCCAGGTACGGTGATAGATCTTTCTGGAGGAAGATTTTCGTGCCCACAACATAGATGAGATGACCGAATCCGAGAGACCTCGGTCCCTCAGCACCTGGCTTTAACAGCCGTGCCAAAGCCAAGGACTGTAAAGCAGGATGAAGTATGGGACCATGAGACAGAAGGTCCACCCAAATAGGCAGTCACCAAGGAACGTCTGCGACTAGCCGAACTAGATCGGCTTACCAATGTCGCCATCCCGGAGTAATGAGGATCACCGGAATGGCCTTGACCACTACTCTGCGAAGCAGGTGAGGCAACAACAGTAGCGGAGGGTAAGCATACATCAGGCGATACTGCCCCCACGGACCACCAACGCGTCTAACGCGTCTGCCCAGGGATCCCCGGACCTGGCCACGAATCTCTACATCTTGCGAGTGAGTCAAGAGGCCAAAAGGTCCACATCCGGTGCCCCACCTCCAGATGTAAGGACCCTTCCCCTGGAATGCACACGGCCGACAGGACCATCCTGCAGCAGGATGGGTATGATAAACCCAAGGAGACCCCGCAATGTATCGGAGAAGGGAGGCCCCGGCTTACGGGGTGCCTCAATTGTTGGCCAAGAAAGGCAACCTGACAGAGTTTCCCTAGAAACTCGGTCAGTGGACCAGTAACTCAGCCTCTACAGGTGGCGCAGACCCACCCCGGACACAGAGACCCTAGAGGCTAAAGCAAATGCATTGCACCTGCTGGTCGACTGATAGATGAAGCATAGGCTTTTGCCCAGTCATTGAGCTTCAGGAACGCCAGAGACGCAGCCACTACCGGGCGTAACGCTAACCTCAGCATGGCAAACGCAGTCCAAGCCAGTGCTTCTGATCACCACCGAAGGGCAGGTGGAAGGTGGTACCCCTGATACCAGGGATCCCTATGACAATGCTCCATCCAGCAGCTACTCCATTGATAAGTGCTGATTGTACAAACACATAGTTTATACTGTGTATTGCGTCAAAACGCGCAATTAGAGCGTGGGAGGAAACCACAAAGAGCATAGTACAACCACATACGGCGTATGTAGTTTAGTATGTGTGGATAAACATATTAAACACATTTATACTGTGCCAGCGACGCACCTCATTGGGGCGTAGGCGGAAACCAGCCACGCAGACTGCGTACACAACCGTGTAGGCATATTAGCATGCGAATAAACAAATTGCACATGTTTATGCTGTGCATAGCGCTGAAAATGCGCACACCATAGGAGCGCGGGGGAAAAACCGGAGCACCCGGATGAAACCCATGCAGACCGCATACGCATACCGTGTAGGTACTATAGTATGTGTGATAAACATTTTGAACATGTCTATGTGTGCATAGCGACGAAGGCGCGCACCCCGTTGGCGCGTGGGAGGAAACCGGAGTACCCAGAGGAACCCCACGCAGACCCAGAGAATACAATACATACCTCTACTGTGAATGTATTTAGTGTTGTGTATAAACATAACGTGTATGTTTATACTGTGTATGGCACCGAAGGCACGCATGTCATGTAGCGTGGGCGGAAACCGGAGGAAACCCACGCAGACTGCACACACATACCGTGTAGGTATGTTAGCATGTGGATAATCAAATCGCACAAGTTTCACACTGCATACACATACCGCGTAGGTATTATAGTATGCGTGATAAACATATGGAACATGTTTAAACTGTGCAGAAAGCCAAAGGCGTGAGAGGACACCGGAGCACCCGGAGGACACCCACGCCGACCCAGAGAGTATAATACATACATATACTGTGAATGTATTTAGAGTCGTGTATAAACATATTGTGTATGTTTATATCGTGTATGGCACTGAAGACACAGCATTGGAACGTGGTAGGAAACCCACGCAGACAGAGATCAATAACACATACATACACTGTGAATGTATTCAGTGTAGAGTTATAAGATAAGTTTTAATTATGGCGCAGAGGCGCATAATCTTCTCTGTATCATTCCAACCTGCTTAAATGTGCTGCCGAAGCAGCATGCAGGTAAAAGGTAACCTCTGACACCCCAGATCGTGGTCCTGTCAGAGCTCAGAGCGTTTCCCAGGAAATGGCGGAAAACCACAGGTGCCGAGGTCCTGTTGTTGCCTCAGAGACATCACACAGAAGGCTCACAGGGACTATAGAAATAAATTAATAAAGTTCCCCCCCCCCACCATGCTGCACCAACCAGGGGGGCACTGTGTACCACTGTATCATCCATGCTGCTCTCGACGCAGCGTGTGAGGAAACAGTGAGGAAGCTGTGTAAAAGAAAAGCTTGAAAAGAACCAAAGGAGAAAGTGTCCACCTGAGGTACCTCAGCCACAGCATCCAGCTTTAGACTGTCCCTCACAGCATCAATGAGTTCACTTATAAGCGCCCTGTCATTTACTGACTCAGAACTGGAGTCTTCCTCACAAGGAATGTCCTGTTCAAAAACATTAAAATATTCAGAGCTAGGGTCCTGAACAGCAGCAGCTAGGCCCATATCTGAATCAGAGCACTCGCCATGTGTGAGATTGTGTGGGGAGAGGGCTCTTTATAGCTCCCTTGTGCTCGCACACCGCTTCCATCCTGACAAGAAATTTTTCCAGGACTGCCGACAACTGGTCCATAGGGACCGCAGGTGCTGGAGCACTGCCAGTTGCCTCTGACAAGAGTGGGGAAGCAGGTGAACCAGACTCCATATTTGCCACCCTCTGAGACCTTATACACTATAAAGTGAATATAAATAAGTGATGGTGACTGCGCTGTGATTAAACTATAGTGGAAGAGTGAGGGAAGGGGCTAGAGCCAATCTAATAAAGGAGGACCAGAAAATGAGTGACGTGATAACATCAAATGAGTGACACAAATGCAAAAAAAAAAAAAAGGTTGATACATATAAATATCACATATAGTGACCGTGAACACTTGCAAAAAAAATACAGATATATAATGTCCTGAATAGGTAAAAATAGTGCAAAAAAACATGTGTTACAAGAAAAAAAACACAGCACAGCAATGTGTGAACTGCAAAAAAATAAATTATAAGTCCAAAATGTACCCAATAAACTCTAAAGGACGAAAGTTCAGTACTGTAGTGAATTCCGTCACCATTAGTTGCTAGGGTGTATTACCAAAAAACTCTTCAGTGCAGATCCACCACTGTGTTTTCAAGCAGCTTACCTCCTGGCTGCAGTAAACAGCATGAAGTGCGCTCCTGTTGTAGGCAGCAATGGATAGTCCTCTCAGCAAAAATCTCATTCACACTCCTATGGGATGTACAGGTCCTTCTCAAAAAATTTGCATATTGTGATAAAGTTCATTATTTTCTGTAATGTACTGATAAACATTAGACTTTCATATATTTTAGATTCATTACACACAACTGAAGTAGTTCAAGCCTTTTCTTGTTTTAATATTGATGATTTTGGCATACAGCTCATGACAACCCAAAATTCCTATCTCAAAAAATTAGCATATCATGAAAAGGTTCTCTAAACAAGCTATTAACCTAATCATCTGAATCAACTAATTAACTCTAAACACCTGCAAAAGATTCCTGAGGCTTTTAAAAACTCCCAGCCTGGTTCATTACTCAAAACCGCAATCATGGGTAAGACTGCCGACCTGACTGCTGTCCAGAAGGCCATCATTGACACCCTCAAGCAAGAGGGCAAGACACAGAAAGAAATTTCAGAACGAATAGGCTGTTCCCAGAGTGCTGTATCAAGGCACCTCAGTGGGAAGTCTGTGGGAAGGAAAAAGTGTGGCAGAAAACGCTGCACAACGAGAAGAGGTGACCGGACCCTGAAGAAGATTGTGGAGAAGGACCGATTCCAGACCTTGGAGGACCTGCGGAAGCAGTGGACTGAGTCTGGAGTAGAAACATCCAGAGCCACCGTGAACAGGCGTGTGCAGGAAATGGGCTACAGGTGCCGCATTCCCCAGGTCAAGCCACTTTTGAACCAGAAACAGCGGCAGAAGCGCCTGACCTGGGCTACAGAGAAGCAGCACTGGACTGTTGCTCAGTGGTCCAAAGTACTTTTTTCGGATGAAAGCAAATTTTGCATGTCATTCGGAAATCAAGGTGCCAGAGTCTGGAGGAAGACTAGGGAGAGGGAAATGCCAAAATGCCTGAAGTCCAGTGTCAGTGATGGTCTGGGGTGCCATGTCAGCTGCTGGTGTTGGTCCACTGTGTTTTATCAAGGGCAGGGTCAATGCAGCTAGCTATCAGGAGATTTTGGAGCACTTCATGCTTCCATCTGCTGAAAAGCTTTATGGAGATGAAGATTTCATTTTTCAGCACGACCTGGCACCTGCTCACAGTGCCAAAACCACTGGTAAATGGTTTACTGACCATGGTATTACTGTGCTCAATTGGCCTGCCAACTCTCCTGACCTGAACCCCATAGAGAATCTGTGGGATATTGGGAAGAGAAAGTTGAGAGACGCAAGACCCAACACTCTGGATGAGCTTAAGGCCGCTATCGAAGCATCCTGGGCCTCCATAACACCTCAGCAGTGCCACAGGCTGGTTGCCTCCATGCCACACCGCATTGAAGCAGTCATTTCTGCAAAAGGATTCCCGACCAAGTATTGAGTGCATAACTGAACATAATTATTTGAAAGTTGACTTTTTTTTGTATTAAAAACACTTTTCTTTTATTGGTCGGATGAAATATGCTAATTTTTTGAGATAGGATTTTTGGGTTGTCATGAGCTGTATGCCAAAATCATCAATATTAAAACAAGAAAAGGCTTGAACTACTTCAGTTGTGTGTAATGAATCTAAAATATATGAAAGTCTAATGTTTATCAGTACATTACAGAAAATAATGAACTTTATCACAATATGCTCATTTTTTGAGAAGGACCTGTATAAAGGTATGTAAACGGAAAAGGAAAATAAAAAATGTATATAGCATAACTTTGTGGTACCAGGTTGATTGACTGAAAATTGATTTTCTCAAACTCACTTTTAAATAAGTGAGCATGCACATCAATCCACGAGCACTGAACTCGTCTCTCGGACTGCAACCTTCAGTGATAGTACCCCTCCAATGGAAGTGATTGCAAGATGCCTCCCAGGTGAAGATGCATGGGAAAGAAACACAAACAAGGAATAATGGTGTAGCTCTGAGAATCACAGAAATGGAGTGGCTGCAGTAGATGTTCTCACACTCACTTTTGGTGGAGGTGAGCGTGGACAACAATCCACGAGCGCCGCGCTCGTAATGTCTGCGCTGCAGGCTGAGCCGATTAGGTCCCTCCAATATCGGTGATCACAGAGTGCACAATACCGATGGAATAAAAAAAATTGGAAGGCGCATAGTGTGAAACTGTAAACCACTAGACGTCTATTAAAAGCAATGGAAAAAAACTCACATGTAAAAGTGGGAGAGCTCTGGTATCCTACAAGCGCCTAGCTCGTTACTTCACGTCCAGCTATGGGTGTATCTGTGCTAAAATCCTGACGCATGTCATCACATCACGTGACTTCTTCAGAGGATCCAAAAATGTGCTATGCGTGATGGCCATATTTATATCTATTACATATAATGGCAGAAATGAAAAGGATGACAACAGATAGTAGAAAAAACATATATAAAAATATAAATAAATAATCAGCAAATCAGTATGTCATCACACAAAGATATACTCCAACAGGTAGTCCTGGAAAGTGAGTTCAAAACTGGGGTCAGTGGTATGTTTCACTAAAGATGGTATTTTGGGGTGACCCAAAGACCCCCCACTAGCCCTAAGGAGGCAAATTGAAATGCCCCAATATACTTCACACTTAACCCGCTGCTAATTTAAAAAAATGCCAGAAATGTAGTTCAGAAAGCAGCTGGCAATAAGATGGACTGTGTAGGAGCATCTGGGTCACGCTACCACAGGCCTCATCCATCAGGGTTAATCAGTAGGAGGAGTGTAGGGGCGGTCTTGCAGTGTAGTTTAGCCGCCCTCGTCCTTAGCCTGCTGTGGGAGGAACCCAGATGCTGCCTATATCTAGACAGGGCACGCAGCACATTTTTGGATTTACACACCTACTAGGAACACCTGCATTACTATTGCACTCACCAGCATCAGCTGAGAGTTGATATCAGCTCATCCCCAGTGAGCATAATTTCATTTAGATTTTTTTAAAAGGTTTCTCACTTATAAGGGTTACAGGATCGGCCCAGGAGCGACCATCTTCTCGCTCCTTTGTGAGCCTGTCCGGATCCTTGCAGGACACTGGGCACTGATCACTGTGATATTTTGTTGACCCTGGTCACTTCGTTTTTCACACCATAGTTCACATGTTATGCCATACATCCACAGTATAGCATAGGTACACCACCCTCACTTAGCTACACCCCACTGGGTTAATTTACTAGTTTAAATAGGCAGCGCCATCACCCACATACACTATCACTAATCTTCTTAGTCTCCTATTTGGAACTTTTTAAGGGGGGCAGCAGCCATCAGCTCCATTTAACGTGGATAACCTTGCATTTTAAATCATTTACAAGATATTAACATAGTTAATATCTATGATATACATGCCTCCTGCATGTATTGTTTTTTTTAATTACTCACCCCCTCAGCTGTAAGGAGCCCCGCAATATTACCAAATTGGTGGGCGTTTCTGATTCCCGACGCTCGGTGGGTGGAGTCATGACGCCAGAGGACTCCTCCGCCTACTGCTACACTCCCCTGGCCAGCCGGCATTGCGAGCACGAGCCTCGTGCCAGGGGAGACTGAAGTGCATGTGCAGGAGTGACAGAGCGTGTTCTGTGAAGAAGCAGAGCGTGCTCCAGTTACTCCTGCGCATGTGCACAAGAAACAGGAGATAATGAGAGGCAGAGCTTGCTCCTCTGCCCCCCCTCGTCCCCCACCATGTCCTCCACATCCCCCGCTGTGACTTCCTCCTCCAACCCCCCTCGTTCCCTGCAGCCGCCGGCTTCCCTCTGCTCTCCTCTACTGCGGGCTGCGAGGGGGGGCGCACGGTGGAATCTGCCAGGATGGAGAGTGGGGACAGGGGCTGGTATGTCAATTACCAGCCCCTGTCTTTTCTGAATGGGACACAGAGCAATCATTACCGATCGCTCTGTGTCCTGTGACAACTGAGCAGAGTAACCTGTGTGTTACTCTGCTTCAGTTTATGAATGGACAAACACAGTAAAGGCAGCCAATCCTGGGAGAGCTGGAGGGGAGAGGAGGGGGATGTGAATTGTGAACTTTTTACACAGGATGTGCCTGTCCTCAGGCTAGTGCACAAGATATATAAATAACCTGTCACTCAAAGCAAGGGGGAGGATTTGACAAAGTTTTTCTCTGTCAAGATTTATCTCACTGAACAATAAAAGAGGATTGCTCAGAGCCGGATTAACTCTGTGTGGCACAACTGGGCTCAAATGATAGGAAATCTTATTCTCTACATTGTGACATAAAAAGAAAAAAAAAAAAAGGTTTACATCCACTTTAGCCACTTCCATACAGGGCATTTTCACCCCCTTCCTGCCCAGACCAATTTTTAGTTTTCAGCGCTGTTGCACTTTGAATGACAATTACACGGTCATGCAACACTGTACCCAAATGAAAGTTTTATGTTTTTTTCCCCCCCCACAAATAGAGCTTTCGTTTGGTGGTATTTGATCATCCCTGCGTTTTTTTTTTGCGCTATAAACAAAAGAGCGACAATTTTGAAAAAAACACAATATTTTTAACTTTTTGATTTAATAAATATCACAATTTTTTTTTTTTTTTTTTAAAACAATTTTTTTCCTCAGTTTAGACCGATATGTATTCTTCTACATATTTTTGGTAAAAAAACAAAACAAAATGCAATAAGTGTATATTGATTGATTTGCGCAAAAGTTATAGCGTCTACAAAATAGGGGATAGATTTATGGCATTTTTATTTATTTTACTAGTAATGGCGGCGATCTGCGATTTTATTGTGACTGTGACATTGCGGCGGACATATCGGACACTTTTGACACGTTTTTGGGACCATTCACATTTATACAGCGATTAGTGCTATAAAACTGAAAACGAAACTGGTGCTAAAACTGCCCTAACTATAAAAAGCACCGCTCAGTGCTCAGGACCACGCAATAAAGATAATCAACAGTATAATGTAATGTGATGCTGGTCATCATCCATCCTAATTACCGCACTCTCCATCACTAAATCTTGCTTGATATACAGTCCAAGATCACATATAAGGCAAAAAAATTCCACATAGAGTAGTACCGTTTAAAAGCTTTAAGAACCAAGAACCAGGAAAGATGCAAGATCACTGGTAACCTAGACGGCGCTTTGTCTCTAGCTTGTCCGAGCGCACACGCTTTCTGATACGCACATATATGTATGGGGGTACTGTGGGGGTTATAATAAAGCTTTTAAACGGTACTACTCTATGCAGATTTTTTTTTGCCTTTTATGTGATCTTGGACCGTATATCAAGCAAGATTTAGTGGTGGAGAGTGCGGTAATTAGGATGGATGATGACCATTTGATCCTTACCTCTGGTAAGTGTATCCCTGAAAGGGGAAGGTTCCCCCCCCCCCCCCCACGTGGTGAACAGCTTTGGGTGAAAGGAGCACTGTGCACTGAATGAAATTGCAGGCACATCCATCCCTGTCTGCATCACTGTCACTGCCTATATTTTATATATATATATATATAGGACTTTCAAACAAGTGTTTGATTGGAGCGCTGCTACAGCATTATTTTGGACTCTGGGACTTTTTAGAGTTTTAATACTACCGTTTTATTCAGTGCTATAAAACTGCACTGATTACTGTGTAAATGTGACTGGCAGGGAAGGGGTTAACATGTTCCCTATTGAGTGATTCTAACTGTAGGGGGAGGGGACTCACAAGGGGGGAGACCGATGTATGTTCCTCTGTACTGGGAACAGACATTGGTCTCATCTCTGACAGGAGGTGGATCTGTGTGTTTACACAGACAGATCTACACTCTTGCCGTGATCGCGGGCAATCGCGGGTGCCCGGCGGACATCGCGGCCGCCGGGCACGCGCACCGGGTCACGAGCGTTGCCGCAGGCGCGCGTCCCCTAGACGGCCGGGAAAAAAAACATGATGTCCACCCGGAGGGAGGGAGGGCTCCTGCTGGCGTCATGGCTATGGCCCGGTAAGGAAGGGGTTAAGGAACCAGCCTATAACCAGGGGCTATGAATATTCAGCCACCGGCTAGAACTGTGTATAGTAAGAGCAGCAGTACCATGTGCTAGTGACATTCTCTTGCTCAGTACTGTACTAAAATATTATAGCATATACTATTGCTACACAAGCCATGCTGTAATCTAAAGCAGAATTCCAGATCAGCAAAAAAATCCCCCATTAGTACACCCCCTACACAAAACACTAAACAGTTATTACATTTAAGTAATTACTTACCACTGGAGAGAAAAGTCTAATTTAATTTTCAGGAAGTCAGGGCTAATTCAAAAAATGCAGCATGTATTCTGCCAAGGAGGAGCTGTTAGAACAGTGATTGCATCATATCCTCTTCTTTCTTTCTACACTATAAACTACATTTCCCATCATGCTTTGTAAATTCCAATGAATGTGGGAGGGTACATAGGCCTGTACATGTTAAATGTGAACAAGCCCTCTTCAACATAAATCACACCCCTCATTCTGCAGCCAGCAAGTCACACTACTCAGCAACACATAGCAGGTTAGGTAGGTTACAGCCTTATAAAAGTAAGGGCTCTTTCACACGGAGGTCCGTTCAGGTCCGCCTGTCAGTTTTTTAGGCGGACCTGAAACGGATCCTCCATGTACCCCTATGGAGGCACGGATGTCAGCGGAGACATGTCCGCTGACATCCGCTCCGCCAAAGTGTGACGGAGGAAAACCCTATTTTTCCTTCCGTCGGCGGAGCGGATCGGATGACAACGGACTCTACGGTCCGTCGTCATCCGATTCCCCATAGGGGAGAGCGGTGCTCTGACAGGGCGGTCCCTGCACAGTGTGCGGGGACCGCCCAGTCATCCGTCGGCTCAGCGGGGATCAACGGAGTGATCCCCGCTGAGCAAGCGGAGCTTCACGGGGCGGATCTGCACGGATCCGCCCCGTGTGAAAGGACCCTAAAGCATGTTTGTGCTCTCAACCTCCAGCCACAGCAGATAAACATATTGCCCTTACTTGCTTTATGTAATCATTACTGAACTGTAGACACATGACTAATTGTATAGTATGCACACTGTACTCTGCTGTAATTGAGTATTGGAAATATTCCTCCTCCTGCTGCAGCTTTTTAGATCTTTCCAACATCATTCAGTGCTTGTATGAGGTCATCGCCACAAAAAGAAAGAGCCAGGACATGCTGTTTTACATCAGCATTTGACACAAGTAAATGTCGGCATGAGGGGAAAAAAAAATAAAAAAAAAATGGTCTACGCTAACTTACTAATCAATAACACAATAATGGTGGAACCCTCTAATGTATGGGAATCTCAATAGACTTCAATATCGCCACAATACTGGTCTCTGTGATATGTAACAACACATCAAACTGTAAAGACAAAAAATTACCGCAAACTTTGCAGGGATGGTGGACACCCCTCCTACAGATATTTGGCAGTGGACGGTGTCCACTGCTTATCAGTGCCCATGAGTGTAGCCTCATCAGTGCAGTTTATCAGTGCTGCAACGGTGCCGTCTTATTAGTGCCCATCGGTGCCACCTTGTCAGTGCAGCTTATCAGTAGTGCCCATAAGTGCAGACTCATCAGTACCACCTCAGTGCAGTTTATCAGTGCCCATAAGTACCGCTTGTAACCATCAGTGCTGTCTTATCGGTGCCCATACGTGCAGACTCATCAGTGCAGCTTATTAGTGCTCATAAGTGCTGCCTCAGTGCCGCCTATTTGTGCCCGTCTGTGCAGCAGGGATTGTTAGGAGAGCCGCCCAATGACACAGAACGGCCATTTCCCCGTGTGACAGATAGTGTATGTAAATCTCCGGGCAATGTAACGTCCCACCTCCTTAACCGGCATTGTGATAGACAGCACACAGGTCCAATGCCGGTCAAGGAGGTGGCGTTTCACATACACGATTTCTCACAACGGGAGATCGCCGCTCTATGTCATCGGGCAGCTCTCCTAACAATCCTGTGCAGCATGACAGGTGGGCTGATGGTTGGCACGTGGGCGGCCGGCAGCAGGGGGGGGGGGGGGCAGGGAGAACGACACCACCTCTATGGGTGGTACAGCCTGGGGGCTGTGAGAACCCTCCACAGGAAGCAGGGACAGACGTACATCCCTGCTTGCTGTATATAGGACTACATGTGGTAAGTAGCAAGGCTGCTGGCTGAGAGTACAGGAGTAAGGCCCCTTTCACACTGGGGCATTTTTCATGCGGTTTAGCGCCAATATTAGCGCTATTATACCGCATGAAAAAATCATGCCCTTTAGCCTTCAATGTGAAAGCCCGAAGGCTTTCACACTGAAGCGGTGCGCTAGCAGGACCGCTCCAAAAGTCCTGCTAGCTGCTTCTTTACAGCGGTGAAGGAGCGGTGTGTTCACCGCTCCTTTACCACGGTCTCCCATTGAAATCAATGGGACAGCGCGGTAATACCGCCCGCAAACCGCGGCAATAGCCCCGGTTTGCGGGCGGTATTAACCCTTTTTCGGCCGCTAGCGGGGGTTAAATTTACCCCCCTAGCGACCGCATACCGCGGTAAGAACAACGGTAGAGCAGCGCTTAAAATCGCGCTGTTATACCGCCACCGCTCCTGCCCGCCCCAGTGTGAAAGGGGCCTAATAGGAGCCAGCGGTCTTGCAAAACAAGAAACGACAGGGCAGTAATGGTTTTTCTGTAAAGTCAGCAGGCTACTACAGAGTTCAGAAGAAAATGGATGGTACAGTTGATTAAGGTAGGAGATCAGCAACAAGAAAATAGAAAAAAGTTTTTGCCTAGAGTTCTACTTTAAGGTTATTAAAAATTACCTTTTGTTTTCAATCTACGGCCGCTGAAATTTTTGGGTAAAATTGAACGCAATGTGGCAACCTGGAGGAGTTTGTTACACTGTTGTACAGAAGGGCCCCAGAAACATCCTTTTCTGCTTGTGGGTTAGCTCACTGATTTTCCCAAAAGTCCTTACTAAGATAAGTCAAATTTTAGACATCCCCCTCTAAAAAGCCATTATGTTCTGCTGGAATACTACCTAAGGGTTAAATATTTCTCAGACACTGCAGCTTTTCAACAGGGCATACGGATTCCAAATGTAAGGGACCAGTTCATTGCATTCAGCTGGTGCACTTTCATTCTGTTGAAACAAGCAGCGATCACTTCAAAGCAACAAAAGATAGGGATCTGCTGCAAAGTTTTTCTTTACATCACCTAGGGTTTTTTTTTTTTTTGTGGAGTTACTCTTTGGTCTTTTTACACCAGGGATAAGCAATTAGCGGACCTCCAGCTGTTGCAGAACTACAACGCCCATGAGGCATAGCAAGACTCTGACAGCATGACACCCAGAGGCATGATGGGACTTGTAGTTTTGCAACAGCTGGAGGTCCACTAATTGCATATCCCTGTTTTACACTGTTACACTTCATTAGATCATGCACATTAACGAGGGTCGCTGCCTCATCCCTTTAAAACACAAACACATTACACAGGCTCTGTGGCTGATTAAGGTGGTAATTAAACTCACTTGGTGCCTTATGTGGATTAACCACTTCACACAAATCGTCGCAACCATACGTCAGTACTTTGACGCTAGATACTGGGGTTATGGCAGTAGCTAGCTGCCATAACCACGGTATTTTCGGGAACGGCGTGAGAGTCTCAATAAAAGTGGTCTCCGCAGCAGATTCGCCGCAAAATCACTTTTTCCGGCGGCAGGAGAGATGGGGGGGCCCCACCGTGCTCCGGTCGTCTCCGCCGCTTACTGGACCCACCGGTAGCGGCGGAGACGATAAAGTCCTCTCCGATGGATGCCTGGCTGCTGACTGAGAGGAAGATGGCCCCTGCTAGGCTCCATGGCATGGGAGGGCGCACATAGCTCTTAAAAGGAGATTTTTTTTTTATTATTGCATTTTAGTCTAAATATGAGATCTGAGGTCTTTTTGCTCCCAGATCTCATATTTAAAGAGATGCTTCCATGCTTTTTTTTTTCTATTACAAGGGGATGTTTACAATCCTTTAATAAAAAAAAAAAATGGGTCACTTTATTTATTACAACAGTTTTAAAAATTAAAAAGGTAAAATAAGAATTTAGTTTTATTTTTTTTTAAAAGCGCCCTGTCCTGAAGAGCTCACGTGCAGACGCGAACGCATATGTGAGTAGCACCCGCATATGAAAACGGTGTTGAAACCACATGTGCGGTATCGTCGTGACCGTTGGAGCGAGAGCAGAGCAATAATTCTAGCCCTAGTCCTCCTCTAACTCAAAACTGGTAACCTGTAGAAATTTTTAAACATCGCCTATGGAGATTTTTTTAAGGGTAAAAGTTTGTCGCCATTCCACGAGCGGTCGCAATTTTGAAGCGTGACATATTGTGTCTCAATTTACTCTGCATAAAAATTTTTTTTATTTTTTAAATATCGTGAAAGATAAACAAAAAAATTGGGCTAACTTTACTGTTTTATTAAAAAAAAAGTATTTTTTTTCCAAAAAAGTGTGCTTGTATGACTGCTGCGCAAATACGGTGTGACAGAAAGTATTACAACGACAGCCATTTTATTCTCTAGGGTATATATATATATATATATATAATGTTTGGGGGTTCCAAGTAATTTTCTAGCAAAGAATGATAATTGGATTTTATAACAGCTTACCTGTAAAAAATAGGATTTTTGTACTCACCGTAAAATCCTTTTCTCTGACGTCCATGGACTGACACAGCTCTAATACTGAAACACATGGGTATATGTCCCTGCTCGCAGGAGAAGATCTAGGCAGAATGTTAGAAACATACATTCTAGAAAAAAAGAGCTGAACAGCCCCCGCCAAGGGGGGTGGTCCCTCCAGACATAACCCTCCTACCTGCAGCTAGCAGCCTCAGTTCGTAACAAAGCAGTACAAACCTTAAAAAAGGGTGGGTGCTGTGTCAGTCCATGGATGTCAGAGAAAAGGGTTTTACTGTGAGTACAAAAATCCTATTTTCTCTTATCGTCCATGGACTGACACAACTCTAATACTGAAACACGTGGGACGTCCCAAAGCAGTATCAGAAAAGGGTGGGAGCAGCAGTAAAGGAAAAACCAAACTCCACTCCAAACAAGCAGAACTCCTCAACAGAGAAGTTGCAACTTTAAACAGCGGCCTGCAACCCTTGCGGCCGAAGGAAGCATCCGAAGATGCAGCCACATCAACCTTATAGAACTTAGAAACGGTATGAACGGCCGACCAGGTCACCGCCTTGCACACATGTGCAACCGACGCTTGATGTCGGAAAGCCCAGGAAGCACCAATTGCCCTGGTGGAATGCGCCGTAACCGGAAAGGGAGGCGCCCGCCCCTTAAGGGCATAGGCCTGTATAACAGTCTGTCTGATCCACCTAGAAAAGGTGGCAGCCGACACCGCTTGGCCCTGTTTTGAACCAGAGACAGATACAGTGAGTCAGACTCCTGAATGGAAACAGTAGCAGACAGGTACACCCGTAAGGCTCGTACCACATCCAATGTATGAAGCGCAAACTTCTCAGGGATGCGATGGGTGAGGACACAAGGACGGAAGAACAATGTCCTCATTTAGGTGAAAGACCGAGACCACCTTTGAAAGTTAGACGGTCGTGGGCGCAACACCACCTTATCCTTATGAAGGACCAAGTAAGGCGGCTTGCAGGACAAGGCCGCCAACTCAGACACCCGTCGAACAGAAGTAATGGCCACTAAGAAAGCCACCTTCTGGGACAAGGTCAAGTGAGGAATCTCCCTGATATTTTCAAAAGGGATGTTCTTGGAGAACCGAGAGCACCAAATTCAGATCCCAAGGAGGGGGAGGAGGCTTGACAGGGGGGATCACATGGCGAACCCCCTACACAAAGGTGCTGATCAAGGAATGGCCCGCTAGCGGTCGTTAAAAAAAATAGCTCAGGCCAAAATCCAACCCTCGATGGTACGCAAGGCCAGCTTTTGGGTCACACCACGCTGTAGAACAGCAAAATCTTGTGAACGGAATACGTCCGTGGATGCTCCTCGCCCATAGCAATGTAAGCCTTCCAGGTACGGTGATAGATCTTTCTGGAGGAAGATTTCCGTGTCCACAACATAGATGAGATGACCGAATCTAAGAGACCTCGGTCCCTCAGCACCTGGCTTTAACAGCCGTGCCAAAGCCAAGGACTGTAAAGCAGGATGAAGTATGGGACCATGAGACAGAAGGTCCACCCAAATAGGCAGTCACCGAGGAACGTCTGCGACTAGCCAAACTAGATTGGCGTACCAATGTCGCCGTCCCGGAGCAATGAGGATCACCGGAATGGCCTCGACCACTACATTGCAAAGCAGGCGAGGCAACAACAGTAGCGGAGGGTAAGCATACATCAGGCGATACTGCCCCCACGGGCCACCAACGCGTCTGACTCGTCTGCCCAGGGATCCCCGGACCTGGCCACGAATCTCTACATCTTGCGAGTGAGTCGAGAGGCCAAAAGGTCCACATCCGGTGCCCCACCTCCGGTAAAGGAGGTGAAAACACCTCCGGATGTAAGGACCCTTCCCCTGGAATGCACACGGCTGACAGGACTGTCCTGCAGTGGGATGGGTATGATAAACCCACGGAGACCCCGCAATGTATCGGAGAAGGGAGGCCCCGGCTTACGGGGTGCCTCAATTGTTGGCCAAGAAAGGCAACCTGACAGAGCTTCCCTAGAAACTCGGTCAGTGGACCAGTAACTCAGCCTCTACAGGTGGCGCAGACCCACCCCGGACACAGAGACCCTAGAGGCTAAAGCAGTTGCAGTGCACCTGCTGGTCGACTGATAGATGAAGCAGAGGCTTTTGCCCAGTCATTGAGCTTCAGGAACGCCAGAGACGCAGCCACTACCGGGCGTAACGCTAACCTCAGCATGGCGAACACAGTCCAAGCCAGCGCTTCTGATCCCACCGAAGGGCAGGTGGAAGGTGGTACCCCTGATACCAGGGATCTCTATGACAATGCTCCATCCAGCAGCTACTCCATTGATAAGTGCTGATTGTACAAACACATAGTTTATACTGTTTATTGCGTCAAAACGCGCAATTAGAGCATGGGAGGAAACCCCCTCAGCCACAAAGAGCATAGTACAACCACATACAGCGTATGTACTTTAGTATGTGTGGATAAACCTATTAAACACGTTTATACTGTGCCAGCGACTAAGGCGCGCACCTCATTGGGGCGTAGGCGGAAACCAGCCACGCAGACTGCGTACACAACCGTGTAGGCATGTTAGCATGCGAATAAACAAATTGCACATGTTTATGCTGTGCATAGCGCTGAAAATGCACACACCATAGGAGCGCGGGGGAAAAACCGGAGCATCCGGATGAAACCCACACAGACCGCATACCCTGTAGGTACTATAGTATGTGTGATAAACAATTTAAACATGTCTATGTGTGCATAGCGCAGAAGGCGCGCACCCCGTTGGCACGTGGGAGGGAACCGGAGTACCTGGAGGAACCCCACGCAGACCCAGAGAATACAATACATACATCTACTGTGAATGTATTTAGTGTTGTGTATAAACATAACGTGTATGTTTATACTGTGTTTGGCACCGAAGGCACGCATGTCATGTAGTGTGGGCGGAAACCGGAGGACCCGGAGGAAACCCACGCAGACTGCGCACACATACCGTGTAGGTATGTTAGCATGTGGATAATCAAATCGCACAAGTTTCAGACTGCATACACATACCGCGTAGGTATTATAGTATGCGTGATAAACATATGGAACATGTTTAAACTGTGCAGAGAGCCAAAGGCGTGAGAGGACACCGGAGGACACCCACACCGACCCAGAGAGTATAATACATACATATACTGTGAATGTATTTAGAGTCGTGTATAAACATTTTGTGTATGTTTATATCGTGTATGGCACTGAAGACACAGCATTGGAACGTGGGAGGAAACCCACGCAGGCACAGAGATCAATAACACATACATATACTGTGAATGTATCCAGTGTAGAGTTATAAGATAAGTTTTAATTATGGCGCCGAGGCGCATAATCTACTCGATCATTCCAACCTGCTTAAATGTGCGAAGCAGCATGCAGGTAAAAGGTAACCTCTGACACCGCAGACCGTGGTCCTGTCAGAGCTCAGAGCGTTCCCCACGAAATGGCGGGAAACCACAGGTGCAGAGACCCTGTTGTTGCCTCAGAGACATCACACAGAAGGCTCACAGGGACTTTAGAAATAAATGAATAAAGTCTCCCCCCCCCCACAATGCTGCTCTCGACACAGCGTGTGAGGAAACAGTGAGGAAGCTGTGTAAAAGAAAAGCTTGAAAAGAACCAAAGGAGAAAGTGTCCGCCTGAGGTACCTCAGCCACAGCATCCAGCTTGAGAGTGTCCCTCACAGCATCAATGACTTCACTTACAAGCGCCCTGTCATTTACTGACTCAGAACTGGAGTCTTCCTCAAAAGGAATGTCCTGTTCACAAACATTAAAATATTCAGAGCTATGGTCCTGAGCAGCAGCAGCTAGGCCCATATCTGAATCAGAGGACTCCCCATGTGTGAGATTGTGTGGGGAGAGGGCGCTTTATAGCTCCCTTGTGCTCACACACCGCTTCCATCCTGACAAGAAATTTTTCCAGGACTGCCGACAACTAGTCCATAGGGACCGCAGGTGTTGGCGCACTGCAAGTTGCCTCTGACAAGTGGGGAAGCAGGTGAACCAGACTCCATATTTGTTACCCTCTGAGACCTTATACACTATAAAGTGAATAATACAGTCCACCCACTGGCTGTGCTGAGGAGGGGATACCCAGAGGACTCACCAACCCTTGTAAGGACCGCTCAGCTCTGCTGTATGTCACTGCGCTGCCAGCGCGAGTGAAGTCTGAGGAGAGTGTGAGGAGATTTGCGCTGCAGCAGCGGCGATAGAGGCCAAAACCGAAAGTAAAAGTGCCGCGGCTTCAAGAAAATGTCCGCCGGCCGCGTGTAAGCAGCACCATTGATCCGCGGCAAGATGGCCACCGAGCGCAGCTTAAACAGCAATAGCCATGCCAGCTAGTGGCTTCTCCAAACACACACACCTCACAGCCCCAGCACACTGATATGAGCGGCCCCCGCCAGGCCAGAGTGACCCCCACACAGCACAGCGCCAGTGCAGGGTGCAGAGAGCAGCATAACAGGGGGGAGACAGGGAGAAACCCCCCAGAGAGAGAAACATAGCCAGCATGTACTCACCTGAAGCAGGAGAGACTACTTACCCGTCCCATAGGGACCCACTGGATTGTTTCAGACAGACCTATCACAGAGTATTACTGAGTAGCTGTCGGCCCGGTCCACTGCGAAAGATACAGCAGGTACTGTTCAATCTTGTGAGGACCGCGGGAGCATAAAAGCCACCCGGCCACCCCTGGAGTCATGCGGCATGTTGTGAACTGAGTCTCACGCACACAAAGCGAGGATCAGCACGCGCGATGGTCGGACAAGGATACCAGTGTACCCAACCTGTTGCCCAGTCGACAGTTGATTGAAGGTCTCAAAAATAAAATTCCCAAAGGAATAAAAATAAAATCTTCCAGGAGACTGGCTCCTGAGAGAGCCACGTCTTCTCCTTTTGCTAGGCAGAAAAAAAACGAGGCTGCTAGCTGCAGGGAGGAGGGTTATGTCTGGAGGGACCGCCCCCCTGGGCGGAGCTGTTCAGCTCTGGTTTGTTCTAGAATGTATGTTTCTAACATCTAACATTCTGCCTAGATCTTCTCCTGCGAGCAGGGACATATACCCACGTGTTTTAGTATTAGAGCTGTGTCAGTCCATGGACGATAAGAGAAATCCTTTTTTTCGAGTACATCACGGGACACAGAGCTGGATTAACTATATGGGTTATAGGCTACCTTCATGTGGTGACACTGGCACACCCAAGACAGGAAGTCTCCTCCCCTATATAACCCCTCCCATACTGGGAGTACCTCAGTTTTTGTAGCAAAGCAATAAGTATCCCAAGAAGAGGGGTGGGAGCTCTGTGTCCCGTGATGTACTCGAAAAAAATTATTTTACAGGTAAGCTGTTCTAAAAATCCTATTTTATTTTTCGTACATCACAGAACACAGAGCTGGAGAGTAATAACTATATGGGATGTCCCAAAGCAATGTCCCTTGAGGGGAGGGAGACACAAAATAAGCAGGGCGCCATCAGACGTGAGGACCTAAACCGCTGCCTGCAGCACACTGCGCACAAAGGCGATATCCTCATGCCTTTTTACATCCACCTGATAAAATCTAGTGAATGTATGTACCGAAGACCAAGTTGCGGCCTTGCAGATCTCAGTCATAGTGCTTCATGGGCGGTGCATCATCAAGCCTCTAACTGCTCTGGTAGAATGCGATATAATTTAAAAAAGGTGGACTTCTCCATTTCAAACCATAAGCCTGAAAAATAACTTGTCAAATCCACTTGGAAATAGTAGACTTCGATGCTGCCTGCCCCTTCCTGGCGCCTTCTGGCAGTACAAACAAAACATCAGTTTTTCTAATCTGAGCAGTCGCCTTCGGATAGTCTTTAACTGCTCTCACTACATCCAAGGAATGTAATGACTTCTCTTCCGCAGAACGTGGTTCTGGAAAAAATGAAGGGAGAACCACATCCTGGTTCAAATGGAAACCTGACACCACTTTAGGGAGAAAGGTTGGATGAGGACGTAACACTACCTTGTCCTCATGAATAATCAAATATGGCTCTTTACAAGAAAGAGCCACTAATTCTGATACCCTTCTAGCAGAGGATATAGCTACCAGAAAAAATAATTTCCTCGTTAAAAGGACTAAGGGAATATGGCGTAAAGGTTCAAAAGGCTGCATCTGTAATGCCGACAGAACCAAATTCAAGTCCCATGGACACAAGGGTGTCCTAACTGGCGGGTGGATCCGTGTTACCCCTTGTACGAAAGCACGGAACAAAGAGTGCATAGCCAGTGGTCTTTGAAACAATACAAACAATACCGACAAGGCCGAGACCTGACCCTTGATAGTACTCAGGGCCAGCTTTTTCTCTACACCGAACTGTAGAAAGACAAGAATCCTACTTGTGACATACTTTCGAGGATGCCAACCCTTAAGCCCCATACACACTATCAGTTTTCTTGCAGGTTTTTCTCTTCAGGTTTACCAAAACCATGTAGTGCAAGGGCCTGCCTGATTGCATACGAATTGAAACTCTTAAGGTTTGACCTCATATTAGATGGTTTTGGTAAACCTGAAGAGAAAAACCTGCAAGAAAACTGATAGTGTGTATGGGGCTTAAGACTCGCACCAAGTCACATATGCCTTCCAGACTCTATAATATATAACTCTGGAGGCCGGCTTCCTAGCATTAATCAGGGTAGACAGCACTGACTCTGAAAGCCCCCGCTTTCTTAGAATGTGGGATTCAACAGCCAAACCGTTATATTTAGCGTTTGTAAGGAAGGGTGGAATATTGGTCCCATCGAGAGCAGGTCTGGACGTAATGGAAGGGTCTATGGGTCCCCCACAGCCATCCTTACGATCTCTGCAAACCAGGACCTTCTGGGCCAGGCCGGGGCTACAAGAACCACCGGCCTTCCTTCCCCCTTGATCCTGCGAAGAAGCTGAACGGGGGGGCAGCGCATAAATCAGTGAGAACTGATCCCAAGGGGTTACCAAAGCATCAATCCCGTAAGCGAGTGGATCCTTTGTCCTTGACACAAAGTTGTCCACCTTCTTGTTGAACCTGGATACCAACAGATCTACGTCCGGGGTCCTCCATCTGACATATGGCCAAGAAGATGTCAGGGTGAAGAGACCACTCCCCCGGAGACAACTGCTGGCGACTTAGGAAGTCCGCCTGCCAATTTTCTATTCCCGGAATGAAAACTGCAGATATGCAAGGAACATGCTTCTCTACCCAAACCAGGATACGGTTTACCTCCCCTCTGGGCTGCGTGACTCCTGGTGCCCCCTTGGTGATTGATATAGGCCACTGCAGTGGCATTGTCGGATTGAATCCTGATAGGACAATTTCGTAACCTGAGCGACCAAGCCTTCAAAGCCAGGTGTGCCGCCCGAATTTCCAGAATGTTAATGAGAAAAGTATTTTCGGTTTCGGACCACCTGCCCTTGACAGTCATCTGCCCCAGGACTGCTCCCCAACCTGAAAGGCTGGCATCTGTTACCATCTCCCAGGCCACAGGAACGAAAGACTTGCCCTTTTGCAGATTTCTGGACATCAACCACCAACTGAGACTCCGACGCACCCCATGGGTGAGACACATTGGCAAATCAAAAGCTTGGATATTTTTGTTCCAAGCGGAAAGGATACTGTTTTGTAACAGCCTTGAATGAAATTGGGCATATGGAACAGCCTCGAATGAAGCCACCATTTTCCCTAGCAACCTCATGCAAAGACGAATAGAGGGACTTCTCTTAGTCATGACTACCTGGACCAGTTTTTATAGCGCTGAACTTTCCTTTGGTCTGTATCTATGACCAAACCCAAGTACTCCAGCCTTCTCACTGGACGCAGGGATGATTTCTCTAAATTGAGAATCCAACCCAAGTATCTCAGAAACCTGAGCGTGCGGTCCACAGACTGGTTTCAAACAGTCTATCATCTGATCCATCAACAGCAGATCATCCAGGTAAGCTACAACCTATGCACTGAGCCCTTAGCCTGGCCGGGAGCGGGGCCAGAACCTTTGAACCCGGGGTGCAATTGCCAGACCGAAGGGTAAGGCTACAAACTGATAATGACGTTGTTCTATTTCGAATCTCAGAAATCTCTGGTGAGCGGGGAACATGCAGACATGCGTCCTTGACGTCTATTGATGCAAGCAGTTCTCCTCTCGTTCGGTAGTCTCCACCCTTCGGGATTGATTCCATGTGAAAAGAGCGAACATTTAAGTAGTGATTCATACCCTTGAGATCTAAGATGGGTCCGACATCTCCATTTGGTTTTGGCACCGCAAAGAGATTTGAATAAAAACCCAAACCGTGCTCTTCCATGGGAATCTTTACAAACACCCCTTGAGACCGCTACCGGTCTAGCGCCAAAAACAGAGATCTTCTCTTTAGTGGATCCTTGTGGACGCTTGATCTCAGGAAATGAGGCGGTGGAAACTCTCTCAGCTCTAGCTTGTAACCTAGAGATACGGTAGAGATGACCCATCTGTCCTGGATCTCCTTTTGCCTTCTTAAGGAAGCCTTGGGACTCTGCTTAATAGACTTCCGCCCCCAGGGCCTCTTGTGTGCCTGGGTTTGACCTTGAGCTTTTCCTCTTGACCCCGACGGTGGAGGCTGTCGTAACTGCCTAGAGACTGATGTCCCTGGCTCTGGAGAGGAAGCCTGTTTAAAAGAAGGATGCCTACTCAACAGGTAAGAGTGCTTTTCCCACTAGAAATCTTTTGAATATATTTGTCCAAATCATCTCTGAACAACCGTTCCCCATGAAACGGAAAACCAGCCAAAAGCTTCTTGCATGGTGCCACGTGACCAATTTTTTAACCACAAGATTCTACGCATATGCACCAACAGATGGGAGGTCTGATGAATAGAATCCTTAATAGCCAATCTACCAAAGGCTTTATGCTTTGCTGTTGATGCCAAGTCTCGAGCTTGCTGAGAACCTGTTTCACGTGATCCTTTAGGGTTTGACAAATGCCAATTGCCGCCACCGCAGGCTGAGCTACAGCACCTGCCATAGAAAAGGTCTTCAATAAAAGATTCCAGTCTTATCTGTTGGGTCTCTAAACATCTGGACAAGTTAGACTCTTATTCAAACAAGAGATAGCAGCGTCAACTGCTGGCACACTATTTTTTGGTGAATTTTTCCTCCAAAGGATAAAGCACAGAGAATTTCTTAGGAGGAAGAAAATGTTTATCTGGATGACCCCAATCTTCATAAATAAGCCGTTCCAACAAAGGATGGACAGGAAACACATGCAGGGCCTGTGGGGCTTTTAAAGAGCCCAAGGAAGAAACAGGCTTTCCAGTGGGCTCTGTTAAAGCCAACTTAAATGCAAACCGAACCATTTCTGTAAGGGATCGCACCAGCAAGTTTTCAGACTGAGAAGCTGAAAAGGGCTCCTCTGCGGTAGAATCTTCGGAAGCGGAATCAAACTGTCCCTCTTCCTTATCCCCTGAGGGAGAATCATCCTCTACCAGCCACTGCTGGTCCAAAGGCTGAGGACCCAGGGCGGAGAAGGGGGACCTAGCCCGATTCGATCCACCCTAGGAAGAAAAAGCGATTAGAGACGCTAAACGCTCCTCCAAACCTACAAGAGCTGAAGAAAGTACTTCCTCAGTAATATAGGCAGGGGTCTGGAGGCTGGGGGTGGCTGCAGCAACTGACAGTCCCGATGACTCACCCTGGTCAGCCACATCTGGTACTTCTGGAGAGGCTGGCACAGTGGAGGCATGACCAGGAAACTCAGCCTGATGGTGATGCCCTAGGAGCCTTTGAGGAATTTGCCCCCGTTTTAGGAGTCTTAGTCCCCGAATTCCTGGAAGACATTGTCCTAAGCACAAAAGCCGAGGTACTATAAAAACTGCATCAACTGCTAAAATATAGTCCAACTAGACAAAAGCTGCTTGCTATCCACTATTCAGCCTGATACCAAATAAATGTGTCACTAGGAAGTGCCTGTATCGATCACTTGCGTGCCCCCACAGCGGCTGTGTCCCTCTGTCAGCTCCTGTCTCCACGAGGCTATGTTTATATGGATATGTACCGCCCTGAGCGTGTGCCGTGTGAGAACACGAATGTCGGGTCATGCACACAGCGCAGCGCTAAGCCACGCCCCTCTTCGGTGTCTTGCCGAAAAAGTCCCCCCGGCGGATAAGGACCCCCCCTGTACTGCGCAGGCGTGAACTGAGCCTCAGAAAATAGCCAAACAAGTAGAGCTGAGAGTCAGCTCTAGACGGCGCCTGCGCACACCAAATTGTACTGCCGAGGTGGTGGTGCTACACTTCTGACATCCAGGCTCATTCCTTAAGATCCCCGTGGACATGGAGATGTTAAAAAAGAGCCAGGAGGCCAAGCAACGCGAGGCCGACTGGCCACTTACAGCGAGGTCCACGTCGCCCTGGACCTGTTGCAATAACTATTTCATTGCACAGGCGCCGTCTAGAGCCGACTCTCAGCTCTACATGCTCGGCTATTTTCGGAGATCAGTTCACGCCTGCACAGTACAGGGGGGTCCTTATCCGCGGGGGGGGGGGGACTTATTTGGCAGAACACCGGAACAGCTGCTGTGTCCCTTTGTCAGCTCCTGCCTCCATGAGGCTATGTTTATATGGAGATGTACCGCCCTGAGCGTGCGCCGTGTGAGAACATGAATGCCGGGCCACGCACATAGTGCCGCGCTAAGCCACGCCCCTCTTTCCCTCGCCAGAACGCCCTCCGGCTTTCAAAACTGTTGTTTCCCACGAGCGCCGCTCGGGACTCAGCAAGGGGAGAGGGAGGACTTCACTAGAACCCCCCGAGGGGGAATACACAAGCACCGCAGCCACCCACAGAACGAGAAACTCGCCTGACACAGAGGGGGACCGCAGATGAATCAGCCAGCTGATGCTGAAAAATGGCGGACTGTATCTGGGGGGAAGCATGCACACAAGCCTGCTGCAAACAGCGACACTGAATGGAAGAAACAGGTATGCCGCTTACACACCCTCTAGTGGTGAGAAATAGGCAGGACACATTTACTTAAAGAAGAACTCCATAAGTGAACTTAGAAGTTCCTTTAGGAGTCTTCGCTTACCTAATCCCCGCCGCAGGATTCTGCTGAGATAAAAACAGTCAGACCCAAGCTTCAGCCCATCACAGCAGGCCGGGTTCCTTAAAATAAGGTTTCCACTCCCCTGGACCTGTATCGCACTCGGCCAGAAAAATTTTGGTATATGATACATAACCAAAATACTGGTTTCCCGGGTCCAGCTCTTCTAAGAAACATTACAGGCAAAAACTTGCTTTTCTTCTCCGAGGCCCGGGTACCATCCACTTTGGCCTCAATAGTATTTTGGATGGATCCGGTTGCATAGCTTGCTTGATCCAGAAGGATCCTCCAGTTGAGCTCTTCATAGCACATCTTTAACTGTGTCCAACACCTTAGACACTGGTGAAAAAACTGAGGTACTCCCAGTATGGAAGGGGTTATATAGGGGAGGGGGCTTCCTGTCTTAGGGTGTGCCAGTGTCCATAACCTGAAGGTGGCCTATAACCCCTATAGTTACTATCCAGCTCTGTGTCCTGTGATGTACGAAAAAGAAAATGATTTTACCTTGTAAAACAACAAGTGTAAAAAAGAGGCTCAGGGTTGAAGTGGTTAAATTGGCCTCAGAATACAGATCAAAAAATCATCAGCGCCAAGAACCAATGACAGTGTTAAACAAATGTAAAATGACTGACAAAGCGCTTGAAGCACATAGTCGGAGTTACCCAGGACCATCCCTTTTCCCCTTCAAACTGACCCCACTGTCAGCGGAGCATTATCTTATTAATTTTTCCTGCTGTTGTGGCAGCCATCATCAGCTTGCAGCGTGACATTAGAGCTATTCAGAAACTCCTCCAGCCACCATTCCCCCAGGACACGATACCATCCGGGTGACACTGTCTTTTCACCATCAGTGCTTTGTCTTCCTGCCTTGTGGATTTCTCCCTTCCGTAGTCACGGATTTGCGGCTTCCAGCCCTCCCCCCGCTGGCCACGCAGCTGGTCTGCTTTCACCAGCGGAAGCGCTGCCTGATTGTGTTCACCACACAGTGTTCTCCTGGATCGTCCACCCGCAGAGGACTGCAGACCTTAGCCTGTCTGCTCTCGTGTACCTTGTGCCACCCTGCTTGATTCCATCACGGCTTCCATATCATCGGATAACAACATGCCGTCTGTTGCACTACAAGTCCCTGTGCCTTCCGCTTTCCTGTGGGTCTTTCATCTACAGGCTCACTTGAGCTCCAGCGAGCCAGGTGGCTGTGTTCTCATTCTCCCTTCCCCCGCAGGCACATATGCTGATCTTCTACAGCCTGGATTCAGCTCCTCTCGTCAGTGGATGTCAGGTCCCAATTTTATACATTCTTTTTACATATCTCCTGTTTTTATATTCATTCAGTTTTGACTTTTTTGTATGTTGTGCATTTACACAGGAACTTGCCAAGTCCCCTGCTTGACTAACTTGATTTTTATATAATAAAAGGGCCATCTGCCATTTTCATAATTGCATTGAAGCCTATTGTGCGCTGGTTTTTGAGGTGTGTTTTTTAAATTCGCCTCAGAACCTGTGTAATTCATGTGTTCGGGTTTAAAGGGATGAGGTGGCAACCCCAACGTTAATATGCATTGCAATAAGACAGCCGATTCATTTGAATGGGCTGCACACATCAGAAAAGGTGCATGCAGCATTTTCAGCAGCGTAATGTAGGTGCATTGAGAAGGTGGCCCGAGGTAATAAATGGCACATCACACCAACACACATATTACCACAGCAAGGTTGTTTTAACAGGGCCCTACAGGAAGCCTTCCTCTCCAGTTTGAATATGTTGAACAGACTTTATTGGCGTTTCAATCATATACTCAAGTGGCTAGCAAGTACTTTTAGGGCAGATTTAGACCTATTCATTGTGGCGACTTACCAAGCACAGAGTGCCTGAGCTGCTCATCTCCAAGCTGCGCTGGTCATGTCACGTGGAAGAAACAGGATTTAATCACATGCTCCCCATACCCAAACAAAATCCGTATTTTCTTGCTCTCAATGGCTGATCAGAATATCGAAGGTAAGGTACTTCTATTACAGTGGGGCCACAATTACAGTGAACATGTTGCTCTTCTCTGCATGGGCAATGCACAGGTTCACTTTGCAGTGGCAACCAGCTCTTCCATAAAAGGTCTGTAATAGACCTCAAAGTTACTAGAAGCTGGCTGAAATTTTTGTAAAAGCTGCTGTACACAGTCACACTAGCATTGAGGCTGGATTCACACACATGCAAATTGGATGTGGATTTACCGCATCCAATTTGCATGACAGGAGACTGAGACCAGCTCTCAATGGAGCTGGTTCATACATCTCAGGGGCAGCTGCAGAACCCTGTGCATCTTTGCCTCTGTTTTAGGTCTGAATTCAAGCCAGATTTATCTCTGCAGCGGGGAACAGGGATGCAACGGACCCCTGCTGTCGGCCACATTCAAATCAAGTGTGAACTCAGCCTTACAAACTGAGTGGGAATGCCATTAATGTGAGCCAGTCTTAGTTTTATTGTATTGCATATTTCTTTATATAGAACGTTGCAGGCTTGCTTACAAGAGTGACCTTGGCAGCTCCTCCATTTTCCAGGTTGGGGTATAACAGCAATCAAACGAATTTTTATCTGTTATAAAGAAGCATGAACTCACACCTGGCTATGGAGTGTGCCAGGAGAATCTGAACAGAATGGTAAAATATTTAGTGGGAGATAGTCCATAGAAGTATATTGTTGTTTGACCAGCATGGCAGTTGTGGGCAACTCCGACCCTTCACCCTTTGGTAATCTGGGATTATCTCAGAGTAGTAAACCAACTTTCACAAAATAAGGCAAACTTCTGCTGTTTGCAATATACCCCACTGAGGTTAGTATTTCTGAGCTGTTTGAAGACATGAGAGAATTGTTCTGGCCTATTTAGGAGTTACGATCCAACAGTTGTCTGTGCTCTTGTTTTTCCAACAAAATTTTCAGGAAGCGGATGGCTAAGAGATGGGCTGGAAATACAGTAATTCCATATCTCTTTATAACAGATTTTAGCTTTTTTTTTTTTTACACAAGTATAAATCACCCAACACACTACCGAAAATAGGAGCTATAACATTAAGCTACAAAATAATTTGATGCTTCTGCTTTACCTAAAACGATTAGATTGTGCAACACCAGTTCCATGTCTATGGGTAGAACCTTGTGACTAGATGAGATTGATCGTCAAATAGTCATTTATCGAACAATAATTTGCTTACATACAGGGGGTCCCCGAGTTACAAACATCAGAGTTGCGAATGGGCTCCTGCACTCCATCCATGCACATGAACACTTAAACAACCTAATTACATGCCTACCTGTTCCTCTAAATACCCTGCTGTGTCCTGTGCCTGTATTGCGGCCGCGGCCTAGTGAAGCCTGCAGATCCCCGGTCTTTCCTGCGCTGCTGCCCTGCAGAGGTGCACCACGGCTGGCCTGGACTGCCTGTGTGGGCTGGTTGAGGTGTCCTGGAGCCTAGCATCTTTACATCTTTCTGCCCGTCTCGCAGCACTCTGGGCCTTCCCTGCCTGGTACTCCCAAGCCAGCCACCTCACTGGACTGCAGATGTTCTCCACGCCTCACATACAGTACAGGACTGCATCAGAAGCACCCTGAAAGCTGGTGAGATTGCATACTGTACTGTTGTGCCCACTACTACAGTATATGCCCTGTACAGTACTACACACGATTGAGAGCTCCACATGGGCAGATATGAGCTCATGCTGGAACACAGGGATAGAATGTACAGTACATTCTATCCCTGTGTCCCAGCATGAGCTCCTGTCATCTGCCTGTGTGGAGCACTTAAAAAAAAAAAAAAAAAAGGTACTGTCCCGACTTACAAATTCGACAGAACAATCCTACAGTCTCTATCTTGTTCGTAACCCGGGGACCCCCTGTATATTTTTTCCATACCCCAATATTCAGTGACATAAATTGTCATTCCTACCTCAAATGAGCACGGTACTGTCAAGTCAACTTGCAGCTTTTTGTATTAGTCATGACAAAATCAAGTAAAAGAGCCTATACACTGTGCTGACAGGAGATTTCACCTATGTTCAAAGTCTACATTCAATACAGACAAAAATGTTGATGTGCTGTAATATATCCATTTTATGTTCCTGTGTCAAAAGTGCATGTTTGTGTCTGAAGGCCTGCCACTTTCATACAGGAGCCTAACAGCATGTAGCGCCAATACCAAGCCACTGAAGAAAACAATTCAGCATGAATGTGACAAATGGCATTGAATTGTGTTCAGCAATGACTCCTGGTGCAATATGGGTCTGTAGACAACATAAGTTAAGCTGAGAGAAGAAGAAAACCTAACCCATTTGCTATTTAAAGAAAAATCTGTACTATGGCTGCTACCACTGCTGAACACCTGCTAAAACTGCATCTTGTGCCAAACCAATGACTTCAGTACTTTGACTCACTGACCTGGAACAAGCATGCAGATCCAAAATGTTAAAATTAAAGCAGAACTCCAAGTTTCAGTGAAGCTGGTCCAAACTAGTTACCTCACTAAAACATGCAGTGGCTGTGAGCGCTGTATAAACTGTATGCAGTAGACTGATGTACATAGAGAACAGGAACTTCTAACTGAACAAAACAGAGTTGGGCTGAGCAGTGCTCAGCCATTAACAGGGAGCTTTGTATTCTTTGGATGAATATAAAGCTTCCTCTGACATAAGCAGACCAATGGATGTCACAATGTCCCCCCTCAAACAACTAGAGGAAGCTTTGCATTACTCCATAGAAAAAGTTCCCTGTGAATGGCCAAGCAGAACTCAGTCTTACTCGATTTTGTTGCGGGACCAAGTCCCCACCCCACTGCTGGAACAGTGCTGTATACAGTTTACTTCAGTAACAGATGCAGCAACTGTGTGCGCTGTATAAATAGTTCATTTGGACCAGCTTGGTCCAAACAAACTATTTAAAGTTTGTTAAATTCCTGGGATCAGCTTTAAGTGAACTTGTGATCCGCATACTTCTGGTTCTGCAACTGAAAGTACTAAATACTTCCTCAGTACAGAGGGTTTGGACACTGAAACTAGGTATAGTTCAGGGACTATGACAGCTAGTCCAGTTATAAACAGTGTTGTCATATTGCACAAACCTGTACCTAAAACAATTTTTTTTTACCCATAAAAAGGGTATCCGACTTCAGATTGCATCAAAAACTGGACATGGAAGACAAAAACACAAATGACACAAAGGTCAATGAGGATTTATAGAACAGTTTTTGTACCACACACACTTAAAATATGAACCCCTTGGAGCTGATGCCTGCTGGACCTTTAAGGGGTTTAGGATGCCAGGAGGTGGGGTTTATGATCATGCGACCGCTGTGATTGGCAGTCACATGATCGGAAAGCTCCTGATGGCAAGCAGCGATTGAGAATTTGTAAATGTCAGGAGCACACAGGGCGCGTGCTCTCAGCACAGCTATATTTGCACTAATGCACGCAAATATGCGACCGCTTGGTGCCAAGGCCCACCCTCCGAGCTGCCGCATATTTGCGTGTGGCCAGAGCCAAGATGTTAAGCAATGTGGAAGAGGTCTAGAATCCAAATAATAAATGTGTCCCTACAAATTGAGGTGATACCCCCTATTAAATGTCAAACAGAATATATGGCCACATCCCTGCAAATGAAGATCAAACCTGTCACCATATCTCACAAAATAAAATTTAAAAGTATTTCAAAGTGTAATCCTTTATTATAGATATTACACAATATATTACACAAAGTTTAAAAACACTTTATAGCTGCTGCAATGTGAATTTTTACCAGTGTTTGGTCATGACAATGACTCGCAATAGCTTCATTCATTTAAAACTATGTATGAACATTACTCTAAATGAACTTGTGTGATGTTATCAGTCTTTGTCTTCACCATACTCAGCACAAACTCTGATAAGCATCAGTAACACTACCTACAACAGATGCATACTTACCCCAACATGTGGATTTTCTGTAAACTCAAATCCTGTTATTTTAACATATGCTGCTCTAATTGTATTAGCAAAAAGCCTACCCATAGCATTTAATAATTTTGTGTGGTAAATAAATAAAGGCTGAGGCAGTAAAGCTGTAAAGACCAGCTTGGTTTAAACTCCACTGTCAATATCTATCTTTTTCCATTCATCCCAGCAAGATTCAAACCTGAAATTGAATAATAAATGAGCCCCATTTATAAAAACTTTAGAAGCAAGAGGATTCTAGACTTAATTTTTCGCAGAAAATAAAAAATACAAATTTTTTTGGTCATTGGGTAACAATATCACTTCTGTTCTGGTTTCTTTTTTACACCAGAGTAAATATCTTCCTATGAAAATGTAGAAACTGTGCATTAAAGTTTTTCTGAAATTTTTAATTAATGAGCCTTACAATCAGGAATACCATAGGGTATGGTTTTGCAACTTCTGTGCTTTTTTTTGTTCCAGCCATAATCTAAATGACTTGAGCAACTATAGTTTTGTATACATCTGTGTACAATGCACTGTGTCCCTGAATAAAATGAACACATATCAAAAAATATATCTTGAGACGTTGTCAACTTGTTCATGCAAGGCAAAGTGACTGGGTCTCTGCAAAGGGACCCTCCCCCCCACCCCGACCCCTGTATATATTCACCTAGCCTGACTTCCCCTCTCAATTGCAGCCTGCACTAAAATCAGCGGGGTGGTTTAAAGGGGGGGGGGGGGGGTGTGAGTGTGGACATCAATTCTCTGGTCATGTGACAGTGCTTGAGCCTAGAAACTGGATGCCAAGCACACTGTACAGGGGAGCAGGTCACATGCTCCCCGATACATGGAAGCACCAGCTAGTGTCAACAGCTGCAACTGAGGGAGCACAAGTAAGAGGAGTATAAGGGGATTGCATGGGTAAAGTAATGTGGGGGGAACAAAACAATCTATATAATATATACTGTATACACGCAAAACATGAAAGTAGATGCTGCAATTTGCTGCAATTTACTTCTGTAAGGGAAATAACCTAACGAAGGCACCACCATCATTAACAATAAAGGTTATTGCAAGATGGTGGGTTTCTGATACCACTACAGGGAAGGTATGCATACAAGCACAATTTTTTTTCCTAGCTATTTTACTGAGATTACAAGGGGAAAAAAAAAAAAATAAAAAAAAAATAAACGTTCTACGTAAAAGTGGGAGTGCCTAAAAGAGAACTATAAAACACAAAAAAGAGGAATTTTGGCTTACCTGTAATTTCCACATCTTAGAGTACAATACAAGACACAGGCAGAATATTCATACACCATGGGTTATAGGCATGTACGTTCATGTGATTGGATACTGGCAAAGCTTTAGTGGACGTGCCCCATGGGCACCTCCCCTATACCAGTCCACGAATCTTCAGGTTGTGTTGCAAGCAGTGGCGAGCAACCAAGGAATGGAATGGAGGGTGACCTGTGTCCTGTACAGTACCCCAAGATATAGAATTTACAGGCAAGTCAATTCCCATCTAAATTGTACAGTACATGACACAGGAAGGATATTCGTACACCACAGGAAGGATATTCGTACACCAAGCAATGAATAAGAGGGGCAGGCAACAAGGAGGCATACACAATTGTGCCAAGATGCCCAACAAGGGTCAAAATACCCAACTTCAGAGAGCAGCTTCAAAAACCTTGCAGCCAAAAGCTGAAGTAGCAGAAGATTGGAAGTCCAACTGGTAAAACTTTGAAAAAAGTATGAACAGAAGATGATCGCGGCCTTAAACAAATGTGCTACCAAGGTTTGGGGCTGAAATGCCCCTTAAACACCCACAGATTTGGTGGAATGGGCACGTAGATGCGCATGAGGAGATTTCTTTGAGAATGTAGGTCATTGCAACCAAATTCCATATGCATTGTGCAATGGTGAACCTTGAAGCAGGTGTCATTTATGAGGTCCAGAAAACAGGACAAAGAGGGAATTCTGTCAGTCTGATTGGAGCAGTAGCCTTAAGGTATAATCAAAATGACTGGCTTAAGGTGGGTGCACACAGATCAAAATTTGGCTGGTTCAGCAGGGACCAGAAAAATTTTGCTCTATGTGGGACCTCCTGTTCGATAAAAGTCAATGGGTCGACTTCTGTCAAATGGGACAACTTTTTTTTTCGATCGACACCAATCGGCCGCAGGCACCGATTAGTGTTTTCTGGAGATTCCCCCGCTGTCAGAATACAAATGGTACAGCGGGTATTGCTAAGCCATTAATTACAATAACGTTCTTGTTTTAGATAATGAATCAAAACACAGAAAACTGGTATACCCTTAAAAGACAACACCAATAGATTACACTAGCACATTCATACTGAAGCAAAAAAAAAAAAACATTTTGGTGTTAGTCAAATTCTTTGGCTATCTATTGAAGAATATGGAGAAAGTGGCCCTGCTCACAGACGACTAGGTTTGTTCACTGCCCTCACAAGCAGGTCTCATTTCCCACACAGAGAATGCAACAAAACACTAAACAATGTATGCTGCATGCTGATGTAAGGGGAAAAGAGCAAAAGCTTCAGGTGTATGTTCCTATCCTTAAACATTCCAAGAGATGAAAGGAAAATGAATTTAGCCCATCGTCTACCCAAAGATAAACTTATATTAAGCGGACAAGCCCTTAAAGCTCTTCATTGCAACTAGGTTTTTTTTCCCCAACTACTAAATGATAGAGCAGTCAGCGATCTGGCTGAATTCAGCAACTACCAATTATATACATATTTCAAAAACACATTATTGGTGTCACCTTGAAACATGTACAGCCACTGAAATGCACAGTGGCAACATAGGTAAGAAAACATTGCTGCATTTGTATTTAGTAAAAGGGCATGTTTATTGTGTTTACAAACAAGTTCCAAAAACAAAAAAGGAAAACATGTATGACTGTACTACTTTCTAGTAGTATCTGTGTTTTTTCCCAAAATGCCAACAGGCCCTCATGCTGCATGAAGGTCATCTAAAGATTTATTAGAAAATCAACACGGTTCCACTCACAGTTCACCAAGACAGATCTAAAACTAACATGTTTAGACAAACAAAAAAAAAAAAAATATATAGAAAATTAAGAAGACTAAAGTTTTGATGTAGTTTGATTTTATATATTTTGACGGAGATAGCAAAAAGGTTTCAAGCAAGATCCGCCACACATGGATGTCCTGCATTTCACAAACTTCTGTTGAGCTTTGGAAGAAAAAAAATTTTTTTTTTCTTGAACATAAAAAAAAAAATCATTTGAAAACCATTTAGTAAATGAGTTTTTTCCTTTTTTTTATTTTTTATTACTTTTTTATTTATTTTTTATTAAAGAAACTAAGGACAGAGGCCATCTTTTTCATTATAACACTGCTGCTCTTTTGTCTGAAGCATTAGTGTTTTTTTTTGTTTCTTTTGTTTTTTATAATTTGGCTATTAGTTCATCTACCATATTAAGTAAATTGCAGGCAAAGTTTTTCAAACAATTTCAATAGAAACACCCCTTTTTTCTTGAAAATACAGCAGTGTTTAAAAGGACATTTTCGCTTTCGTTGCAAATAAGGAAACTTCCCTTCTATGAACAGGAAAAAATATCTATAAACCTTGTAAACAGATCTGTATCATTTATAACATAAATAATCAAATGAACAACCCCGGGCCCCCCAAAAAATAATAATGTGGATCAATATAAACTAGAATGTTTCTAACATACTGTCCAGGCCAACCACCGTTTAGTGTAACTGATGCTCTGCAGGTTGCTTTTGCTGGGTTACGAAGTATCTCGTCAAAGAGTTCATCCCAATTATCCCATCCCTTTTCCTTCCCAAGAAAAGCACCCTCAGTCTGGCAGAAAGCATTTTTTAAAAAAATAAATCTACATTCATACAAGTGAGTCTTCATTTGAAGTCCAAGGAGCAGGCACTCTTCTGCCCACTGCATTGTGTGTAAAGGACCCAGTTTTCTTTTCAAATCAGCTAGAATGTTGACATTCGTCTTACAATCAGAGTGAAGTCTCCAGACTATGTAGTGGACTGCCTGGGGATGAAGAGGTAGCTGACTTGTTCGGTTCTATAGTAAGATGTATTCCACTATCGACAGCATTATTATTTTGATTGGGAGAGGGAGGTGGAGTAGAGTGACGTTTTGTGGGAGCATCATCTTCAGCATCTGTGTCATCAATGAGCGGAATATGAGGCTCGGAGTCGTCTTCTATTCTAAACTCTGGGTGTGTCATGAAATTGTGGATAGAGCTTCGTGATTCAGGCTTTTCCAATCCTTCATACAGAGAACTACGAAATGCATTCACCACTCGAATCTGTCAAAGTCACAGAGCAAAGGGAAAGAAAAAGGAAAAAAGAAAATATTTTAATAAGCATAGGAATAAAAGTGGTCTGGATATGGTTTGTATGTGATTTTGAATTCACAAATACTACAACAATGAGTCAAAACTGTGCAAAATGCAGTGGACTTGCAACACACTGTAAAAATAAACAGACATTTTAGTCAATATAAAAGAACACTGATGTATTTTTTTTGTGGTGGCGAACATAAAGTCATTACTTTCATACTGCATTTAGTGAAAAACTATAGAAAAAAAAAAATCAGTGCCAAAATATTTTACAAGTGCTAAAAACATTTAGATGCTTTTTATAAACAAATTGAGGAAAATAAATAAATATTGTCACAACAGGTAAACCAATTCTCATGCCAGGAATTAGGATACCAACTATGAAGCCAAGCATTATGTAAGCTGAATGGCACAATGAACTTGGAGCTGCAGAAAGTCATGCAGTAAAGCAAACAAACACACAACTGTGTAATAGATCTCACGAGTGTAAATATTCGAGTATATACCAAATCATTGAAAATCTGCTTATGATTTGTATAACTAGAAACAACCAAAGCAAAAAATAAAATAAAAATGGAAGCATAACTCATGAGCACTACAAGTGACAGACTACATGATCTAAAGGGTTTCAAAGAAAATGTGTTTTTCCCTTTTCACATAGAAAACCATAGCAGTATGTGGGAATCTGTTTAGATACCATTAGCAGCACCAACTGTTGTTCTACCAGACAACACCAAACAATGGTCAGTTTTGTATTCTTAGCTTTTTACACTACGCCCATTAAACTGAACAAATTGGCAGTGCAGCACAGAGACTATCTCCATGTTAAGTAATATGCAATGTTTTACAGAGGTCTTCCTTTGTTAAGCCTAAGACAGGATCAGCAACTCAATACTGTGCGTTACTTTAAACCTCATACAGCCTTACATATGCATTTATACACTTATTAGTGTATAGCAAAAATATGGAACTATTTGGATTTTTCTGCCACACTGGGAGCTTTAAATATACAGTATGATGTTCTGTAGACATAGATTGGCGGTCTAACATGTCTTACTGTCCATTGCCAATGGTTCAAATAGTTATTTTATAATGTATAAATGTGGATGAAAAAAAATAAATAAAAAAAAAAACACAACAGCACTATCCCCGTAAAGAGCATTAAAGAAAATATTCACTCTCCTCCCCTCCCAGAAGGGGGGAGGGAGAGGAAAAAAAGTAAGTGGCACTTTGAATGTGCGTTAAGTTTTTCATTTATATTCTGGTGTCCCCAGTATGAGAATGTTCAATATATGCTAAACAGAAGGTGGCAAATCACCTTGTTTTGCCAGATTATACATGTAATTAGATGCTCTTTACACTAGCTAACTTTACAAAACTGACTGATTCCCTAAAAAATCATTACCAATTCTATCATTTCTAAAGCATTTTACTTTTCGCTAAAGAAGATGCCCATATATGCTAGATGGTCAAGATACTAATTAAGCAGCATATGAGGAGCAAAAAAAAAAAGTTTAAGACCGTTAGAAATTTGCTTACATAAATGTGTACACAGCATAAAATAAGCCCTTTGAGAAAAATTTCAGATTGTAGTAAAAACCACAGTGGTTAAAACCTTTACCCTCTAATGTTTCTTGTTGGTGTCTTGCTCTTCATAGAAAACAATTCCTATCTTTGTAAAGCTCATGCCGATCAACATGAACCTGTCACCAGAGTAATCAAAATGGGGACAATAAAACCTGGCAGTGGTTCAAACCCTTTCCCACAAAAAAGTTTTGTCTGAAGTTGGACCTTAACAGAAAATTTCTCCACACAGGATTTTGAAAAATATTAAGTCAGAGGCAGTCTGCACAAAGACATTGTATTAAGCCAAAAGTGCAAAAACACTGTAACACTCTGCAGAGCTCAGTGAGTAGAGCTGTGACTAGAGGAGAGAGGGAGGGGGAGGGGGAGGCGAGACGAAACAAAAAATAAAAATAAAAAAATCACATGTACATAAGTATTCACAGCCTTTGCAAGGACACTCAAAATTGAGCTCAGGCACATCCTGTTTCCACCGATCACCCTTGAGAAGTTTCTACAACTTGGAGTCCACCTGTGGTAAATTCAGTTGATTTGATATGATTTGGAATGGCACACACCTGTCTATATAAGGTCCCACCAGTTAGCAATGCACATCAAAGCACAAACCAAGCCATGGAGTCCAAGGAATTGTTGGTAGACCAAGACCGGATTGTATCAAGGCACAGATCTGGGGGAAGGGTACAGAAAAATTTCCAATGAGAACAGTGGCCTCCATCATCTGTAAATGGAATAAGTTTGGAACCACCAAGACTCTTCCTAGAGCAGGTCGCATGTCCAAAGCGAGCGATCGGGGGAGAAGGGCCTTAGTTAGGGAGGTGACCAAGAACCTGATAGTCACCCTGACAGAGCGCCAGCATTTCTCTGTGGAGAAAGAACGACCATCTCTGTAGCACTCCACTAATCAGGCCTGTATGGCAGAGTGGCCAGACAGAAGCCACTCCTCAGTAAAAAGGCAAAATGACAGCCTGCCTGGAGTTTGCCAAAAGGCACCTGAAGGACTCAGACCATGAGAAACAAAATTCTCTGGTCTGATGAAACAAAGATTGAACTCTTTGGCCTGAATGGCAAGCATATCTGGAGGAAATCAGGCACTGCTCATTACCTGGCCATTACTGTAGATCCTACAGTGAAGCATGGTGGTGGCAGCATCATGCTGTCGGGATGTTTTTCATAATCAGAAAATGGAAGACTAGTCAGGATCAAGGGTTTAGATGAATGTAGCAATGTACAGAAACATCCTTGAAGAAAACCTGCTCCAGAGTGACTGGGGTGAAGGTTCATATTCCAACAGGACAATGACCCTAAGCACACAGCCAAGATAACAAAAGGAGTGGCTACGGGATAACACTATGAATGTCCTTGTGTCCCAGCCAGAGCCCAGATTTGAACCTGATTGAACATCTCTGGAGAGATCTGAAAATGGCTGTGCATCGAAGCTCCCCATCCAACCTGATGGAGCTTGAGAGGTCCTGCAAAGAAGAATGGGAGAAACTGCCCAAAAATAGGTGTACCAGGCTTGTAGCATCATACTCAAAGACTTGAGGCTGTAATTGGTGCCAAAGGTGCTTCAAAAGTATTGAGCAAAGGCTGTGAATACTTATGTACATATAATTATTCATTTTTAATACATTTGCAAAGATTTCAAACAAACTTCTTTCACGGTGTCATCATGTGGTATGGTTTGTAGAATTCTATGGAAAATAATCGATTTAATTCATTTTGGAATAAGGCTGTAACAAAGCGTAGAAAAAGTTAAGCGCTGCGAATACTTTCCGGATGCATTGTGTCTTGGAACTCTCAGGGACTTTTATGGTAAAAATCTCTCCATGACTTCAAGTGCTTCACAACTCCTGGGGCCCTTTCATAGCTACAGTGGCAGATGACTAAACCCTTTGTCTACCTGAAACTAAAATATCAGAACCAACCTAAATTGGTTCTAAAAGGCAGTAAGTTTACCTTAACCACTTGCCGACCATGTAACACACACATATACATCGGCAGAATGCCTCGTGTGGGCAAAGCAAAGTACCTGTACGTTGCTTTAAAAATCCCGCTGCGCAGGTGCCCGTGGGACCCGCTGACTCGACATCCGCCGGTGTGTCACGGAGCGGCAGAATGGGGAGAGGCCTTTGTAAACAAGGCTTTTCCCTGTTCTGTCTAGTGACAGGACACAGATTTACTGCTTCCCTGTGACCGGGAGCAGTGATCAATGTCATGTCACTGGTAGCCCAGCCCCCACACAGTTAGAATAACACCCTAGGACACACTTAACCCCTTCCTCGCCCTTTAGTGGTTAACCCCTTCTCTGCCAGTGTCATTTACACATTAATCAGTGCATTTTTATAGCACTGATCGCTGTATAAATGACAATGGTTCCAAAGTGGTGTCAAAAGTGTCCGATGTGTTCACCATAATGTCGCAGTCACGATAAAAAAAAAAACGCAGATTGCCGCCATTACTAATAAAATAAAAATGCCATAAAACTATCCCCTATTTTGTAGACGATATAACTTTTGCGCAAAACAATATACGCTTATTGCGAATTTTTACCAAAAAATAGGATTTTTATAACAGCTTACCTGTAAAATCCTTTTCTTGGAGTACACCACGGGACACAGAGCTAGTCATTACATAATGGGTTAAGGGTCACCAGCGGTGATTGGACACTGGCACAACCAATGGAAGACAGTTCCCCTCCATATAACCCCTCCCATCAGGGAAGTACCTCAGTTTTGTAGCAAAGCAGTAAGGTTCCCATAAGAAGGGGGGGACCTCTGTGTCCCGTGGTGTACTCCAAGAAAAGGATTTTACAGGTAAGCTGTTATAAAAATCCTATTTTCTTTATCGTACACCACGGGACACAGAGCTAGTCATTACATAATGGGACGTCCCAGAGCAATGCTCATATGAAGGGGGGGAGACACAGATCAAAACAGGCCGCTTGCGGACCAGAAGCCCTATACTGCTGCCTGCAGCACACTTCGCCCAAAGGCGGAATCCTCATGTCCTTTCACATCTATTTGATAGAATTTGGAAAATGTATGGACTGAAGACCAAGTTGCAGCTTTACAGATCTGAGCCATCGAAGCCTGGTGGTGCACTGCCCATGAAGCACCTATCGCCCTGGTAGAGTGCGCCTTAACAGGAAAAGGAGGAGTCCTGTTCTTTAAACCATAAGCTTGAATAATTACTTGTCTAATCCACCTGGAAATGGTGGATTTTGATACCGCTTGGCCCTTCTTGGGCCCATCTGGTAAAATAAACAAAACATCTGTTTTACGTATCTGAGCGGTTGCTTGCAGATACACCTTTACCGCTCTCACTAGATCTAGAGAGTGTAATAATTTTTCCCCCGCCGTCCGCGGGTTTGGAAAAAAGGAAGGCAGAACAATGTCTTGATTCAAGTGAAAAGCCGACACCACCTTAGGTAGAAAAGCCGGATGGGGTCGTAGTACGATTTTGTCCTTGTGACAAATTAGATAAGGCTCTTTACAAGAAAGAGCTGCTAGCTCTGATACTCTCCTAGCAGAAGCTACAGCAATCAGAAAGGCCAACTTCCTACTCAATATAATTAAAGGAATATGGCGAATAGGTTCAAAAGGTTGCTTTTGCAACACTGACAATACCAAATTCAAATCCCATGGACACAAGGGAGTCCTAACTGGAGGATTTATCCTCAGTACCCCCTTAATGAATGTCCGAACTAGGGAGTGAGATGCCAATGGTCTCTGAAAGAAGACTGATAGAGCCGATATTTGCCCTTTGATGGTGCTAAGGGCTAATTTCATATCCACTCCTAACTGGCAAAAAGCAAGAATCCTAATTATTTCATATTTCTGAGGATTCCAACATCTGGATTCACACCAGGAAACGTATGCTCTCCAGACTCTATGATAGATGAGTCTGGAGGCTGGCTTTCTAGCATTAATGAGCGTAGAAAGAGCCGGACCAGAGACCCCTCTCTTTTTAAAAATGTGGGTCTCAGCAGCCAGGCCGTCAACTTTAGCCTTTGTAAGGAAGGGTGGAATACTGGACCCTGTGACAGCAGGTCGTGTCGAAGTGGAAACTTCCAGGGCCTTCCTATCGCCATTTTTACAATCTCGGCGTACCAAGGCCTCCTGGGCCAGTTTGGGGCCACTAGGATTACTGGTATTCCCTCCTCCTTGATCCTGCGAAGCAGTCTTTGTAGAAGAGGGATCGGAGGGAATGCATAGATCAGTGAGAACTGATTCCATGGAGTTATTAGAGCGTCTGTATTATTAGAGCGTCTGTCCCGTAGGCTAGAAGATCTCTCGTTCTGGACACAAAGTTGTCCAATTTCTTGTTGAACCTGGCAGCTAGCAGGTCTACATCTGGGTTTCCCCATCTCAGACATATGGCCTGAAAGATCTCGGGGTGAAGAGACCACTCCCTGGTAGCAGCTGCTGACGACTCAGGTAGTCTGCTTGCCAATTTTCCATCCCTGGAATGAAGATTGCAGAAAGGCAAGGTACATGCTCTTCTGCCCATGCCAGGATCCGGTTCACCCCTCTTTGGGCTGCCCGACTGCGGGTGCCTCCTTGGTGATTGATGTAAGCTACTGCAGTAGCATTGTCGGATTGAACCCGAACTGGGTAGCCCTGTAACCTGTATGTCCAGGTTTTGAGGGCTAGATATACCGCCCGGATCTCTAGCACATTGATGGGCAGGATCCCCTGAGTCTTGGCCCAGGTTCCCTGGGTAGAAGCCTCCTCGAATACTGCACCCCAGCCCGATAGGCTGGCATCCCTAGATACCACCTTCCAGGCCACTGGGAGGAAGGACTTTCCCTTCCGTAAATTCCTGGCTTCTAGCCACCAATCGAAGCTGTGGCGTACTTGTGAGGACAGGCGCATGGGTATATCCAGAGCTTGGCTCTTCCTGTTCCAGGAAGCTAAAATATTGCCTTGAAGTAGTCTCGAATGAAACTGGGCGTAAGGGACCGCCTCGAAGGAGGCTACCATCTTTCCCAATAGTCTCATGCAAAGGCGAATAGACGGCCTCTTGTTTGCTTTGACCTTGTGGATCAGGTCTTTCAGAGACTGTATCTTCGTTTCTGGCAGGTATACCCCGTTTTGGGCTGTATCTATGATCATGCCCAGGTACCCTATCCTTCTTTGGGCCTGGAGAGAGGATTTTTGTAAATTTATAATCCATCCTAAATGCTCCAGGTATCCTACTGTAGTGTGTACAGCGTGACCCAATCCGTCCTTTGACTGATCTATTACTAGTAGATCGTCCAGATAGGCTGTTACCGCAATGCCCCGTGTTCTTAGGTTTGCCAACAGAGGAGCTAGCACCTTTGTGAATACTATGGGCGCGGTGGCTACACCAAACGGCAGAGCCACAAATTGAAAGTGGCGATCTTCTACCGCAAACCTTAGGAATCTTTGGTGAGCGGGGAGAATGGGTATGTGTAAATGTGCGTCCTTGATATCTATGGGCGCCATGAATTTTCCGCCCTTTAAAGTGGCGGCCACGGATCGGATCGTTTCCATTCGAAAATGGCGATCGTTCAGGAACCGATTTAGGGATTTTAGATCCAGGATGGGTCTGACATCTCCCTTTGGCTTTGGAATCACAAAGAGGTTTGAGTAAAAACCTGAACCTCGCTCTTTTTGGGGTACGTCTGTAACTACCCCTTGAGCCATTAAGTGATTCAAACCTTTGAAGAAGGATTCTCTTTTTTGTGGATCCTTGGAGAGTCTTGAACCTCGGAATTGAGAAGATGGGATCTCTCGAAATTCCAGTTTGTACCCTGAGGATATTGTGGATACTACCCAATTGTCCTGGATTTCTGACCACCAAGTCGCTCAGAACTGACAAAGCCTTCCTCCCACTCGGCCGAGCGGGGGCGCCCCTTCACTGAGAGGCTTTGGGGGCTTGCTTATTAGCTCTTGCACCCCACGGCTTCTTGTTCTTCTGAGCTTGCCCCTTGGCTTTTGTGGGCGGCTAAAACAGGCCGCCGCCACTGGTTGGAGTCAGATTTCCCGGGAGCTGGGGAGAGAGCGTTTAAAACAAGATCTCTTGTTTTTCTTTCTCTCAGGTAAAAGTCGTTTTACCACTTGATCTTCTGTATATATTTTTCTAAATCTTCCCCAAATAGGCGTTCGCCATGGAACGGGAACTTGCCAACAGCTTTTTGCATGGGGTCTCCGCTGACCAATGCTTAAGCCAAAGTACTCTGCGCATCTGTACCAGCTGGAGTGTAAGGCGTGATGCCTGTATGATAGAATCTCTCATGGCATCCACTGTGAAGCATAAGGCTTTAGGCAAACTTTCCCAATTTCTAGCCTGCTCTGAAGGCAGTTCCTTCAGCCCCTGCTTTACCTGTTGGCTGATGACCTGACCCATACCGACTGCTGCTACTGCAGGTTGGGTAATTGAGCCGGCCAAAAGGAAGGAGGATTTCAACTTCCTCTCAGAAGGATCTTTTAAACCCTTGTACATTATCCACCGGACATGTCAGGTTTTTATTTACACAAGAAATAGCCGCAACTACCGCAGGCAGGCTCCATTTCTTTAAAAAAAAAAATTCCCCCATAGGATAAAGAATGTTAAACCTTTTTGGAGGTGAGAAACGCTTATCTGGATGTTGCCAGTTTGCGTATATTAGATCCTCTAGTAACGGATGAACCGGGAAGGAGCATGCACCTTGCAGGGATCTTAATGACCCTAGGGAGGAGACAGGTAATTCCGTTACCTCCGCAGAGGTTAACTTAAATGCACTGCTATAGCATTGTACCTGTGACCTTAAAATCTGGCTCCTCATCCTCTGCTGATGTAGCCTCCTCCTCCTCATCCTCCTCCCTCAGGTACTTCTGAAGGGAGGTCCAATACTGGAAGAGACCTGCTTCGCTTATTGTCCCTTTTTAGAGGACTTAGCGATTAAGGTAGCAATTTTTTCCTCCAGATTATTTAGGGCAGCTGATAAAGTGTCCTCAGTGACATATACAGGCCCAGGCTTCACTGGGGAAGCCGCCATACCTGACAGAGGTAATGGCTCATCCTGAACAGGTGCATTTAGCAACACAGGAGAGAAAGGTACCGAGTCAGCACAGTTAGAGCCTCCTCTCAGGCGGTGGTGCTTTCTTATCTCTTTTTGTCCGTATTACTTCCCCTGGAAGGCTTACTGTTTAGACAAAATACAAGGTACCTAAATGCATATACTACCGTGTTCAGTTTAGCAAATACATTAAGTATGCAACTTTTAACACATAACTATGCATAACATGGATGTCTTCTAGGAAGTACCCAATCCAACCACATGGAGTCTTACGTCCCTGTATAGCTGCTGTGTTTCTCTGCCAGGAATAAGAGAACTAACGAGCTTGCTTGCTGCTGCAGTGCTTCTCACACTGACAGTCTTTTAAATTTGGCGCCGTTTCTGTGCCTGCGCGCGCCACGTGCCCGCGCACGCCTTCGCCCCCCCCTCCGATAAAGCGCGGCCCTTAGCGCTATGGCAGTGGCCATAGTGAGAGAGGACTCTCATCAGCCCTTGTTCCCACTTACCTGCATCTGCAGGTGTCTGGTCGGCCACCGAAAGGAGGATCGGGGTGCCCCAGCAAGCTCAGCAGCGGAGGTGACGAGCAGTGTACTTCGCCGAAGCCGACACTGAACAGAGTGAGGTGAGTATATTCAGCTCTTTACTCCCCCCCCAGTGGTGGAAAAAAAGAAGACATCCACTTTTTGAAAAAGGTCCCAACCTAGTTATGGACCTTCTAATCTCACCTTATCCACGCCGCAGGTTTTTCTGCTGAAAGATTTCAGACAGATACCAAACTTCACCCTTCACGGTGGGCTATGTGTGCCAACCTTCAGGGATATGGGTTCCTATTTAAAGGATACCTCTCCCCTGGGCCTTGTACAAGACTCTTACCAGGACTTTATAGCGAAATAGCGAAAGTGCTGGATCTTAGAGCCCAGTCCTCCGAAGAGAGACATTACAGGCGACGCCTCATGGATGAGGCCCGGATCCCATCCAGATTCAGCTCATTTGTAGGCGTCTTGGATGGATCCGAAAGCATAGCTCTTTTACCCCCAGAGGGTCTCTTTGGTAGAGCTTTCCTTTAGCACCTCCTAACGCGTCCAACACCTTTCGACACTGGCGAAAAAACTGAGGTACTTCCCTGATGGGAGGGGTTATATGGAGGGGAACTGTCTTCCATTGGTTGTGCCAGTGTCCAATCACCGCTGGTGACCCTTAACCCATTATGTAATGACTAGCTCTGTGTCCCGTGGTGTACGATAAAGAAATATGAATACATATCGGCCTAAACTGAGGAAAACCTTTTTTTATATTTTTGGGGATATTTATTATAGCAAAAAGTAAAAAATAGTTTTTTTTCAAAATTGACGCTCCTTTTTGTTTATAGCGCAAAAAATAAAAAACCGCAGAGATGATCAAATACCACCAAAAGAAAGCTCTATTTGTGGTAAAAAAAAGGACGTCAATTTTGTTTGGGTACCACATCGCACGTCCACGCAATTGTCAGTTAAAGCAATGCAGTGCCGAATCACAAAAAGTACTCTGGTCAGAAAGGGGGGGGGGGGGGGGGGGAAATTCTTCCGGGGCTGAAGTGGTTAATGCATTCTATGCATTAAGCTAAAAAAACTTTCTGCAAGTCATGTTTTGTGAGGGGTCAATTACTTATTTCACTCATTAAAATGCAAATCAATTTATAACTTTAATTGGATTTTGTTATTCTGTCTCTCACTGGTAAAATAAACCTACCGTTAAAATTAGACGGATAATTTTTTTGTCAGTGCGCAAACGTACAAAATCAGCAGGGGATCAAAAAAAATTCCCTCACTAAGTGAGCAAAAAAATAACAAAATATATGGACTTTATAGGCACAAGATTACAAATATATAAAATTTAATTCCACCATTATTAGTACACATTTCAAAATCTTGAAATCTGTGAACAATGACAATGCATAAAAAGTACCCTTAGTAGGATGTGTTATATACTATTACATATTCCCATGCCTGCTGACTAAGGCTACTTTCACACTGGAGGCGTTTTACAGGCGTCTTGGCGCTAAAAATAGCGCCTGAAAAACACCTGTAAACTGCCTCTTCTGCAGCCTCAGTGTGAAAGCCTGAGTGTTTTTACACTGGGGCGGTGCACTTGCAGGATGGGGGAAAAAAAGTCCTGCAAGCAGCATCTTCGGGGCAGTGCAGGAGCGGTGTTATACAGCACTCCTAAACCGCCCCTGCCATTGAGAACAATGGACACAGCTGCAAAAGCGATTCGGCAGCGGCGCTTTAAACCCTTTCCTCGGCCGCTAGTGAGGATTAAAAGCGCCCCACTAGTGTCCGAAAAGCACCGCTATAACAGTGGTAAAGCTACGCTAAAATTAGCGGCGCTTTACTGCTAATGCCCCTCCGCCCCAGTGTGAAAGCAGCCTTAAGGTAGCATATACAGTGCCTTGAAGCCTTGAAAAAGTATTCATACCCCTTAAAATTTTCCACATTTTGTCATGTTACAACTAAAAACGTAAATGTGTTTTATTGGGATTTTATGTGATAGACCAACACAAAGTGGCACATAATTGTATAGTGGAAGGAAAATGATACATGGTTTTCAGAAAGCTTTTACAAAGAAATATGTGAAAAGTGTGTCATGCATTTGTATTCAAATACTTTGTAGAACCACCCTTTACTGCAATTACCATTAAAGTCTTTTTGAGTATGTCTCTACCAGCTTTGTACATCTAGGAGAGTGAAATTTTTGCCCATTATTTTTTGCAAAATAGCTCAAGCTCTGTCAGATTGGATGGAGAGCGTCAGAACAGCAATTTTCAAGTCTTGCCACAGATTCTCAATTGGATTTAGGTCTGGACTTTGACTGGGCCATTCTAACACATGGATATGCTTTGACCTACCATTCCATTTGTAGCTCTGGCTGTATGTTTAGGGTCATTGTCCTGCTGGAAGGTGAACCTCCACCCCAATCTCAAAACTTTTGCAGACTAAAGCCGTGTACACACGATGGACTGTTTTCATCAGACAAACCGATCGTGTATGGGCCCCATCGGTTTTACATTTATCCGATGGTTAAAAAACCGATAGCAAATTACTATCGTCTGTGGGGAACTCAATCGGATAAAAACCCCACGCATGCTCAGAATCAAGTCGACGCATGCTCAGAAGCATTGAACTTAATTTTTCTCGGCTCATCAGAGTGTTTTACGTCACCGCATTTGGAACGGTCGGTTTTTTGACTGATGGTGTGTGGGCAAGACTGATTGAAGTCAGCTTCATCGGTTTTCCAATGGAAAAATTCATCGGTTTAAAAACCATAGGAAATCCGATCGTGTGTACAGGGCTTAACAGGTTTGGAAAACCATTTACCATTTTCCTTCTACTTCACAATTATGTGCCACTTTGCATTGGTCTACCACATAAAACCCATTTATGTATTTGGTTGCAACATGACAAAATGTGGAAAATTTCAAGGGGTATGAATACCTTTTCATGGCACTTTTTCCTGCTATAGATGGCTTGACCCATTTCGTGGAAACCGCTTCTTTGGGTGCTGGGTAGCTAAAACGTTTGAAGAATCAGATGCATCTGTGGTTTGGAAGCACATGGCAGGGCAAATAAAGGAATCAACCCATAAATCACGGCCCACAACCAGATAGAGTGCCACTTGTAGAAATATTTATAAAGACCTGGGTCATTTCAGGGCCAAAATCTGAAGGCTCACTCAATTGGCAAGTGCGGTGCATGCCCAACTACTAATAGTAGGTATGTGGGTCACGGCATTATATTATTCCATCGAGGGCCAACAAAGGTCGATAAGTCTTATGCAAATCCATCACCGGCAAGGCCCCTAGATTGTCCTCAATATCCAAACTTTATAGTTGGTCACTGAAAATGGTAGAGAAAGTTCTGCCCTGTATTTCCACCAGAGAGCACCACCCAACTATAGAATTGGATATTGAGTATTTTTTTGGCTCCCCCTACCAATTGAGTAAGCCTTCAAATTTTGATCCTAGATTGACCGAGATCTTTATAAATACTTATACAACAGCACCCTATCTGGTTGTAGGCCATGATTTATGGGTGGATTCCTTTATTTGCTTTGCCATATTCTTACAAACCATAGATGCATCCGATTCTTCAGACGCACCCAAAAAAAGCTCCTGAAGAAGCGGTATCCATGAAACAGCTCGAGCCATCTATAGCAGGAAAAACGATATGCTACCTTAAGCCAGCAGGCATGGGTATATGTAATAGTGTATACCATGTCCTACTAAGGGTGCTTTTTTATGCATGGTAATTGTTCACAGATTTCAGGGTTTTTAAATGTGTTCTAATAAAAGGTGTAATTTAATTTGATATATTTGTATTCTTGTGCCTATAAAGTCCATAGTTTTTGTTAAAATTTTATTTCTCATAAGTAGAATGTGGCGCATTTTATAAATCCTTTTTGGGTCTTTGCATTACCACCTGGCAAGCACCCACATGTTCTCCTTATAACACTGACTTATGTTGAAGTGCTCTAAATAGTACATATAACCATTGTCTGAAGGATGCTGCACACCAAGGTATTGCACAATATATATATACTCGAGTATAAGCCGGCCCGAATATAAGCCGAGGCATCACAAAAAACTGGGAAAACGTATTGACTCGAGTATAAGCCTAGGGTGTCCATCTGCGTGCCTCACTGTGCCCATGACTAGACTGACGTTTAACATGGAGTCTATGGAAGGGGTGCCCGGCTTTGAAAAATCGGTGCTCCCCGGCCGTAGGTAGAGGAAGAGTGGGGCTACATGTGTGCCAAGTTTTGGGTCCAGGGGACCTACAACCGGCCGATACAGGGTCCCCAAAGTCACCGGAGAAATGACCGTTTAACATGGAGTCTATGGAATGGTTGCCCGGCTTTGAAAAATCGGTGCTCCCAGGACAACAAACCTACGGTCGGCCGGTACCGGGTCCCCAAATTCCGGGAGATCAGGCGCAAAAAGGTGACTCGAGTATAAGCCGAGGGGGGCATGTTCAGCACTTATACTCGTGTATATACATTATAATATATATTTCTAATATTAAAAAAAGTGTCACATTTTGAGGCGAGTCAGCTACCTGGGTGTTGGGTACATCCAGTCTTTAAGCCCTGGTTCACATTCATGCGATTTGACATGCCAAATCGGCAGCAATGGCACCGGCCTAATCTGTGCGATGCCCCACCGATTTCAAAAGCAGTTTCTGTACTACATTTTGTGATTTCTGGGTGTGATTTCATTGACATCTGTGCAAAAACCCACAGATGTCTATGAAATCGCAGCCAAAATCAGGACGGACATGTGGGAGTAAAATCGTGTGAGATCAGCTGAACTCGCACGGCTTCATTCCTGCAGCTCAGTGTGAACCTGGGCTTAATGGTGTTTTTCAGGAGCGAATTAAAGCTATTCTCTTTACAGAAACATTTTGAAAATGGTTAGAGTATCAGTTCATGTTTAGTATTTGTAGAAATTTATTCGCATAAAAACTGATCTTCTGGAACTTTGGTAACTGATTTTCATCATTTATGATCATGGATGTACTTTCTTTTGTAGGCACCGATTTACCAGATAATATTATAGAGCTAAAAACTATTAGGGCTTTTTATGGCTAGTAAGCTTTAGGACAGGAGGAAATCAGATTCAGTGAGGATGGGACAGCATTGCTTTATATCTCAGACTTTTGTTCTATGATTTTATTATTTAGCTGTAGAAAGTATATGGGCTATTATGTACAATTTGGTACCCCTGATTTTTTTCCATAAATAGTCAAGGAATTCCATTTCCAAGTCAAGCTTATTAATTTACTTGTTCTTTTTGGATCTCGCTGCACTTGCAAGCCCTGCACTGATAAGACTAGTTTTTGGGAAACCAGACCTAAAATGGAAGCTACCACTATAAGGACAGAAGTAAATGTCCGACTGCCAATGCCAAAGGGGAGGAATGCTGAGCTACGTACTCCTTAAAAGAGGAAAAACGCATGTGGAACTAATTAGTATGGTGTTAAGAAATGTTTATAAATATACATTTGTCGTCAAACCTATCACGGTTCACTACAATTTCAACAAAAAAAGCCATTCCTAAGACAGACCTGCATAAAAGTACAAAAAGGAAAATCTGTGTGCCATGGATGTAAGGATATAGACAACCAAAACAAATATTCACAACACTAGGCATATACTCGAAAATTTACCAACACTGCCACCTTGCATATATACAAGAACATCAATATAAAACAAATAACTGATGAAGCAAGATCTATAAATTAAACGTGCAGGATATCAGACTTTAAGCTTGCATTTGCTAATAATCAAACCAGTCCATTAGCCCTCTAAAAATAAACACACAGGGTGTATTATCCTTGTGAAGGGAAAGCTTTATGAACAGCCTGAACAATGAGATTACTGAGGAGAAAATGAGAAAGGTTAGGTGTGTGGATTAGGATGTGTTAATTTCATGCACTTAGGAACACACACTCACACCCCACAGTAGTAGAAGCGGTAGAGGAGGAAAACACTACATGTGTAGGGGTAGAAATATTTGTTACATCATGATGCTGGCTGGCGATGGAGGGTTGCCGCCTTAAAGCCCCCTGAATGGAACTTCCACTTTGGAAAGCATTCACTACATCCATCTGCAAGGAATCAGAGATTGTGACAGCTTGCTCAGCAAGAGAGAGAGAGAACAAGAGAAAGGACCATCCCATCTACAACAAATAAAAAAAAAAGCAAAAAAAAGAGAAAGGCACTTTTATAGAGTAGCTAATAAAAGCAAATTGAAGAAAGCTTAAAAGAAGATCAAGAGAAACTAAGATTCTTTCAAGCGTATTTAGGGAAAATACAAAGAAGGTAGAGAGCTCACGCACACCATTCTGAATCAGCCACCTAAACTTAGTTAGCGCTAAAAAATGAGCTATGACTTTAAATATATTCCCTTAACCCATATAAAGTGCTTGCCTTATTCAAGACCATACCTGAGTCTGAATTCTGTTTAGGCCCCTAAACCATAAGATCTGACCACGGCGTAACTCCCTCTCTGCATGATCAATCTCCTCTGCATCTTCAGCAAGCTCTTCTTCTGGAATTTCATCCTTATGTGTCCCATGACCTGCCTCTTTGAGGAACTTCAAACGACTCGTTGGTATTGTGGTTACCAGCTAAACAAAGACAAAAAATAGGTTTAAGAAAACTGCAAGTTTATCAATTGGCAAAAACAGCTTTACCCAAGTTCACATAATAGTATTTTTTTTCGGAAAACATCTTCAACAATCCTAAATTCTAAGCTTGTATACACATGTGCAAACATTAAAAAGTAATATAATCTGAAATGCGCCAAAAATGAAATAAGCCATAAAGCATGCGTAAAGTGTAAAAAGTTAATACAACATGCATTTTTAAAAGTTACCTTTCGTTTATCTCTAATGCTTTGACTTTTTTTTTGGTCAAACTAAGAATCAAATATTAAAATACAACCTGTGCACAATCTAATAATAAAGAAAATTCTCAAGGCAAAACATGGTTGTGGAGAACACATACTGACAGCAAGAAAAAATGGTTTTTAGATTGGGCAGGGAAGGCCCTGCCTAGCTTCAACAGAATATGCAAAAATCTCAAAACCAATTAAAAAATAAAAAGTTACCTGGCCCCAAAGTAATGTTCCCATACCCAGGAAAACGGACCATAGCCACTGATCTACTGTCAATTCTGTACAACTAAAAGGTTTGCCGCCAAACTGAACAATCACGATCTACAAAAGGGATAAGAAAAATAGTTAACATTATTATAGACGAAAAATACTTCTACAAATACACAAATTGGGTAAAAGCAATTATTTTAAAACACAGGCATTTTAGAAGTGCAAATGCATGATATTCATACAAGTACTGGTATTGCAAAAAAAAAAAAAAAGAATTTAAAAACCTCATGTTAAATTTAGAGTCAAGTGATAAGGTTCAGTACTTCCACAAAAAAAAAATCAAATGAGGCCATCAGCTGCACTATAGGTACAGCGGCTACCTGGGATGCTGGCATTTGTTCATCCCTGAGGAAAGAACATAGTTACAAATCTTCTCTCCACCTCTAAGTCTCCTCCCGTAGGGATATAAAAAAGTAAGCTAGGAAAGGAGGATTTAGGAAAATACAAAAACATGTAACCTCTGATCAAAAGAATGTTTCTTGCAGGGTTGCCTACAATAATGAGGAAAAATAAAAAAAAATGCTCTTGTAGACTTGGAATTTTATTACATACAGACATATTGTTTACAGTTTAAAACCCAAAACATGGTTCACTTACCTGTATTATGAATGTACCTAATACAATGCTGCAGAATATGATATTGTTAAATATCCCTTCAAACACATTTCTTTCTCCATGAATCTTCCTGGCATTAATTTCATTGAAAAGCTGCATCATAACGAAGGTGTTGAACACAATGGTATAATGCTGTGATGGAGGTGCATGGAGGGGAGCGTTTCTACCACTGTCGATATCAAAAAGTTTCTCGCCTGTTAAAAAGAAATCACATACTTATCCAAAATTACTGTCTCCCTGTGAAACGATAACTTTGAATCACTTATCTTAAGTTTCGGACACACAATGAGATTATCAGACAAATGATCATCCGTTTTTGTTGCATGCTAGTCCATCGAAAATGAAGTTTACTAAAGTTATGAAAATCCTTGTACGACAGAATACAACTTGGGAAGTGATGTAATGTAATGTAATACAATTTTTTTCGGATGAAAATCGTATGAGAATCATTTCGTGATTGCCCCTTCGGATATTGTTGGATGAACTGTGATCGGTTCTCGAAAGCTGTGTACCAACGTTCAGATTATCGCATAATTGATGCAAAAGCGATTTTTGTCATCTTCTGATCGTGTGTGCTAGGCATACTAGGGTTCTAAAAATAATTAGAGTTTGATACATTTCCTAAAGAATCATCTGAAATGTTCACTGTAAAGCTTTATATGCCAAGTGTGAGCATACAAAAATGTTAGCAGCTAGCTGTGCAAGACTACATTAACGAGATGATAAAGAGCAGAAAAAGGAGACTCTTTTCTGACCATAAGTATAACAACCAACACCTAGGGCTTCATTAGGCTACAAGTAAAGGATACATAGAGAAACATTTTAATGACTTGATATGGAGATATTAGGTCTGGAAGTAGTTCTTGCTCTGTTAGGTTGGGCTGCTTGCAGGTCATCTCATTTAACTTCTATTAACCACTTCTGGACCAGGCCTATTTCTAACATTCGTTTACAAGTTAAAAACCAATGTTTTTTGCTAGAAAATTACTTAGAACCCCCAAACATTATATATTTTTTATAGCAGAAACCCTAAAGAATAAAATTAAGCTCTTTGCATACTATATGTCGCACTGTATTTGAGCAGCGTTCTTACAAACTTAATTATTTTGGAAAAAATATTCTTGAATTAAATAACACACTAAAGTTAGCCCAATTTTGTAGAATGTGAAATATGTTACGCCGAGTAAATGGATACCAAACATGTCACGCTTTAAAATTGTGCACGCTCATGGAATGGCGACAAACTACAGTACTTAATCTCCATAGGCGACCCTGTTTAGTGTTACAGGGGATGCCTTATGCTAGAATTATTGCTCTCGCTCCAACGTTCGCGGCAATACCTCACATGTGTGGTTTAAACACGGTTTACATATGTGGGCGCGACTTGCGTATGTGTTCGCTTCTGCGTGCAAGCTCGGAGGGACAGCAAACTTTATATATTTATTAAAAAGACCTCAGATCACACATTTACACTTAAAAGCAAAAAAAAAAAAAAAGGGCTAGAAGTGACGTTTTGATGTTGTACCGGTCCTCGAAGGGCATAGAGTCGAGTGGGGGCAATCTTGCCCTCACTTGACTTCCTGTCCATCAGATCAGAAGGTCGGATCTTTTTCACCGCTACCGACGTCTCAGGTAAGTGGGTAAAACGACCGGCCGCCCATAAAAGTGATCTTGTGGTGAAATTGCCACCACTTTTATCCAAAAAAGGATCAGCCACTTTGTAAAAATATACCAGGGTTATGGCAGCTATCTGATACCATAACCCTGGTATACAACGTCAAAGTCATAGGGAGTCTCTTCTGTGGGTCTTTTGGGACAGCAGTTGTGCTAGGCTAGCAGTTTGCCCTTACTTGTCAAAATCATTTGTTGATAGGGTTGTATTTTCCATTGATGTCCTTCCCCTCTCCACTGTTTATTACTGGGGGCTTTCAGCATGGCATCCTCTTGTCATCTGAGGAGGTTGCCTATGCTGGGAGCTCCTGGAGGGGACCCTGTTTTTTGCCAACAGTAAATGTAATTTCTTTTTTTTTTTCCCACTCAGGAATACAGTTTCCTTGCTCCAGCTGAAATACCAGTCGCTAACTCCTTTATCTAGCTGTTTTTCTGTCTGCTTGCCAAGATAAGCAGTACGCACCCGAACAAGACCCTCTCTAACATTTAAGGTAAGCTACATGCTGGTACGCTTATGCATTTCAGCCTTGTGCCTCAGAAGTCGTCCATGCAGACATCAAGGCGACAAAAAGAAACCCATGAAGGCCCCAACCAGGGCAGACCATCCAGATCAGGATACCATGCAAGCGGCAAGGGTTCATCCGTGAAAAGATAGTTATTCACATTCACCAACTCTCAATTCGCCGAGCATGCGGGGCCATCCCATTACCAGCCCAATTGGTCTGCAAAGGCTGTTTTGGCCTAGGTTTCCACTATCGCAACCTGAAAGTCGTGTGATTTGTGCCACAATTTTGATGCGACGTGAAGCAATGCATGCGTATTCTTGAGGTCTATGGACCTCAAATCGCATCAGTGATATTAAAATAGTGCAAGGACTGCTTTGAAGATGCAGATATAAACGGTACTCATTGGAAATCATGGGGTAAGACTTGTCAAGTTGCATGACAAGTCGCACTAGTGGAAACCAAGCCTTAAGAGTCTATGCAGCATTCAGTGTTAACAGGTAGCGGACCTATATAAAAAGATGGGCAAGGGTTCTCAGAATGAGAAACAGCAGTTCCATTGCAGCAATTAGCTCAACCTCCTCCAGAGAAGTCCATCGTCAAGAGAATCCTCTCACCATGCAGCAAGTAGTGGGCCAACTGAGGATACAGCCCTCGGACTTCAACTTTTTCCAAGTTCAGCCCTACGTTCAGGCTGTAAAGCCAGCTATTGGCTGGGAGGAAGCAGACACTACATCTGAAAAGTCAAAGATGTACAGGTCCTTCTCAAAAAATTAGCATATTGTGATAAAGTTCATTATTTTCTGTAATGTACTGATAAACATTAGACTTTCATATATTTTAGATTCATTACACACAACTGAAGTAGTTCAAGCCTTTTCTTGTTTTAATATTGATGATTTTGGCATACAGCTCATGAAAACCCCAAAATCCTATCTCAAAAAATTAGCATATTTCATCCGACCAATAAAAGAAAAGTGTTTTTAATACAAAAAAAGTCAACCTTCAAATAATTATGTTCAGTTATGCACTCAATACTTGGTCGGGAATCCTTTTGCAGAAATGACTGCTTCAATGCGGCGTGGCATGGAGGCAACCAGCCTGTGGCACTGCTGAGGTGTTATGGAGGCCCAGGATGCTTCGATAGCGGCCTTAAGCTCATCCAGAGTGTTGGGTCTTGCGTCTCTCAACTTTCTCTTCCCAATATCCCACAGATTCTCTATGGGGTTCAGGTCAGGAGAGTTGGCAGGCCAATTGAGCACAGTAATACCATGGTCAGTAAACCATTTACCAGTGGTTTTGGCACTGTGAGCAGGTGCCAGGTCGTGCTGAAAAATGAAATCTTCATCTCCATAAAGCTTTTCAGCAGATGGAAGCATGAAGTGCTCCAAAATCTCCTGATAGCTAGCTGCATTGACCCTGCCCTTGATAAAACACAGTGGACCAACACCAGCAGCTGACATGGCACCCCAGACCATCACTGACTGTGGGTACTTGACACTGGACTTCAGGCATTTTGGCATTTCCCTCTCCCCAGTCTTCCTCCAGACTCTGGCAACTTGATTTCCGAATGACATGCAAAATTTGCTTTCATCCGAAAAAAGTACTTTGGACCACTGAGCAACAGTCCAGTGCTGCTTCTCTGTAGCCCAGGTCAGGCGCTTCTGCCGCTGTTTCTGGTTCAAAAGTGGCTTGACCTGGGGAATGCGGCACCTGTAGCCCATTTCCTGCACACGCCTGTTCACGGTGGCTCTGGATGTTTCTACTCCAGACTCAGTCCACTGCTTCCGCAGGTCCTCCAAGGTCTGGAATCGGTCCTTCTCCACAATCTTCTTCAGGGTCCGGTCACCTCTTCTCGTTGTGCAGCGTTTTCTGCCACACTTTTTCCTTCCCACAGACTTCCCACTGAGGTGCCTTGATACAGCACTCTGGGAACAGCCTATTCGTTCAGAAATTTCTTTCTGTGTCTTACCCTCTTGCTTGAGGGTGTCAATGATGGCCTTCTAGACAGAAGTCAGGTCGGCAGTCTTACCCATGATTGCGGTTTTGAGTAATGAACCAGGCTGGGAGTTTTTAAAAGCCTCAGGAATCTTTTGCAGGTGTTTAGAGTTAATTAGTTGATTCAGATGATTAGGTTAATAGCTCGTTTAGAGAACCTTTTCATGATATGCTAATTTTTTGAGATAGGATTTTTGGGTTTTCATGAGCTGTATGCCAAAATCATCAATATTAAAACAAGAAAAGGCTTGAACTACTTCAGTTGTGTGTAATGAATCTAAAATATATGAAAGTCTAATGTTTATCAGTACATTACAGAAAATAATGAACTTTATCACAATATGCTAATTTTTTGAGAAGGACCTGTACTTCCCATTTCTAAAGAAGCAGGTTTCCTTCTTTCCTCTGATGGATATCAGACACGTTATTGAAAAAAAAAAAAAGTGTGTGGTAGTTCGCATAGCAAAGAATTTCATCTCACCAATCGATGATTCAGTCTCAATTAAAAAGACTTCAGACAGACGAATAGACCCAGACTTAAAGGAGCTTACTAAATGGCAGGTAAATGCCTGGAAGTCAGCAATTGACTTCTCTGTATCCAAAGCCCTGCGGGCATGGACCGAAAACTTGAAAACAGCGATCAAAATGTCCCTAGGGAAAATATAGTCAAGGAAGAAAAACAGGAAGAAAAACAATGCGCCTACTAAGTGCAGTATGTTAGTAATTTATTTGGAGAAAAGTTTAAACAGTCGAATGGCTACTCACAAGGTGGAAGTGGAGTACAGGCATAGATATATCTCTCTCTCTATGGGTTGTCTGCGGTGGGCATGAGTCGATCCGTGCATCTGTGTCCTCCCAGTTGTAAAATGCTACCACGATGTAAAGGTGCACTGTGATATGGTTGCAGCGATGGGGAGGTTACAGTGAAGCAATAGATGTAAGGCACTGTCACTCTGTGGTGCTGTGAGCGTTCAGTTCCCCGCAGCGTTCGGCATGCGGTTCACGCTGGAGCGCAGGCAGCTTCGGCGACCGGACGTGACGTCAATGGCAGGCGATGTCTGATGACGCGTTTCAATGCTTCCGCATCCGAGGAAAATGCGGAAGCATTGAAACGCGTCATCAGACATCGCCTGCCATTGACGTCACGTCCGGTCGCCGAAGCTGCCTGCGCTCCAGCGTGAACCGCATGCCGAACGCTGCGGGGAACTGAACGCTCACAGCGCCACAGAGTGACAGTGCCTTACATCTATTGCTTCACTGTAACCTCCCCATCGCTGTAACCATATCACAGTGCACCTTTACATCGTGGTAGCATTTTACAACTGGGAGGACACAGATGCACGGATCAACTCATGCCCACCGCAGACAACCCATAGAGAGAGAGATATATATATATATATATCTATGCCTGTACTCCACTTCCACCTTGCGAGTAGCCATTCGGCTGTTATTTTAACTTTTTCCAAATAAATTACTAACATACTGCACTTAGTAGGCGCATTGTTTTTCTTCCTTTACTGCATACAGAGTTTGCTTCACTCTACAATTGCTGCCAACAGTGCCTATGTTCCAAAGACTTATACTTTTAGTATTTTTATCATATGGACTTTTTAAACAGAGAGACTTTATGCTCCATAGTCCATTGTTTTTATTTGATTCATCTATCAGCTATGTTTTTTGTTTCTTTCCTTACGCCGTCATTGTATTGTAAAATATAGTCAAGGCTTTGGAAGAATTATAGCTCTCAGCAGACTTTACTGGTGAGACGTCGATGGATACAATTTAACACTTTGCAAGATCAAAGTCACTCCCATACAGGCATTGTGGTCAGAACCACAGGCAGCTGACACGGCATCAAAACAAAATGTGTAAATACAGTATTTTGATAGTAAATCACTCTTTGAAGAAAGGTTACAGAAAGCCATTTCCCACATCACAGGAGGAAAGTCCGACTTGATCCCCCAGAACAGCAGAATTAGACGTACCCGGGGATTCAGGGATGCTTACTTGCACGCACCCATACAGTTACAGAAGTACCTGAGATTTTCGGTCGACCAGTTCCATCGAGTCTCCCCGTCGGACTCTGCACTTCTCCCAGAGCCCCCCCAAGGCCTCGGATTCACTATCCAAGCTTCTTTAGGAGAACTGGGTCTCAGCTCTCATCACTGAGGCGATATTCTCCTTTTATCAAAAGATCCAGCCCAGCTAGTGGAACACAGGAGGATTCTGTGGCCTACACTATCAAGATACGTTGGATGGTAAAACATCAAAGGAGTCATCTTTTCGTTCAGTTAATTTATTTAGGCATCCTTTTCAACACCACAAAAAGGGACGATGTTCATGCCATCTCAGAAAATGTGGGCGATCAGTCAGAAAAGATAGAGGGAGGATATGGTCCTACCTAACAGCCTCGAGCCATCTCAGCTTTATAGGGATTTTGCCTGTATCCAGATGGCCACATGGATACCTCAGGCGCTTTTTATCTAGAATTTCTGAAGCAATGGAGCAAACCGTCTTACCCAGTCCATATATCAAACAAGTTTGATGCACAGGGGTCTGCACTAGTGGACAGAGGGAGAGGTTTGTAAAGCCACGTCCATTAAGGCATGTCTTCTGGACCACAGTTACCACATTGCAACCAGATGTTGGTTCAAGGGAGGTGGGCATTCAATGCGACAGACATTGCAAATATCCTGGAAATCCAGGCGGCTTATCTCGCATTGACAGCATTGCTGTCTCAGATCAAGGACAAATCAGTTCTGATTCGGACAAACAGAGCCCAGTATCATACATAACCAAAGCGGAACCCACAACAGTTCCTTACTGAGGGAACTGGAACACATCTTCATTTAGGCAGAAGGGAATCTGAAGGACCTAAGAGTAGTCCATCTTCCAGCCCACTTAAACACAGAGGCCGGTCACCTATCCCAAAGATTCCTGGATCCCAACGAATGGTCCCTACATTTGAAGTTATTCGGTTGGATTGTGGGCCATTCCCGAACTGCATCCTTTTGCATCAGCAAGCAATACCAAGCTGCGGAGGTTCATTTCACATCCACCTCACCCTTGGGCAGAAGCAATAGATGCCCCGTCAAGTCCTCGAGCAATCTAATTTAGGCCCCTTACCTCAAATTCTCTCGAGCCTTGCAATATCAACAATAACGGTGATAACAGCCCTGCTATATTTGCAGGGAGATCCATGATTCCCTAGGGCAATACATCTTAGTGTGCAGCCTCCAGTAATTATTGCTCTGCTACCCTTTCTTCTGGCTCAAGGCATCACACCCATCAGAATCCTCACAGATTGTGTTTTAACATCTTAATGTAAAGGTTCAGAGGCTTTAATCATCAGGATGTTCCTACAGAGTTGTTTTAACTCTGCTCAAAGCACAGGAGCCTTCAACGAACAATACGTATGAAAAAGTTTTAAATAAGTTTAGATCTAACAGCAAAAACTTCAATCCCGATGTGCCCTCTTCCTCCCAACCCCCCTGGCTTCCTGCAAGCAGGGCTGGACTTAGTATTAAGCAACTTAAAAAGGTATAGATGGTGGCAATCTCTGTTGTGTCAACAAGAGATGGGCAGAAGATCATCAGTCAAGATAAGCCCACCCGTTATAACACATAATTTCCCACTTGGAATCTACCGCTCTGGAGCCCTTATCCAGATGGCCTTTTGCCCCATCTGATTCAGCGTCCTTGTGGAATCTCACTTGGAAACTGTTTTTGTGGTGATGGCATTGGGCTGGGGAGTATCAGAGCTTCAGGCTCTGGGATCAGAAGACAATAATATTTTTTGTACTCTGATAAGAGTAGAACTTTGAACAGTACATGGATTCATCCTCAAGTTCTCCTCTTCCTCTATCTCCGAGCCATGGGCCCTGTAAATCTTTTCAGATCCAATTTTGACCTTCTTCCCAAAGACGATGTTACTTCTGTACCAAGACACCATACCATCTTCAAGCCACAACTCCCTTCAGACTGTCATCTAACCCATTTGTAATACTCCCAAAAAAAAAAACCCAGAGGCAAAGAAGCATCCTCTGGTGCGGAGGCCTCCAGGATGTGGCCCTCCGGTCATTCGGGAACTGCAGTTGCCATCATGCCTAGTAATTTCTGAATATCAGAGCTTTACAATAACTTGTGGGAAATGTGGTTCCGCTGCAGCTGGGGAGCCATAGTTTGCAGATCCCTGCTCAGGTACAATAGCTTCATGGATAATCAAATTGATTAAGAAGGCGTACAGAGCTAGGGGTCTAGAACCCCCTCTTTATTTGGGCTGTATTCCACCCGGTCATTTTCTGCTTCTTGGATAGCCAGAGCAGATGTATCCATTGTAACGATCTAAAAGGTAGCATCATGGTCATCCCAACATGCGTTTATGCAATGTTACAGAGTAGACCCGGCAGCTCATCTGTAGAAACTGGCAGACAGGCCATCAGGTCGGCATTTGCCCATTTTAAATCCTTTTTCAAATAGTAAAATAGTTATGTAACATCCCACCCATTTCAGCTAGTTATTTGTCACAGGTATTCTGCCATGGAGGCACCAGGAAAACAGAAAATTGCATCATACTTACCGAAATTTTCTTTTCCTGGTGCCTATCCATGGCAGCATACTAGAGCTGCACGATTCTGGCTAAAATGAGAATCACAAATTTTTTTCCTTAGAATAAAGATCACGATTCTCTCACAATTCTCACGGTTTAACATCTTTCACATTATACAAAAAATAAATAAAAAGATTGGGCTAACTTTACTGTTTAGTTTTGCTTTATTAAAAGTATGTTTAAAAAAAAAAATGGGTTTAAAAACCGATGCTCAAATATGGTGTGACATAAAATATTGCAACAATAACAACCATTTTATTCTCTAAAAAAACATATGTTTGAGTGCTCCAAGTAATTTTCTAGCAGAAAAATAGGATTTTTTTTGTACTCATCGTAAAACCCTTTTCTCTGACGTCCATGGACTGACACAGCATCTTCAATCTTGACAAAGTGGGTTAAGGTTCCTGCTCATAGGAGAAGTCTAGGCAGAATGTTAGATGTTTTAACATACATTCCATTACCAGAGCTAAACAGCCCCGCCCAGGGGGCCGCCCCTCCTGACATAACCCTCCTACCTGCAGCCAGCAGCCTCAGTTTGTATTAAAGCAGTAAAAACTCAACAAAGGAGGGGTGGGTGCTGTGTAAGTCCATGGACGTCAGAGAAAAAGGATTTTACGGTGAGTACAAAAAAATAAATAAAATAAAAATAGGATTTTTTTTTACTCACCGTAAAATCCTTTTTTCTGAGTTCATGGCCCGACACAGCTTCTCTATTGACATAGTGGGTATTATCCGTTAATTACGAGTGACTAGGCAGAAAACTTATAAAAAGTGTTGCATCACACCCTCTACAGTACCGCCCAGGGGGCGGACCCCATGGGTATATCCCCTCAGTCTGCATCTCACAGATCAGTTCGTCAAAAAGCAGTAAAAATGTAAAAAGGAGGGGTGGGTGCTGTGTCGGTCCATGAACTCAGAGAAAAGGATTTTACAGTGAGCAAAAGATCCTATTTACTCTTTCGTTCATGGACCGACACAGCTTCTCTATTGACATAGTGGGATGTCCCAAAGCAGTGTCAGAAAAAAAAACGAGCATAAAAATAAACTTCACCCCAACAGAGGAGTTGCAACTCTTAAACAACCGCTTGCAAAACCTTGCGGCCGAAAGAGGCATCCGAAGATGCATCTACATCAACTTTGTAGAATTTTGTGAAAGTGTGAGCGGACGACCAAGTCGCCGCTTTACATAATTAGGAAACAGATGCTTGATGTCAGAAAGCCCAAGAGGCACCCATTGCCCTGGTCGAATGCGCCGTGACCGGAAAGGGGGGCATTGACCCTTTAAGGCGTAAGCCTGGATTACTATCTGTCGGATCCACCTAGAGATGGTGGCCGACGAGACTGCTTGGCCCTTCTTGGGACCAGCCACCGAAACAAACAGTGAGTCTGACTTCCGGAACAGGGAAGTAGCAGATAGGTATACTCTCAAAGCTCGGACAACGTCCAAGGAATGCAACGCCGACTCCTTAGGATTCGACGGATGAGGACACAAGGATGGAAGTACAATGTCTTCGTTGAGTTGAAAAGCCGAAATGACTTTTGAAAGAAAGGAAGGCTGCGGCCGCAGCACCACCTTATCCTTGTGGAAAATCAAATGGGGAGCCTTGCAGGACAAGGCTGCCAGCTCAGAGACTCGTCTAACTGACGTAACAGCCACCAAAAAGACCACTTTCTGAGAAAGTGGCAACAGGGGAATCTCTCGAATATTCTCAAATGGTGCCTTCTGAAGCACCGAGAGGACCAGGTTCAAGTCCAACGGAGGTAGCGGGGGACAGACCGGAGGAGCCACATGTCAAACCCCCCGCACAAATGTACTCACTAGAGAGTGAGTCGCCAGGGGGCGCTGAAAAAAAGACAGCCAGGGCAGATATCTGTCCCTTAATCGTACTTAGGGCAAGCCTTTGGTCCACCCCATGCTGTAAAAACAGCAGGATTCTGGAAACCAAATAAGTACGCGGATGCCATTTCATTTCCTCACACATGGAGATATAGGCCTTCCAAGTGCGGTGATAAACCTTCCTAGAGGACGGTTTCCGAGCACTTCTCATAGTAGAGATTACTGAATCTGTTAGACCCGGTCTCAGTACCTGGTTCTCAACAGCCATGCCATTAAAGCCAGTAACCGTAAAGCAGGATGGAGTATGGGACCTTGCGATAGCAGGTCCTCCCGTAGTGGTAGACGCCAGGGGACGTCAGTTACCAGACGTACTAGATCGGCATACCAAGGACGCTGAGGCCAATCTGGAGCGATTAGGATCATTGGAATTCCCTCTGCCTCCACTCTGCAGAGAAGGGGAAGAAGCCTTAAGGGAGGGAAGGCACAGATTAGTCTATACTGACCCCACAATGCCACCAACGCGTCCATTGAGTCTGCCCATGGGTCTCTTGACCGGGCCACAAACCTCAATACCTTCCGATTGAGTCGGGAAGCCAGAAGATCTACGTCTGGTGTGCCCCATCTTTGGCAGAGGAGTTGGAACACCTCCAGGTGTAAGGACCATTCTCCCTGGTCCAGCATCTGGCAGCTCAGGTAGTCCGCCTGCCAGTTTTCCACACCCGAAATGTACACGGCTGACAGTGCCGGTACGCTCCTCTCTGCCCACTTCAGGATGCAAGCGACCTCCGATGCTGCAGCTGAGCTTCTTGTTCCTCCTTGATGATTGACATATGCCACTGCTGTGGCGTTGTCTGACTGGATCCTGACTGGCCGCCCTTCCAGCCTCTGTGACCATCTGAAGAGGCACAGCCTGATTGCCCGGCTTTTCAGGACATTGATCGGCAGGCGGGATTCCTCTGGGGTCCAACGACCTTGTGCAGACTGAACACCCCAGACTTCCCCCCCAACCTGTAAGGCTGGCGTCCGTCGTGATCACTATCCAGTAAACCGGAAGAAATTACTTCCCGGCCAGAAGAGCCGGTGCCGTCAGCCACCATACCAGGGATCTCCTGACTAGGTGGCTCACTCGGATTTGATAATCCAGAGCTGATGGACATCTGTTCCATCTGGACAGAACTTCCTTCTGCAACACTCGAGTGTGGTATTGAGCATATGGGACCGCCTCGAAGGAGGCTACCATGAGTCCTAACACTCGCATGCAAAAACGGAGTGACGACCAATTCCTGGAAGTCAGCTGCCGTACTGCAGCCCAAAGGGTCTGCAACTTCTCCACAGGGAGGAATACTTTTGCCTCTGAGGAATCCAGAATCAACCCCAGGTACACTAGGCGTTAAGTCGGCACCAATACTGACTTTTGCGTGTTTAGTATCCAACCACAGTCTCGAAGAGTCTGACAGGTAATGGACACGCTTACCTTTAATTCTGAGCTTGAAGGGGCCTTCAGAAGAAGGTCGACCAAGTAGCCCACGATAGCGATACCCCGCTGTCTTAGAAGTGCCAGAATCGGAGCGAACACCTTGGTGAACGTCCTGGGTGCTGAAGCAAGGCCAAACGGGAGGGCCACAAACTGATAGTGGTTCTTCCCGATTGCAAATCGCAGAAACCTATGGTGTCTGGAGTATATGGGGACATGCAGGTAAGCATCCTTGATGTCCGAGGAAGCCAGAAAGTCCCCCGGATGGAGAGCCATGACTACAGATCGAACCGACTCCATCCAAAATCTTTGTACCTTCACAAAGCAATTGAGGGCCCTGAGATCCAAGATTGGACAACCCCATCCTTCTTCGGCACAATGAACATGATTTGAGTAAAAACCCTGACCCCGTTCCTGTTCTGGAACTGGAATAACTACCCCGCGTTCCAGCAGACCCTGGACCGCCCCATACAGGGCCTCCCGACGGGTCGGTAGTAGCTGGAGATTGGAGGTGACTAATCTGTCCGGTGGACAAGAGAGAAATTCTATCTTGTAGCCTGAGGAGATTACTTCGAAAAACCCACCTGTCGGAGACTAGAGCTGTCCACTTAGTCGCGAATTTGCGAAGACGTCCCCCCACCCGAGAGCTGGGTGGGGGCGGACCTTCATGCGGATGCAGATTTGTCCGCAGGCTTGTTGGGTTTGCGGGACCAAGGACGCTTTTGTCCTTGGGCAGGCGCCTTGGTCGGCCTGGGGTCTTTTCCCTGTCGCCCTAGGGGGACGAAAAAAACAGCTTGCGTGCAGTAAAGGAGGGCCCTTGCCCTTGGCGTAGCCCCTTACCCTTGCTAGTTTGAGGAAGCAAAGTGCTTTTACCTCCTGTGACATCCTTGATGTCATCCAGAGAGTCCCCAAAAAGTCTGTCGCCCTTAAATCGCAGATCCAACAGGGCTTTCTTGGAAGTCTGGTCCGCAGACCAGCCCTTTAGCCAGATCAGGCGGCCTATTGCTACTGCATAAACCGAAGCTTTTGACAGCAGGGGAATAGTATCCATGTCTGACTCACAGACAAACCTAAGGCCCTGGACCAACTGGTCAGCCAAAGTTATCTCATCAGGAGCAGCATCTCTCTCCTTTAACCCCTGGAGTAGCAATTTTGCCCATTCAGTAAGTGTCGGAGACACTAGGGCCCCCGCTAATGCGGGGCGTACTGCCGAGCCTACCACCGAGTGCTTCAGCCTTCTTATCCACAGGGTCCTTGAAAACAGAAGCCCCTTCTACTGGAATTGTGGTAGCTCTATTAAGTCTGGACACCAGAGGGTCCACTATAGGGGGAGAGGTCCATTTCTTCAGAAAACTCTCCTCAAAAGGGGTACCTTACCCGTAAAGACCCCTCAGTGGGTTCTCCTATTCCTTGTATAAGCGCTTATCAAAATAAGACACAAGAGAACACCTTAGCAGTGCGGGCAGGTTTATGAAACCCAAAGGGGACTGGAGTATCTGTTGCTTCTGCAGTATTTTCCAACTTTAGCGTATCCCGCACTGCAGTAATAAGGTCAGATACCAAAGCCTTCTTGCATACTGACCTGGACTTGGAGTCATCCTCACTGTCCGATCGGTCACAGTCTGCAGTCTGATGCGTCAGTATCTGGGCCATGAGCCGTAGCTGGACCTGGTATTGCCTCAGAAATATCCCCAGAAGATTGCAGGGGACGGGGGCGTTTACTACCCCCTGTATTCCCATGTGCTGCTTCCACCCTGGCAGCAAACGCCTCTAGGATAGCCGACATGGCGTCCATAGACACCTCAGGGGCACCAGCTGCTAAATCTGGTGTTTCAGGGGAGAAGACATCTGGCTCAGATGCCATGCTGACCACGCACTGACACCCACAGGGCTCCAGGCAAGATATCAATAGGCCATCCTCCTGTGCTGCAGAGATGCTGGGTCACCCAGAGGACTCACCACCCTTGGATCGGTACCGCTATGCTGCCGTGTGCTGCTGTCCCACCACTGTTGTGTCAGTCTGCTTTTATCAGCGCTTCCTGTGTGAATTTTTCGCGACAGCGTAATGCACCCTAGAGGCCGGAGACTCTCGCAAAATGGCCGCCAAACGGCTGTATGGAAGATAATGTGGGATCAAAGAAAATGGCTGCCGAGCCGAAGATAGAGGCCAAAGCAGCCGTAGACCACAAAAAGATGGCCGCCGTGCAGCGGTATATGCATACAGCTTGAATCATAACAAACATGGCCGCCGATCAGTCGATAGAGGCCAGTGGGTGTTTACTACAAGAAAATGGTGCCGAGCGGCAATATAACTATAGACGCTAAACTACAGGAAAATGGCCACCGGGTAGTCACTAGAGGCCGAAACAGGCATAGACCACCACAAAATGGCCGCCGACAGCATGGAGGGGGAAGAAGCACACACACACAGGTAAGCAGAAATGACATTTTTTAAATGTTAGTTACAGCCAGCCAGTGGAACCCCTTAGGTGACCCCCAGCACCCTTAGCTAGAAGCCCAGGGAGGAGGGAAGGGCAAGGAGAGAGAGGGAAGAAAGGGGCCACAACCACTTACTTGGTCTCTCCAGGAATGTCCAGCCAAATCACCCAGCCGAGGCAGGGGAGTTTACTTACCTATACTGCATGTATCATGCTGGAAGTCATTCCAAACAGATCATCGTCCGCGCACGGAAGGTGACTGTTGGCCAGGCATACTGTGATTGGACCCTAGGGGATGATCATATGTATGCCCTGGAGCGTAAGCTCACCGGCCAGGCTGCTGCGACTCGGCCGTAAGGGTCAGCCGAAGCTGAGCGGTCCGATGCAAGCCCTGGAGCGTAGGCTCACCGGCTACCCGTGGAGCAACGGGCATGTCGTGGAAAACCCAGCGCGTAGCTAGGGTCGGCACACGCTCGATGGCCGAAACTGGGGAGACTACAAGGATCGAGGATACAGCCTGTCACCCAGTCGGCAGTTGATCGAAGATCGCAGGAAACAAAAAATGTAGCAAAATATATTTCCCCCCGGACCAATGGGCCCGAAGGGAGCCATGTCCTACTCCTTGCTAGACAGAAAAAAACTGATCTGCGAGATGCAGACTGAGGGGATATAACAAGAGGGTCCGCCCCCTGGGCGGTACTGTAGAGGGTGTGATGCAACACTTTTTACAAGTTTTCTGCCTAGTCACTCCTAATTAACTGATAATACCCACTATGTCAATAGAGAAGCTGTGTCGGTCCATTAACGAAAGAGTAATCCTATTTTCTCTTACCGTCCATGGACTGACACAGCATCTTCAATCTTGGCAAAGTGGGACGTCCCAAAGCAGTATCAAAGAACGAGGGGTGGGAACAGTATCAAAGAAAAAAACAAACTTCACCCCAAACAAGCAGAGCTCCTCAACGGAGGAGGTGCAACATTAAACAGCCGCCTGCAAAACCTTGCGGCCGAAGGAAGCCACATCAACCTTATAGAACTTTGAAAAGGTATGTGCGGACGACCAGGTCGCCGCCTTGCACACTTGTGCAACAGACGCTTGATGTCGAAAAGCCCAGGAAGCACCAATTGCCCTGGTAGAATGCACCATAACCGGAAAGTGAGGCGCCCGCCCCTTAAGGGCATAGGCCTGTATGACAGTCTACCTGATCCACCGAGAAATGGTGGCAGACAAAACCACTTGGCCCTGTTTTGGACCAGACACAAACCGCGAGTCAGACTTCCGAAATGAAGCTGTAGCAGATAGGTACACCCGTAAAGCACATACCACGTCTAACGTGTGAAGCGCAAACTCTGGGATGCAATGGACGAGGACATAAAGACGGAAGTACAATGTCCTCATTAAGGTGGAAGGTCGAGACCACCTTCGGGAGAAAACAGGGCTGCGGGCGTAGCACCGCCTTATCCTTATGGAGGACCAAGTATGGCGGTTTGCAAGACAAGGCCACCAATTCAGAAACCCTTCTGACAGAAGTAATGGCTACTAGAAAAGCCACCTTCTGAGATAAAGTTGAGAGGAATCTGATGTTTTCAAAAGGAGGTTCCTGAAGAACCGAGAGCATCAAATTCAAATCCCAAGGAGGAAGAGGTCGTTTAATGGGGGGGAGCACATGTTGGACCCCCTGTACGAAAGGTACTAGTCAAAGAATGGCCCGCTAGCGGCCGCTGAAAGAAAATAGCCAAAGCCGAAATCTGACCGTTAATAGTGCCTAAGGCAAGCTTTTGGGTCACAGCACGCTGTAAAAACAGCAAGATCCTGGGAACGGAATACGTCCGTGGACACCAATCCAGCTCCTTGCACATAGCGATGTAGGCCCTCCAGGTATGGTGGTATATCTTCCTGGAAGAAGATTTCTGTGCACTCAGCATGGTCGAGATGACCGAATCCGAGAGACCCCGGTCTCTCAGCACCTGGCTTTCAATAGCCATGCCGTTAAAGCCAGCGACTGTAAAGCAGGATGAAGTATGGGACCTTGAGACAGGTTCTCCCACACAGGCAGTCACCATGGAACGTCCGCCACTAGGCGCACAAGATCGGCGTACCAAGGATGCCAAAGCCAATCTGGAGCGATGAGGATTACCGGAATCCTCTCGGCCTCCACCCTGCGAATTAGTAGAGGAAGCAACTTGAGTGGAGTATAGGCATAAATCAGCCGATACCGACCCCACGGGGCCACCAACGCGTCTGCCCAGGGATCCCTGGACATGGCCACGAATCTCAACACCTTGCGATTGAGTCGAGAGGCCAGTAGGTCCACATCCGGCATGCCCCACCTCCGGCAAAGGAGGTCAAAACACCTCCGGATGCAAGGACCATTCCCCCTGGTCCAACATCTGGCGGCTCACATAGTCCGCCTGCCAGTTGTCTACTCCTGGAACGTAAACGGCCGACAGAGCCGGCACGCTTCTTGCCGCCCACCTTAGGATGTGAGCGACCTCGGACGCCGCAGCTGAGCTCCGAGTTCCCCCCTGATGGTTGACATAAGCCACCGCTGTGGCGTTGTCCGATTGTATCCTGACCGAGCATCCCTGTAGTCTCCTTGACCACGAGGAGAGGCACAGTCTGATTGCCTGGAGTTCCAGGACATTGATCGGCAGACGGGACTTGTCCAGAGCCCTTGAGCTGACAGAATTCCCCAGACTCCGCCCCAGCCCTGATGATCCAGTGATAATGGAGACTTGTTCCCGCAAGATAGGATCTTCTTTAGTAAGATTCGAGTGTGGAATTGGGCATACGGCACCACCTCGAAGGAAGCCAACATGAGTCCCAGGACCCTCATGCAAAAACAGAGTGATGACCATTTGCGGGAAGTCAGCACCTGTACCGCAGATTGAAGAGTCTGTAACTTGTCTAAGGGTAGAAATACCCTCGCATCCGAGGAGTCCAGGATCAATCCTAGGTACTCCAGACGCTGAGTCGGAACCAGGACCGACTTCTGAATGTACAGCAGCCAGCCGAATTCTCGGAAGGCCTGACTGGCTATCAACACACTTTCCTCTAATACTGAGCCAGAGTCTGCTCTCAGAAGAAGATAGTCTAGATAGCCCACGATAGCAATGTCTCGCTGGCTCAAAGCTAGAATCGGGGCAAGCACCTTCGTGAAAACCCGCGGTGCTGATGCCAAACCGAAGGTAAGAGCCACAAACCGATAGTGGTCTACGCCTAACACGAAGCGCAGAAACTTCTGGTGACAGAGCGAATGGATTCCATGCGGAATTTCCAAACCTTCACCCTCACCTTGAGGTCCAGAATTGGACGGACGCCGCCGTCCTTTGGGACCACAAACAGATTCAAATAAAATCCCTGAAACCTCTCCTTTGACGGTACCGGCACAATTACTCCGCACCTCAGCAAGTCCTGCACTGCCCCCAATAGGGCAGCCCGACGCGCCGGAAGGAGAGAGAGATTTGAGGGAAAGAATCTGTCTGGTGGCCAGGTAAGGAACTCTATCCTGTACCCCGAGGTGACCACCTCGCATACCCACCAGTCGGAGATTCGGGAGGTCCACTGATCCGTGAACCTGCAAAGTCGTCCCCCCACCCCAGAGTCAGGTGGGGGCAAGACTTCATGCAGTGGCAGGCTTGCTTGCCGGCTTATGCACCCAGGGACGCTTCTGTCCCCCAGCCGCACCCTTGTCAGTCCGGGAGAATTGTCCCGCGGGATCTGACTGACGGAAAAACCTGAGTGGGAAAGGAAGGACCCGGCTTACGGCGCGGCTCCTTCGCCTTAGTAGACCGAGGAAGAAGGGTGCTCTTACCCCCTGTGACATTTTTAATAATGTCATCCACGGAAGCACCAAATAGCCTTCCGCCCTTGAAAGGCAAATCCGTCAGGAGCTTCTTAGAGGCCAGGTCAGCAGATCAGCATTTTAACCAGATTAGGCGACGCAAAACCACCGCAGACACTGAGGCCCTAGAAATTAGGGGGGCAACGTCCATAGTGGCATCACACACATACACCAGGCCCTGTACCATTTGGTCTGCCAGTGTAATGCATTCCAGGAAGATTATGCTCCTACACAGTCTGGTGCTTAATCTTCGCCCATTCCGTAGGTGTCTGAGACACCAGGATCGCCTCTACAAGAGGACGTAGTGTGGATCCCAGCATGGTGAACATGGCTCTGCTCACCACTTCCGACCTCCTATCAGTAGGGTCCTTAAAAGCAGGGGTCCCCTCAACCGGGAGAGTTGTGGCTTTATTCAACCGGGCGGTCGACCACCGGAGAAGAGGCCCATTTTTTAATCAGGCTGTCCCTCAAAGGGGTACCTAACCGCCAGACCGCAAAGGTCTTCAGCGGTTTGTCCCAAACCTGGTCTATGAATCTGGCAAAAAAAAAAAGTGTATAGGGAAAAACCTTTTTAGAAGGATTAGCTTGAAAAGAACTAAAAAGGAGACTGACTCCACCACGGGCTCCTCAGCCGCAGTGTCCCTCACAGCATCAATGAGTTCACTAACAAGTGTCCTGTCATGTACTGACCCAGATAAGGAGTCTTCCTCACAAGGAATGTCCTGGTCAAATATCCAAAAATTCTGAGCTAGGGCCCTGTGCCACAGCAATGCCCATATCTGAATAAGAGCACTCCCCTGGAGATGGTGGGGGGAGAGGGTGCTTTTATAGCCCCCTTGCGCTCACACGCCGCTTCCATCCTGGCAACAAATGATTCCAGGACTGCCGACAACTGGTCCACAGGGACCGCAGGTGCAGTGGCACTGCCAGTTGCTTCTGAGATGAAAGGGGAAGCTGGCGACACTGACTCCATGATACCACCACCCTCTGAGACTGTCAACAAATGAGAGAAAAAGTCCACCCTCCAGCTGCACTGACTGTGGGGGGTTACCCAGGGGACTCACCAACCCAGCTAGGACCGCTCAGTTCCGCTGCCTGTGTAGTGCTCCTCAGCGCAAGTGAACAGTGAGGAGACTCGCGCCGTTCCAGTCAGCGATAGAGGCCAAACCAGCACAAAAGAGCGTACGGCTTCACGAAAATGGCCCCCCCCCGCAATTACAAGTGCGCCACATCGCGGCCACGACAAGATGGCTGCCAATGCGGTTTACAATGCAAATTGAAGCATAGTAAAAACATGGCGCCAAAAGGCACGCAAGGCCCAGGCTGACACAGAAAGCACCCCACACCTTCATGCAGACCCCTATGGACCCCCAGTCAGCGCATCGCCAGTAGGTGACAGAGTAGCAAAAAACAAGGGGGACACAAGGAAAACCCCCCTACCATAGGAACACACAGCATGTACTCACCTTCTAAAGCAGGGGAACAGTACTTACCTGTCCAGCTAGGACCCACTAGTGTGTTCCTGACAGGTCTATCACAGTGCAGTACTGAGTAGCCGTCGGCCCGGTCCACCGTGAAAGATACGGCAAAACTGTTCAGTCGTATGCGGACCCTGGAGCAAAAAGCTCACCGGCCACCCCTGGAGCCATGGGGTATGTTGTGGACTGATCTCATGCAGAGCGAGGATCAGCACGCTCGATGGTCGGACTGGGAAGACTACGAGGATAGCAACTACCCAACCTGTTGCCCAGCCGACAGTTGATAGAAAAATCACAAAAATAAAATAATAAAAGTTCAAAAGAATAATAAAATATTTCTTCAAGAGACTGGCTCTGAAGAGAGCCACGTCCTCTGCTAGGCAGAAAAAAAACAGGCTGCTGGTAGGAGGGTTATGTCGGGAGGGACCGCCCCCTGGGCAGGACTGTTCGGCTCTGGTAATGGAATGCATGTTAAAACATCTAACATTCTGCCTAGTCTTTTCCTATGAGCAGGAACATATCTGTCAAGATTGAAGATGCTGTGTCAGTCCATGGACGGTAAGAGAAATAATGATTTTTACTTGTAAGCAACAAATGTCAGGAAAGGTTTGGTCTTTAAATGGTTAAACTTTTTATCTACACTTCTAATCGGCACGCCGGAGTGGTTTCCTTTGATAAAAGAACTAAGATACCTTGTTTCTATTTATTCGCGTGTTGTAATAAAACTTGGCAGGCTGCCTGGATTTTGTTTTTCCAGCTGTGAGAACTCTCTACACTTGTTAGAAAGACCGTGACATGCTGTTTTGAAGATCGGGAAGGGAAAAAGATTGCAATTTTGATTCTTAGCGATTAATCGTGCAGCTCTACAGCATAAAATTCCACCCTCGGTATGCTATATTACGCAAAATGCTGGGTGTGCACTAATCCTTTTATTTTATAAGATTCATTGGTCCTGAGTGAGGGAGGTGCAAAGGGAGCTTGTCACAGGTATGCCGCCATGGATAGGCACCAAAAAAAGAAAATTACGGTACGCATGATACAATTTATTTATTTTCCTCATTTTGAATAGAGTAAAGGGTTAGAATCCCTGTTGGCTTTTTCATCATGTGTCCCTTGGGGAGATTTACCTTCACTTTCTGATCCATAGCCAAAAACAGAAAGTGAAAGGGAAATCCCTGCAAATTAAGGGAAACCCTTGGGGACTCCCAGGCCATCACAACTATTGGGATTTTCTTTTACCTTTTTTGCTAATGGTAAACAGGACAAATAGAGGGTGAATCTTCCTAATGGGGACACAGACCGCTATAAAAGCTGACAGGCGTTTTAAGCCCTCTCCACTCGATTCAAAACTAAAGAAAGCTTTGCCTTTAGTTATACTTTAACTCCTCCATCCATATATCACCTGCCTATGTGTCATGAGTCACATAATTCCTAATGATACAGCAACCAATAAATATCATTATGGTCAGGCTCACATAATGTTATCATTGTTGCTTGAAGCAATATGAGCAAGAATGTAAGTAACTAAGAACTGTTAAAAGGGGTTGTAAAGTCTTGTAAATAAAATAAAACACCATGTTATACTTGCCTCCTCCGTGCAAGGGCTTTGCACAGTGTGGCACTGATCATCCTCTTCTGGGGTCCCCCCGTGGCACCTCTTCGAGTGCCCCTGACCGAGAAGCGCTTTCCCTGGGGACACTCGTGCAGGCGCTCTCCCATGTCCTGCTGTTGCGTCCATTGACACAGACAGCAAGACTCGACCCCCCCCCCCCCCCCGGTCATTGAATTTGATTGACAGCAGTGGGAGCCAATGGCTGCTGCTGCTATCAATCTATCCAATGAGGACCCGAGAAACCGGCTAGAGCTGGTGTGCTCGTCCCAGTCGCTGGAAAGACCGGGTTCCCGTAAGTAAAAGGGGGGCTCTGGGGGGCAGCTGCAGCACAGGTTTTTCACCTTAATGCATTCTATACCCTGAGGGTTTACAACCCCATTAAACAAAACAGTTACCATTCACTCTAGTGTATCAAATAGGTGTTTAAGGTCCATCCACACTAATGCGTTGTGACACGTTACTTGTGTTGATGCGCTATGATGCCATTTTGAAAAGGCATCACAATGAATGTGTATTGCAGTGTCCTGCCAGAAATGGTACGTGCACTTTTTTGGTAAGCTAGGCAGCTGACTGAAATAAATAGGCTGCCCTAATGCACCGCACATTACCACAATGCAATTGTGTAAATCGACCCTTTGTGTTGAAAAGAAAATCAGATAGCGTGAAACACTTTAAAAAAGGGGAGGAAATTATAAAAATAAAAAAGTTTCATACTCGGAAGCAAAGCAAAAAAAACACACACACACACACACACACACACTTACCGGCAAATAGTAGTGTGAAGACCACAACTAACTGGTAGACTGCATGGCCTAAAATATTTTTCATCATTGTGCGAGATATAAGGGGTTTATTTCTCCCATAAGGTTTTCTCAATAACAGAGATTCAGTTGGAGGCTCAGTTGCCAAAGCAAGTGATGCAAATGTGTCCATAATAAGATTTACCCATAACATCTGAACAGCCTTAAGTGGAGAGTCCTGAGAAAAATAAAATTTAAAAGGTATTATGAAGTAGTGTCGCATGGAAAATGGCTACCTATTTAGTACAGCATTATTATTTATATCACATGCAACAGAAAGGATAGTTCCTTATAAAAATTGACAGATACGCCAAGGACTGGTTCACGCCAGATACGTTCCAGGGCATTTATAAAAAATAAAAAGGCACTGGGATGCATTGAACAAAATAATGCATCTAAAAGCATATGCTAAATCAAACCCGGAACACTGAAATCCCTAAACAATGTTTTACAAAAATCGTATTAACCTCTTCCCATCCGCTCCGGCATCTAAGTGGGCTTGTACACTTGGAGGGGGGGGGGGGACAGGACTATTCATGTGACCACTGTGGGGTAACATGATCAGGAGGCAGTCTGTCTGTGCTGGGAGCGCGTTCTTGGCACAAAAACCTGTTGCCCATAGATGCATGTGTGTGGTGTTCTAGCCCACCCTGTGACACTGCATATTGCGTTACATGGGGGCAGGAGGTTAAATATGTAATCGAATGAGATTTTTTTTTATATTTGCCAGGTTTGGTTTCCCTAAAGAATAACAGACTGCAGAAGTGTCAAGACACCTGTCCCTTTATAATACGCCATGTTAGGACTCAATCCGTGCCTCTAAAATCTAAACTAGTAGCTAGGAAAAACCAAGCACCCCAGGAAAAGGTTTTGGTTCAAGTCAAGGGTGGTACAGCTCCCCTGACCTCTTTTAGTGCACATAGCGTTCTCCTGGCAGCATAAACTCACACATCTAGTGAATCTGGCTGAGTTTTAATGATATTTTTCTCTATCATTTAACACATTCAACTATGCACTAAACATGTGCATTGTGTAAAAAAAAACACTCCACTGACTATATGGAAGGGAGGACTGGGCTGTTTGGGAAAAGGCCAAGGCTCATCCACCAGGAGTCTCAGTATGTGTGCCAAGATCGCTTGTATCCATTTTGCCCTAAATTGATCACTAGAATCAGTTATCCTATCTTGTGGAGCAGTGGATTTTTTTTTTTGGGGGGGGGGGGGGGTCTTCACTGGAGGGAAAGCATACACCAGTTGGAATGGACATGGAGGATTTCTACTCGTGGCTACAAACCTGTCCAGTTTCTTTTTGAATCTGCAGTCGATGATGCCCACATCTAGAGCTCCCTACCTCAGAGCATCAGAAAGATCTCAGGGTGGAAGAGGGACCTCTCCAGAAGTACATTTACCAATTTTCCACTATCGGTATGCAAATGGTCAACAGAGTTATACAAGGTTCTTGATACAGGAAAAACAACAACAGGCTAGCTTCTTTCAGGGCTGAGCTGTCCAACTTCTGGTTTCCCCATTGATGATTTATGCAGCCCACAGCCACGGCACTGACTTCATATTGAGTGACCATGTGGGAGAGGGGTCCAAAGTCCAAGAGTCTTCCTTATGGCTCTCTAGTTAAAATATTGATGGGGGTTCATAGACTCCTGTAGGGACCAGGTGCCCTTTACAGTTGGGAAATTTTAGATACTGCTCCAGCCTGACAGACTGGTGACCATTATCCCCTTCCCTGAGAGAAAGGAGGAATGATTTCTTGGATTCTAGGGTGGAGTTGAAAATCTATTAGGTAATGGAGATTTCAAATACTACGAGAAAGCTGACAATAAATGGACACCCTGAGATCTTAGCAGAGCAAATAAAGGTAGCGCATAAAAGCCTGAAAGTCAGGACGACAAATTGAAAGCCTTGGCATCCCACGGCAAAGTGCAGACTGCGCGGTGTGCGGGAATAAATGGGAAAGTGAACATAGGCATTGATGAAGATGTCCATTGATGCCAGAAATTCCCCTTATCTGAATGAAGCGATGATCTTATGGAATTCCATGCGGAATTTGGGGACACTCACGTATCTGTTCAGGAACTTTAGGTCTAAAATGGAACAAATGCCTTCATGTGGGCTTGAGACCATGAATAGGTTTTTTTAAAAAAAAAAAAACACCCCACCTTTAAAAATTTCCTTTGAAGGAAATTAGATTATCACTCATTGTGGTTTAAGTTATTACCGAGATGCCCTCAGGTCTGCCTGTTTTTGAGGTGAAGCTGGCAGACTGGGGGGTAGGAATTAGGGGAAGTGAGTGAATTTCTATTTTGTAGTCCCTAGAAAACGACAGATTGGACCCAGCGATTGTGACAACTCTGATCCAGACTGGTGCAAATGCCAACAGATATCCCCCAGTCTGTAGAGTAAGGGAATTTCATCATTGTGAAGGGGGACTTCTGGGTAGGCTTGGAGGGTTTGGGGACCCAAAGATTGCTTCATAGAGTGGACTCACTCTTGAAGGGAAGATGCCCAAGAGCTGAAAAAGGACACTCTTCGGTGAGAAGAGGTATTTACCATAGCAGTATAAAGCTTAGCCCCCAACAACTTCCTTATCAAGGGATTCAAACAGGCATTCACCATCAAAAAAGACATGTGCACAACATCTTCTACCAGCAGGATCAGCAGGCCAAGCCTTTAACCAGAGACTGGAGTACATTCTCCAGGGCATCAACACACAATAACAGCGCCAAAGGCATGAGATGCAATTGTTCTGGGAGAACAGAATCATGTTCTCTATACTTTTGCCCTGTCTGGTTATCAACAGTCCAATAAATGGACATGGCTGCAATAGACTGTTGTAAGGCAGGACCAGCAAGAGCAAAGGATGCCTTCAATAGAGTTTCAAAGTGTCTATTGACAATCTTTAAAGAAAAAATCCTCAACAGAACAGTAAAGATGCTAGGATGACAGAAATTGCAGGATTCACTACAGTTTTGGCTAAAAAGATTCTGATGCCGTTAAGAAAAAGGCTAGTATGTAGTTCGATACGTGAGCTTACAGTAGAAAGCATATGGTTTGAAGCTTCAACTTGTGTCTCAAAATGCAGAAGGTTGCAATTCCTCTGCAGCATTCCATTTTCAAAAAATTTCTCAGAGGTTAGGAGGATCAGGGTCATACTCGTGAAAAGATTCAGGTAGTGGAGAGTCAGAAGAGAAGGATAGAGTGTTTGCCTAAGATATCAGACATAGTTGAAGTCAAACCTGCCTCAGTAAGATGGGCCCCTTCGTTGCATGCCTGATTGGGAGTTAGAATTAGAGGAGATGTGTAAATCTTGGACCTTCATTGCAGGGTAGCAGCTATTGCCTTGAGCACTTTGCTGTTTTCCAGCATTTTGCCACCTGTAAGAAAACGTGCTATTGGGCCTTTTTCTCAGCACCAATGCACCTCGTCTCCACCGTTGCTAACTGGGAGGGATCCCCTGATGGAGAATGAGAGGATATCTGTGTGGCTGGGAAAGGAGCCACGATAACCCAGGCACCAACTGACGTCCTGGTCTGTGGAGAAACACATATCGAGGAACAGATGTACTTTAGGTATTCTCATCTGAAACAGTAGGTGGAAGTGAGTAAGCTGGAAGCCTTTTGCAAAACCAGCCAAACAAAAAAACAAAACAAACCAAAATAAAAAAAGAAGGTAAATGTTACCTACTGCAAACGTAGTAGAGACATTTACAGAAGGGGAAAAAAATGTACAAAGTGAAATAACATCCCATATGTAAAAATAGGATAGTGACAATTACAGGGAAAACCTGTACTTTCATTGCTGAAGGTTCCTAGAGGGGACCAAACTTCACCTGTCAAAATGGGCATTACCCCTGAAGGCGTTTTCAGGATCTGGGTGCCATAAGAATGGACCACAGCCTTGGATCTGTGAGCACCCTGGGGCCAGCAACTCTGGGACATGAGATTCAAGATGTGAACTTACAGCAGCTGGCTTAAAGGAATGGTAGGAACAAGTCATGCTTGTAGGTTTTTCCACTTTATGCATTTGTCAGCTTGCTTAATGCTATATACGCTAACCAGTATAAAAACTTTCAGGACTCAATCAGCAAGTGTGTCTGAATGGCAATAGGGTTCCTTTTCAACATATTTTTAAACTATGTGGGATGATGACGGTGCCAGAAAAGACATCAAATAATGTATTGTTTAAAAAAAAGAGTAATTTTATTAATACATCCAAATATTGACAAATATATATATATATATATAAACAGAGTTGAACATGCCATACTGTACACAATGCACTAGATCACAAGGCTAACCCAACATGTTTTGCCAATTCATTGGCTTCATCGGGGGTGAAGAGAGGTACAGTACGGTTACAAACAAATCTATAAACAAAACAAGAATTCATATTAATAGATTGCACATCATTGCCCGGAGGGGGGGGGGGGGAATTATGTGGCCAAAAGTGGAAAACGTGACCAGCAGGCAAAAGGAAGAGGAACAAACGTGGGCCACCAACCTGACAATTCCTATAGGAAGGCGCATCAAAATGCCACCAGGGTGCCTAGTGGGAATCCACCGATCATAGGTGCCTGTAGGTGGTTATTTAAGATAAAATAAAAGACACAAAATTAGACTAAAATATATTAACAATGGGTGACTATTGCAACACTTGACAGTGCCGCAAATAATAGACAACCCATTGGGGGACTAACAGACTCCTATACCTACCAGAAACTATATTAGTAAATACAACACGAGAAAATATATAGTAGGGCGCTGTTTGAAGAGGTATGTGTGAAAACCCAATCACAGTAAGGGACTTGCGTGATCATCTACAACAAAATAGAGATACTTTATTGACTGATGTAATAAAATAAATAAATAAATATTTATGTCATCCAACTAAAGAGATGAACCAAATGGCCAGATCTAAAAAGTGAATTATATGATATAAAGGCTTACCTAGAAAAAATTTTTTGTTCAGCGTTAAAAAAGTTGATTCATCAGAAATGGACACCTGAATGGTATCTAGTAATTATCTCTAACCAGAGACAGAGAATGGCCCTGTATGGAGCCAAAGATCCCGTGGATGAGTTAATTAAACTGGAAATCAGTGATGCTGACAAGAGGCAAAGAAGCCTAAACAAAAAATAATAAGAATGTATCAGACAGTTGATCTGAAATAGATCAAATAAAACTCAAGTGGGCAGTAAACGCAAATACAAAGTAGCAATACAAGTGTAAATAATTACCTAAAGTGATCACGTATCCCGCAGCAGCGCCCCACAGCCATGGACAACATAAGCTGTCCTAGGCTGGTTTAAATAGACCACCCAGCCGCCTGACGTAGATGTCGCCCGGCGGCAGCGGACGTAAGATAGCCAACGCGCATGCGTCGCAACGCCAGAGGCCTACATTGCCCATAGTGCTTAGCACTAGAACGTCGAGGACGTGGTTGCGTCATGCGCACCAGGCCGGGAAGGACGAGATGGAATGACGGGGATACTAAGGCGGCGCAAAGGACGAGCGTGGCTAACAAGCGGGCAAGGTGTGAATACACCAGCCCTTGGGTGTCCATACAGACACTAATCAGAGGCTCCAAGGGACACCCGATGACGATGAGAACCATCCAAGAGGAAAATGCCAAAGAGCGGCCCACATCCTCAACCATTACCTCCACAGATAGTAAAGGGGCAACGTATTCCACAAAAGGTCACATAGCCATCCATGCAACGATGTGCACACCTAAAAAAGAAAAGGGAAAATTCTATAAATAGTGATAATAATAATAATAGTCCAATAATGAAAAAAAGGGAAAATATTCAAGACAAAAATAATCTATATACCTAACAAAATAAAATACAAACTAAGTAAAGAAAGAGTTCCACTATTCAATTACTCAAAAACAATGATAGATCAGTAATGAATAATAGATAAATAAAATAACTCGGTGGTTCCCTAGTTATTAAAAGGGGACATTTTCAATGGTCAAAATAGGGAAAAGGTGGCACAGGGTGAGCAATGGGAAAATCATAGACAAATCGTAAAAGGGAAATTTCTATAAAAAGGATTTGTAACTACCGTATTTATCGGCGTATAACACGCACTTTTTTCCCCTTAAAATCAGGGGAAAATCGTGGGTGCGTGTTATACGCCGATACCCACTGATCCCGGCAATCTCCACTGACTGAGCGGAGCGCAGCGATCGCCGCCGAGATACACATAGCCGAGTGTACTCGGCTTTTCCCGGCTCTGCTCACAGTCACGCCCAGTCCCGCCATTGGACCTGTGATATGTCCATCATAGGGCGGGACTCGGCGTGACTGAGCGAAGCCGAGAAAAGCCGAGTATAGCCGAGTACACTCGGCTATGTGTATCTCGGCTCCGCCCAGTCCCTGCGTTCTCGGCGGCGCCAATTTGCCCCGCTCCGCCCAGTCTCTGCGGCGATCTCGGCGGCGCCAATTTTGAAAACTGGGGCAAGGCTGCACTGGACACTGGGCAAAGGCTGCACTGGGCAAAGGATGCACTGGGCAAAGGATGCACTGGGCAAAGGATGCACTGGGCAAAGGATGCACTGGACACTGGGCAAAGCTGCACTGGACACTGGGCAAAGCTACACTGGGCAAAGGCTGCACTGGACACTTGGTAAAGCTGCACTGGGCAAAGGCTGCACTGGACACTTGGTAAAGCTGCACTGGGCAAAGGCTGCACTGGACACTGGGCAAAGGCTGCAATGGACACTGCTGACAAGGCTGCAACGGACACTGGTAAGGCTGCATTTAAATGCAAGTTTTTTTTTTCCTTAAACCTCCCTCCTAAAAGTTTTTTTCCCTAAAATTCCCTCCTAAACTTGGGGTGCGTGTTATACGCCGATTAATACGGTAATGTATTCATTGAGTGCCGGGAATTTGACTGCATCAAGAGTGTGGATCCAACGGGTTTCCAATTGTAGAAGTGCTATGTCTATGTTCCCTCCACGCACATGCGGAGGCACATGTTCCAAAGCATAAAAGGTAACATAAGCGTCGTAGTCATGCTGATATCCAATGTGACGATTGAGTGCCGTAGTTGTGAGTTTCTTGTAGGTCGGCAAGACATGCTCCCTTATTCGCTTGAAAAAGGACTAGTCGTACTCATATTTTAAAGCATCGAATAAACTGTAAGACCATCGGAGTGGTTTATCTTGCTCTATGCCGTTGTGGTTGCTTCTATGTCGGCAAGACCAAACGGCCCTTTTTCAAGCGAATAAGGAACCATGTCTTGCCGACCTACAAGAAACTCACAACTACGGCACTCAATCGTCACATTGGCTATCAGCATGACTACGACGCTCATGTTACCTTTTATGCTTTGGAACATGTGCCTCCGCATTAGACATAGCACTTCTACAATTGGAAACCCGTTGGATCCACACTCTTGATGCAGTCAAATTCCCAGGACTCAATGAATACATTAGTTACAAATCCTTTTTATAGAAATTTCCCTTTTACGATTTGTCTACGATTTTCCCATTGCTCACCCTGTGCCACCTTTTCCCTATTTTGACCATTGAAAATGTCCCCTTTTAATAACTAGGGAACCACCGAGTTATTTTATTTGTTTATCTATTATTCATTACTGATCTATCATTGTTTTTGAGTAATTATTTCATTATTGAATAGTGGAACTCTTTCTTTACTTAGTTTGTATTTTATTTTGTTAGGTATATAGATTATTTTTGTCTTGAATATTTTCCCTTTTTTTCATTATTGGACTATTATTATTATTATCACTATTTATAGAATTTTCCCTTTTCTTTTTTAGGTGTGCACATCGTTGCATGGATGGCTGTGACCTTTTGTGGAATACGTTGCCCCTTTACTATCTGTGGAGGTAATGGTTGAGGATGTGGGCCGCTCTTTGGCATTTTCCTCTTTGATGGTTCTCGTCATCGGGTGTCCCTTGGAGCCTCTGATTAGTGTCTGTATGGACACCCAAGGGCTGGTGTATTCACACCTTGCCCGCTTGTTAGCCACGCTCGTCCTTTGCGCCGCCTTAGTATCCCCACATCCCCGTCATTCCATCTCGTCCGTCCCAGCCTGGTGCGCATGACGCAACCACGTCCTCGACGTTCTAGTGCTAAGCACTATGGGCAATGTAGGCCTCTGGCGTTGCGACGCATGCGCGTTGGCTATCTTGCGTCCGCTGCCGCCGGGCGACGTCTACGTCAGGCGGCTGGGTGGTCTATTTAAACCAGCCTAGGACAGCTTATGTTGTAAATGGCTGTGGGGCGCTGCTGCGGGATACGTGATCACTTTAGGTAATTATTTACACTTGTATTGCTACTTTGTATTTGCGTTTACTGGCCACTTGAGTTTTATTTGATCTATTTCAGATCAACTGTCTGATACATTCTTATTATTTTTTGTTTAGGCTTCTTTGCCTCTTGTCAGCATCACTGATTTTCAGTTTAATTAACTCATCCACGGGATCTTTGGCTCCATACAGGGCCATTCTCTGTCTCTGGTTAGAGATAATTACTAGATACCATTCAGGTGTCCATTTCTGATGAATCAACTTTAACGCTGAACAAATTTTTTTTTCTAGGTAAGCCTTTATATCATATAATTCACTTTTTAGATCTGGCCATTTGGTTCATCTCTTTAGTTGGATGACAAATATTTATTTATTTATTTTATTACATCAGTCAATAAAGTATCTCTATTTTGTTGTAGATGATCACGCAAGTCCCTTACTGTGATTGGGTTTTCACACATACCTCTTTAAACAGCGCCCTACTATATATTTTCTCGTGTTGTTTTTACTAATATAGTTTCTGGTAGGTATAGGAGACTATGTTAGTCCCCCAATGGGTTGTCTATTATTTGCGGCACTGTCAAGTGTTGCAATAGTCACCCATTGTTAATATATTTTAGTCTAATTTTGTGTCTTTTATTTTATCTTAAATAACCACCTACAGGCACCTATGATCGGTGGATTCCCACTAGGCACCCCGGTGGCATTTTGATGCGCCTTCCTATAGGAATTGTCAGGTTGGTGGCCCACGTTTGTTCCTTTTGCCTGCTGGTCACGTTTTCCACTTTTGGCCACATAATTTCCCCTCTCCCCCCCCCCCTCCGGGCAATGATGTGCAATCTATTAATATGAATTCTTGTTTTGTTTGTAACCGTACTGTACCTCTCTTCACCCCTGATGAAGCCAATGAATTGGCGAAACATGTTGGGTTAGCCTTGTGATCTAGTGTATTGTGTACAGTATGACATGTTCAACTCTGTTTATATATATATTTGTGTCAATATTTGTATGTATTAATAAAATTACTCTTTTTTTAAACAATACATTATTTGATGTCTTTTCTGGCACCGTCATAATCCCACATTCCCTACTTCCTTTTTCACTAATTTAAAAGGGATGAGGTGCCGTATCTCTCAGAGGACACACCAACCACTTATCTCTTCCATATTTTTAAAATAGTTTTACATGCACTGACTAGCAGTGTTTTTTTTTCTCTTTTGCACCAAAAAAGGCTAAGAGAGTGAATTAACCCTATACATTTTTATTTTCAAGTAGACAACACACGAAGAAAAAAAAAAGAAATTATAGAAAAAAAAAGGGAAGCAGCATTTTTTTTCAATTAGTAAAACCGTAACATCCCTTAGAATATCAAAAATGCAGTGTAAAGGACACAACAGCTAAGGAATAAGGTAAACAGTACGCTGGTTAGTATGCTCAGCTGTTCAACTTATGTATGAAAAGAAGTTAAAGGCAAGTAACCTTAGCCTTCCTAGATACATCTAGGTCACAGCACTAGAGTATGCACGGTCATCTGTCAAGTATTGCATATTTAATGTGAATGAAAAATACGGTACTTACTTGTGTGATACATGCTCCAGTAAAAGCTACAATAACTGCAACTACATTGACGGTAAGCTGGAATTGTAGAAATTTTGAGATACTGTCATACACGTTTCTTCCCCACATTACTGCTTTTACAATGCTGGAGAAGTTGTCATCTGTGAGAATAATATCAGAAGCTTCTTTTGCAACATCTGTTCCAGCAATACCCTGTGAAGAAAGGCAAAGGGAATAAAGTTTAAATAAAACACATGCATTCCCCCAAGCAACACTACTGTACATTAAACAATTAATTATTAAATAAGCAAAGACGCTTGTCTGCCTCAAGTGCTCTCATAAATGCATCTTGGGCACACTGCCTTCTCTATTCATTTAATGACACGAGAAAGTCTCAAGACACAAAATGATGAAGCATCTGCAGAGGACATGAAAAGTCGTATTAAATAATTTACTCAAGCCTTCAAGAAAACAAACCTGACCACAACAATTTGCACATGTTATTGTCACTGTGTAAGGCTTAAAGGGCAATTTTAAAATGGATATTTACATTTTTTTTTTATTTGCTGTCAAATTGGGACACAGAAGATGCATGGATACAATATGCTCCCAATATGACTTCTACGTGGGTGTGTCCCCCCCAAACACATACCACAACATAATGTGACTTGCTGCCTCCACAACATGGAACGAGGTGCCTTGCTGCTCCCTCCCCCGTTACCCTCCAATGTTGAGACATGTGGCCTGGTACAGTTCAGCAAGGGCACAGCCAGGATGCATGCCTAAATAATAAACTGTGTGGCTGGAATATTAAGGGAAACTATATTCTGTTCAAGTAATTAAATTTTTTTTTTTTTTTAAATGTCATCGAACCCCTTCTTGCTCTTTCCAATGTTTAAACACTTCAAAAAGCTGGTTGTGCCGGCTACCTGTCTGTCTGAGACAGCTCGGTCTTGGTGCTGAGAGTACGTGAGTGCACCCTAAGCCGATAAACTTAAGGGCTACCCTTTTGCTGCTGCTGATAAGTGTCGGGCAGTCTTAAAGCAGTTAAGGACTTATTTGTACTGTTCTGTAAAATGTGCAACTTTAAAAAGGCATTCCCCAAGCATCAGGATTTGGGTTATTTCAGAACTGCACTTTAAGCTGCATGAAAGCTCCTGTCTTGCTGAATGGAATTTTTTTTTTAAATGTACATGTTCCCCAAGGCAGTGCTTAGCAACATATGCCCTTTAACGATAGCTTGCAAATTGGCCTTAAAAAAAATAAATAAAAAAAAATTCAAAATTTGGCTCCCATAGACCACACCCCGCTTGGGTTCATCAAACCTCCTGCAAACCAAACTTTGCCTGGTCATTCCTATTCATATATTTTCTCCTGCGTTGTTGAAATCAATACACAACTCAATGTTGGGGCTGATTAACTGCAATTCCTGGAATATACAGTACATTGAACTTCTAAAACGTAAGTGACCAGCTTTATGCAAATCATGCATAACCTGTAATGATACACATAGATCTGCTCTTTATTCAAGCAGGCACTTGTGATACACAATGGATGTGCCTAAAGTGCATTTCCACCTTTGCAGCCATATAAGGATAACGCCTACTTTATATTTGTTACATGTTTCGAAAATGCAGCCAACCTTTAGATGCTCTATTCTGGAACCTCCACAACTAAAATTCCAAGAGGAGGCTGGGCAGTTGTGCTTGCCATAATTAATCCTGTCTGTACTTTGCAGGCAGATCGCAACCATCAGTTGTACACTAGATTTGAACACTTTGTCCTAAGACCAGGTTAAGTTTAGATGCTTTGGCTTCTGGCATTGCATGTTTATGAGAGGGAGCTCTGACGTGAGCTTTTATTCAGAAATGTAAAAAAAGTTGGTTCTTTTTTTTTTTTTTAATACAAACCAAAATGGAAAAATTTACTAGTTCACGCACAAAAAACACAATCTAAAAATTTGGTTGTTCCAGTGAAAAACATGTGGCAATTTTTATTTTATTTTTTATATATGCAACTTGCAAAAGTGTGCTTAAAACGGCCAAGGGTGGGGATATTACAAGAAACAAAAAATGTCACGGTGTAGCATGAAGAGTCGTCACAAATATACCACTAAGATATGTCAATAGAATCATTCCAAGTGAAAAAAAGGGATTTTTATAACAGCTTACCTGTAAAATCCTTTTCTTGGAGTACATCACGGGACACAGAGCGACTTAGTCATTACTAATGGGTTATATAGTTTACCTTCAGGTGTTGGCACTGGCCAATTCCAAACCGGAAGTACCCTCCCCTATATAAGCCCCTCCCACCCGGGAGCACCTCAGTTTTGTAGCCAAGCAATAAGTGTCCCAAAAAGAGGGGTGGGAGCTCTGTGTCCCGTGATGTACTCCAAGAAAAGGATTTTACAGGTAAGCTGTTATAAAAATCCCTTTTTCTTTTTCGTACATCACGGGACACAGAGCGACTTAGTCATTACTAATGGGACGTCCCAAAGCAATGCCAAATGAGGGGGGGGGTACATAAGCTGGGCGCCATCAGGCATGAGGATCTTTTGCGGCCTGCAACACACTGCGCCCAAAGGCGACATCCTCCTGACTTCTAACGTCTACCTGATAGAATCTAGTAAACGTGTGTACCGAAGACCATGTTGCGGCCTTACATACTTGAGCCAGGGAGGCCTGGTGATGCACTGCCCATGAAGTTCCAACCGCTCTTGTGGAGTGCGCCCTAACTTTGAACGGAGGCGGTCTCTTTCTCAAGCCATAGGCTTGTATTATGACCTGTCGAATCCACTTGGCTAAAGTAGATTTTGATGCTGCCTGACCCCTTCTGGGGCCTTCCGGCAGAACAAACAAAGAATCCGTTCTGCGAATCTGAGCAGTGGCTTTTAGATAAGCTTTAACTGCTCTTACCACATCCAAAGAATGTAATAACTTTTCCTCTACTGAGATAGGTTTGGGGAAAAAAGAAGGAAGAACCACATCTTGGTTCAAATGAAACCTCGATACCACCTTAGGAAGAAAGGCTGGATGAGGACGTAATACTACTCTGTCCTTATGGACAACCAGATATGGCTCCTTACAGGACATAGCTGCTAATTCCGACACTCTTTTAGCCGAACAAATGGCTACTAAGAAAACCAATTTCCTGGTGAGAAGAACCAAGGAAATGTGTTGTAATGGTTCAAACGGTTGTTTCTGTAGAACCGACAGAACCAGGTTTAAGTCCCAAGGACATATGGGAATACTAACCAGAGGGCTAATACGCATCACTCCTTGTATAAAGGCTTTGACTAGTGAATGCGAAGCCAAGGGCCTTTGAAAAAATATTGACAAGGCCGAAATCTGACCCTTGATAGTACTCAAGGCCAGCTTCCTATCTACAGCCCACTGTAGGAAGTCCAGAATCCTCCCTATCATGTACTTACGTGGATGCCATTTCTTGGTCTCACACCACGTAATGTACGCTTTCCAGATCCTATAATAGATCTGCCTGGATACCGGTTTCCTGGCATTGATCATGGTAGATACCACAGAATTAGAGAGCCCTCTCTTTTTCAGAATGTGGGCTTCAATAGCCAGGCCGTCAAACCTAGGGCTGGTAAGGAAGGGTGGTATATCGGTCCTTGCGACAGCAGGTCCGGACGAAGTGGGAGGGTCCAAGGACTCCTCACTGACATTTTTACCATCTCCGCGTACCATGCCCTTCGGGGCCACGCTGGAGCCACCAGAATCACTGGTTTCTTTTCTACCCTGATTCTGCGGAGTAATCGCGGTAACAATTGTGGCGGTGGGAATGCATATATCAGCTTGAACCGATCCCAAGGGAACACTAGGGCATCCGAGCCGCAAGCTAGGGGATCCCTTGTGCGAGACACAAACCTGTCCACCTTTGCGTTGAATCTGGACGCTAGCAGATCCACATCCGGTGTTCCCCACCGCTGGCATATTGCCTGGAAAACCTCGGGGTGAAGAGACCATTCCCCCGGGCATAATTGTTGGCGACTTAGAAAGTCCGCTCTCCAATTTTCCACTCCTGGGATGAAAACCGCGGATATGGCTGGGACATATCTTTCTGCCCACTCCAGGATGCAATTTGCTTCCTTCTGGGCTGCACGACTTTTGGTGCCACCCTGATGATTGATATATGCCACTGCCGTGGCATTGTCTGATTGAATTCTGACAGGGGACCCCTGGAGTTTGGATGTCCATGCTACTAGGGCATACCGGGCTGCTCGTATCTCTAAGAGATTGATGGGCAGGGCCTTTTCTGCTTCTGACCACTTGCCCTGGAGAGACCATTGCTCCAGTACTGCCCCCCAGCCTATGAGGCTGGCATCTGTAGTGACTACCTTCCAAGAAACCGGACTGAAGGGTTTCCCTCTTTCCAGATTCTGGGGCCCCAACCACCAATGGAGGCTCTTGCGAACGGAAGGGGACAGGGACATTGGTAAGTCTAAAGCCTGAACTTTTTTGTTCCAGGCTGACAGTATGGCCCTTTGCAAATTCCTTGAATGGAATTGACCGTAGGGTACCGCTTCGAATGAAGCCACCATCTTTCCCAGCAGCCTCATGCAGAGACGTATGGATGGTTTTCTTTTTGTACCCACTAAGTGGGTCAAATTTCTTAAAGACGACACCTTCTCTGGAGGTAAGAAAATCTTTCTCTGATTTGAATCCAGCCTTAGCCCTAAGTATTCCAGACTTTTGACTGGTCTTAGAGCTGACTTGTCCCGGTTGATAATCCAACCGTGATATTCCAGATACTCGATTGTCTTGTGAATAGCTACTTCCAGCTTTTCCACTGAGTGGTCTATTAGTAGCAGGTCGTCTAGATATGCCATTATCGTTACACCCTGTGTTCTTAGATTGGCCAATAATGGGGCCAGAATTTTTGTGAACACTCGTGGTGCTGTGGCCAGACCGAAAGGTAAGGCTCTGAACTGAAAATGGCGCCCTTCTACTGCAAAGCGTAGAAATTTCTGATGGGCCGGAAAGATGGGAATATGCAGATAAGCATCCCTTATGTCGATCGAGGCTAGCCATTCCTGCCCTTGTAGGGCGGTGGCCACTGATCGGATCGACTCCATCCGAAAGGTCCTGATATTTAGGAACTTGTTTAGCCCTTTTAGATTTAATATGGGCCTCACGTCCCCATTTGGTTTGGGGACTGTGAAAAGGTTCGAGTAAAACCCGAATCCGCTTTCTTCCAGGGGAACCTTCATGATTACCCCTTGGAGCAATAGTTGTTCTAGTGCCAGAAGGAGGGATCCTCTCTTTTGGGGATCTCTTGGCACGTTTGACCTCATAAATTGGGCAGGAGGAGTGCCTTTTAACTCCAGCTTGTATCCCAGACTTACTGCGGAGAGCACCCATCTGTCTCTGATGGTGTCCCGCCAGGTCTCTGTGAACAACTGAAGTCTTCCCCCCACCCGATTGAGCGGGGGCAATACTTCATGCCTTAGGGGGAGGTTTTGTACCTCTCTTGATCCAGGGCTTCTTGTTACCCTGTGATTGTCCCTGATTTCTGCCCCCTGAATTTGACCGCGGAGGCCGTCGGAACTGCTTCACAGCCGATGTGCCCGGGACTGGAGAGGTAGGCCTCTTAAAAGAAGGACTTCTACCCTTGTTCTTAACCGGTAAGAGTGAACTTTTACCGGCAGAAATTTTCTGGATATATTTGTCCAGATCTTCTCCAAATAAGCGTTCTCCATGAAATGGGAAGCTAACCAGCAGTTTTTTACAGGGAGCTTCAGCAGACCAGTTTTTGAGCCACAGAAGCCTACGCATATGTACTATAGACAGCGTAAAGCGGGAGGCCTGTTGGATTGTATCCTTTATGGCGTCCACTGCAAAACACAAGGCTCTAGGCAGGTCAGCTAGGGCATGAGCCTGCTGATCTGGTAAGTCCCTTAAGACTTGTTTCAACTGATCTTTCACTGCTTGGCAGACTCCAATCGCTGCTACCGCAGGTTGTGTCACCATACTTGCTGTAGAGAAAGCAGATTTTAGTAAAGACTCCAATTTTTTATCTATTGGGTCTTTGAACATTGGAACATTATCTACTGGACATGTCAGTGATTTGTTAACAGAAGAGATGGCTGCGTCCACTGTAGGGACCCTCCATTTTTTTATGAACTTATCCTCCATGGGATAGATCACCGGAAATCTCTTGGGGGGAGCAAATATTTTATCAGGATGCTCCCAATCCTGGTAAATAAGCCCTTCTAATAAAGGGTGGATTGGGAAGGAACAGACCGCCTGGGGAGCTTTTAGCGACCCCAGCGAGGAAACCGTAGTGGATGGTGGTTCCGCCAGAGGCATTTTAAATGCTGATCGGACCATGTTAGTCAGAGACTGAACCCATAATCTTTCAGCCTGAGAAGCTGAGAAAGGTTCTTCCACTGTTGATTCCTCTATAAGTGAATCAACCTCATCCTGATCCCCTTCAGGTAGGTCGATCTCTGTGTGGGGCTGTTCCTCCACTAACAGGCACTCTGAAGGAGGAGACGGAGATCGGACGCGCTTTTCCTGTGACAGGGAAGCAGCGATCAATGCTGTTAATCTCTCTTCCAATCCTCCCAGAGTTGAGGATAAAACCTCCTCTGTTATATATACAGGAGCAGGTGGACTGGGGACAGCCGCAGCACCAGGCATTCCTGCGGGGTTTCTACGGCTACTGACCTCTGCATTCTCAGGGGAGATTGGTGCAGTGCAAGCATGCCCAATATCCTCAGAGCCCGATGGAGACCCCTTTGGCTTCCTGGAAGATCTATTTCCGGAGCGTCTGGACGACATATCCTTTAAGCACAAAGCTGAGGTATTCCCGTCGTCATACACCAATTTTTGCTGGTAATAGTCTAACACAGGTGCTGCTATATACCAGCTGGTGTCCACTAAAGTGCCTTTCTATGGGGATGCCTGCATCAACCGCCTCTGTGTGCCACTGTTTGTTGCTAGCTCTGTTTGCATGCAGCTGACACTTGTACTGTGTCTTTTAACCATGCTGGGACGCCCGCACATGCGCAGAAGCGCCGCGGCGCGCATCGAGCGTCATCCACCCGCCCCGCCCCTTTTTTTTCATAGGAGGCGCGTGCACGCGCCCGCGCGCGCGCCCGTGCGCCAATGGCGCCCTTTTCGAAAACCAACAGAGGACTAGGAGCCAGGGCCCTTTTTGCCGGAGGGCCTGTGCGGTGGATGAACGCAGCAACAGGGCAGAGGAAGTGGATTCCCTCAGAGAAACTTACCAGCTGCCTGGATCTTTTGAGTTGAGAAAACCAAAGATCCACATTTACAAGAAAAATGGACTACAGCGGCCTCTAGTGGTTTAACACAGGTACCGCGGTCCCTGTTTTTTTTTTTTTTTCTTGACTACTATTAAAATTTTACATTTTCAGTAGTTATAGGCAAACACAGATATTTAGCGGGAATACCGTTAGGTAACAGACAGAAAGACAAATTAGGCTTGGGGGTCCCCCAATAGAACCAAGTTCCTGAGGGCCCCCACTTACCTGATCCCCGCCGCAGGACTTTGTTTGGTCCACAAAAGTCCAAACTTCACCTATCACGGCAGGCATTGTAATTAAACCTTCAGGGACCGGGTTCCCAAGGATTCCACTCCCCTGGACCTGTATAGCACCCTGCACAGACAGCGTCTTGGTCGTGGGTATGACCAGAGCTCTGGATCCCAGGGTCCAGCCCTCCTAAGAGAAGCATTACAGGCAAAACCTTGCTCTTCTGCTGCAAGGCCCGGGTACCGACCGTTTAGCTATGAAGCTTTTTTGGTGGGATCCGGAACAGCTTACTAAGGCCCAAAAGAACCTGTACGCAAGCCCAGTGAAAACACATGTTACTCTTTGGCCAACACCTTAGACACTGGCAAAAAACTGAGGTGCTCCCGGGTGGGAGGGGCTTATATAGGGGAGGGTACTTCCGGTTTGGAATTGGCCAGTGCCAACACCTGAAGGTAAACTATATAACCCATTAGTAATGACTAAGTCGCTCTGTGTCCCGTGATGTACGAAAAAGAAATAAAGGGCTTCTGCATCTCTAATAATGGGTCAAAGCAGCTGATGAAACATTACAAATTTAGCTTAAACCCATTGTGTAACAAGGAGTGCAATTCAAGGAAAACCGATAAACTAAAACTAGTGGACACAGAATCAGGTGCAGCTACACTGGTACGACAAACGCTCAGACATTGGGAGCTCATGTCGCATGACGTGTGAAAATCAATGTTTCCCTAAGGGAGGCGTCTTAACTGGTTCCACACACAAGTCGGTCCGACTATGAAAATGCTCCCTGCACTACTTTGGTCCGACTTTGAACCTACTTCAGCCCATTAAATATCACTGAAGTCAGATCGCCGTCTTGCCTGATCCGACTTTGGCATGCGACTTGTACTCTGATGATCTTGAGGGGAAACTCAACGCCAAAAAACAAAACAAAAAAAAAAAACGCCACGGGGTCCCCCTTTAAGAGCATACCAGGCCCTTCGGTCTGGAATTTAAGGGGAACCCCCTACGCCGAAAAAACAGCATGGGGCTCCCCCCAAAGTCCATACCAGAACCTCATCTGAGCACGCAGCCGGGCCAGTCAGGAAAGGGGGGTGGGGGACGAGCATGCGCCCCCACCCCCTCCCGAACCGTACCAGGCCACATGCCCTCAACATAGGGGGGTGGGTGCTTTGGGGCAGGGGGACGCCCTGCGCCCCCCACCCAAAAACACCTTGTCCCTATGTTGATGAGGACAAGGGCCTCTTCCCGACAACCCTGGCCGCTGGTCGTCAGGGTCTGCGGGCGGGGGGCTTATCGGAATCTGGGAGCCCCCTTTAATAATCCAAAGTAGTATGACTGCCGTGTCGTACCAATTTGAACACGGCCTCATTGTCAAAGCTCAACTGAGCAAGCTGAATATAAAAGCGGATTGGTAACGATGCACAGTAGCACCAGATTCTGTGTGCACTAGTTTTAGTATATCTCCCCCTTTATGTATGTAAAGTAATACAACCAGAAAGAACAACATTATGCTTCATTGTTATTCTGGGGCTCTTCTCCTGAAATGCTCTTTGGTTTGTGGCAAAAATGTCTACTGTTACTACCAAACAACCATCTTTCATGGAGTTCTTTTTTAACACAAGTTTTTCCTTAACACACCTCCCATGCAGATTGAATTGAAGTAATCTCTTGATGCATGGACTTTAGCGCAAACTGTTGCAAAAGTTACCAAAACACTGAATTATAAAATATTGGGATTGCTTGGGAGATTATTTTTTTCAGCATCAAATAGTTAGCTTCTGAACAGACGTTGCTGGGCCAGCAAGACCTGGATGAACTGATAGTCATTTGAAATCTACACCTCTTATGGATATTCCTTACAATGGAATTTATTTTAAATCAATTGTTTGGCAATCTTTTTAGATCTATTTCTAGATTCAGAATCTACAGCATTCTTTCTGGGGGCCTTTGAAAGCTCCATTAATCTTGGCATTATGACAACACAATATTGACACCCCAAGAGTGAAGACGACCCAGAACAGGGAGCCAGGACTTTTTTGAAGACCTCAGAATAGTGGATAGACTGAAAGGCAGAACCACAAAACAAAAGAAGTTTCCGATGTTTAAGTATCGAAAACTCTGTAAAAAAGGAGCCAGGGTCCCAGAATTTGCATGTGTCTGTTTCAGACCGAAAGGTACCACAAACTTCTATGAAGCAATAACAGGTCGTAGGGCAAGACCAACAAGACCAAATGAGCTATGAAGTAAAATCTTAAACCTAGCTCTCCCGTCTATGCAGTTAAGGGACGTTTGTGCAGCTTTGACCAAAGTCGCAAAATACCTTTGCCACCTAAACCGTTAAAGTGGTTGTAAATCCATATAAAATCAATAAAGTGACTAACTTCTGGTGAGATAAACAAACCCTCCTACATAACTTGTAGCTGTTTATCTACAGCAATTCTTTCTGTATAGCCTTCTAAAAACCACAGATCAAAATGGTTTTTTCTCAGCTCTAGCAGGCAAGGGGTGGGGATCTGACAACACACACAAACACACCACACACACACACACAAAACACACAACAAACACACACAACACAGAGAGCTCCAGTGAGACATGAAACCTCAGTGGGAGGTTAGACAACCCCCCCCCCCATACACAGATTGAAAAATATACAAAGCTGAGGCTATGAGTCACCTACTGTGTACTGGAGGAGAGGGGGTGGCCCGTGTGTTTATGCTTAGATTTCTAATTGGTGACTCATGCAGATAGAGAGGAGGATCAGAGAGGAGCCATACTCTGTGCTTTGGATTCAGATAGTTCATAGTACACACTAGACCAGTGATGGCAAACCATGGCACCCCAGATGTTTTGGAACTACATTTCCCATGATGCTAAACGACACTGCAGAGTGTATGAGCATCATGGGAAATGTAGTTCCAAAACATCTGGGGTGCCAAGGTTCTCCATCACTGCACTAGACTATATGCTTTGTTCCTTTTCATCTCTGAGGTTTAAAACCACTTTAAAGACATGTTAAGTCAGGCAACAGGATCCAAAAGGCACGGACCATTTTTTTTGTTAAAAGCTTACTTCAAAAGGGTATTGCGGCGAAAAACACTTAGGAGGGAACATAAACTTTCACGGGGTGAGGCAAGTCCCCATATAAAAACGTCCTCCGTCAGAGAGCATAGGAAAAACTATGGGCAGTTTTTAGCCTTTTAGGGACCCATACTGGTGACTTTTGGGTAGAGTCTCCAAATTAAGACAGAACCACACCTATTCAGTGAAGAAAGATGGTAGTTTTGAGCTTGGGGGGAAGCAGCCTGTTCCCTAGACGATTCCTCAGATTCAGAAGAAAGAGCACATTCTAGTTTTTAATTCTCAGCAGCCATGTCAGAGTATGATATGGGGTGAGGGATAAATTTGGGTGGGGGACCTACATTTCACATTTCCTAATGATTCCCACATATCAGCAAGATTCCCGAACAAGTCCACCATAGGAAAAGTCTATTCCTCTCAGCTTTAACTAGAATGACGCAGAGCACCAGAAGTGGGGTAGGGAGTCCTAGTATCAGGGATAGGTACCTCAGGGGGAGCAAAAATGATGCCCCAGACCCACTGGCAGAATAAGCGTCCAAATATCCCTTCACTCTATCCTCTGTCTGCTTGCCATCTGTCATATGCGAATGGAACCCAGTGGGAACTCGCAATAAACCACAGTGAAAGGGGTTAAAGCATGAGTCCCAACAAGTCTGCCACCAGTACCACTCGAGGACCTTGGAGCTTAGGTCAGCTGCAGAGAGGAGGCAAAAGTCTTTAAACACCCCCAACAGAACCAATTAAAAAGGACCAACCTTCATGAGAACAGCTGCAGTAATACAGGGGGAAAGGGCATCCTGGTTTCACTTTGGAAAAGCATACCAACGAAGTGGTCTTCAGGGACTGGTTCACACCTGCACAGATCATTGCCTTAGACCTGTATCCAGTTCCTAAAGTAGCTTTACAGGTGAGCTCTGCACCTTATCCCACAATGGGATCCAGGTACCGTCCCAATGGCATGCCCGGGGTACCTATCTGGAAAGTGTGTCATTAGCTGAATAGCAGGCACACAAAAAAAAATCCAGACAGAACCACCTTAGTGGGAAAAGCAAAAAAAACACATCACATAAGGACAATAGCAAAAAAAAAAACTGGAGGATTAACGGTCACTGGGAGGGGTTATATGGGGCTCCCAACAGTTCTGTTTGCCAGTGTGCAATCACCTAATGGTAGTGACACAAACAGTAAATATAAATAAATATGTTAATAGATGGATTGGATTTACCAACTCAAATATGTGTCATATGGCTTGAATGTGGACTGGGATATAAATGCCTTCATCAACCAGGCATGAATATATCCCGAGCCTACCATTTAAGATTCAGTCCAATAGTTTCCCATTTATTTTCTCCGATTTTATAAATCATTAGTGGCGTCAAAAAGTTTTTAGAATATATGACTGAGTACAATCTTAGCGTTCTATATAAAGTTCTGACAGGAGTTTATGCATTTCTTTCTGGTTGTTTTATATGTGGATGTATAAGTGCGTGTGACCCCGCTCCTACATTAATTTCCGTGATGCCCCCGTTTTTTATTTCCGAGTGATGGTCAATGTTTTGTCACATCCGGTTTTTCTACGTACATGGTCATAGCTGGGAGAACGCTGATTATTCAGCAAGATCTCCGCTTTATGCCCATCAGACATGCTCGTTTGTTGTGGCCTGCGTGACCTGTGACGAAGTTGCATGACCCGGTCTCCACTCGACCTGAGTTGATTCGTTCACTTTCCTCTTGGGTGGAACGCACTGCTCCCCTACCTACATCATTACGCATGGAGGGCGCTCTCGGTATTGCGACCAAAGTGCTGTATGTGACGTGTGTTAGGTAAGCATGGAAAGTAAGGGAGACTGATGATTAGGACAGGGGTAATCAAGTTAAGTTTTTTTTTGGGTCAGACAATCTTACAGCCATTCATTTAGGCTTTAATTTGGAGCTGTGCTTTCCAGAGTGAGTCCAGAAACGCATGTGGTGATGAAATGATGTAGTTTCCTGGACGCTTTGGAACGCACGCAGGAGTCCAGATATGCAATTGAACAGGTGTCACACGGAAGTGCTTTTCAATATGGAGCATTTAAGCACAGTTGACTGGGGGGCGAGTGTATGCCCCAGTGAAAGTCTTAGACGAAACACGTAGGGTACATACGCTGGCCCTAGCCACTCCAATACTGTGCCATTTTTTAACCTATTTTTAATCGTTTGGATTTATACCATCGGAGTCATATCCGGCTGATGAATTTTTATGCAATACATTTTTTAACTTTTTTACGCTATGAGGCGGCTTCTCTTTCTTCCTTTTACATTATTTAACCTACCACAGTCAGTAAAGGTTGAATACCTTACCATTTCACGTTAAATATATCCGGATTGTGCATCCTGGACATCACATCATCACAACTACCAGCTGAGAAGCCAGCCAACCTATTGGAAACGAGGAGTTTGACAGCAGAGGTGATACGATCAATCTTCCAGCCTTTCATGGTTTACCGATCCACAGCTGTACGGTGAGTTGGATCCACAAGATCCGGTAAAAGTACCCATTTCTTCTCTCCTCTCCTTGAATGGATGGTGAACGCACTCCCGGGTGTTGCTGATTTACGCTGTCACTAGTGCACATTCCAAGAACATTTAGATGCACATGTTCATGCATTCCTTTTGTCAATGGTGATGTTTTTAAACTTTCATGTTTATGGACAATTTTTTTTGATCGATTATCGTTCATCAGTTGTGGACTCACAATAATTACGTTTGGTTCATATGATCACATTTTTATTATTTGTTGTGGACTCCCATTCACGTGCCCATCACGTTTGGTTCATATGATCACATTTCTTTTATTCATGGTTATCATGCAATAAGCATGCACCATTCATGTGCTCATTATGTTTATTTTATTTGAGTATTTTTTTCTATTATGCCATTAACTATGCACCAATTAGCCTTTTCTGAGAGGTATTAACACATTTCTCACTGCACAGGTTATCTTTACTAATTTGTAGGTGCGCTACATTTTGTTTCTATATAGTGACACATAACCCATTCATCCAACACGATGACCATATCCTGTATTGTATGGTCAGAACGTTTGTTCTACTACAGGGTTAAAACAATCAATCATTATGGCTAAACACCACACACAAGCAAAGCAAGTAACCACGGTATCTAGCTTGAAGCAGCAGTGCTTTGTGCAAGGCTGAGGCTCTGGTAGTAGATGCTCTATTTCTCAGACTCTTCTCAATTTATGCTCACCTGGTCAGTGGGAAAAAGATCTGCTTTAAAACAGAGCACCAGCCAATAATTGTGCACAGCATTTGCCTGTACAACCCAGCATGAAAACTGGGCATTAATGAATCTCATGAAAATTATGCTGCTTGAAGAAATTTGCTCTAGAGCAGTGGTTCTCAACCTTTCAAGTGCCGTGACCCCTTGATAAAATTTCCCAAGTTGTGGGGACCCCTAACAATAAAATTATTTTCATAGCGTGGGATGTCAGCACCCAAGGCAAGACAAGTAATTTGCACCCCTAACCCACTGACATTTAGAGCTCCCCTAGTCCCTTCCACTTGTACAGTATTAAAACCCCTTATGGTACATTTTAGGATGTATCACTCTCTTTGTCCTTCTTTCTTTCCCTTTTATCTCTCTCTATCCTAATTTCTTGGGGGTTTTTTCCCCCCATCCCTCTCTCTAGCCATCTTTCGTGTTATTTCTCTTCCTTTCTTTGTTCCTCACCCTCTTTTCCTCTCCCTTCCATGTATTCTCTATTTTTATTCCTTTTCTTACTCCTTGGTGGGGGGAAGGGGTGTAGGGAATGGGATGACTGGCAGTGCTTGCAGGGAGTTGGGATGAGTGGCAATGCTGGGGGGAGTTCTGATCAGCCAACTTAGGTGCTCTTGATCAAGGTCATCTGCTCATCTGAGAACTGTAGTGGGGACTTTTAAAGGGAACTATAATCACAGGTAGTGTTACTCACTGTGTCTCTGACTTTTTGGTGTCTCGTAGCAGTGACACCTCTACCGAAATCAGGAGATAGGGTCTCCTCCAGTGGGTGGCCGCGGGCTCCAGGGACAGCTCTACTTTGCCACCGCAAAAAGGCTGGGTGAGAGGTGCGGGCTTCAGGAACAGCCCAGGATTTGGTGACCCCTGGCAAATCATCATTCGACCCCCGAGGGGATCCCGACCCCCAGGTTGAGAACCACTGCTCTAGAGCAATTCAGTGTAACTATTGGATGTCCAGTAAAAAATACTGCTGTCGAATTTTTGTTCATTGTAGTCAACCGCACACATAAATCTGTCTCATCAAAGTGAATTTATAGCTACCCATAGAGAAAAAGCTACAAGGCCCCATTGTACACGGGACGCTGCTAAATGTACGTTCAGAGCCAGTTGGACGCTTTTTTTCAACTGCCCCTGAACTCATTCAATGTTATCCTATGTGACCATGTACACAGTCTTGTTTATTGCAGTTTTTAGGCAGTTAAGTTTAACGTTTCTTAAAAAGCAAGAAACTGGGTTCAGACTAAGCTTTCCACGTTTCAGATGCCAAACGCGACTAAACGCTTCTAAAACGCAAACGCCACTAAACGCGGCAAAACGGACGTTTTAAACGTGGGTTACTATCTGTCAAGTTAAAGCATTCAGGAGCAGTTGTAAACCTGGAAGTTTTGTTAATTTAAACAACTGTCAGACCAAATTCTGGTTTAACAAAATTCTAGTAGGAGTTTATAACTCAAAAAGTGCCTTCTATTACCATCAGCCTCTTCAAAATTCCTTTGTTAATGATCTGACTTAATCTTAGAGGATGGCTATGTTCTTTCTATGATCCCACTTTAAGAATGTAATCACCCTTTTATTCTTGCTCCTAAGATGGACTGGGGATTTGCAGTGTACATAGAGCATTGCACAACTCATTCCAAATGGATGGAAGACGTTCTGGAGCTCACAAACACCATAAGAAACAATTTAATGAAAAATAAATTAGGGCTATTAGGTAGCAAATTATTTACAGGGTATAAGGTTATTGTTTAGTGGTCACATTAAAGTAGAGCTATGACCTCCGATTAACAAAAACTATGTCCTGCAAGACTTAATTATAAATGTATCTGCCAAGTGCCAGTTAAGTCCACCTAAAGCCCCGTACACACGGTCGGACTTTTGCCCAACAAACTTTGTTTTAACCACTTAACCGCCTGTCGACAAATAACGTCGACAGGGTGGTTGCTTAACTCTGGGAGGACCCCGCGCATCACGGTAAATCGCCACTGATAGCGGACGTTTACCACGTGATCGCTCCGTCAAATGACAGAGCGATCACTTGTAAACAGACCGGCGTCATGTGATGACGTCGGTTCCTCTCTCCCCTCTCTGTACCGATCGGTACAGTGTGAGGAGAGGGGAGGGAGCAGATCATGTCAGCAGCGCTGTGGGCTGGATCTGTGACAATTGCAGTCACAGATCCAGCCATGCAATACCCCGCCCAATACCCCGCAATATTAGAGAGAAAGATTTTTACCGCTCCAGGTGAACACGCTCCAGCAATTTGTAGTATCAGGACTACCGTGGGTGCCAGCAATGCACGTAGCATATAGAGAAAAAAATAAAAAAATATGGACAGCCGCCTTTATTGTAAAAAATGGAAGATCACACCAAAAATCTTCACAGCATAGCCGGGGTAACAGCTTATGTTTCACACTGAAGGTCAGTGCTTAATCATAGCTATGATTAAGCACTGACCTTCAGTGTGAAACATGTAAGCTGTTACCCCGGCTATGCTGTGAAGATTTTTGGTGTGATCTTCCATTTTTTACAATAAAGGCGACCGTCAAAGGTTTTTTGGAGTGCGGCTGTCCAAATTTTTTATTTTTTTCTCTAAATACCCGGCAATACTCCGCTAGGGCCGAAAAAACTAATCGATTAATCGACAACTAATCGATTATGAAATTAATCGATTACAATTTTCATAATCGATTAATCGGCCAGTAACATAATTGGGTTAAAAAAAAAAAAAAAAAGTCCTTTATAGTACAAAAAGAGCAAATCGCTAGTGTAAATATTACTTTCACTGTCCCACAGTAAAAAAATGAACCTCTTACAGTAGTGATTATTTACTCTTTTTGTACTAATTTTAGTTTAATTAACCCCATTATGTTGCTAAACATCTCAGGCCCGGGTCACACCTCTGTTTTTTGGTGCTTTTTGCAGAAACGCACTACAGTTCATTTACATGGTTTCCTATGTGACACGTTCACATCCATGATTTTTTCAGCTGCTGCGTATTTGGAAAGGGCAAGTACTTTTTTTTTTAAATGCAAAACGGTGCTATTTTGGTTCAATATACTTCAATGGAGAAGCTGTAGAAAAGCATGTAATGTGTTTTTGCAGAAATTTGTGTTTTGTAATCTGCCCAACAACAAATTGGCCCAAAAAAATAAAAAAAATGCAGCAAAATTACCCTTTTTTTTTAAAGTTTATTAACCGATTAATCGAAACAATAATCGGCCAACTAATCGATTATGAAAATAATCGTTAGTTGCAGCCCTATACTCCGCAATAACCACTTCCCGCCCGCAGGCCGTCATATGACGTCCTTGACTTTGTGCGGGGATATCTGAATGATGCCTGCCACTACAGGCATCATTCAGATATTAGCTTTTTCAGCCGGCGATTCCCTACACCATAAGAACAATCATAGCGGCTGTTCCGCCACTTGATCATTCTTACGGGAGACGAGAGGGGAGAGCCCCCCCCCTCCGGTGCTTCTACCGACTCACCGCTACGATCAGAGCCAAGATTGTTTTTTTTTTTTTTTTTTTTCAGGCTTCCCAGCCTAGAGGTGGGATGTGGGGTCTTATTGACCCCATATCTCACTGTAAAGAGGACCTGTCATGCTTATTCCTATTACAAGGGATGTTTACGTTCCTTGTAATTTGAATAAAAGTGATCAAAAAAAAATTTGGGGCGGTAAAACATGTCAAACTAAAATAAAGTAAAATGAACAATAAAATATTATATATTTTTTTTAAAGCGCCCCAGTCCCCGTGAGCTCGCATACAGAAGCGTACGCATGCATAAGTCCCGCCCACATATGAAAACGGTGTTTAAACCACACATGTGAGGTATCGCCGCAAACGTTAGAGCGAGAGCAATAATTTTGGCCCTAGACCACCTCTGTAACTCAAAACATGTAACCAGTAAAAATATTTAAAGCGTCGCCTATGGGAATTTTTAAGTAGCGAAGTTTGGCGCCATTCTACGAGCGTGTGCAATTTTGAAGGGTGACATGTTAGGTATCTATTTACTCGGCGTAACTTCATCTTTCGCATTATGAAAAAACATTGGGCCAACTTTACTGTTTTTTTTTTTTTTTTTTAAGAATAAAACTTTTTTCCCGTAAAAAATGTGGTAAAAAAATTGCTGCGCAAATACCGTGCAAGATAAAAAGTTGCAATGACCATTATATTCTCTAAGATCTTTGCTAAAAAAACATATATAATGTTTTGGGGTTCGGTTTAATTTTCTAGCAAACAAATGATGGTTTTTACATGTAGGAGAGAAATGTCAGAATTGGCCTGGGTGCTCCAGAACGCCTGATGGTGCTCCCTGCATGTTGGTCCTCTGTATGTGGCCACGCTGTGTAAAAGTCTCTCACGTGTGGTATCGCAATACCCGGGAGTAATAGCAGAATGTATTTTGGGGTGTAATTTGTGGTATGCATATGCTGTGTGTGAGAAATAACCTGCTAATATGACAATTTTGTGAAAAAAAAAAAAAAAAGAAGAAAAAAAATAATCTTGATTTTGCAAAGAATTGTGGGAAAAAATTACAACTTCAAAAAACTCACCATGCCGCTTTCCAAATACCTTGGAATGTCTTCTTTCCAAAAAGGGGTCATTTGGGGCGTATTTGTACTTTTCTGGCATGTTAGGGTCTCAAGAAATGATAGGCCGTCAGTACTTCAGGTGTGATCAATTTTCAGATATTGGCACCATAGTTTGTGGACTCTATAACTTTCACAAAGACCAAATAATATGCACCAATTTGTACTTATTTTTACCAAATATATGTAGCAGTATAAATTTTGGCCAAAATTTATGAAGAAAAAATACTAATTTGCTAAATTTTATAACAGAAACGAAAAATTTTTTTTTACAGAATTTTCAGTCTTTTTTCTCTTATAGCGCAAAAAATAAAAAACCCAACGGTGATTAAATACCACCAAAAGAAAGCTCTATTTGTGTGAAAAAAAGGACAAAAATTTCATATGGGTACAGTGTTGTATGACTGAGTAATTGTCATTCAAAATGTGAGAGCAACGAAAGCTGAAAATTGGTCTGGTTATTAAGGGGGTTTAAGTGCCCAGTGCTTAAGTGGTTAAGCAAGTTGGACCAACAATCCGACCGTGTGTACGCTCCATTGGACAAACTTTTTTTAGTTTTGTTTTGTTTTCATCGGACAAAAGTTGGGTCTGCAAACGGACAAACTTTTGCCCAACAAAAGTCAGATGGAGCAAAGTCCTACCGTGTGTACAGAAAACCATAGGACTTTTGTCTGATGGACAAAACAACCAATGTTAAAATCAACCAACAATAGCAGAAGTTGACCAAAGGGTGGCGGTAAAGAGCAGAAAAACCATGTGATGTTGCAAAAAGTTTTGGGAAAGTTTGCAGAAAAGTCCTGTGGTGTGTATGCTATGGGTGTGCCCGGCCAACTCAGTCCGGACAAAAAGCCACGGAAAAGTCCGACCGTGTGTACGAGGCTTAATGCAGCTGGTTGTGTTTATAGGACAATGATGCTGCACTGCTCCTGAATTCAGAGCAGAGTTGCCACTCAGGTAGGCAGTGTTTATTTGCAATACCTCAGCATAAAAAAACATTGCACAGGATGTGGAAATCAGCATGGTAACTTCAAATTTACAAGCCTGTAGCTCATCAGTCAGCACCGGCTCACACCTAGTCCTGCCCACTGCTTCAGAGGAAAGCACTGCTTCTGTTGCTGAAATCATCCCACCAACATACAGGAGCCTTTAGTTGTACATAAACCATTGTCTTGCCGATGTACATAAATGGATGGGTGGATGCGCTCTAGTTCCAGGAACAACATACCTGTACCCCTTCCCAGGCTGTGCCTTGTGCGTGCCCACAGTACATGCAGGAAAGATCTGTAATCAACTATGTCCACCAGGTACAGCTGGTTACTGATCACAGTACCAGGCCTCAGTAAGCAGCATCTTAAAAAAGGTGGCAGGTCCACTGAAACGCATTGTACACACCCTTTTCACCCTCGAAGGTTGCTCCTTTGATCCAGTTAGCCTGCAGACGCTGCCTGCCCCTTCTGGCAGTCCTGGAATCCATGCATGACAGTCGTTTGTGCTGGCTAGCTGTGTTGCTCTTCACCATCTTCAGTTTTGCAGCCCTTTGCTTACCCTTATGCAAGTTTGCTTTTTTTAAATGATACATGCTCGTATTGATGTTTGCACTGTGGCCACTTGTTTTCTACATGTTATTGAGGATTCTCAGACAGACATTTTGAGCCCTGCTGCACCACAAATCTGAGCAGTCATCCATTACCACTCACAGCCTCTCCTGCGATATATCCCAAATTTACTTCCACTAAGGCTGCCGATTGATGTATTCCACCCTGACCCATCCCTCTGGAATCAAGACACCATTAGGAGTAATGACTTGGAGCCCCTTTCTTACATTTTAAAGTTCCCTTCTGACCGTGGATCCTCAATCCCGGATTTAAGGTTTGATGAGCCTGAACTTAGTGTGCAATGAGACTTTTTCTCGTTAGCCTTTCTTTAAAATTTTGATGATTATGGCTTATAGCTAGCGAAAAGCCAAAATTCGGTATCTCAGAAAATTAGAGTACTACATAAAACCAATTAAAATAAATAAATATATACAGGAATGTTGGCTTACTGAAAAGTATAGCATGCACTCAATACTTGGTTGGGGCTCTTTTTGCAAGAATTACTGCAATAATGCAGCGTGGCATGGAGGTGATCAGCCTGTGGCACTGCTGAGGTGTTATGGAAGCCCAGGTTGCTTTGATAGTGGCCTTCAACCTGTCTGCATTGTTGGGTCTGGTGCCTCATTTTCCCCTTGACAATACCCCACAGATGCTCTATGGGGTTTAGGTCAAGCAAGTTTGCTGGCCAATCATGCACAATGATACCATGATCATTAAACCAGATATTGGTATTTTAGGCAGTGTGGGCAGGTGCCAATTCTTGCTGGAAAATTAATTCAGCATCTCAATAAAGCTGATCAGCAGAGGGAAGCATAAAGTGCTCTAAAATTTTCTGCTAGAGAGCTGCGTTTGGACTTGATAAAAACACAGTGGAGCAACACCAGCAGATGGCATTTTGAGGGTGTTTCTACTATCCTGGTGCTCCAGGACCTCCAAAAATGCAATAGGCGGCCAAGAAATTAGATGGGCAATTCACGGCCCTAGAATGCCTAAAAGGTGATTCCTTGGATTTTGGGCCCATCTATATGACAAGGCTGTGAAAGTCTGACATAAGATGTCACCATAATCGAGAGAAGTAGCAGAATAGGTTTTGGGGTGTAATTCTAAGTGCAGTGGTTTTGCACAGAGCAGCCCAGATCCTCTTCTTGGGTCCCTCTTTAGTGCTCCTGGCCCCTCTCACCTGTTGAGTGCCCCCGCAGCAATAAAATACTGGGTGGATTAACTTTTTTTAACCAAGTTGGTGAGAGTTTGCACATGTTTTCCTGCAAGATTACAGTACGGGCATCAGACTATGCTCTTCTAGAGTGGAGAATGATGTGAATGCCATGTACTTTATTTGGAGCATGGTGTGTCATGATAGCATCAGTGCAGGACTATTTCCCCCCCTATGTGGTTCTAATATATGAAGTAAATTTCATCAAAACTGGGGGGGAAACTTATTTTGGTAATCATAAATTCTGATTTTACCACTAGGTGGCAGTATTTCCATACTTTTGTTACAGGCTCTGCTAAAAGAAGGCAGCATCTGTTATTTAGAAAGCTAGCCACTGTTCAGTACAAAGCATACTCTGTACATAAAGAAATTAAAAACCAAGGGGGCAATGCCATAACAGAACACTGGTTTATTTACATGAGGAGTCAGGTTTCAATTTCTAACCTGGATTAGAGAAATGAATTATGTAACCCAATTACTACATACAATTGCTTCCAATTTCTTTTTTTAAAGCTTTAATTTCATATTTAAAGTTGTTGTAAACTCACTTTTTAAACAAAGACCTACAGGTAAGCCTAGATTAAGGCTTACCTGTAGGTGCAAGAAATATCTCCTAAACCTACACGGTTAAGGAGATATTTGTATGTAAATGCGGCGACGCTGACGTCACCCCATTCACAAATTCGGCTAGGTCGCAACATTAGACGACGTAGCCGAATTTGACAGCTCACGCGCGCATGCGCGGAGTCACGTCTTCGCCGCACCGGCCAATCACAGCGCCGGAGCGGCGCTGTGATTGGCTGCAGCGGCGATACCCGGAAGTAACATTCCGGCTATCGCCGCAGCGATGGATGCGGCTAGAGGAGGGACACGGACGACTTCGGGTGCCCCGATCGAAGGTAAGTGGTACATAATGAGCTAGTATGCTAGTCATACTAGCTCATTATAGCTTTGTCTTGCAGGTTAGAAAAAAAAAAAAAAAAAACACAAAAGGGTTTACAACCACTTTAAAAAAGGTGTAATATTAAAGTAGTATTAAACACTCAGCGTTTGAAAGCTTACAGTGGTTCTAAAGCCTAAACATTTTTTACCTTAATACATTCCATTCATGAAGGTAAAAATTGTTCAGGCATCAGTATCCCCCTTCACACCCCCCACCCTTACCTGAGCCCTCACTCGATCCAGCACTGTGCCCGTCTGCAGTTATCTTCAGGCTTTGTTGACCGATGCAGTCAATAAAAGCCAGTGACAAGTATCAATAGATGCAGACAGGGCAGCTCAGGAGCAAGTCTGCACAAGTGCCCCCACGTTCTATGGAGGCACTGGCAGCAAGGGGAGAGCCAAAAGCGCTGGTGGGGGAACCGAGAAGAGAAGGTTCAGGGTCGCTCTGTGCAATGCCATTGCACTGAGCAGGCAAGTATAAACAGGCTTGTTAAGAGAAGTATGGGTTTGGGGGGTTATTGTAGAATCATACTTACCTCAGTCCGATGCTGCGACTGTCCCCCAGCGCCTCTTCACTGAAAACGGCTCGGTTCTCTCAGCTCCCCGATCGGAGAGCTGCTGCCTGTCAATCAGCAGCTCTTCTCCTCCACGCTCACTGGAGCGCTGAGCTGTGGAAAGGGTGGGGAGGGGCAGTCTCATCGGCTCGCTGAGAGGCTGAGACGGCAATCAGTACAGGCACCTGGCGGATCCAGGCTCCCAGAGTCGGGATGAGGCGGTGCCTGGAATGATTTGTGTGACATCAGCAAACTTCAGACCACTGTCTGCTGAAAACGGGTCGCAGGAGTGCAAAACGTATTGCACTACTGTGATGCATAGGAGAAGCCCAGCCAAACAAGCCCAGGCTGGACTTCTCCTTTAAAAAATTAAATAAAAAAATAAAACATTGAAGCTTCACAAATCAACACGCTGAGCACAATAAAACAATCATTCCACAGTAAACAATTTTTTTAAAATTCTTACCACAGCACTTGCCTACTGCGCACTTTTACCCCCTTCCTGCCCAGGCCATTTTTCAGCACTGCCGCACTTTGAATGACAATTGCGCGGTCACGCAACACTGTACCCAAAACAAAAATATTTTTTTCCCCACACAAAGCTTTTTTTGGTGGCATTTAATCACCACTGGGTTTATTTTTTATATACTAAACAAAAACATTTACATTTATTACAGCAGTTTTAGGTTGATTGAAAATGAGAGTAAAAAAACTACTTTAAACTGAACCATAATCAGATACATTGCTGTCTATGGGGTCAATGCACCTATTACTGCATGCGATAAATTAAGTCCGATTCACACGCACAATCACACCAAAAAAAATAAAAAAAAAACACAATTGTGCAGTATTCACCGCAAAACATAAATGAGTCAGTAAATATCCCATAAAAAGCTCTTAAAGCATTTGTTAACTAAAATAAAAATATGGATCCTGCTCCTTTAAAGCATTTTATACAGCACAGTGCATGTGCTGTGTAATTTGGACCACTAACTCCTAAAAAACCTGCCTGATCCTGCCAGTTTCACCCCTATGTAAACAGACCATGATTAATCATGGCTGCTGAGCCCTGACATCATGGTCTGTTTACGCGCCTCAGTCCTTCCCTCTGCGTGTCGCATAGTGCCTCCCAATCCCTCTCCTGCTGCAGGAATATCCAATCTGTTTTTACACTATCCGGTTTGTCTCTTTATACAGTGCCAACCCGTCTGCTTTACTTAAAAAAAAAAAATCTTGCTTTACCGTATCTCACGGCAGCTCCCGGCGGTCATCCGACCGCCGTGTCTCCTCTCCGCCTCGCGTCCCGCTGACATCAGCGGGGAAACCTCAGGCCCGCCCGCTGCTTCTGTCAGACAGGCAGAGGGGAGACACGGCCTGTTACATGAGCGCCAGGAGCCGCTGTGAGATACAGTAAAATAGGATTTTTTACTCACCGTAAAATCCTTTTCTCTGAGTCCATGGACCGACGCAGCTTCTCTATTGACAAAGTGGGTATTATCCGTTAATTAGGAGTGACTAGGCAGAAAAACTTGTAAAAAGTGTTGCATCACACCTTCTACAGTACCGCCCAGGGGGCGGACCCTCTGGGTATACCCTCTCAGTCTGCACATCGCAGATCAGTTCGTCAAAAAGCAGTACAAACTTAAAAGGAGGGGTGGGTGCTGTGTCGGTCCATGGACTCAGAGAAAAGGATTTTACGGTGAGTAAAAAATCCTATTTACTCTTTCGTCCATGGACCGACACAGCTTCTCTATTGACAAAGTGGGACGTCCCAAAGCAGTGTCAGAGAAAAAACGAGGGGTGGTAACAGCATAAAAACAAACTTCACCCCAAAACACAAAACAGCACTCCTCCAACGGAGGAGTTGCAACTCTAAACAGCCGCTTGCAAAACCTTGCGGCCGAAAGAGGCATCCGAAGATGCACCTACATCAACTTTGTAGAATTTTGTGAAAGTGTGAGCGGACGACCAAGTCGCCGCTTTACATAGTTGGGAAACAGACGCTTGATGTCGGAAAGCCCAAGAGGCACCTATTGCCCTGGTCGAATGCGCCGTGACAGGAAAGGGGGGCGCCTGACCCTTTAAGGCGTAAGCCTGGATTACTATCTGTCGGATCCACCTAGAGATGGTGGCCGATGAGACTGCTTGGCCCTTCTTGGGACCAGCCACCGAAACAAACAGTGAGTCTGACTTCCCGAACAGGGAAGTAGCAGATATGTATACTCTCAAAGCTCGGACAACGTCCAAGGAATGCAACGCCGACTCCTTAGGATTCGACGGCTGAGGACACAAGGATGGAAGTACAATGTCTTCGTTGAGATGAAAAGCCGAAACGACCTTCGGAAGAAAGGAAGGCTGCGGCCGCAGCACCACCTTATCCTTGTGGAAAATCAAATAGGGAGCCTTGCAGGACAAGGCTGCCAGCTCAGAGACTCGTCTAACTGACGTAACAGCCACCAAAAAGACCACCTTCTGAGAAAGTGTCAACAGGGGAATATCTCTAATATTCTCAAACGGTGCCTTCTGAAGCACCGAGAGGACCAGGTTCAAGTCCCACGGAGGTAACGGGGGGCGGACCGGAGGGGCCACATGTCGAACCCCCTGCACAAATGTACTCACGAGAGAGTGAGTCGCCAGGGGTCGCTGAAAAAAGACAGCCAGGGCAGATATCTGTCCCTTAATCGTACTTAGGGCAAGCCTTTGGTCTACCCCATGCTGTAAAAACAGCAGGATTCTGGAAACCAAATAGGTACGCGGATGCCATTTCATTTCCTCACACATGGAGATGTAGGCCCTCCAAGTGCGGTGATAGACCTTCCTAGAGGACGGTTTCCGAGCACTTCTCATAGTAGAAATTACTGAGTCTGACAGGCCCCGGTCTCTCAGTACCTGGTTCTCAACAGCCATGCCGTTAAAGCCAATGACTGTAAAGCAGGATGGAATATGGGACCTTGCGACAGCAGGTCCTTCCGTAGTGGTAGGCGCCAGGGGACGTCTGCTACCAGACGTACTAGATCGGCGTACCAAGGACGCTGAGGCCAATCTGGAGCGATTAGGATCATTGGAATTCCCTCTGCCTCCACTCTGCGGAGCAGAAGAGGAAGAAGCCTTAAGGGAGGGAAGGCATAGATTAGCCGATACTGGCCCCACGATGCTACCAACGCGTCCGTTGCGTCTGCCCATGGGTCTCTTGACCGGGCCACAAACCTCAATACCTTCCGATTGAGTCGGGAAGCCAGAAGATCTACGTCTGGTGTGCCCCATCTTTGGCAGAGGAGTTGGAACACCTCCGGGTGTAAGGACCATTCTCCCTGGTCCAGCATCTGGCGGCTCAGGTAGTCCGCCTGCCAGTTTTCCACACCCGGAATGTACACGGCCGACAGTGCCGGTACGCTCCTCTCTGCCCACTTCAGGATGCGAGCGATCTCCGATGCTGCAGCTGAGCTTCTTGTTCCTCCTTGATGATTGACATATGCCACTGCTGTGGCGTTGTCTGACTGGATCCTGACTGGACGCCCTTGCAGTCTCTGAGACCATTTGAAGAGGCACAGCTTGATCGCCCGGATCTCCAGGACATTGATCGGCAGGAGGGCTTCCTCTGGGGTCCAGCGACCTTGCGCCGACTGGACACCCCAGACTCCCCCCCAACCTGTAAGGCTGGCGTCCGTCGTGATCACTATCCAGTAAACCGGAAGAAATTACTTCCCGGCCATTAGAGCCGGTGCTGTCAGCCACCATACCAGGGATCTCCTGACTAGGTGGCTCACTCGGATTTGATAATCCAGAGATGAAGGGCATCTGTTCCATCTGGACAGAACTTCCCTCTGTAACACTCGAGTGTGGTATTGAGCATATGGGACCGCCTCGAAGGAGGCTACCATGAGGCCCAACACTCGCATGCAAAAACGGAGTGACGAACAATTCCTGGAAGTCAGCTGCCGTACTGCAGCCCGGAGGGTCTGCAACTTCTCCACAGGGAGGAATACCTTTGCCTCTGAGGAATCCAGAATCAACCCCAGGTACACTAGGCGTTGAGTGGGCACCAATACTGACTTTTGCGTGTTTAGTATCCAACCACAGTCTCGAAGAGTCTGACAGGTAATGGACACGCTTACCTCTAATTCTGAGCTTGAAGGGCCCTTCAGCAGAAGGTCGTCCAAGTAACCTGTGATAGCGATACCCCGCTGTCTTAGAAGTGCCAGAATCGGAGCGAGCACCTTGGTGAACGTCCTGGGTGCTGAGGCAAGGCCAAACGGGAGGGCCACAAACTGGTAGTGGTTCTTCCCGATAGCAAATCGCAGAAACCTCTGGTGTCTGGAGTATATGGGGACATGCAGGTATGCGTCCTTGATGTCCAAGAAGGCCAGAAAGTCCCCCGGATGGAGAGCCGTGACTACGGATCGAACCGACTCCATCCGAAATCTTTGTACCTTCACAAAGCAATTGAGGGCTCTGAGATCCAAGATTGGACGAACCCCCTCCTTCTTTGGCACAATGAACAGATTTGAGTAAAAACCCTGACCCCGTTCCTGTTCTGGAACTGGAATAACTACCCCACGTTCCAGTAGACCCTGGACCGCCCCATACAGGGCCTCCCGACGGGTCGGTAGTAGCTGGAGATTGGAGGTGATGAATCTGTCTGGTGGACAAGAGAGAAATTCTATCTTGTAGCCTGAGGAGATTACTTCGCAAACCCACCTGTCGGAGACTAGAGCAGTCCACTGAGTCGCGAATTTGCGAAGACGTCCCCCCACCCGAGAGCTGGGTGGGGGCGGACCTTCATGTGGACGCAGATTTGTCCACAGGCTTGTTGGGTCTGCGGGACCAAGGACGCTTTTGTCCTTGGGCAGGCGCTTTATCGGCCTGGGGTCTTTTCCCTGTCGCCTTAAGAGGGCGAAAAAACCGCTTACGTGCAGTAAAGGAGGGCCCTTGCCCTTGGCGTGGTCCCCTACCCTTGCTAGTTTGGGGAAGCAAAGTGCTTTTACCTCCTGTAGCATCCTTGATGATGTCATCCAGAGAAGCCCCAAAAAGTCTGTCGCCCTTAAAAGGCAGATCCAATAGGGCTTTCTTGGAAGTCTGGTCCGCAGACCAGCCCTTTAGCCAGATCAGGCGGCGTATTGCTACTGCATAAACCGAAGCTCTTGACAGCAGGGGAATAGTATCCATGTCTGACTCGCAGACAAACTTAAGGCCCTGGACCAACTGGTCGGCCAAAGTTATCTCATTAGGAGGAGCATCTCGCTCCTTTAACCCCTGGAGTAGCAATTTTGCCCATTCAGTAAGTGTCTGAGACACTAGGGCCAATGCCGGGCGTACTGCTGAGCCTACCACTGAGTATAGGTAGCGAGCGAGTGCTTCAGCCTTCTTATCCACAGGGTCCTTGAAAACAGGAGCCCCTTCTACTGGAATAGTGGTGGCTCTATTAAGTCTGGACACCGAAGGGTCCACTATAGGGGGAGAGGTCCATATCTTCAGAAAACTCTCCTCAAAGGGGTACCGTACTGCAAACCTCTTTGGGGCTGTAAAGACCCTCAGTGGGTTCTCCCATTCCTTGTATAAGAGTTTGTCAAAATAAGACACACAAGGGAACACCTTAGCAGTGCGGGCAGGTTTACGAAACCCAAAGGGGACTGGAGTATCTGCTACTTCTTCAGTCCTTTCCAACTTTAGCGTATCCCGCACTGCAGTAATAAGGTCAGATACCAAAGCCGTCTCGCGTACTGACCTGGACTTGGAGTCCTCCTCACTGTCCGATCGGTCACGGTCTGCAGTCTCTGATGCATCAGAATCTGGGCCATGAGCCGTAGCTGGACCTGGTTCTGCATCAGAAATATCCCCAGAAGATTGCAGGGGACGGGGGCGTTTATTACCCCCTGTATTCCCGTGTGCTGCTTCCACCCTGGCAGCAAACGCCTCTAGGATTGCCGACATAGCGTCCATAGACACCTCAGGGACACCAGCTGCTAAATCTGGTGTTTCAGGGGAGAAGACATCTGGCTCAGATGCCATGCTGACCACACGCTGACACTCACAGGGCTCCAGGCAAGATATCAATAGGCCACCCTCCTGCGCTGCAGAGATGCTGGGTTACCCAGAGGACTCACCACCCTGGATAGGTACTGCTATGCTGCGCCTATGATGCTGTCCCCTTGCTGCTGTGTCAGTCTGCTTCTTTTATCAGCACTTCCTGTGTGAATTTTCGCGCCAGTGTAATGCACCCTAGAGGCCGGAGGCTCTCGCAAAATGGTTGCCAAAACCGTCTGTATGGAAGATAATGTGGGCTCTAAGAAAATGGCCGCCGACAGAAGATAGAGGTCAGGCAGCCATAGCCCACAAAAAAGATGGCCGCCGAACGGCAATATCTGCATACAGGGTGGACAAACATGGCCGCCGATCACCTGATAGGGGCCAGTGGGTGTGGCCGAACTACAGGAAGATGGCCGCCAGGCAGTTACAAGAGGCCAAACTTGGCATGGACCACCTCAAAATGGCCGCCGACAGCATGGAGACACAGAAACACAGGTAAGCAAAAATGACATTTCTTTTAAATGTTAGTTACAGCCAGCCCCGCTCCAGTGGGAACCCCCTAGGTGACCCCCAGCACCCAGCAACCTTTAGCTAGAAGCCCAGGGAGGAGGGAAAGGCAGGGAGAGAGGGAAGAAAGGGGCCACAACCACTTACTTGATCTCTCCAGGAATGTCCAGCTAAATCACCCAGCCGAGGCAGGGGAGTTTTACTTACCTATCCTGCATGTATTCTGCTGGAAGACATTCCAAACAGATCATCGTCCGCGCACGGAAGGTGACTGTTGGCCAGGCATGCTGTGATTGGACCCAGAAGGGACGATCATATGTATGCCCTGGAGCATGACGCTCACCGGACAGGCTGCTGCGACTCGGCCGTAAGGTCAGCCGAAGCTGAGCGGTCCGATGCAAGCCTTGGAGCGTAAGCTCACCGGCCAGGCTGCTGCGACTCGGCCGTAAGGTCAGCCGAAGCTGAGCGGTCCGATGCAGGCCCTGGAGCGTAGGCTCACCGGCCACCCGTGGAGCGACGGGCATGTCGTGGAAAACCCAGCGCGTAGCTAGGGTCGGCACACGCTCGATGGCCGAAACTGGGGAGACTACAAGGATCGAGGATCCAGCCTGTCACCCAGTCGGCAGTTGATCGAAGATCGCAGGAAACAACAAATGTAGCAAAAAAATAAAAAATATATCTTTTTTCCCCGGACCAATGAGCCCGAAGGGAGCCATGTCCTACTCCTTGCTAGACAGAAAAAAACTGATCTGCGATGTGCAGACTGAGAGGGTATACCCAGAGGGTCCGCCCCCTGGGCGGTACTGTAGAAGGTGTGATGCAACACTTTTTACAAGTTTTTCTGCCTAGTCACTCCTAATTAACGGATAATACCCACTTTGTCAATAGAGAAGCTGTGTCGGTCCATGGACGAAAGAGTAAGAAGGATTTTTTATAGTAAAAACAGACAGGTGGGTACTGTATAAAAAGACAACACGCATAGTGTAGATGTGTGAAAGCGGGTTAAGTCCAATTTACAAACAGACCAGAAAGTAAAAAAGCATGTGATAATTAGCACCAGGGTTTTGCTAGCAGTATCAAACAGCCTAAGGGTCTCCTATTCTTTGGCAAATAGCTGGTTGCTAATCAGCAGCCCAGGAAGCCGGCTGCCGCGTCTTTAACTGACTCATCAGTTGTCAGCAGGCTTCCCCGTTCACAGCGGATTGTAAAAATAAATAATCATAAAAAAAAAAAAACAGCGTGGGTGCATCCCCCCAGTCCATATCATGCCCTTCGGGTCCGGTATGGCTTTTAAGAGAAGCCCCACGCCAAAAAACAAAAACTTGAAACTTTATTAAAATTTGCCAATGTTGACTCCTGCAGACATGTAAAAGTGCAAAAAAGTCAGTTTATCTGTATAAGGATGTGGTAAAGTTATGTCTGTTGCACTAGGCTAGGGGCACACCTAGAGTATTTGGGCGTGTTTTCACTCTACACGTATAGGGCAGCCAGTTCATTTGGATTGGCTGTCCTATGTGCAACAATCACACCAAAGAAGCTCCTGACACTCCTTGGGTGCCTATCTTAACGCGTTTTGACACTTGCGGGAAAAAACGCATCATTTGGTGTGCGACTTAGGCCATCAGCAGCAGCAGGCTTTTCTTTTCAGGGAATAGTTCCAATGGTCTATCCTCTACTTTTAGAAGGAAAGGGTTGCCAAACTGTACTGTGTTTAGGGGTTTTAGTGCAGTACAAGTCCCCTCTAGGAAGATAACCTAATTTCTGTCAGGGAAGTTTAGAACGTCATAAGTTTTAATTTCTGCCCGTGCATTCCTTACCCAAAAAACTCAGCCCCTTCAATTTTTTTTTGCCGTCCTTGAACAAGTAAAAAGGAAAAAAAAGTCTCCCAGACACCATTAAATACAGATGTTCTAACTCAAGTTATCCAAAATGTAAAATTTTTGGACTGGAATTGTACTTCAGAGTAATTTGGTAGTTGGATCATGCATATTTTATGTTTCTGGGATCACAAGGGATAAACATTAAGACCCCTTTCACACTGGGGCAGTTTGCAGGCGCTATTGCGCTAAAAATAGCGCCTGCAAACCGACCTGAAACAGCAGCTACTGTTTCTCCAGTCTGAAAGCCCTCGGGGCTTTCACACTGGAGCGCTGCGCTAGCAGGACGGTAAAAAAAAAAGTCCTGCTAGCTGCATCTTTGGAGCGGTGTGTTTACCGCTCCTGCCCATTGAAAGCAATGGGGCACCGCAGCTATACCGCCGGCAAAGAGCCTCTGCAGAGGCGCTTTTTAACCCTTTTTCGGGCGCTCGCAGGGGTAAAACCGCACCGCTAGCGGCCGAATAGCGCCGCAAAATTGGCAGTAAAGTGACGCTAAAAAAAGCGGCACTTCACCGCCGACTAACCTCCCGCCCCAGTGTGAAAGGGGCCTAAGAATAAAGTGCACACACCCACAGGTAGGTAAAGATTCAAATCACATTAGGACGCAGTGTGGTCCCTGAGAAGCAACAGCACCCAGTGTTGAAGCACAAGGTTAAGCAAGACCTTAAAATATACTGCCGACTTGGCTAAAAATACACCATTTCAAGAGGCAAACAGTTACAATATCCTTCCCTCCTGTGATATGATAAAACACAACATGCAACTTCAGTAGATACAAGGCTGACAAAATGCAAAACTGAGTAATGCAAATCGAGAAGATTATGTGAATCTCCATCAGAATTCACGTGACCAGAAGACACGGTTACTTTGATATACACCTTCAAAGAGATACCATGCAACACAAAGTCTGTGGCTGAAATTACATCTCACTTGTGTGATAACAGTTTAAGAAACTCAATATAAAATGCATGTAGATAGAAGGAACACCACACTTCCAGGAATTCAGACACTTTGTAAAAAGTAAAGGCACACAGAGTATCTCTATTTCTATCAAACAGGTTCTGCCGGAGGATACACTGAGATACTTGGAGCTGTGAAGAAGCACATGGGGCAGCTATGCCTGCTCCCCCCTCTGCTGCCCATTCACAGAAGCCTTTGTATTTTAGGAATGACTTTGCATAATACGAAGGCTACTATGATTGGGTAGGAGGTGGGGAGGGCGGGTAAAGCAGCTACAGCAACTCTACTGTTGAAGATGCCAAGACCAGAAGGTTCAGCATTGGGCTTCCGGAACTACAGCAATAGCGGTCTTCCAAAAGTGCAATAAAACAGTCGGATGTATATGATAAAGCACTCCATGAGATGGCATTCCCCTCCTTGGACTTAAATCATAGTGAGCCTTCACTTTTTGCAAAGGAGCTCAATTCCTACATTGAACATTATTAATCCTCCTGCTGCTAGCATTAGTTAAATCAAAATGTATTCAACTTTTTTTTTTTTTTAACCGCTTGTCATCCGGCCGCCGTCAAATGACGGTGGCAGGAAGACCCTGTTATTCTGGGCAGATGTCATAGGACATCATGCCTTTAAAAGCCACTAGGGGGCACGCGCGCCGCGTCACTGGGCACCGGATGCGCGTGCCCAGCGGCCGCCGGGCACCCGCGATTGCCCAGTAACCGAGCGGGACCGTGGATCTGTGTGTGTAAACACAGATCCACGTCCTGTCAGGGAGAGGAGACCGATGGTGTGTCCCTTGTACATAGGGACAACCATCGGTCACCTCCCCCAGTCAGTCCCCTCCCCCCATAGTAAGAATCACTAAAAGGGAACACATTTAACCCCTTCCTCGCCTCCTAGTGTTAACACATTCCCTGCCAGTCATGTTTATACAGTAATCAATGCATTTTTATAGCACAGATCGCTGTATAAATGTGAATGGTCCCAAAAATGTGTCAAAAGTGTCCGATGTGTCCGCCGCAATATCGCAGTCACGATAAAAATCCCTGACCGCTGCCATTACTAGTAAAAAATTCTAATATATATATATATATATATATATATATATATATATATATATATATTCAATAAAAATGCTATAAATCTATCCCCTATTTTGTAGACGCTATAACTTTTGCTCAAACCAATCAATATACCGTATATACTCGAATATAAGCCAAGTTTTTCAGCACTTTTTTTGTGCTGAAAATGCCCCCCTCGGCTTATACTCGAGTCACCTTTTTGCGCCTGATCTCCCAGACTTTGGGGACCCAGGACCGGCCGGCCGTAGGTCCCCTGGACCCCAAAACTTGGCACACATATAGCTCCCCTCTTCCTGTACAAGTGTGCAAAGTTTTTTGTCCGGGGGACCTACGGCCGGGGAGCACCGATTTTTTTAAAGCCGGGCACCCCTTCCATAGACTCCCATGTTAAACGGTAATTTCTCCGGTAACTTTGGGGACCTGGCACCGGCCGTAGATCCCCTGGACTCGAAACTTGGCACACATGTAGCCCCAGTTCTCCTCTACAAGTGTGCAAAGTTTTCTGTCTGGAGGACCTACGGCCAGGGAATATGGATTTTTCAAAACCGGGCACCCCTTCCATATACTCCCATGTTAAACGTAAGTCTAGGCATGGGCACAGTGAGGCATGGGCACAGTGAGGCATGGGCACATAAACACAGTGAGGCATGCAGATGGACACCCTAGGCTTATACTCGAGTCAATAAGTTTTCCCAGTTTCTTGTGGTAAAATTAGGTGCCTCGGCTTATACTCGAGTATATACGGTATGCTTATTGCGATTTTTTTTACCAAAAATATGTAGAATACATATCGGCCTAAACTGAGGAAAAAAAATGGATATTTATTATAGCAAAAAGTAAAAAATAGTGTTTTTTCAAACTTGTCGCTCTTTTGTTCATAGCGCAAAAGATAAAAACCGCAGCATTGATCAAATACCACCAAAAGAAAGCTATTTGTGGGGAAAAAAAAAGGACGCAAATTTAGTTTGGGTACAGTGTCGCACGACTGCGCAATTTTCATTCAAAGTGCGACAGCGCTGAAAGCTGAAAAAAGGCTTGGGCAGGAAGGGGGTGAAAGTGCCCTGTAGGCAAGTGGTTAAACATTTTTTCGGTTACTTCCTGGTTTCCAGGCCTAGGCAAATGATGTCATGCATTCCTGGAGTCTTCAGGAGGGGTTTTCTCAGCTAAGCACACCCCGGGACGTCTTTATTAATTCGACCCAGGGAAAACATTATCTTGCGATTCCCAACAAGTCTACATTGCTAGCAAGAATTTCCAAGGAAATATCCCGTATGGGGTCAAAGGGTGGTTTCTACAGGGCAGAAACAAACAAAATAGGGTCCCAGTGAAGCACAGGGTGATACAAGGAAAGTCCAACAAGAAACCCCAAGAATACAAAACCAAAAGGCCTTTGAAAGGGATCAATAAGGCCATTACCTACCCTTTTAGGGTGCCAAGAGCTATATTCTGGTCAATATCTTTTTGCAGAAAGGCCAGATTGTGAGGCACAGCATATCTCTGGGACTGAACTCACTGTGCTTGCACCAGGAAGAGTAAGATTTCAAGAAATAATAGATCTTCCTGGAAGTTGTCTTTACTGCTTTCTGCAAAGTAGTAGTAAGACTCTGAAACCCTCTATACTTTAAGATTTAGGTTTCAACAGCCAAAACCAGAGACTGAGTACAGACTTAAAAATTAAAAAGGTATAGCGCCATGGATGCACCTCCCTCTTTTGCTGTGATCTTAACCTACAATAATGTGATATATATGGAATCAGAACTATACACCCTCCCTCCTAACCGAGTAGCTTGGTTGAAGGGAGGTGTATTATAGTTCAGGATTTCGTCTATATCACATTTTGTTTGGTTAATATCACAGCAAAAAAAAAGGGGGTGGGGGTTTTTAGACTTTTTGTATCCTGGTTTTAAGATAGGTTAATGGTGGGAGCTGCTGCAATATTGTTACACCTTAGTATCACAATAGCTTCTTAGTGGAGGAAAGAGATAGATCAGCCTTAACCAAGACCAGGGCATAATTGGAGCATCCTAGGCCAGAAAAACAGGAGCCTCCCCCCAACCTTTAAGACTTGCATCTACTGGAAGAACGTTCCAATTGTAAGGAAGGAAAAAACATTTTCTTTCTCGTACATCACGGGACACAGAGCGACATAGTCATTACTAATGGGTTATATAGTTACCGTCAGGTGCTGGCACTGGCAACTTCCAAAACCGGAAGTACCCTCCCCTATATAAGCCCCTCCCATCCGGGAGCACCTCAGTTTTTTGCCAGTGTCCAAGGTGTTGGCCAAGAAGAAACATGTGTTTTTCACTGAGCTTGCGTACAGGTTCTTTTGGGCCTCAGTAAGCTATTCCGGATCCGACCAAAAAAGCTTCATAGCTAAACGGTCGGTACCCGGGCCTTGCAGAGAAGAGCAAGGTTCTGCCTGTAATGCTTCTCTTAGGAGAGCTGGACCCTGGGATCCAGAGCTCTGGTCATACCCACGACCAAGATGTTTTCTGTGCAGGGTGCTATACAGGTCCAGGGGAGTGGAATCCTTGGGAACCCGGTCCCTGAAGGTTTGATTACAATGCCTGCCGTGATAGGTGAAGTTTGGGCTTTTGTGGACCAAACAAAGTCCTGCGGCGGGGAACAGGTAAGTGGGGGCCCCCAGGAACTTGGTTCTATTGGGGGACCCCCAAGCCTAATTTGTCTTTCTGTCTGTTACCTAACGGTATTCCCGCTAATATCTGTGCATGCCTGTAACTAATAAAAAAATGTAATAATTTTTAATGGTGGTCAAGAAAAAAAAAAAAAAGAATGTTTTTTTATATATGTTTAGTATATTAAACTGCGGTACCTGTGTTTGTCCACTAGAGGCCGCTGTGGAATGTTTTTCTTGTCATATGGACTAGTTTCTTCTCAGAGAGCAAAGTCCAGGCAGCTGGTGAGTTCTCCTACAGGAAACTGTTTCCTCTGCCATGTTGCAGTGTTCGTCTATCCCCCGGCCTGCGGCAAAGGGGGCCCTGGCTCCTGTCCCTGGTTTCCATGTTTGAAAATTAGCGCCGAGGCGCACGTGGCCGCGCGCGTGCACGCGCCTCTATATATAGAGGTGGCCGGAAAAAGGGGCGGGGCCTGGGGGATGACGCTCTGTGCGCGCCGCAGCGCTTCTGCGCATGTGCGGGCGTCCCAGCAGGTTTTTAAAAAGCCACATTATTGCAGTAAGCTGGCTATGAAGTACAGAGACAGAGCTGGCAACATTTAAAGGCATACAGCAAGCGGTTGATACAGGCATCCCCTAGAAAGGCACATTAGTAGACACCAACTGTTTATTATAGCAGCATTTATGCTAGACTATTATCAGTAACTGGTGTATTTTCGGCTGGAATACCTCAGCTTTGTGGCTTAGGAATATGCCGTCTAAAAACTCCGGGACTAGAAATTCCAGGAGGAATAGGGGGTCTCCATCGGGCTCTGAGGATCTTGGGCATGCTTTGGCTGCACCAGTCTCCCCTGAAGAATCAGAGGTTAGTGACCGTAGGGCACCCCCAGGAGTACCTGGTACTGTGGCTGTCCCCAGTTCACCTGCTCCTGTGTATGCAACAGAGGAGGTTTTTTCCTCAGCTCTGGGAGGGCTGGAAGAGAGATTGTCAGCACTAATTGCTGCTTCCCTGTCACAGGAGAAAAGCGCTCGATCTCCGTCTCCTCCCTCAGAGTGCCTGTTAACAGAGCAACAGTCCCATACAGAGAACGACCTACCTGAGGGGGATCAGGATGAGGTTGATTCAGTTGTAGAGGAATCAACAGTGGAGGAGCCGTTCTCAGCATCACATGCTGAGAGGTTATGGGTGCAGTCCCTGACTAATATGGTCCGATCAGCATTTAAAATGCCACTTGCGGAGCCATCCTCCTCTTCTGTCTCCTCGTTGGGGTCGCTAAAAGCTCCCCAGACTGTTTGTTCTTTTCCGATCCATCCTTTACTGGAGGGGCTCATTTACCAGGATTGGGAGCATCCTGACAAAATATTTACTCCCCCCAAGAGATTTCCGGTGGTCTATCCTATGGAGGATAAGTTCGTCAGAAAATGGAAGGTCCCTACAGTGGACGCAGCCATCTCTTGTGTGAATAAATCACTGACATGTCCGGTGGAGAATGTCCAAATGTTCAAGGACCCAATAGATAAAAAATTGGAGTCCTTATTGAAATCTGCTTTTTCTACAGCAGGATTGGTGACACAACCAGCAGTGGCAGCTATAGGGGTCTGCCAAGCAGTGAAGGATCAGTTGAAACAGGTCTTAAGGGACGTGCCAGATCAGCAGGCTCTTGCTCTAGCTGATCTACCTAGAGCCTTATGCTTTGCGGTGGACGCTATAAAGGATTCAATCCATCAGGCCTCCCGCCTTACGCTGTCTGTAGTACATATGCGCAGGCTTCTATGGCTCAAAAACTGGTCTGCTGAAGCTCCCTGTAAAAAATTGCTGGTCAGCTTCCCATTTCATGGGGAGCGCTTATTCGGGGAAGACCTGGACAAGTATATCCAGAGAATTTCCAGCGGTAAAAGTACACTCTTGCCGGTCAAAAATAGAGTTAGAGGTCCCTCTTTTAAGAGGCCGGCTTCTCCAGTCCCTAGGACATCGGCTGTGAAACAGTTCCGACGGCCTCCCCGGTCAAATCCCGGAGGTAAAAATCAGGGACAGTTGCAGGGTAACAAGAAGCCCTGGAGCAGGAGAGGTACAAAACCTCCCCCAAAGTCAAATGCATGAAGGGTTGCCCCCACCCAATCGGGTGGGGGGAAGACTTCAGTTGTTCACAGAAACCTGGCGGGACACGATCCGAGACAGATGGGTGCTCTCCGCAGTAAATCTGGGATACAAATTGGAGTTAAAAAAATCCCCTCCTTCCCGCTTTATAAGGTCGAACGTGCCAAGGGATCCCCAGAAGAGAGGATCCCTCCTGTTGGCACTGGAACAATTATTGCTTCAAGCAGTAATTATAGAGGTCCCCCTGGAAGAATGGGGGTTCGGGTTTTACTCAAACCTCTTTACAGTTCCGAAGCCAAACGGGGACGTGAGGCCCATATTAAATCTAAAAGGGCTAAACAAATTCCTACATATCAGGACTTTCCGGATGGAGTCGATCCGATCGGTGGCCACTGCCCTACAAGGGGAGGAATGGTTAGCCTCGATCGACATCAAAGCTGCTTATTTGCACATCCCCATCTTTCCAGCCCACCAAAAATTTCTACGCTTTGCGATAGAAGGGCGCCATTTTCAGTTCAGAGCCTTACCCTTCGGTCTGGCCACAGCACCAAGAGTGTTCACAAAAATTCTGGCCCCATTATTGGCCAATCTAAGAACACGAGGTGTAACGATAATGGCATATCTAGACGACTTGTTGCTGATAGACCACTCAGTGGAAAAACTAGAAGTGGTTGTTCACGAAACAATCAAGTATCTGGAATATCACGGTTGGATTATCAACCGAGACAAGTCAGCCCTAAAACCAGTCAAAAGTCTGGAATACTTGGGGCTAAGGCTGGATTCAGACCAGAGAAAAATTTTCTTGCCTCGAGAAAAGGGGTCGTCTTTGAGAGATTTGATCCACTTAGTGGGTTCAAAAAGACAGCCATCCATACGCCTGTGCATGAGGCTGCTGGGAAAAATGGTGGCATCATTCGAAGCAGTACCCTACGGTCAATTCCATTCAAGGAAGTTGCAAAGGGCCATACTGTCAGCCTGGAACAAAAAAGTTCAGGCTCTGGACGTACCAATGTCCTTGTCCCCTTCCGTTCGCAGAAGCCTCCGTTGGTGGTTGGTTCCCCGGAATCTGGAAAGAGGGAAATCCTTCAGTCCGATTTCTTGGAAGGTGGTCACTACAGATGCCAGCCTTTTAGGCTGGGGAGCAGTACTGGAGCAATGGTCTCTCCAGGGCAGATGGTCGGATGCGGAAAAGGCCCTGCCCATCAATCTCTTAGAGATACGAGCAGCCCGGTATGCCCTAGTAGCATGGACATCCAAACTCCAAGGGTCCCCTGTCAGAGTTCAGTCAGACAATGCCACAGCAGTGGCATATATCAATCGTCAGGGGGGCACCAGGAGTCGTGCAGCCCAAAGGGAAGTAAATTACATCCTGAGATGGGCAGAAAGATATGTCCCAGCCATATCTGCGGTATTCATTCCAGGGGTGGAGAATTGGAAGGCGGACTTTCTAAGTCACCAACAATTATGCCCAGGGGAATGGTCCCTTCATCCCGAGGTTTTCCGGACAATATGTCAGCGGTGGGGAACACCGGATGTAGATCTGCTAGCATCCAGGTTCAACACGAAAGTGGACAGGTTTGTCTCTTGGACAAGGGATCCCCTAGCGTGCGGCTCGGATGCCCTAGTGTTCCCTTGGGATCAGTTCAAGCTGATATATGCATTCCCACCGCCACAATTGTTACCTCGATTACTCCGCAGAATCAGGGTAGAAAAGAAACCAGTGATTCTGGTGGCTCCAGCGTGGCCCCGAAGAGCATGGTACGCGGAGATTGTAAAAATGTCTGTGGGGAGTCCTTGGACCCTCCCACATCGTCCGGACCTGCTTTCGCAGGGACCGATATACCACCCTTCCTTACCAGCCCTAGGTTTGACGGCCTGGCTATTGAAGCCCACATTCTAAAAAGGAGAGGGCTCTCTAATGCTGTGGTGTCTACCATGATCAATGCCAGGAAACCGGTATCCAGGCAGATCTACTATAGAATCTGGAAGGCGTACATCGCCTGGTGTGAGGCCAGGAAATGGCATCCACGTAAATATGTAATAGGTAGAATTCTGGACTTCCTACAATGGGCTGTAGATAGGAAGCTTGCCTTGAGTACTATCAAAGGTCAGATTTCGGCCTTGTCAATATTTTTTCAAAGGCCCTTGGCTTCGCATTCACTAGTCAAAGCCTTTATACAAGGAGTGATGCGTATTAGTCCTCCGGTTAATATTCCCATATGTCCATGGGATCTAAACTTGGTTCTGTCGGTTCTACAGAAACAACCATTTGAACCATTACAGCATATTTCCTTAGTGCTTCTCACCAGGAAATTGATTTTTCTAGTAGCCATTTGTTCGGCTAAAAGAGTATCGGAATTAGCAGCTATGTCCTGTAAGGAGCCATATCTGGTTATCCATAAGGACAGAGTAGTGTTACGTCCTCATCCAGCCTTTCTTCCTAAGGTGGTATCGAGTTTTCATTTGAACCAAGATGTGGTTCTTCCTTCTTTTTTCCCCAAGCCTACTTCGGTAGAGGAAAAGTTATTGCATTCTTTGGATGTAGTAAGAGCAGTTAAAGCTTATCTAAAAGCCACTGCTCAGATTCGCAGAACGGATACTTTGTTTATTCTGCCGGAAGGCCCCAGAAAGGGTCAGGCAGCGTCAAAATCTACTTTAGCCAAGTGGATTCGACAGGTCATAATACAAGCCTATAGCTTGAGAAGTAGACCGCCTCCGTTCAAAGTTAGGGCGCACTCCACGAGAGCAGTTGGAACTTCAGGGGCAGTGCATCACCAGGCCTCCCTGGCTCAAGTCTGTAAGGCCGCAACATGGTCTTCAGTACACACGTTTACTAGGTTCTACCAGGTGGACGTTAGAAGTCAGGAGGATGTCGCCTTTGGGCGCAGTGTGTTGCAGGCCGCAAAAGATCCTCATGTCTGATAGCGCTCAGCTTATATATGGTGTATCCCCCCCCTCATTTGGCATTGCTTTAGGACATCCCATTAGTAATGACTATGTCGCTCTGTGTCCCGTGATGTACGAGAAAGAAAATAGGATTTTTATAACAGCTTACCTGTAAAATCCTTTTCTTGGAGTACATCACGGGACACAGAGCTCCCGCCCCTCTTTGGGGACACTTATTGCTTTGCTACAAAACTGAGGTGCTCCCGGATGGGAGGGGCTTATATAGGGGAGGGTACTTCCGGTTTTGGAAGTTGCCAGTGCCAGCACCTGACGGTAACTATATAACCCATTAGTAATGACTATGTCGCTCTGTGTCCCGTGATGTACTCCAAGAAAAGGATTTTACAGGTAAGCTGTTATAAAAATCCTATTTTTCCAATGTTAGACCTGAAGTGGTGATCCATCTGAACAAGCAAGACCTTGTTTGGCTGAATACAGGGTGGATTAAAATCAAAATAAATAGAATTTTTTGATTATCACATTTTTTAATAAAATGCGTTTTGAGTAAAAATCCATGTAAAAGATAGTTTTCTATTTAAGATACATCAATAATTGAGTTTATTCAGCATGAAATGGAGCTTAGTTATGTAGCATGAGGCTGTATATTCTGCAATATTTAAATTTTTTGGTAAATTTATTAAGTGAATCCAAGCTCTGCACGCTGAGATAACCACTGCACTGATGCATTCACACAATTTCACAGTAACCACAAGATAAAACAAAGTTCAGGTATATTCCTTTATCCATCCCATTGTGCTGCAAATCGATGTACATTACAAACTGTATGATTGAATAGTTCTGATATCAGTTTTACTAACCTGACAGCTTAATATTCTAAAAAGGAAATTTTGTTTGCAAATATTAAAGATTCTAACTACCAGCAAGAATAAGTCCTTACATTTAACCACTTGCTTATTACTGGGCACTTAAATCCCCTTCCTGCCCAGACCAATTTTCAGCTTTCAGCACTCTCACGCTTTGAATGACAATTGCGTGGTCATGCAACTCTGTACCCAAATGAAATTTTTATCATTTTATTCACACAAAGCTTTCTTTTGGTGGTAGTTAATCACTGCTCGGTTTGAAAAAACAAACAAAAATACAAAAAGGTAATTTTTCTCTTTTATTGATGTGCGCTGATGAGGCGGCACTAAAAAGGCGATACTGATAGACAACACTGATCGGCAGCACTTTGGGCACTGGTAGGCACAGATGAGGTACCGTGTGTGGGGGACCGATGTGATAAGCTTTTTTTCCCCTCATGCCGACAACGTGAGGGAAAAAACAAAAACAAAATAGGATTTTTCTACTCACCGTAAAATCCTTTTCTCTGAAGTCCATGGACGGACACAGCTTCCTTATACTCTTGACTGTAGGGTTATGTTCCGTCTATCAAGAGAGGACTAGGCAGACATGTTAATGGTTAAAACATGTAATCTTTAGCAAAGCTGAACAGCCCCGCCCAGGGGGTGGTCCCTCTGGTCATAACCCCTCTCACTGCAGTGAGCAGCTCAGTTCATCAAAAAGCAGTACAAACTTAAAAAGGGGGTGGGTGCCGTGTCCGTCCATGGACTTCAGAGAAAAAGGGATTTTTATAACAGCTTACCTGTAAAATCCTTTTCTTGGAGTACATCACGGGACACAGAGTGACTTAGTCATTACTAATGGGTTATATAGTTTACCTTCAGGTGCTGGCACTGGCAACTTCCAAACCGGAAGTACCCTCCCCTATATAAGCCCCTCCCATCCGGGAGCACCTCAGTTTTGTAGCAAAGCAATAGGTGTCCCAAAAAGAGGGGTGGGAGCTCTGTGTCCCGTGATGTACTCCAAGAAAAGGATTTTACAGGTAAGCTGTTATAAAAATCCCTTTTTCTTTTTCGTACATCACGGGACACAGAGCGACTTAGTCATTACTAATGGGACGTCCCAAAGCAATGCCAAATGAGGGGAGGGATACATAAGCTGGGCGCCATCAGGCATGAGGATCTTTTGCGGCCTGCAACACACTGCGCCCAAAGGCGACATCCTCCTGACTTCTAACGTCTACCTGGTAGAATCTAGTAAACGTGTGTACCGAAGACCATGTTGCGGCCTTACATACTTGAGCCAGGGAGGCCTGGTGATGCACTGCCCATGAAGTTCCAACTGCTCTTGTGGAGTGCGCCCTAACTTTGAACGGAGGCGGTCTCTTTCTCAAGCCATAGGCTTGTATTATGACCTGTCGAATCCACTTGGCTAAAGTAGATTTTGATGCTGCCTGACCCTTTCTAGGGCCTTCCGGCAGAATAAACAAAGTATCCGTTCTGCGAATCTGAGCAGTGGCTTTTAGATAAGCTTTAACTGCTCTTACTACATCCAAAGAATGTAATAACTTTTCCTCTACCGAGCTAGGTTTGGGGAAAAAGAAGGAAGAACCACATCTTGGTTCAAATGAAACCTCGATACCACCTTAGGAAGAAAGGCTGGATGAGGACGTAATACTACTCTGTCCTTATGGACAACAAGATATGGCTCCTTACAGGACAAGGCGGCTAATTCCGATACTCTTTTAGCCGAACAAATGGCTACTAAGAAAATCAATTTCCTGGTGAGAAGAACCAAGGAAACGTGTTGCAATGGTTCAAACGGTTGTTTCTGTAGAACCGACAGAACCAGGTTTAAGTCCCATGGACATATGGGAATACTAACCGGAGGGCTAATACGCATCACTCCTTGTATGAAAGCTTTGACTAGTGAATGCGAAGCCAAGGGCCTTTGAAAAAATATTGACAAGGCCGAAATCTGACCCTTGATAGTACTCAAGGCCAGCTTCCTATCTACAGCCCACTGTAGGAAGTCCAAAATCCTACCTATCACGTACTTACGTGGATGCCATTTCTTGGTCTCACACCACGTAATGTACGCCTTCCAGATCCTATAATAGATCTGCCTGGATACCGGCTTCCTGGCATTGATCATGGTAGATACCACAGAATTAGAGAGCCCTCTCTTTTTCAGAATGTGGGCTTCAATAGCCAGGCCGTCAAACCTAGGGCTGGTAAGGAAGGGTGGTATATCGGTCCTTGCGACAGCAGGTCCGGACGATGTGGGAGGGTCCAAGGACTCCTCACTGACATTTTTACAATCTCCGCGTACCATGCCCTTCGGGGCCACGCTGGAGCCACCAGAATCACTGGTTTCTTTTCTACCCTGATTCTGCGGAGTAATCGCGGTAACAATTGTGGCGGTGGGAATGCATATATCAGCTTGAACTGATCCCAAGGGAACACTAGGGCATCCGAGCCGCAAGCTAGGGGATCCCTTGTGCGAGACACAAATCTGTCCACCTTTGCGTTGAATCTGGATGCTAGCAGATCTACATCCGGTGTTCCCCACCGCTGGCATATTGCCTGGAAAACCTCGGGGTGAAGAGACCATTCCCCCGGGCATAATTGTTGGCGACTTAAAAAGTCCGCTCTCCAATTTTCCACTCCTGGGATGAAAACCGCGGATATGGCTGGGACATATCTTTCTGCCCACTCCAGGATGCAATTTGCTTCCCTCTGGGCTGCACGACTCCTGGTGCCACCCTGGTGATTGATATATGCCACTGCTGTGGCATTGTCTGATTGAATTCTGACAGGGGACCCTTGGAGTTTGGATGTCCATGCTACTAGGGCATACCGGGCTGCTCGTATCTCTAAGAGATTGATGGGCAGGGCCTTTTCTGCTTCTGACCACTTGCCCTGGAGAGACCATTGCTCCAGTACTGCCCCCCAGCCTATGAGGCTGGCATCTGTAGTGACCACCTTCCAAGAAACCGGACTGAACGGTTTCCCTTTTTCCAGATTCTGGGGCACCAACCACCAATGGAGGCTCTTGCGAACGGAAGGGGACAGGGACATTGGTAAGTCTAAAGCCTGAACTTTTTTGTTCCAGGCTGACAGTATGGCCCTTTGCAAATTCCTTGAATGGAATTGACCGTAGGGTACTGCTTCGAATGAAGCCACCATTTTTCCCAGCAGCCTCATGCACAGGCGTATGGATGGTTTTCTTTTTGTACCCACTAAGTGGGTCAAATTTTTTAAAGACGACACCTTCTCTGGAGGTAAGAAAATCTTTCTCTGATTTGAATCCAGCCTTAGCCCTAAGTATTCCAGACTTTTGACTGGTCTTAGAGCTGACTTGTCCCGGTTGATAATCCAACCGTGATATTCCAGATACTTGATTGTCTTGTGAATAGCTACTTCCAGCTTTTCCACTGAGTGGTCTATTAGTAGCAGGTCGTCTAGATATGCCATTATCGTTACACCTTGTGTTCTTAGATTGGCCAATAGTGGGGCCAGAACCTTTGTGAACACTCGTGGTGCTGTGGCCAGACCGAAAGGTAAGGCTCTGAACTGAAAATGGCGCCCTTCTACTGCAAAGCGTAGAAATTTCTGGTGGGCCGGAAAGATGGGAATATGCAGATAAGCATCCCTTATGTCGATCGAGGCTAACCATTCCTGCCCTTGTAGGGCGGTGGCCACCGATCGGATTGACTCCATCCGAAAAGTCCTGATATTTAGGAACTTGTTTAGCCCTTTTAGATTTAATATGGGCCTCACGTCCCCATTTGGTTTGGGGACTGTGAAAAGGTTCGAGTAAAACCCGAATCCGCTTTCTTCCAGGGGAACCTTCATGATTACACCTTGGAGCAATAGTTGTTCTAGTGCCAGAAGGAGGGATCCTCTCTTCTGGGGATCTCTTGGCACGTTTGACCTCATAAATTGGGCAGGAGGAGTGCCTTTTAACTCCAGCTTGTATCCCAGACTTACTGCGGAGAGCACCCATCTGTCTCTGATGGTGTCCTGCCAGGTCTCTGTGAACAACTGAAGCCTTCCCCCCACCCGATTGAGTGGGGGCAACGCTTCATGACTTGGGGGGAGGTTTTGTACCTCTCTTGATCCAGAGCTTCTTGTTACCCTGTGATTGTCCCTGATTTCTGCCCCCTGAATTTGACCGCGGAGGCCGTCGGAACTGTTTCACAGCCGATGTGCCCGGGACTGGAGAAGTAGGCCTCTTAAAAGAAGGACTTCTACTCTTGTTCTTAACCGGTAAGAGTGAACTTTTACCGGCAGAAATTTTCTGGATATATTTGTCCAGATCTTCTCCAAATAAGCGTTCTCCATGAAATGGGAAGCTAACCAGCAGTTTCTTACAGGGAGCTTCAGCAGACCAGTTTTTGAGCCACAGAAGCCTACGCATATGTACTACAGACAGCGTAAAGCGGGAGGCCTGTTGGATTGTATCCTTTATGGCGTCCACCGCAAAACACAAGGCTCTAGGCAGGTCAGCTAGGGCAAGAGCCTGCTGATCTGGTAAGTCCCTTAAGACTTGTTTCAACTGATCTTTCACTGCTTGGCAGACTCCAATCGCTGCTACCGCAGGTTGTGTCACCATGCTTGCTGTAGAGAAAGCAGATTTTAGTAAAGACTCCAATTTTTTATCTATTGGGTCTTTGAACATTGGAACATTATCTACTGGACATGTCAGTGATTTGTTCACAGAAGAGATGGCTGCGTCCACTGTAGGGACCCTCCATGTTTTTATGAACTTATCCTCCATGGGATAGATCACCGGAAATCTCTTGGGGGGAGTAAATATTTTATCAGGATGCTCCCAATCCTGGTAAATAAGCCCTTCTAATAAAGGGTGGATTGGGAAGGAACAGACAGCCTGGGGAGCTTTTAGCGACCCCAGCGAGGAAACCGTAGTGGTTGATGGTTCCGCCAGAGGCATTTTAAATGCTGATCGGACCATGTTAGTCAGAGACTGAACCCATAATCTTTCAGCCTGAGATGCTGAGAAAGGTTCTTCCACTGTTGATTCCTCCATAACTGAATCAACCTCATCCTGATCCCCTTCAGGTAGGTCGATCTCTGTGTGGGGCTGTTCCTCCACTAACAGGCACTCTGAAGGAGGAGACGGAGATCGGACGCGCTTTCCCTGTGACAGGGAAGCAGCGATCAATGCTGTTAATCTCTCTTCCAATCCTCCCAGAGTTGAGGATAAAACCTCCTCTGTTATATATACAGGAGCAGGTGGACTGGGGACAGCCGCAGCACCAGGCACTCCTGCGGGGTTTCTACGGCTACTGACCTCTGAATTCTCAGGGGAGATTGGTGCAGTACAAGCATGCCCAATATCCTCAGAGCCCGATGGAGACCCCTTTGGCTTCCTGGAAGACTTATTTCCGGAGCGTCTGGACGACATATCCTTTAAGCACAAAGCTGAGGTATTCCCGTCATACACCAATTTTGCTGGTAATAGTCTAACACAATTGCTGCTATATACCAGCTGGTGTCCACTAAAGTGCCTTTCTATGGGGATGCCTGCATCAACCGCCTCTGTGTGCCACTGTTTGTTGCTAGCTCTGTTTGCATCCAGCTGACACTTGTACTGTGTCTTTATACAAGCTGGGACGCCTGCACATGCGCAGAAGCGCCGTGGCGCGCATCGAGCGTCATCCACCCGCCCCGCCCCTTTTTTTTCATAGGAGGCGCGTGCACGCGCCCGCGCGCCATTGGCGCCCTTTTCGAAAATCAAACAGGGACTAGGAGCCAGGGCCCTTTTTGCCGGAGGGCCTGTGCGGTGGATGAGCGCAGCAACAGGGCAGAGGAAGTGGATTCCCACAGAGAAACTTACCAACTGCCTGGATCTTTTGACTTGAGAAAACCAAAGATCCACATGACAAGAAAAATGGACCACAGCGGCCTCTAGTGGTTTAACACAGGTACCGCGGTCCTCTTTTTTTTTTTTTTCTTGACTACTATTAAAATTTTACATTTTCAGTAGTTACAGGCATACACAGATATTAGCGGGAATACCGTTAGGTAACAGACAGAAAGACAAATTAGGCTTGGGGGTCCCCCAATAGAACCAAGTTCCTGGGGGCCCCCACTTACCTGCTCCCCGCCGCAGGACTCTGTTTGGTCCACAGAAGCCCAAACTTCACCTATCACGGCAGGCATTGTAATTAAACCTTCAGGGACCGGGTTCCCAAGGATTCCACTCCCCTGGACCTGTATAGCACCCTGCACAGAAAACATCTTGGTCGTAGGTATGACCAGAGCTCTGGATCCCAGGGTCCAGCCCTCCTAAGAGAGGCATTACAGGCAAAACCTTGCTCTTCTGCTGCAAGGCCCGGGTACCGACCGTTTAGCTATGAAGCTTTTTTGGTGGGATCCGGAATAGCTTACTAAGGCCCGTAAAAGAACCTGTACGCAAGCCCAGTGAAAACACATGTTACTCTTTGGCCAACACCTTAGACACTGGCAAAAAACTGAGGTGCTCCCGGATGGGAGGGGCTTATATAGGGGAGGGTACTTCAGGTTTGGAAGTTGCCAGTGCCAGCACCTGAAGGTAAACTATATAACCCATTAGTAATGACTAAGTCGCTCTGTGTCCCGTGATGTACGAAAAAGAAAGGGATTTTACGGTGAGTACAAAAATACTATTTTCTCTTTCGTCCATGGATGGACACAGCTTCCTTATACTCTTGACTGTAGGGACGTCCCACAAGCAGTGTCAAAAAATGAGGGACGGGAACAGCAAAACAAGCTTCACCCCAACAACCAGAGTTCCTCAACGGAGGAGTTGCAGCCTTTAAACAGCCGCCTGCAAAACTTTGCGGCCGAAGCAAGCATCCGCAGATGCACTCACATCAACCTTGTAAAACTTAGTAAAAGTGTGAACGGACGACCAGGTCGCCGCCTTGCACACCTGTGAGACAGACGCTTGATGTCAGAAAGCCCAGGAAGCACCAATTGCCCTGGTCGAATGTGTCGTGACAGGAAAAAGGAGGTGCCCGACCTTTCAGGTCGTAAGCCTGAATCACGAGCTGTCTGATCCACCGAGAAATGGTGGCCGTCAAGACCCCGACACAAACAAACAGTGAGTCTGACCTCCGAAACGGAGCGGTAGCAGACAGATACACCCGTAGAGCATGTACCACGTCTAGGGAATGCAACGCAGCCTCCTTGGGATGCGACGGCCGAGGACACAAGGATGGAAGTACAATGTCCTCATTTAGATGAAAGGCCGAAACCACCTTTGGAAGAAACGAAGGCTGCGGCCGCAGCACCGCTTTATCCTTATGGAGGACTTGCAAGACAAAGCCGCCAACTCAGAACCCTGTCTGACAGATGTAATGGCCACCAGAAAAACAGCTTTCTGGAAGAGTGTCAAGAGGAATCTCTGATGTTTTCAAAGGGGGGTTTCTGAAGTGCCGAGAGCACCAGATTCAGATCCCACGGAGGTAGTGGTGGACGAACTGGAGGAGCTACATTTCGAACCCCTTGAACAAAAGTACTCACCAGTGAGTGAGTCGCCAAGGGTCGTTGAAAAGAGCCAAATGTTGAAATCTGCCCCTTAAAGTGGTTGTAAACCCAACCACACAACTTGCACCTACCTACCTGTAGGTGCAAGAAATATCTCCTTAACCTACACAGTTAAGGAGATATTTGCTGAAACCCCAGCACCAATGTCTACAGCGCATGCGCGCCGTAGACAACGACGCAGTCGGACTGAGCTTGCCGGATTTATGAATGAACCCTGCCGGCTCAGTTAACTCTGCCGGTCCCGCGCGCATACGCGGGAGTGAAGTCATCGCCGCTCCGGCCACTCACCGTGCCGATAACAGGAAGAAGCTCCGGGGGACATGGCAGTGGCGGCGGAGGGGACCGAGGAGGACTTCGATCTCAGGTAAGTGCAGCATAATGAGCTAGTATGCTATGCATACTAGCTCATTATGCCTTTCTCTTGCAGGGGATTTTTTCAAGAGGGTTTAACTTCCTCTTTAATGGTGCCCAAGGCAAGTTTTTGATCCATGCCACGCTGTAAAAACAGCAGGATCCTAGAAACCGAATATGTACGCGGATGCCACCTCATCTCTTCACACAGAGATGTAGGCCTTCCACCCGACAGGCCTCGGTCCCTCAGCACATGGCTTTCAACAGTCATGCCGTTAAAGCCAGCGACTAAAGCAGGATGAAGAATGGGACCTTGTGACAGAAGGTCCTCTCGCAACGGCAGTCGCCAAGGACCATCCGCCACTAGTTTTTTCAGGTCGGCGTACCAGGGACGCCGAGGCCAATCTGGGGCAATTAGGATCATCGGGATCCCAGCGGAATCCGCTCTGTGAAGCAGACGAGGAAGCAGTTTCAGTGGGGGAAGGCATAAATCAGCGGATACTGTCCCCATGGGGCTACCAACGCATCTGTCGCATCCGCCCAAGGATCTTTTGACCTGGCCACGAACCTCAACACCTTTCGTTTGAGTCGAGAAGCCAGGAGATCCACGTCTGGCTCGCCCCATCTCAGGCAAAGGAGGTGAAATACATCCGGGTGTAGTGGCCATTCTCCTTGGTCCAGCACCTGGCGACGGAGGTAGTCCGCTTGCCAGTTGTCTACGCCCGGAATGTATATGGCCGATAGACGGTACGCTCCGTTCTGCCCACCGCAAGATGAGAGCTACCTCTGAAGCTGCCGTTGCGCTTCTTGTTCCTCGATGGTTGACATACGCCACCGCTGTGGCGTTGTCCGACTGGATCCTGATTGGACACCCCTGCAGCCTCTGACCATGTGGAGAGGCACTGCCGGATCGCCCCCGGAGCTCCAGTACATTGATCGGCAGGCGAGATTCTTCCTGGGTCCAGCGACCCTGTGTCGACTGAACACCCCAAACTCCTCCCCAACCGGTCAGGCTGGCGTGCGTCATGATCACTGTTCAGTGACAGGGAAGGAACGACTTTCCGGACTGAAGAGCCAGAGAGCTCAACCACCAGACCAGGGAAGACCTGAATCTCCCTCTGCAAAGCTCGTGTGGAATTGAGCATACGGTATTGCCTCGAAAGAGGCTACCATCAGACTCAAGACTCGCAAGCAAAAACGGAGCGACGTCCATTTGCGGGATGCCAGCAGCTTCACCGCAGTCCGAAACTTTTCCAAAGAGAAAAGCTCTTGCCTTTGAGGAGTCTAGAATCAACCCCAGATATTTTAGGCGCTGAGTGGGTACCAACACCGACTTCTGGTAGTTCAGCACCCAGCCAAATTCTCTGAGGGTCTGACTGCCAATTGCCACATCCTCCTCTAATTCTGAGTTTGAAGCAGCTCTCAGAAGCAGATCGTCCAAGTAGCCCACAATGGCGATTCCTCGCTGTCTCAGCAAGGCCAGAAATCGGGGCAAGCACCTTGGTGAAAACCCTTGGCGCCGACGCCAGGCCAAAGGTGAGAGCCACAAATTGATAGTGGTTTTCCCCCCACTGCAAAGCGCAGGAACTTCTGATGCCGGACGAAAAACGGGGACATGCAAGTATGCATCCTTGATGTCCAAGGACGCCAGTGCAGCGACCACAGAGCGAATTGATTCCATCCTGAACTTCCGAACCTTTACAAAGGCGTTAAGGTCCAGGATTGGACGGACTGTCCTTCGGGACCACAGATTAGGAGTAGAATCCCTGAAACCTTTCCTGCAGCGGCACAGGTATGATTACCCCGCAGTTCAGCAAGTCTTGTACTGCCCCACTTAGGCCCCATGCACACGAGACGCTGTTATTTGCTGTTAAACGCGCGTTCAGAGGCAGTTGGACACTTTTTTCAACTGCTCCTGAACCCATTCAATGTTATCCTATGTGTCCATGCACACAGTCTCGTTTATTGCCGTTTTTAGGCAGTTGCGTTTAACCTCGTTTTTCCAGAAGCAAAAAAATGGGTTCAGACGCAAAAGTTTTCCACGTTTCAGACGCAAAACGCGGCTAAACGCGGCAAAACGCGGGTACCGGCGTTTTGCCGCGATTTCGTTTATTAGTGTTTTTAAAGGTGACCTATTTTTTTTTACATTAGAAATCTCAAAAATGATGGCAAATGATGAAAAACCATCAAAAAAATATGGAAAAAAACTAATTGCTTGCATTGCACTGTAGACAATCCACAACTTGTGGCAGGTGACGTGGCAAGTGGACAATCCACAACTTGTGGCAGGTGATGTTGCCAGGTGACGTGGCAGGTGGAAATCCACAAATTGTGGCAGGTGACGTGGCAAGTGGACAATCCACAACTTGTGGCAGGTGACGTGGCCAGGTGACGTGGCCAGGTGACGTGGCAGGTGGACAATCCACAAATTGTGGCAGGTGACGTGGCAAGTGGACAATCCAAAACTTGTGGCAGGTGACGTGGCCAGGTGACGTGGCAGATGGACAATCCACAAATTGTGGCAGGTGACGTGGCCAGGGGATGTGGCAGGTGAAGTGGCAAGTGGACAATCCACAACTTGTAGCAGGTGATGTGGCCAGGTGATGTGGCAAGTGGACAATCCACAACTTGTGGCAGGTGATGTGGCCAGGTGATGTGGCAGGTGACGTGGCAAGTGGACAATCCACAACTTGTGGCAGGTGACGTGGCCAGGTGACGTGGCATGTGATGTGGCCAGGTGATGTGGCAGGTGACGTGGCAAGTGGACAATCCACAACTTGTTGCCAGGTGACGTGGCAGGTGGAAATCCACAAATTGTGGCAGGTGACGTGGCCGGTGATGTGGCCAGGTGACGTGGCAAGTGGACAATCCACAACTTGTGGCAGGTAACGTGGCCAGGTGACATGGCAGGTGAGGTGGCAGGTGGACAATCCACAAATTGTGGCAGGTGATGTGGCAGGTGACGTGGCAAGTGGACAATCCACAACTTGTGGCAGGTGACGTGGCAAGTGGACAATGCACAACTTGTGGCAGGTGACGTGGCAAGTGGACAATGCACAACTTGTGGCCAGGTGACGTGGCAGGTGATGTGGCAAGTGGACAATTCACAACTTGTGGCAGGTGACGTGGCCAGGTAACGTGGCAAGTGAACATTCCACAACTTGTGGCAGGTGACATGGCCAGGTGACGTGGCCAGGTGATGTGGTAAGTGGACAATCCACAACTTGTGGCCAGGTGATGTGGCAAGTGGACAATTCACAACTTGTGGCCAGGTGACGTGGCAAGTGGACAATTCACAACTTGTGGCAGGTGACGTGGCAAGTGGACAATCCACAACTTGTGGCCAGGTGACGTGGCAGGTGACGTGGCAAGTGGACAATGCACAACTTGTGGCAGGTGACGTGGCCAGGTGACGTGGCCAGGTGAACATTCCACAACTTGTGGCAGGTGACATGGCCAGGTGACGTGGCCAGGTGATGTGGCAAGTGGACAATCCACAACTTGTGGCCAGGTGACGTGGCAGGTGACGTGGCAAGTGGACAATCCAAATTGTGGCAGGTGATGTGGCCAGATGACGTGGCCAGGTGACGTGGCCAGGTGACGTGGCCAGGTGGACAATCCATAAATTGTGGCAGGTGACGTGGCAGGGGACGTGGCCAGGTGATGTGGCAGGTGGACAATCCACAAATTGTGGCAGGTGATGTGGCCAGGTGACGTGGCAGGTGGACAATCCACAACTTGTGGCAGGTGACGTGGCAGGTGATGTGGCAAGTGGACAATTCACAACTTGTGGCAGGTGACGTGGCAAGTGAACATTCCACAACTTGTGGCCAGGTGACGTGGCAGGTGGACAATTCACAACTTGTGGCAGGTGACGTGGCCAGGTGACATGGCCAGGTGATGTGGCAAGTGGACAATCCACAACTTGTGGCCAGGTGACGTGGCAAGTGGACAATTCACAACTTGTGGCAGGTAACGTGGCAGGTGACGTGGCAAGTGGACAATTCACAACTTGTGGCAGGTGACGTGGCAAGTGAACATTCCACAACTTGTGGCAGGTGACGTGGCAGGTGACATGGCCAGGTGATGTGGCAAGTGGACAATCCACAACTTGTGGCCAGGTGACGTATCAGGTGACGTGGCAAGTGGACAATCCACAGCTTGTGGCAGATGATGTGGCAAGTGATACGCTAAATACAAGTACACTGCTGCTCTCAGCTGCTGGTCTCCCAAAATGGCTGAAATGGTTAAATAATAATGTTTTTTGAGCTTAGGGAGGGTCTTATGATGTTTAACTAAACGCCTATAGACGCAAACGCGGTAAAACGCCGCTAAAATCGCGGCAAAACGGGCGTTTAAACGCCGGTTTTAGCCTTTAAAAACGTGTGTTCAGCAGAGTTTGCACCGGCGTCTCGTGTGCATGGGGCCTTAGGGCGGCCCGACGAGCCGGAAGAAGAGGAAGGTTTGAGGGAAAGAATCTGTTTGGTGGGCAAGGAAACCATCTGTACCCTGATAAAACCACTTCGCAAACCCACTGGTTGGAAAGCAAGGAGGTCCACCGAGCTGCAAACGTCCCCCCACCCGGGAGTCGGGCGGGGGCAAACCTTCATGTGGTAGCAGATTTGTTCGCAGGCTTGTTTGGCTTGCGAACCCAGGGACGCTTCTGTCCCCCAGCTGGACCCTTGTCGGCCTGCGTGCCCTGACTGCCTAAAATATCGCTTTTGTGCGGAAAAGGAGGGCCCTGGCCTACGGCGTGGCTTCTTACCTTTGCTGGACTGAGGGAGGAGCATGCTCTTGCCTCCAGTGACATCCTTAATAATGTCATCCAGCGAGGCTCCAAATAGCCTCCCTCCCTTGAAGGGCAAGTCCGCCATAGAGCCTTCTTGGAAGCCTGGTCCGTGGACCAGCATTTTAGCCAAATCAGGTGCCGCAGAACTACTGCGGATACCGAGGCTCTGGAGATCAAAGGAGCTGCATCCAGGGCTGCATCGCAGACATATTTGAGGCAATGCACCAACTGGTCAGCTAGTTCCATGCAACCCGGGGGAGCATGATGCTCCAACTCCTGATGCAATAACTTTGCCCACTCAGTCACTGTCTGTGACACTAGTGCCGTGGCCAAAATAGGCCGCAATGCTGATCCCAGCATGGTGAATATGGACCGGCCCACCGCCTCGGACTTCCTATCTGTAGGATCCTTAAATGCAGGGGTTCCCTCTACCGGAATCATGGTTACTTTGTTTAACCTAAACACCAGGGGGTCCACAACCGGGGGAGATACCCTTTTGAGGAGAGCCATGTGTTTTGGGACCGAAAAGGTCCTCTGCGGCCATTCCCAGTCTATGAACTTGTTAAAATAAGTCACATAAGGAAAGACTTTAGCAGTGCGGGCCGGCTTATGGGACCCAAAAGGGACAGACACCTCAGCAGATGCCCCAGCCGTATCCTCCAGCTTGAGGGTTTCCCGCACTGCAGTGATAAGTGCTCCAACAAGTGCCTTATCCTGCGCTGACCCGGACATTGAGTCACCCTCACTGTCCAAAAGGTCCTGGTCCGCATCCTCTGATACCTCAGAAAAGGGGCCCTGGGTCCCAGCCAGGTCCAAGTCTGAGCTATTTCCAGAAGAAGGTGGGGGAGAGGGGGTGTTTTTTACCCCCCCTTGCACCCACACACCGCTTCGACACTGGCAACAAATGACTCCAGGACCGCCAACAAAGCGTCCACAGGAACCGCAGGTGCAGGGACACCAGTTGCCACTACTGGAATGTCTGGGGAAGAAACGCCAGCTTCTGACGCCATGCTGACCCGCTCACTTGACAGCATCAGGGACTATAGCCAAGTACAAGTGGCCCACCCACCTTGCTGCTACCTACCAGGGGACCCCCAGGGGACTCACCACCCTGACAAGAGCGGCTCAGCGCCACGTCCCGCTCTCTCAACACAGTGTGTGTCTGGGTGTCTGAGGTAAAACTGCGCTGTTCAGAAAGCCATTTCAGCACTAGAGGCCAAAACCTACAAAAAGATGGCCACCTCAGCTAAAAAGAGTGCGAGCTTCAAGAAAATGGCCGCCCGCTGTGAATGCCTGCGCCACAGCGCGGCTACAAGAAAATGGTCACCCGCTGTATTACTATAGCAGCAGTGCGGCTACAAGAAAAGGGTGCCAGTTCAAATGAAAAACGGCGCCAAGTGACACTGAGGCGGACGAGAAGGCCACAAACAGTAGCCCCCGAGGGAGGGCCCTTCCAATAGCAGACCACCCACACAGACAGCAGGGATCCGGACTCCCCCGCAGTCCCCAGCCAGGACACGGAAACCCACCGCAGGTACACCCCGGTCAGCCACAGCAGTCCCATGCATGGGAGGAAGGAGGGGGGGGGAGGAAAGGGAGGACAAGAGACCCCCTAATCGATCCCCCACTCGGCTATACCGTGGGCGAGAGTTGGTTAAAGAGATTTAAATCAAATCCACCCTGGCTGAATAGGAGCCGAGTCCAAGGAAACTGTTTTCCATGCTGACAGAATGTTTAGTTTGAGTGTTCTTGAGCGGAATTAGGCAAAAGGTACTGCCTCAAAGGAGGCAACCATTAAGACTCCGAACTATCATGGCAAATCTCAGTGCAGGATTTCTCTTGGAGCTCTTAGAGAAAGAAGTTTTTGGAAGACAAACATTTGCTTGGGATGTATCCAGGATCAGAACGTGTAGATAGGCATCTTGGATGTCCACAGATGTGTTTACCTTGTCTCAAAGAGCCACTTCCTGACCTTGCAGATTTGAAATTTGAGAGGACAAGTCACCTGCCCATGCCATCACATAGGGTTTTTTGTTAGCACCCTTGTGAAAGCAAATTATATATATATATATATATATATATATATATATATATTTATATTAAAAGGAAAAAAAATATGAAAAAGTAAGTATATATGTATGGTGTAATTATATAACCATCACCCCTGTACACACCCCACAGAAAATGTGTAGGGCAGAAATGTAAACATCACTTGTGCCATATATGTGAGGTATGGTCATGAACGTCCGAGTAAGAGCAATAATTCTAGAGCAATACAGAATTCATAGTCAACCTTGAAAAATTGCCAAGATCAATTTCTCTGCGAGGGAAAATAGGTCTATCACCTTAGGACAATTGCAAAAAACTGACTCACGGGTTATAGGGGTTGTTGTACCTAGAGGGCATGTCCTCTAAAAGCTTGCTAGCATCTAATCACCTGAAGGTACCAATCTATAACCCAGGGTCTAGGAATGCTCAGTCTGAATCATACTGTATGATCAAGATCGTAAACATTACCTTGTGCTTCTAAAATCTAGACATCTTGGGTTTTGTAATCTCAGAATTAATACACAAATATCAACTCAACTGCTTAAAACTTCACTCATATACACAGCATGCTACCCCTTTATGAACAAACGGGTCTTACCATAGCAAACCCAACATCCGCTTTCTTCAAGGCAGGTCCATCATTGGTCCCATCACCAGTTACTGCTACCACTTGTCTCTGTTCACAGATTGTGCTGTCAATAATACCTGAAGTGAAAAGGTTAAAAATTAGCGGCAAAAAATAAATAGAAAATACTGCTCACTAGCAGTCATCTGTACAGCGAGTTTAAGGTGCCTAATTGATGGACATTACCACTGACTGACTAAAAAACAATTTGACATAAGAACTCCCAACAGTAGAAACCATTATTTAATGAAGTGGCCAAAACATCCCAAAAACTATCAGGTTTGAGGTTTGGTGAGCAGGCAGGCACCATATGAAGAGATCGAATATACCACAGTGGCCATACATGCAACAATCAAATCATTCCACAGAGAGCTAGATTGTAGCGGGGCCCCGCAATTCCCGCGACCCAGCCAAGCTGGCTGCCGGGATGTACACAGGCTTTTGGTGGTTATTTGATCTGCTCTGTGGTTTTTATTTTTTGCGCTATAAAACAAGTGTGACAATTTTTTTTTTTTCAAATATATTTTTTATTTTATTTCTTTATCACAACATTTATACATACATCCATTTCAATCCTGTGTTACAATACAAATATGCCTTGACTTATGTTATACATTCTCCAACTCATTCCCGTTTCCCAACCCCCCCACCCTCATCCACCGTGCCCCCCGTCAATCCATTTATTCCATATATTAAATTTCTTTTTGTTACCTCTTTTAGTGTATATAAATTCTTCTTTTCTTATTGTGTCATTTATTACCTCCTCCCATTCTGTTACTGTAGGTGGGTTTACCGCTTGCCATTTCTGTGCAATAAGTTTCCTTCCCTGAAACAGGCATCTCCTAATCGCTATACGCTCGCCCTTTGAGGGTACCCTCTCTTCCACCAAGCCCAGCACACATAGCCTCGCCTCCGGCTGGAATAATGTTCCAAATGTTCTATTGATCTTTTCGACTATTTGCTTCCAATATTGGTACAGCTTGGGGCATCTCCAGACCATGTGTATTAGGTCTCCTTTATCCTGTCCACATCTCTGGCATCCTGGGTCTGATCTCCTGCCAAATTGGAACATTCTTTGGGGCGTGTAGTATGTCCTATGTATCAGATATAGCTGAGACATATACTGGGAGGGGGACATTGACAGTTCGGGGCCTATACCCAGTATTTGTTCCCATTGATCTTGTGAAATTGTTTCCACATCCTTCTCCCATTCCTCCCTAATTTTATTAGCCATGATCTCGCTTCGATCTGCCCTTTCTAGGGAGTCATAAATAGTTGAGATTACTCCTCTAGTGTCCTCAGTGTTTACTAAGTTTCGGAAGATGGCCATATTATTCCATTCCGGTATCCTATTTTCAAATTGTGCATTCAGCGCATGTCTGATTTGTAAATATCTATAAAAAGATCTATTTGGAACCGAGAACTCCTCTCTTATTTCTTGAAATGTTTTTATTCTACCAACAGCAAATAGTTGTTCCAGTAGATGTATCCCTAATCTGTCCCACTCATCAACCTTTCACATGGTTTTAAGTTCTTGTAGGTTGCTATTATCCCAGATAGGGGAGAATTCAGAGAAACCTGTATATCCTAGAATCTTCTTCCCCTCTTTCCAACATTTTACCATTAATTGGACTGTGGGGCATTTAGAATGAAAGTGTGACAATTTTGAAACAAAAAAAAACCAAAACAAAAACGCAATATTTTGTACTTTTTGCTATAATAAATATCCAATAAAAATAGGATTTTTTACTCACCGTAAAATCCTTTTCTCTGAGTCCATGGACCGACACAGCTTCTCTATTGACAAAGTGGGTATTATCCGTTAATTAGGAGTGACTAGGCAGAAAAACTTGGAAAAAGTGTTGCATCACACCTTCTACAGTACCGCCCAGGGGGCGGACCCTCTGGGTATACCCTCTCAGTCTGCATCTTCGCAGATCAGTTCGTCAAAAAGCAGTACAAACTTAAAAGGAGGGGTGGGTGCTGTGTCGGTCCATGGACTCAGAGAAAAGGATTTTACGGTGAGTAAAAAATCCTATTTACTCTTTCGTCCATGGACCGACACAGCTTCTCTATTGACAAAGTGGGACATCCCAAAGCAGTGTCAGAGAAAAAACGAGGGGTGGTAACAGCATAAAAATAAACTTCACCCCAAAACACAAAACAGCACTCCTCCAACGGAGGAGTTGCAACTCTAAACAGCCGCTTGCAAAACCTTGCGGCCAAAAGAGGCATCCGAAGATGCACCTACATCAATTTTGTAGAATTTTGTGAAAGTGTGAGCGGATGACCAAGTCGCCGCTTTACATAATTGGGAAACAGACGCTTGATGTCGGAAAGCCCAAGAGGCACCTATTGCCCTGGTCGAATGCGCCGTGACAGGAAAGGGGGGCGCCTGACCCTTTAAGGCGTAAGCCTGGATTACTATCTGTCGGATCCACCTAGAGATGGTGGCCGATGAGACTGCTTGGCCCTTCTAGGGGACCAGCCACCGAAACAAACAGTGAGTCTGACTTCCCGAACAGGGAAGTAGCAGATAGGTATACTCTCAAAGCTCGGACAACGTCCAAGGAATGCAACGCCGACTCCTTAGGATTCGACGGCTGAGGACACAAGGATGGAAGTACAATGTCTTCGCTGAGATGAAAAGCCGAAACGACTTTCGGAAGAAAGGAAGGCTGCGGCCGCAGCACCACCTTATCCTTGTGGAAAATCAAATAGGGAGCCTTGCAGGACAAGGCTGCCAGCTCAGAGACTCGTCTAACTGACGTAACAGCCACCAAAAAGACCATATTCTGAGTAAGTGTCAACAGGGGAATATCTCTAATATTCTCAAACGGTGCCTTCTGAAGCACCGAGAGGACCAGGTTTAAGTCCCACGGAGGTAACGGGGGACGGACCGGAGGGGCCACATGTCGGACCCCCTGCACAAATGTACTCACGAGAGAGTGAGTCGCCAGGGGTTGCTGAAAAAAGACAGCCAGGGCAGATATCTGTCCCTTAAATCGTACTTAGGGCAAGCCCTTGGTCCACCCCATGCTGTAAAAACAGCAGGATTCTGGAAACCAAATAGGTACGCGGATGCCATTTCATTTCCTCACACATGGAGATGTAGGCCCTCCAAGTGCGGTGATAGACCTTCCTAGAGGACGGTTTTCGAGCACTTCTCATAGTAGAGATTACTGAGTCTGACAGGCCCCGGTCTCTCAGTACCTGGTTCTCAACAGCCATGCCGTTAAAGCCAATGACTGTAAAGCAGGATGGAATATGGGACCTTGCGATAGCAGGTCCTTCCGTAGTGGTAGGCGCCAGGGGACGTCTGCTACCAGACGTACTAGATCGGCGCACCAAGGACGCTGAGGCCAATCTGGAGCGATTAGGATCATTGGAATTCCCTCTGCCTCCACTCTGCGGAGCAGAAGAGGAAGAAGCCTTAAGGGAGGGAAGGCATAGATTAGCCGATACTGACCCCACGATGCTACCAACGCATCCGTTGCGTCTGCCCATGGGTCTCTTGACCGGGCCACAAATCTCAATACCTTCCGATTGAGTCGGGAAGCCAGAAGATCTACGTCGTGTGCCCCATCTTTGGCAGAGGAGTTGGAACACCTCCGGGTGTAAGGACCCTTCTCCCTGGTCCAGCATCTGGCGGCTCAGGTAGTCCGCCTGACAGTTTTCCACACCCGGAATGTACATGGCCGACAGTGCCGGTACGCTCCTCTCTGCCCACTTCAGGATGCGAGCGATCTCTGATGTTGCAGCTGAGCTTCTTGTTCCTCCTTGATGATTGACATATGCCACTGCTGTGGCGTTGTCTGACTGGATCCTGACTGGACGCCCTTGCAGCCTCTGAGACCATTTGAAGAGGCACAGCAGGATCGCCCGGATTACCAGGACATTGATCGGCAGGAGGGCTTCCTCTGGGGTCCAGCGACCTTGCGCCGACTGAACACCCCAGACTCCCCCCCAACCTGTAAGGCTGGCGTCCGTCGTGATCACTATCCAGTAAACCGGAAGAAATGACTTCCCGGCCCTTAGAGCCGGTGCTGTCAGCCACCATACCATGGGATCTCCTGACTATGTGGCTCACTCGGATTTGATAATCCAGAGATGATGGACATCTGTTCCATCTGGACAGAACTTCCTTCTGTAACACTCGAGTGTGGTATTGAGCATATGGAACCGCCTCGAAGGAGGCTACCCTGAGGCCCAACACTCGCATGCAAAAAACGGAGTGACGGCCAATTCCTGGAAGTCAGCTGCCGTACTGCAGCCCGGAGGGTCTGCAACTTCTCCACAGGGAGGAATACCTTTGCCTCTGAAGAATCCAGAATCAACTCCAGGTACCCTAGGCGTTGAGTGGGCACCAATACTGACTTTTGCGTGTTTAGTATCCAACCACAGTCTCGAAGAGTCTGACAGGTAATGGACATGCTTACCTTTAATTCTGAGCTTGAAGGGGCCTTCAGAAGAAGGTCGTATAAGTAGCCTGTGATAGCGATACCCCGCTGTCTTAGAAGTGCCAGAATCGGAGCGAGCACCTTGGTGAACGTCCTGGGTGCTGAGGCAAGGCCCAACGGGAGGGCCACAAACTGGTAGTGGTCCTTCCCGATAGCAAATCGCAGAAACCTCTGGTGTCTGGAGTATATGGGGACATGCAGGTATGCGTCCTTGATGTCCAAGGAGGCCAGAAAGTCCCCCGGATGGAGAGCCGTGACTACAGATCGAACCGACTCCATCGGAAAACTTTGTACCTTCACAAAGCAATTGAGGGGCTCTGAGATCCAAGCTTGGACGAACCCCCTCCTTCGGCACAATGAACAGATTTGAGTAAAAACCCCGTTCCAGTTCTGGAACTGGAATAACTACCCCGCGTTCCAGTAGACCCTGGACCGCCCCATACAGGGCCTCCCGACGGGTCGGTAGTAGCTGGAGATTGGAGGTGTTGAATCTGTCCGGTGGACAAGAGAGAAACTATCTTGTAGCCTGAGGAGATTACTTCGCAAACCCACCTGTCGGAGATTAGTGCTGTCCACTGAGTCGCAAATTTGCGAAGACGTCTCCCCACCCGAGAGCTGGGTGGGGGTGGACCTTCATGCGGACGCAAATTTGTCCGCAGGCTTATTGGGTATGCGGGACCAGAGACGCTTTTGTCCTTGGGCAGGCGCTTTATCGGCCTGGGGTCTTTTCCCTGTCGCCCTAGGGGGACGAAAAAAACACTTGTGTGCAGTAAAGGAGGGCCCTTGCCCTTGGCGTGGCCCCTTACCCTTGCTAATTTGGGGACGCAAAGTGCTTTTACTTCCTGTGGCATCCTTGATGATGTCATCCAGAGAAGCCCCAAAAAAAGTCTGTCGCCCTTAAAAGGCAGATCCAACAGGGCTTTCTTGGAAGTCTGGTCCGCAGACCAGCCTTTTAGCCAGATCAGGCGGCGTATTGCTACTGCATAAACCAAAGTTTTAGACAGCAGGGGAATAGTATTCATGTCTGACTCGCAGACAAACCTAAGGCCCTGGACCAACAGGTCGGCCAATGTTATCTCATCAGGAGGAGCATCTCGCTCCTTAACCCCTGGAGTAGCAATCTTGCCCATTCAGTAAGTGTGTGAGACACTAGGGCCCCCGCCAATGCCGGGCGTACTGCCGAGCCTACCACTGAGTATAGGTAGCAAGCGAGTGCTTCAGCCTTCTTATCCACAGGGTCCTTGAAAACAGGAGCCCCTTCTACAGGAATTGTGGTGGCTCTATTAAGTCTGGACACCGGAGGGTCCACTATAGGGGGGAGAGGTCCATTTCTTCAGAAAACTCTCCTCAAAAGGGGTACCGTACCGCAAACCTCTTTGGGGCTGTAAAGACCCTCAGTGGGTTCTCCCATTCCTTGTATAAGAGTTTATCAAAAGACACACAAGGGAACACCTTAGCAGTGCGGGCAGGTCTATGAAACCCAAGTGGACCGGAGTCTCTGCTGCTTCTGCAGTATTTTCCAATTTTAGCATATCCCGCACTGCAGTAATAAGGTCAGATACCAAAGCCGTCTCGCGTACTGACCTGGACTTTGAGTCATTCTCACTGTCCGGTCACGGTCTGCAGTCTCCGATGCGTCAGAATCTGGGCCCCGAGCCGTAGCTGGACCTGGTTCTGCACCAGAATTATCCCCAGAAGCTTGCAGGGGATGGGGCGTTTACTACCCCCTGTATTCCCGTGTGCTGCTTCCACCCTGGCAGCAAACGCCTCTAGGATTGCAGTCATAGCGTTCATAGACACCTCAGGGACACCAGCTGCTAAATCTGGTGTTTCAGGGGAGAAGACATCTGGCTCAGATGCCATGCTGACCACACGCTGACACTCACAGGGCTCCAGGCAAGATATCAATAGGCCACCCTCCTGTGCTGCAGAGAGGCCGGGTCACCCAGAGGACTCACCACCCTGGATAGGTAACTGCTATGCTGCGCCTGTGATGCTGTCCCGCTGCTGCTGTGTCAGTCTGCTTCTTTTATCAGCACTTCCTGTGTGAATTTTCACGCCAGTGTAATGCACCCTAGAGGCCGGAGGCTCTCGAAAAATGGTTGCCAAAAACATCTGTATGGAAGATAATGTGGGCTCTAAGAAAATGGCCGCCGACAGAAGATAGAGGTCAAGCAGCCATAGCCCACAAAAAGATGGCCGCCGAACGGCAATATCTGCATACAGGGTGGACAAACATGGCCACCGATCAGCTGATAGGGGCCAGTGGGTGTGGCCGAACCACAGGAAGATGGCCGCCGGGCAGTCACAAGAGGCCAAACTTGGCATGGACCACCTCAAAATGGCCGCCGACAGCATGGAGGAGGAAGGACACAAACACAGGTAAGAAAAAATGACATTTCTTTTAAATGTTAGTTACAGCCAGCCCCGCTCCAGTGGGACCCCCTAGGTGACCCCCAGCACCCAGCAACCTTTAGCTAGAAGCCCAGGGAGGAGGGAAAGGCAGGGAGAGAGGGAAGAAAGGGGCCACAACCACTTGATCTCTCCAGGAATGTCCAGCTAAATCACCCAGCCGAGGCAGGGGAGTTTTACTTACCTATCCTGCATGTATTCTGCTGGAAGACATTCCAAACAGATCATCGTCCGCGCACGGAAGGTGACTGTTGGCCAGGCATGCTGTGATTGGACCCAGAAGGGATGATCATATGTATGCCCTGGAGCATGACGCTCACCGGACAGGCTGCTGCGACTCGGCCGTAAGGTCAGCCGAAGCTGAGCGGTCCGATGCAAGCCTTGGAGCATAAGCTCACCGGCCAGGCTGCTGCGACTCGGCCGTAAGGTCAGCCGAAGCTGAGCGGTCCGATGCAGGCCCTGGAGCGTAAGCTCACTGGCCACCCATGGAGTGACGGGCATGTCATGGAAAACCCAGCGCGTAGCTAGGGTCGGCACACGCTCAATGGCCGAAACTGGGGAGACTACAAGGATCGAGGATCCAGCCTGTCACCCAGTCGGCAGTTGATCGAAGATCGCAGGAAACAACAAATGTAGCAAAAAATATATATATATATATATATATATATATATATATATATATATATATATATAATCTTTTTTCCCCGGACCAATGGGCCCGAAGGGAGCCATGTCCTACTCCTTGCTAGACAGAAAAAAACTGATCTGCGAAGATGCAGACTGAGAGGGTATACCCAGAGGGTCCGCCCCCTGGGCGGTACTGTAGAAGGTGTGATGCAACACTTTTTACAAGTTTTTCTGCCTAGTCACTCCTAATTAACGGATAATACCCACTTTGTCAATAGAGAAGCTGTGTTGGTCCATGGACGAAAGGGTAATAACGTTTTTTCATCAGTTTAGGCCGATCTGTATTCTACATATTTTTGGCCAAAAAAAACAGAAAAAAACCCCACATTAATCGTATATTGATTGGTTTGCGCAAAAGTCTACAAAATAGGGGGATAGATTTATGGCATTTAATTTTTTTTTTTTTATTGTAATGGCGGCGATCTGCGATTTTTATCATGAGACATTGCGGCGGACAAAATCGGACACTTGACACTTTTTTGGGACCATTGACATTTATACAGCAATCACGGCATAAATGTCACTGGCATGGAAGGGGTTAACACTAGGGGGCGATCAAGGGGTTAAATGTGTTCCTGTGTGTGTTCTAACTGTGGGGGTTATGTGGCTGACTAGGAGGGGGAGGGAGATCATTGTTCCTACTTCGTAAGAACACACAATCTGTCTCCTCTCCCCTGACAGAACAGGGATTTGTGCGTGTGTGTACACACACACAAACGTTCTCGCTCGATCATGGGTGCCATCGTGCCCGCCGTGCATCATCTCCAGGGACACGTTGCGGGGGCCGCGCCTGCTACAGCATCTTAAAGAACCGATGTACAGCTACGACGATTCGCACAGCAGTGCCAACCTGCTGCAGTATAACTGCAGCGGCTGGTCAGGAAGGGGGTTAACCAATCAGCAGGTCTTTGTAACGTGGGAGTAAACCAGAGTGGGGAATCGACCGATATTGTTGTTTCGGTGCCGATACCGATATTTCGGCTAATATTTTGTGCAGATATTCTGTACATGTAAATTTTTTTATCACGGTTATTGCTGTCAAGGAATGTAAACATCCCTATTGACAGTAATGGGCAGTGACAGGTACTCTTTATGGAGGTATCATGGGGTCTTTAAGACCCCAAACCCCTCCTCCTCTGCACTTGAAATAATTAAAACTTCAAGATCGGCGTTTTTAAATACTTTCAATTTTTTCAAACTGGCGCCTTTAAGATGCCAGTAATCCAGAAAGTGAGGTCATATCATCGCTTCCGGGTTACTAGACCGAAGATCCGAATCTGCTTTGTTCGGGTCTTCGGCCAACCGGCAAACGTCCCGGCTGGTGGCTCGGGCCTCCCTGTGGGACGGAAGAGTCCGGGTGAGCGCCCCTCCTGCTGCTTGTAATAACAGCCTAGCGGCTGCTGAGCCGCATCGGTTGTTACTACAATAAAAGCACGGTACCAGCATCACCCCGGTAAAACCCCTTGAAGCAATATCAGTAATATCGGGTAGGGCTGGGCGATTTTGGCCAAAAAAAGAAATCTGCGATTAAAAAAAAAAAAAAAAAAAAAACTACTTGATTCACAATTCGAATCAAGTTTTTTTTTCCTGATGGACACCGCGCCGGCAGGAGTTTTTAGGCGAGGCCGCGGCTTTGGCCCAGTCCGCCGCGACCCTGGGAAAAGGCCGCGGACTAGGCCGAAGCCTCGCCTAAAAAATCCTGCCTGCAGCTCGCCGCTATCCTGGGAAAAGGCCGCGGCCTTTTCTCAGGATTGCGGCAGGCAGCATTTTTTAGGTGAGACCGTGGCTTCGGTCTAGTCCGGAGCGCCGATCTAATGAAAAAAAAAATCTAAAAAATCGATTCAGATTTTGACCGAATCGATTTGCCCTTGCAACTCGATTCAGATTTTAAATAAAAAAAATTCCCAGCCCTAATATCGGGTACGCTTATGACCGATACTTCAAGAATAAGTGTATATTGGCCGCCAATAATCGGCCACACGGATAATCGGTCTATCCCTAAACCAGAGTAATCAAAAGAAATCCACACAAGACAGAGAGAACATGCAAACTCCATGCAGATTGTGTCCTGGCTGGGATTTAAACCAAGGAACCCAAAAGTGCTAACCACTAGTAATCTTGCGTAAAATCCCAGAACCTTAAGAGCCCAGCTGCTTTCCCAAGTACAACAGTAATATACAGATTCCAGCCTAAATAGCCACAAAGTGTGCACCTAAACACAAAATAAAACACATAGGCAACTATTCTTAGCGCATATGGATTACCCTTTATTTCTAGGTTGTCTGCAATTCTCACCTTAAAGGGGTTGTAAAGGTTTGTTATTAATTTTCCAAATGGGTTCCTTTAATCTAGTGCATTGTTGGTTCACTTACCTTTTTTTCAACTTCCCTTCTAAATGTTTTTTTTCTTTATTTTCTTTGAATTTCTCACTTCCTGTTCCTGTTCAGTAAGCTGTTCTGGCTGACTAACCACCGCTCGCATGATGGGGGCAAGCTTACTGAGGAGAAACAGGAAGTGAGAAATTCAAAGAAAAAAATAAAAATTTAGAAGGGAAATTGAAGGAAAAGGTAAGTGAACCAACAATGCACTAGCTTAAAGTGGTTGTAAACCCACTTTTGCAACTTGCACCTACAGGTAAAGCCTAGATTAAGGCTTACGTCTAGGTGCAAGAAATATCTCCTAAACCTACAATTTTTAGGAGATATTTGCAAAAAATGACATGCGCCGTAGACAACGGTGCATTCATAGGGTTAATCCCATTCACAAATCCGGTTTTGCCGGATTTTACGGCTCCCGCGCGCATGCGCGGAGTGACGTCTTCGCCGCTCCGGACAATCACAGCGCCGGAGCGGCACTGTGATTGGCTGGAGCGGCGATACCTATCTGTAGAGCGATGGCTGCAGCTGGAGGGGGAGACGAGGATGGCTTCGGGGGCCCCGATCTAAAGTAAGTGATGCATAATGAGCTAGTAATGCTAGTCATACTAGCTCATTATGGCTTTGTCTTGCAGGTGTTTTTTTTTTTTCCCCCCAGGGTTTACCCTTTTTAAAAGGGACCCATTTAGAAAATAAAAAAAACCTTTACAACCCATTTACAGAGAAGGCAGTTACACATCACAAAACCGTTAATTTTCACTGTGCTTAAAGCCAAACTCTAGGCAGAGAGCCTTCAGTAATTTCAAAGTTTAAAAAAAAAAAAAAAAACTACATTTTCTGAGGGTTATCCCACCTCTGGATTGCTGCTCTTTTGTTCACACTAGATACCGTGTTTCCCCGAAAATAAGCCCTAGTTTACTTATAAAATCCTATAATCCATTCTATTACAGTAGTATATAATGTACAATGTGTGTGTTTCTGTAATAGAATTGTGGGGAAGAGAGCTCTGGTGGGTCACAGAGGCGCTATAACTAAGGTATTTGGCACAACTATATTACAGAAACACACATTGTACATTATATACTACTGTAATAGAGTGGATTATAGAATTTTACAAGCATTTTAACTCAGTTCACACTGGGGTTTCCTGTCAGGCAGGGAGAGGGAAGGGGAGAGAAGATCGCACATTACATGGCAAGACCTACCCCGAAAATAAGCCCTACCGTGTCTTTTGTTGCAAAAATTAATATAAGACCCAGGCTCAATTTCGAGGGAAACAGTAGTACGGTTTTCCCTATACTTCCAAGCCAGTGTTGCCCATCTGTTCATTCTCTTAGAATAGAAGGAATTGACAAGGTGAGGAGGATAGGGTGAATAAACATCAGTAACAGCCGTAGCTCTACCTCATTTTTTCCTTTTCTTTTCTCTTGAGCAAGGACAGTGAAAGCTATACTATCATGCATGAACACAAGATTTTTACGGTAAAGAGCAGCGATCTGAAGGTGGGACAAACTTCAGTAGTTCCACTTAAGAAAAATAAACTTGATGTTTTTGGAAGAGCAAAATAAAAGATCAGATAAGAAATATCAATTCAATCACCAGTTCTAGGAATACATTTTATAATTCTGCATGAGAAAAAGCAGCACAAATACATTCTTACCTTTTACTAATGTATGCTTATCAGTTGGAGATGATCTAGCAAGAACACGAAGCTTAGGCCAAATTTTATCTATTCGTTCTTGTTCAATCTGCCAAATTAAAACAGTATTAGGAGATTGTACAAAACAACAGGAAAAAAATAGGGAAAGATAGACCATTTACTTCTCCTTTTTCATTTCGTATTCGTCTATTGAATTCTTTGCCTTCTATACAAAGGAAGTCCTCCCCAGGGTGAAGAATTCCACATTTTGAGGCAATAGCACGAGCGGTGTTAATGTTGTCCCCTGTTACCATTCGGACTGTAATACCAGCTCGTTGACATTTTCTTATTGCTTCTGGCACCTTGGATACAGAAGATAAAACAAACTATGCTCAAGTACATGATATAAACAAGCATAAACTGTTAAGCACCTAAAGTATCATCACATAAGCCCAAGCATAGCTCTTCGTAGCTTTGGGTGGCATAACATTAAAATATTTCTGTAAATTCTAGCCAAGCCCCTGGATTCATCAATTAACTGCAAACTTCAAATTGGACAAGAGGCAAAATTTACACGCAAAGTTCATCAGCATCATTTTAAATTAATGGGAAATACGGAAGGTTTGTTTTTAATTTTTTTTAAAACAACAAACATGTCATACTTGCCTCCACTGTGCAGCTCGTTTTGCACAGAGTGGCCCTGAACATCCTCTTCTGGGGTCCATTAGCGGCTCTCGTGGCTCCTCCTCGCTTTAGATAATCCCCTTGGAGAAGAGCTCTCCCGAGGGGGTTACCTTGCGGGCATGCTACCGAGTCATACACTCATACAGTGTATGACTCGGCCCCACACCTCGGGTCAGTGGATTTGATTGACAGGAGCCGCAGCCAATGGCTGCACTGCTATTAATCTATCCAATCAACGCCAGGACTCCGTAGAGAAGACGCCAGGGACGCGCCGAGCAGGTGAACTGGCCCAAGGTATGTAAAACGGGGGGGGCTGGGGGGCACATGATTGCCAGGTGTTTTTTCACCTTAATGCATAGGATGCATTTAGATGAAAAAACACTTTGTTCTTTATTTTCCCTCTGTTATGAGTTTAGGGGTACTCCCCCGGAGATAGAGGTTGAAGTTAACACAGCTGAATATACAGAATGCTAGTATAGTATGCAATGATACATGGAAGCTAAACCTTTTGAAGCTGTATGTGAATGTTTCTACATCTGATGACTGAACCTGTATGACGTAAATGTTTTGAACAATGTCATTTTCTGTTTCTTGAAATATGAATAAATTTACACTTTAAAAAAAAAAAAAAAAAAAAAAAAAAAGGTGAAAGGACACAAACCTTTTCAACCCCTTTAAGAAGCATTTTGATTTAGTTCTGACAAGATCCTTTTGCTCACACTACTTTTTAAATTCTTCTGGAAACATTAGGATATCTTAACCCATTGGCAAAACCGTGACGATGACAGACACTGCCTGACTTTTTGACAATTCTAGAACAAGCTAAATACACTGCTACAAAAATTATATAAAAAAAAAAAAAAAAAAAAAAAGTTGTAACAGATGCATCATTTAAAATTAGAAAAAAAAAATAGGATTTTTTTTACTTATCTTTTTCTCTGAGTTCATGGACCGACACAGCTTCTCTATTGACAAAGTGGGTATTCTCTGTTATTTAGGAGTGACTAGGCAGAAAAATTGTAAAAAGTGTTGCATCACACCTTCTACAGTACCGCCCAGGGGCGGACCCTCTGGGTATATCCCCTCTCTCTGCATCTTGCAGATCAGATTGTCAAAAAGCAGTACAAACTTAAAAAAAGGAGGGGCGGGTGCTGTGTCGGTCCATCAACTCAGAGAAAAGGATTTTACGGTGAGTAAAAAATCCTATTTACTTTTTCGTTCATGGACCGACACACAGCTTCTCTATTGACAAAGTGGGACGTCCCAAAGCAGTGTCAAAACGAGGGGTGGTAACAGTATGAAGTAAACTTCACCCCAAACACAAAACAGCACTCTTCCAACGGAGGAGTTGCAACTCTAAACAGCCGCCTGCAAAACTTTGCGGCCGAAAGAGGCATCCAAAGATGCACCTACATCAACCTTGTAGAATTTTGTGAAAGTGTGAGGGGACGACCAAGTCGCCGCTTTACATAATTGGGAAACAGACGCTTGATGTCGGAAAGCCCAAGAGGCACCTATTGCCCTGGTCGAATGCACTGTGACAGGAAAGGGGGGCGCTTGACCCTTTAAGGTGTAGGCCTGGATTACTGTCGGATCCATCTAGAGATGGTGGCCGACGAAACTGCTTGGTCCTTCTTGGGACCAGCCACCGAAACAAACCGTGAGTCTGACTTCCGGAACAGGGAAGTAGCAGATATGTATACTCTCAAAGCTCGGACAACGTCCAAGGAATGCAACGCTGACTTTAGGAGCACCACCTTATCCCTGTGGAAGATCAGATAGTGAGCCTTGCAGGACAAGGCTGCCAGCTCAGAAACTCGTCTGATGTAACAGTCACCAAAAAGACCACTTAATGAGAAAGTGTCAATAAGGGAATATCCCTAATATTCTCAAACGGTGGTTTCTGACCAGGTTCAAATCCCACGGAGGTAGCGGGGGATGGACCGGAGGGGCCACATGTCGAACCCCCTGCACGAAAGTACTCACGAGAGAGAGTCGCCAGGGGTCGCTGAAAAAAAAAAAAGTCAGGGCAGATATCTGCCACTTAATAGTACTTAAGGCAAGCCTTTGGTCCACCCCATGCTGTAAAAACAGCAGGATTCTGGAAACCAAATAAGTAAGCGGATGACACTTCATTTCCTCACACATGGAAATGTAGGCCTTCCAAGTGCGATGATAAACCTTCCTAGAGGATGGCTTCCGAGCACTTCTCATAGTAGAGATTACTGAATCTGACAGGCCCCTGTCTCAGTACCTGGTTCTCACTAGCCCTGCTATTGAATCCAGAGACTGTAAAGCAAGACGGAGTATGGGACCTTGTGATAGCAAGTCCTTCCATAGAGGTAGACACCAGGGGACGTCTGCTACCAGACGTACTAGGTCGGCGTACCAAGGAAGCGGAGGCCAATCTGGGGCAACCAGAATGCTTGGCATTCTCGCTGCCTCTGTTCTGCGAAGCAGAAATACCTCCTGATTGAGTCGGGACGCCAAAATATTTATGTGCGGCGTGTCCCTTTAGCAGAGGAGCTGGAATCCATCCGGGTGCAAGGACCCTTCTCCCTGGTCCAGCATTTGGCGACTCAGGTAGTTCGCCTGCCAATACTTCACACCCGGAATGTACACGTCCGACAGTGCCGGTACGCTCCTTTCTGCTCACCTCAGGCTGCGAGCGACCTCCGATGCTGCAGCTGAGCTTCTTGTTCTTCCCTGATTGACATCTGCCACCGCTGTGGCGTTGTCTGACTGGACGTCCTTGCAGCCTCTGAAACCATCTGAAGATGCGCCACCTGATCGTCCGGAGTTCCAGGACCTTGATCGGCAGGCGGGCTCCTGTAAGGCTGGCGTCCATCATGATCACAATCCAATGAACAGGAAGGAATGATCTCCCGGCCAAGAGAGCCGGGTAAGGTCAGCCACCCTATCAGGGATCTCCTGACTAGGTGGCTTACCTGGATTAGATTATCCAGAGATGATGGTCATCTTGTTCCATCCGGACAGAAGCAGATTCTGTAACACTCGAGTGTGATCTTGAGCTTATAGGACAGTCTCGAAGGAGGCTACCTCTGAGGAATCCAGAATCAACCCCAGATACACTAGGCGTTGAGTCGGCACCAATACGGACCTTTGCGTGTTTTATACCCAACAACAGTCTCGGAGAGTCTGATAGGTTATGGACACGCTTACCTCCAATTCTGAGCTTGAAGGGGCCTTCAGACGGTGGTCGTCCTAGTAACCCATGATAACGATGCCCCTTTGTCTTAGAAGGGGCAGACACAAGTCGAGCTCTGGAACTGGCTTGTAGCCTGAGATCACCTTGCAAACCCACTGGTCGGAGATCAGAGGTGTCCACTGAGTCGCAATTTTGCGAAGACGTCCCCACACCCGAGAGCTGGGTGGGGGAGGACCTTCATGCAGATTTGTCCGCAGGCTTGTTGGGCTTGCAAAACCAAGAACGTCTGTGTCCTTGCGCAGGCGCTTTGTCGGCCTGGGGTCTTTTTTCTGTCGCCCTAGCTTTCGTGCAGTAAAGGAGGGCCCTTGTCTCTCGTCCTTAAAAGGGCAGATCCAACAGGGCCTTCTTGGAAGCCTGGTCCTCAGACCAGCCCTTTAGCCCGATCAGGTGGCGTATAGCTACCGCATAAACCAAAGCTTTGGACAGCAAGGGGATAGTGTCCATGTCTGACTCGCAGACAAACTTAAGGCCTTGTACCAACTGGTCGGCCAAAGTTATATCATTAGGAGGAGCATCTCGCTCTTTTAACCCCTGGAGCAGCAATTTTGCCCACTCAATAAGTGTCTGAGACACTATGGCCCCAGCCAATTCCGGGCACACCACTGAGGCTACCACTGTGTATCGGTAGCGAGTGAGTGCTTCAACTTTCTTATCCACAGGGTCCTTAAAAACAGGAGCTCCTTCCACTGGAATTGTGGTAGCTTTATTAAGTCGGGGGAGAGGTCCATTTCTTCAGAAAACTCTCCACAAAGGGGTATCGTACCACAAGATTCCTTGGGGGGCGTAAAAACCCTTGATGGGTTCTCCCACTCCTTGTATAAGAGCTTATCAAAATAAGACACACAAGTAAACACCTTAGTAGTGTGGGTAGGTTTACGGAACCCAAAGGCGATCGGAGTCTCTGCTGCTTTTGCAGTATTCTCCAACTTCAGCGTATCCCGCACTGCAGTAATAAGGTCAGATACCAAAGCCTTTACGCGTACTGACCTGGACTTGGAGTCATTCTCACTGTCCGCTTGGTCACGGTCTGCAGTCTCTGATGCATCAGAATCCGGGACATGAGCCATAACTGGGCCTGGTTCTGCATCAGAATTATCCCCGTAAGATTGCAGGGGACGGGAGCGTTTACTACCCCCCGTGTTCCCGTGTGCTGCTTCCACCCAGGCAGCAAAAGCCTCTAGGATTGCCAAACATAGCGTCCAAAGGAACATCAGGGGCACCAGCCACCAAATCAGGTTTTTTAGGGGAAGAAACGTCTGCTTCAGACGCCATGCTGACCCACACGCTGACACCCACAGGGCTCCGGCCAAGGTATCAATAGGCCACCCTCCTAGCTGATACAGAGATGCAGGGTCTCCTGGAGGACTCCCCACCCTTGGAACGGTACTGCTATACTGCCGTGTGCTGCTATCCCACCGCTGTCTGTGTCAGTCTGATTCTTCTGTGAAAATTTGTGCCAGAGAAAAGCACCCTAGAGGCCGGAGACTACTGCAAAATGGCCGCCAAGCGGCTGTATATAACAATGTGGGCTCTAAGAAAATGGCCGCCGAGCCTGAATATAGAGAGGTAAAAAGCGGCCGTGGACAACAACAAAATGGTCGCCGAGCGGCAGTATATACATACAGGCGAGAATCCTAAGAAACATGGCCGCCAGTCAGTAGAGGCCAAAGCGGGCGCAGACTACAAAAAAAAGGCCGCTGGGCGGCGACTTTAAAGCTTTTGGAGCGAAACTACAAGAAAATGGCCGCCAGACATTCACTAGAGGCCGAAACAGGCATGGACCATCGCAAAATGGCCGCCGACAGCATGGAGGGAGAAGCACACACACACACACACACACACACACACACACACACACAGGTAAGCAAATTACATTTTTAAATGACAAACAGAGCAGCACCCCCCCCCCCCCCCATGGTGACCAGCAACCTTAGCTCAGGGCCCAGGGAGGAGGGAAGGCAGGGAGAGGAAAGAAAGGGGTCATAACCACTTACTTGATCTCTCCGGGAATGTCCAGCCAATGTCACCCTGCCGAAGCGGGGGAGCTACTTACCCTTCCTGCGTGTCTCATGCTGGAAGACATTCCGGACAGATCATCATCCGCGCATGGAAGGTGACTGTCGGCCAGGCATGCTGTGATTGAACCCTGGGGAACGATCCTATGCATGCCCTGGAGTGTTAGCTCACCGGACAGGCTGCTGCGACTCGGTCATAAGGTCAGCCGAAGCTGAGCGGTCCGATGCAGGCCCTGGAGCGTAGGCTCATTGGCCACCCGTAGAGCGACAGGTATGTCGTGGAAAACCCAGCGCGTGGCTAGGGTCGGCACACGCTCGATGGCTGAAACTGGGGGGACAACAAGGATCGAGGACTCAGCCTGTCACCCAGTCGGCAGTTGATCAAAGATCGCAGGAACCAAAAAATTAAATATTTTTCCCTGGACCAATGGGCCCGAAGGGAGCCATGTCCTACTCCTTGCGTGACAGAAAAAATCTGATCTGCGAGATGCAGAGTGAGGGGATATACCCGGGGGCCCGCCCCCTGGGCGGTACTGTAGAAGGTGTGATGCAACACTTTTTACAAGTTTGTTCTGCCTAGTCACTCCTAAAATAACAGATAATACCCACTTTGTCAATAGAGAAGCTGTGTCGGTCCATGAACGAAAGAGTAAGTAATATTTTATCAAGTTTGGACTACTATACAATTTATATTTATAGAGTACTTTCAGACCAAGTCTTACTCCAGCCCAAATATTTCTGCTCTAGAGTGCAAAAAGTTACCGTAAATGGTCAGATTTTTATTTGAGTCTGACTTTATTAATAAAGTCAACATTTCTAAGCCTTCCCACTTCTGCTAAAAAGCTTTTTATGTTCTCACTGGAGAGATTTTCCAGTAATTTATATCCTGACTAGAGGTTTTGGGGGTACTCTCCCCAAATGGGACACAGTGCAATAAAAATCTGATGAAAACTAATCCTAAATCTAGTTATGCCTGGAGTTGAGCTGTAACACCCAGGGCTTTTTTTATTCTGCAGCGACTACAGACCTGAAAATTTGAGATTGTGCTCAAATCTATACTCTAAAATGTAAATGACCTGTTTATTTTCAACACCTTTATTTCATTGTCAATCACATCTAAATTAGAAGCTATCCGTTTTCAAATACATTGCTTTATTTTTTTGATTAAACTAACCTCTGATCTTACTGGGTCTTCAATGCCTACAACAGCAATACAGGTGAGCCCAGCAAGGATATCATTTTCATTTTCCCAGTCAGGCTCATGTTCCTCAGCAGGAAATTCTTTATAAGCCAAACATATGGTTCTCAAGCCCTCAGATGCCATTGGTTCAATCACTCTTTTAGCCATATCGTCCCTATCCCTTGGTCTGAAATTTTTGGCTTCACCATCAGCACAAATAATTTTGCAGCACCTGCAAAGAGAAAATGGCAAAATAAGCAAACGCCACCATAAATATATAAGAATATAAGCATATCTGTCTAAGGCCCATTCACACTGATGCAATCCAAAAGGCATAGATTCACAGGTCATCTGAAAATACACGGTTTTCTATGAAGGCCGTTCATCGATGCGGTGCGATTGTGATCCAGTTAAAAGAAAAAGCTCCTGTGGGAGTTTAGTGCAGCTGCGGTGCAAATTTTATCTCCAGCTATGCCCAGTTGCCTCAAATTGCATGAAATGCACATCTGTCAAACACAAAATCACACTGAACTTTCAACTATTTGCACCGCATCAGTGTGAACCAAGTCTAAAGGAGCACTATACAAAAAAAATAGGATTTTTGTACTCACCGTAAAATCTGTTTCTCTGACGTCCATGGACTGACACAGCTCTCATACTGTTTACGTGTGGGTATATGTCCCTGCTTGCAGGAGAAGACCTAGGCAGAATGTTAGAAACATTCTAGAACAAAACCAGAGCTGAACAGCCCCGCCCAGGGGGGCGGTCCCTCCGGACATAACCCTCCCACTTGCAGCTAGCAGCCTCAGTTCGTAACAAAGCGTGTGTCAGTCCATGGACGTCAGAGAAACGGATTTTACGGTGAGTACAAAAATCCTATTTTCTCTCATCGTCCATGGACTGACACAGCTCTCATACTGTTAACGTGTGGGACGTCCCAAAAGCAGTACAAGAAAAGGGTGGGAGCAAATAGTAAAGTAACAACCAAAACTTCACTCCAAACCAGCAGAGCTCCTCGACGGAGGAGTTGCAACATTAAGCAGCGGCCTGCAACACTTTGCAGCCGAAGGAAGCATCCGAAGATGCAGCCACATCAACCTTATAGAATTTCGAAAAGGCATGAACGGACGACCAGGTCGCCGCCTTGCATACTTGTGCAACCGACGCTTGATGTCGGAAGGCCCAGGAAGCACCAATTTCCCTGGTGGCATGCGCCGTAACCGGAAAGGGAGAGGCCACCCCCTTAATGGCATAGGCCTGTATAACAGTCTGTCTGATCTATCTAGAAAAGGTGGCCGATGACACCGCTCAGCCCTGTTTCGGACCAGAGACAGACACAACTAGTGAGTCATATCACGTACCACATAAAATGTGTGAAGCGCAAACCTTCTGGAATACGATGTGTGAGGACACAAGGACGGGAGGACAATGTCCACCTGTAGGTGAAAAGCCGAGACCACCTTTTGCAAAAGGAAGGTCGCGGATGCAACACCGCCTTATCCTTATGGATGACCAAACAGGGCGACTTGCAGGACAAGGCCGCCAACTCAGACACCCGTCTGACAGAAGTAATGGCCACTAAGAAGGCCACCTCCTGAGAAAAGAGGGGAATATCTCTGATATTTTCAAAGTGAGGTTCCTGGAGAACCGAGAGCACCAAATTCAAATCCCGAGGAGGGAGGAGGTGGTTTTAACAACAGGAGGGAGCACATGGCGAACCCCCTGCACAAAGGTGCTACCAAGGAATGACCCGCTAGTGGTTGCTAAAGGAAGACGGCCAAGGCTGAAAACTGACCCCTAATAGTACTCAAAGCATTTGGGTCACACCACGCTGCAAGGACCGCAGGATACTGGGGACGGAATAAGTCCGTGGACGCTAGTCCAGCTCATTGCACATAGCGATGTAAGCTTCCCAGGTACGGTGATATATCTTTCAAGCGGAAGACTTCGTGTCCTGAACATGGTCGAAATGACCGAATCCGAGAGACCTCGGACTCTCAGCACCTGGCTTTCAATAGCTATGCCGTTAAGTCAGAAACTGTAAAACAGGATAAAAAATAGGACCTTGAAACATAAGGTCCTCCCTCATTGGCAACCGCCAAGGAACGTCCGCGATGAGACGTACCAGATCAGCGTAACAATGACGCCGAGACCCAGCCGGCGCAAGAGAATCACCGGAATCCCTTCGGCCACAACCCTGCGCAGCAGGCGAGGAAGCAGCTGCAGCGGAGGATAACAGATATCAGGTGATAATGACCCCATGGGGGCCCCACCAATGGATCCGAGGCATCCGCCCAAGGATCCCTGGACCTTGACACCTTACAATTGAGTCGAGAGGCCCTCAGGTCCACATCCGGTATGTCCAGGTGTAAGGACCACTCTCCTGGTCCAGCGTCTGGCGACTCCAATAGTCCCCCTGCCAATTGTCTACGCTTGAACATAGAGGGCCGATAGAGACCATGTGGGGAGGCATATTCTGATTGACAGTATTTCCAGAACATTGATCGGTAAACAGGCTTCATCCGGAGACCAAAGCCCTGGGGCTGACAGGACTCCCCCGATTCCACCCCAGCCCGTCAGGCTGGTGTCCGTCATGAACACCGTCCACTGGATGGGGAGGGACGACTTCCCGGACCGAAGAGCTGGGGACCCCAAACACCACGCCAGGGACGCCCTGAGTGGGTGACTCATCTGGATCTGAAGATCCAAGGACAATGGGGATTTGTCCCAAGTGGACAGGATCTCTTACTGTAATGCCCATGTGTGTGATAGGGCATACGGAACAGCCCTCATGAGTCCCAGGACTCTCATGCAAAAAACGGGTTGACGACCATTTCCGAGATGTCAGGACCCGCACTACAGACTGAAAAGTAAGTAACTTCTCCAGGGTTAGGAATACCTACGCCTGCATGGAGTCCAGGATCAGACCGAGATACTCCAAATGCTGAGCCGGGACCAGGACCGACTTCTGAATGTTCGGGAGCCACCCGAAGTCCCACACTTCTAATTCTGAGCCATTGTCTGCTCTTAGAAGATCGTCCTGACAGCCCATAATAGCAATGCCTCGCTGTCTCAGCAAGGCTAGAACCGGAGCAAGCACCTTGGTAAAAAAAACCTTTGGTGCCAAGGCTAAGCCGATGGAAAGAGCCACAATTGATAGTGGTCTTCGCCAATCCCAAGCGCAGAAACCACTGTTGACGTGCGCAGATCGGAACATGCAAGTAGGCGGCCTTGATGTCCAAGGATGCCAGAAAATCCCCTTGGAGTGTAGCGAATGGATTCCATGTGGAACTTTTACACCATCACAAAGGCATTCAGGCCTTGAGGCCCAGGGTTGGCTGAACCCCCATCCACCTTTTGGGACTACAAACAGTTTTGAGTAGAAACCCTGAACAACCTCTCCTGTGACTGAACCGGCACAAACACTCCGGACCTGATCAATCCTGTACGGCCCTTAAGAGGGCCGCCCGACGGGCAGGAAGGAGAGGGAGAATTGAGGGAAAGAATCTGTCTGGGGGCCAGGAACGGAATTCTATCCTGTATCCTGAGGTGACCACTTCGCACACCCACCGGTCGGAGAACCGGGAGGTCCACCGAACAGTGAACCTGCAAGGACGTCCCCCCACCCCAGAGTCGGGCAGGGACAAGACTCCATGTGGTGGTGGGCTTGGGAGCTTGCTTGGTAGGCCTACGCCCCAGGGACGCTCATGTCCCCCAGCCGCACTTTTTCCAGTCTGGGAGGGCTTACCCGTGGATTCTGACTGACGAGAAGGAACTCATTCTTCTTTGCCGGAAGGGAAGGGCCCGGCCTACGGTGGGGCTCCGTTTTCCGTAGCAGACTGAGGAAGGAAGGTGCTCTTACCCCTCTTGACATCCATAATAATGGCATCCAGGGTAGCCCCAAACAGTCCACCGCCCTTAAAGGGCAAGTCAGCCAGGAGCTATTTGGAAGTTAGGTCGGCCTACCAGCATTTCAGCCAGATAAGGCGACGCAGCACCACAGCAGATAGAGGCCCCAGAAATTAAAGGGGCCGCATCTAAAGTGGTATCGCACACAGAGTAAACCCTGTGCCAGTTGGTGAGCCAGGGTAATGGTCTCAGGAGGGAGATTATGTTCCTAAACCGTCTGGTGCAAAATCTTTGCCCATCCTGTGACTGTCTTGAGACACAAGTGTCGCCACCCCTATAGAGCGTAAGGCAGACCCCAATAAGGTAAACATAGTTCTACTCACCACTTCTGACCTCCTGTCAGTGGGATCCTTAAATGCAGGAGTCCCTTCCATTGGGAGCGTGGTAGCCTTATTCAAACGGGCTACCGGGGGGGTCGACCACTGGGGGGAGAGCCCCTTCTTTACCAGGTCCTACTTCAAGGGGTACCTCATGGCTAGGCGCGGCAGGACCGTCAAAGTCTTCTGCGGCTTATTCCAGACTTAGTCAATGAATGTATCAAAAAAAAAAAGGCACATATGGAAAAAACCTTTTTGAATTAACGGCTTTAAAGGAACCAAAGGAGACGGCTTCTACCGGAGGTTCCTCAGCCTCAACATTCAGCTTGAGAGTGTTCCTCACAGCATCAATGAGTTCACTTACAAGCACCCGGTCAGTTTTTCAGAACTGGGGTCTTCCTCACAGGGAATATCCTGTTTAAAAATCCTCAGAGCTAGGGTCCTGGGCCCATATCTGAGACAGAGCACTCCTACAGGAGGATGTGTGGGGAGGGGGAGCTTTACAGCTCCCTTGCGCTCGCACACCGCTTCCATCCTGACAAGATGATTCCAGAACTGCCGACAACTAGTCGCTAGGAACCGCAGGTGCAGGAGCACTGCCAGTTGCCTCAGACAAGTGTGGAGAAGCAGGTGAACTAGACTCCATACTGCCACCCTCAGACTTTTAAAACACTATCATAGTGAGTAACAGTCCACCCACTGGCTATGCTGAAGCTGAGGAGGGGATACCCAGAGTACTCACCAACCCCTGTAAGGACCGCTCATTTCGCTATATGAAACCGTGCTGCCGCGCGGGTGAAGCCTGGGGAGAGTGAGGAGATTGTGAGATTCGCACCGCAGCAGCGGCCGATAGAGGCCGAAACAAAGCAAAAACGCTGCGGCTTCAAAAAATGGCCGCCGGCCGCATACATTACTGCGCCATCGATCCACGGCAAAATGGCCGCTGAGCACGATTTAAAATACCTCACGGCGCTAATGGCGCACATGTTTAGCGGTTGTCCGGTTCACTAACCACAAGGCAGGAGCTCCTGCCCTCACTGGCTGTGGCACGGCAAGCGCTGGGGCGGCTGTTTGAACACAAGCAGCCCCACTCAGGAACTGAACCTGAGAAGCTTAGCCAAGCATGCCATGTAAACCACTACTCCACAACAGTATGTACAACACACACACCAGAACACTGCCTCAGGGCCCTTAAAACAGACATGAGCGCCCCCAGGCCAGAGTGACCCCCAAGCACCCCCACACAGCACCAGTACAGGGTGCAGAGAGCAGCATAACGGGGGGGGGGGGGGAGACAGGGAGAAACCCCCCATATAAAGCAACACAGCCAGCATGTACTCACCTGTAGCAGGAGAGACTACTTACCCGTTGCAGAGGGACCCACTGGCTTGTTTCAGACAGACCTATCACAGAGCATTACTGTGTAGCTGTCGGCCCGGTCCACCGCAAGAAATACAGTCAGTCAGTCAGGTACTGTTCAATCTTGAGAGGACCGCGGGAGCCAAAAGCAACCCGGCCACCCCTGGAGTCATGAACTGAGTCTCACGCACACAAGGCGAGGATCAGCACGCTCGATGGTCGGACAGGGAAGACTACGAGGATACCAGTGTACCCAACCTGTTGCCCAGCCGACAGTTGATTGAAGGTCTCAAAAATAAAATAAAATTCCCAAAGGAATAAAAATTAAAAGTAAAATCTTCCAGGAGACTGGCTCCTGAGAGAGCCACGTCTTCTTCTGCTAGGCAGAAAAAAAAACGAGGCTGCTAGCTGCAAGTGGGAGGGTAACGTCCGGAGGGACCGCCCCCCTGGGCGGGGCTGTTCAGCTCTGGTTTTGTTCTAGAATGTTTCTAACATCTAACATTCTGCCTAGGTCTTCTCCTGCAAGCAGGGACATATACCCACACGTAAACAGTATGAGAGCTGTGTCAGTCCATGGACGATAAGAGAAAGTTAATTTCCAGCTGCTAGAAGCTGCAGCTTCAAAAACACTTCTACACTAAAATATAGTGTGCGTAGACACATAAGCCAACACCATTTGCTTCTAGAAGCAGGGGGGGGGAAAAAAAAAAAAAAAAAAAAAATCTCAAAAGCTGCAGTCAAGATTGTTCTTTAGGCTAGTGTGCATGGAGTCTTAGTATAAAGAAAGCAACTGAACTCTGAAATACAAACATTCTTATGGATTAGAAATTATATATATATATATATATATATATATATATATACACACATACACATATACACACGGAGGTCCAGATTAGAACACGATTGATGAACACTTAATTTTTTCAAAAATAATGTTATCTTCATCGTTCAACATTTGTTGGAATTTTTGTTGCTATACCATGCTAATAGAACAGTGTTTTTTTAACCACTTAAGGACCGCCTCACGCCGATATACATCAGTAGAATGGCACGGCTGGGCACAAGCACGTACAGGTACGTCCTCTTTAAGAAGCCCAGCTGTGGGCCGCGTGCGCCGCTGGCAGTGTGCTCGCGACCCGGTCCTGAGCGCCCTGATCGCGCCCACGGGACCCGATCGCTGCCGATGTGCCGTGATCGAACGGGGAGAGGCAAGGGTAAACAAACCTCTCCCCGTGCTTCCTAGTGTGAGTTTCACTGATAGTCTGTTCCCCGTCATAGGGAACGATGAGCAGTAACATCACACGCCAAGCCACGCCCCCCACACAGTAGTAATCACTCCCTAGGAAAAACAACCACTTCAGCTCCCCTACAGGTTAACCCCTTCACCGCCAGTGTCATTTTCCCAAAATGGTGCCAAGTGTCCGATGTGTCCGCCCTATTGTCGCAGTCACGATAAAAAACGCTGATTGCCGCAATTACTAGTAAAATAAAAATGACAAAACTATACCCTATTTTGTAGACGCTATAACTTTTGCGCAAACCAATAAAAGCTTATTGCGATTTTTTTTTTACCAAAAATATGTAGAAGAATACTAAATCAGCCTAAACCGAGGAAAAAAAAATTTTTGGGGGGGATATTTATTATAGCAAAAAGTAAAAAAATATTGAATTTTTTTCAAAATTGTCGCTCTATTTTTTTTTATAGAGCAAAAAATAAAAACCGCAGATGTGATCAAATACCACCAAAAAAAAAACTATTTCTGGGGGAAAAAAAAGGACGTCAATTTTGTTTGGGAGCCACATCGCACGAACGCGCAAATGTCAGTTAAAGCGACGCAGTGACGAATCGCAAAAAAGGGCCTGGTCCTTTAGCTACAAAATAGTCCAGCGCTTCAGTGGTTAAATAACCAAGGCACTTCAAGAAACATTTTGTAGAAAACAATGATCAAAATGAGAGAAGAGCAATGACTGTAGCATAGAGAAAGATTACAACTAAAATGTCTGAAGGTTACAATAATTAGTAGGAAGTGTACAGGGCCTCGTTTTGAATGACTTAAGCACATCTGCGGCCACAGGACATTACGAGTCTCTCACACTGCTCGGATGTGATTTTGTTCCAGTCTCTTCCACAGTTCTGCGAGTTGTTGATTTCTTGGCAATAACTTTGTTGCCAAGGATTTTCCAGAGGTTTTCTATTGGGTTGAGATCAGGACTCTGGGCTGGCCATTTCATTGCAATGTTTTCAGCTTCAAGGAACTGCTTTACCCCATTTTGCGGTGTGACCGGGGGCATTGTCGTGCATGAAAATTGCTGGGCGATTGGGTGATGAACGCAGGGAAGGAACCACAAAAGGTTCTTATAAACATTAGCATTCACGCTGCCATGTAGCTGTATAAGAGGCTCAACTCCTGCTGCAGAAAACATCCCCCAAACCATGACGCTTCCCCCTCCACCTTTCAATGACTTCTTTACACACTTTGGGTTCAGTCTTTCACCAGTTTGACGACGAAAACGTTTCCCTAACATTTTGATTCTTTCTGCCAATGAGAGGTTTGGTCACTTCAGCCCCGGAAGAATTTACCCCCTTCCTGACCGGGCCATTTTTTGCGATATGGGTCTGTGTCATTTTAACTGACAGTTGCGTGGTCGTGCGACGCTGTACCCAAACAAAATTCATGTTCCTTTTGGTGGTCTTTGATCACCTCTGCGGTTTTTATTTTTTGTGCTATAAACAAAAAAAGAGCAATTTTGAAGAATTCTTCCTCAGTTTAGGCCGATTAAATATTTCTACATATTTTTGGTAAAAAAAATATATTGATTGGTTTGCGCAAAAGTTATAGTGTCTACAAAATAGGGGATAGGTTTACGGCATTTGTATTTTCTTAGTAATGGCTGCAATCTGCAATTTTTATTGGGACTGTGACATTGTGGACGACAGATCGGACACTTTTGGGACCATTGACATTTATACAGCGATCAAAGCTAAAAATAGCCACTGATTACTGTATAAATGTCACTGGCAGGGAAGGGGTTAACACTAGGGGGCAATCAAGGGGTTAAATGTGTTCCCTCAGTGTGTTTTAACTGTAGGGGACTGCCTGAAGGAGGAGACCGATCGTCCCTATATACTAGGAATATACATACCAGAACGTGAATTTGTGCATTTAGACACACTTGTTCTGGCTCCGTCAGGACCGATCGCGGGTGCCCTGCGGACACGCACTCCACACCCCTTAAAGCGTCCGCCATACAGCTACGGCGATTCGTGCAGAGGAAACATTCTGCTGCCGTCAAACGCTGGCGGACGGCTGACAAGAGATTAAACAGCGAGACACTGTATGAGACAGATACTTACTCTGTTCTAGAGCAGCTGCAGAGTTGAAACAATTGCCCGTTAGATTCTCCACGTTATCCTGTCCTCTCTTGTATTTGTCTTATGTGGACAACCAGCCTTCTTAGGGGACTTGAGCTTGTGACGTTGTAAAGATGCAATATTCTAGAAATCACAGATTTGGATTGGCAAACTTCTCTTGCTATGGCTGAAAGGGTCAACCCTTTGGCCTTCATCTGCCGGGTTTGTCACTTTAAAACGGCTCACAATCTTGCAAAGTCAGTGAAAACTGGAAGTTAGGCTACCAGTAAGGCTGGGTTCACACTGTTGCGTCACAACAGCCGTCCTACTTTGGATCCGACTTTGCCCTGCGACTGGAAGCCGACATACGTCCGACTTTCAATGAACGGGGATCCGACTTGGATACCCGCCAATACCAGGCACTGTGTTTAGTATGAATCTTGAAGGGGAACTCCACGCCAAATTTTAAATAAAAAAACCGGCATGGGTTCCCCCTCCAGGAGCATACCAGGCCCTTAGGTCTGGTATGGATTTAAAGTGGAACCCCCTACAACCTAAAAAAAAAAAAAAAAAAAAAAAAAAAAAAAAACGGCATGGGAGTCCCCCTAAAATCCATACCAGACCCTTATCCGAGCACGCAACCCGGCCAGGAAAGGGGGTGGGGACGAACGAGCACCCCCCCTTCTGAACCGTACCAGGCCGCATGCCCTCAACATGGGGGGGTGGGTGCTTTGAGGCGGGGGGGGGCACCCTGCGGCCCCCCACCCCAAAGCACCCTGCCCCCATGTTGATGAGGACAAGGGCCTCTTCCCGACAACCCTGGCCGTTGGTTGTCAGGGTCTGCGGGCTTATCGGAATCCGAGAGCCACCTTTAATGGGGGGGCTCACAGATCCCGGCCCCCCACCCTATGTGAATGAGTATGGGGTACATCGTACCCCTACCCATTCACCTGGGGGAAACAAAGTTGTTTAAAAAACGCAAACTAGACTGGTTTTTAAAGTAATTAGGCAGCTCCGGGGGTCTTCTTCCGACCTCGGGGGTCTCTTCCGACTCTCCGGTGCCTTCTCCGGTGCTTTCTGATTTCTGCCGGGCTCCTCCACTATCTTTTGCCAGCTCTTTTGATAGCTCTGGCCTGGTCTTCCTTCCTTCTCTTCTTGAGATGTTGACACAACGCCCTCTCCCGCTGTAATTGCTGCATGCGCAATGATTTATATAGGCATGGGGCGTGGTCACCGGGTGATGTAACCCGGCGACCCAACCCCCTTATGACGTCACAGTCCCATCATGCCCCGGGACTGCGACGTCATAAGGGGGTGGGGTCACCGGGTGACATCACCCGGTGACCACGCCCCATACCTATATAAATCATTGCGCACACGGCATTACAATGGGAGAGATCGTTGTGTCAACATCTCAAGAAGAGAAAAGGGAAGAAGACGTCAAAGAAGACCGGGCCACCGATATCAAAAGAGCTGGAAGAAGATAGCGGAGGAGCCCGGCAGAAGGCACCGGAGAGCGTGAGGAGAACCGGAGAAGGCACCGGAGAGTCAGAAGAGACCCCCGAAGTTGGAAGACCCCCGGAGCTGCCTAATTAAAAAAAACACACTAGGCTGGTTTTTAAAGTAACAACTTTGTTTCCCGCAGGTGAATGGGTAGGGGTAGGATGTACCCCATACTCATTCACATAGGGTGGGGGGCCGGGATCTGGGGACCCCCGGATTCTGATAAGCCCCCCGCCCGCAGACCCCGACAACCAATGGCCAGGGTTGTCAGGAGGAGGCCCTTGTTCTCATCAACATGGGGACAGGGTGCTTTGGGGTAGGGGGCCTGCAGGGCGACCCCCCTGCCCCAAAGCACCCACCCCCCCATGTTGAGGGCATGCGGCCTGGTACGGTTGAGGAGGGGGGCGCTCGCTTGTCCCCCACCCCCCTTCCTGACCGGCCAGGCTGCGTGTTCGGATAAGGGTCTGGTATCATCATTCTTTTGCTAGAAAATTACTCAGAACCCCCAAACATTATATATGTTTTTTTTAGCAGACACCCTAGGGAATAAAATGACGGTCATTGCAATTTTTTCTTGCACGGTATTTGCGCAATGATTTTTCAAACGCCTTTTTTGGGGGGAAAAAAATGGTTTCATGAATTAAAAAAAAAAAAAAAACAGTAAAGTTAGCCCAATTTTTTGTAAAACATGAAAGATGATGTTACGCCACGTAAATAGATACCCAACATGTCACGCTTTAAAATTGCGCACACTCATGGAATGGCGCCAAACTTCGGTAGTTAAAAATCTCCATAGGCAACGCTTTAAATTTGTTTACAGGTTATCAGGTTAGAGTTAGAGGAGGTCTAGTGCTAGAATTGCTGCACGCGCTCTAACGCACGCGACGATACCTCACATGTGGTTTGAACAGCGTTTACATATGTGGGCGGGACTTGCGTGTGCGTTCGCTTCTGATCGCGAGCGACAGGGGCGTTAATTTTTTTTTTTTAATTTTTACACTTATTTTAAAAAAAAAATTTGATCACTTTTATTCCTATTACAAGGAATGTAAACATCCCTTGTAATAGGAATGTGTGCGACAGGTCCTATTTATTGAGAGATGCGGGGTCAATAAGACCCCACATCTCTCCTCCAGGCTGGAAAGCATGAGATCGTGATTTTTTTTTTACTGATCTCATGTTTACTAGCCGCAATGGCGGCTTTGTTTACATCTGAGGACCCGGGCATGACATCACTACGTGCCTGGGCCTCCGGCGGTCATAGAGATGACTGGTGACCATCTGGTCACCAGTCATGTCTATGCTTCCTATCCGGCGCCGGACGATTCATTCTCCGGGCCCCCCGATGGCGGCGGGAGGGATGTCCCCTCCCGTCGCCTATAAGAACGATCAAGTGGCGGAACCGCTGCTATGATCGTTCTTATGGTGCACAGAATCGCCGGCAGAACAGAAGGATATCTGAATGATGCCTCTAGCTGCAGGAATCATTCAGATATACCCCCCCAAAGCCCAGGACGTCATATGACGTCCACCCAGGATGGGAGATCCAATCTGTGGATGTCATTTGACTATGGGCGGGTAGGGAAGTGGTTAATAGACAAAAATAAAAAAGATAGAGAGGGCAGATTTCTGTTCCTCAAAAAGGGACGATGGGAGGCATAAAAGTGACTTTGGTCACGATATATGCCCCCAATAACAACCAAGATCAATTTATCTGCGCTACTATTAAACTGATGAAATCTACTGACGGTAAACTTATCTTGGGGCGATTTTAATCTTCCCCTAGACCCAAAGATGGACACATCAGGGGGAAGCTCCTCGGTAGCTACAGGTCTACGTAAACGAGTCTTACAAATATTGCATAATTACCAACTTACTGACGCATGGAGAGCATATCACCCCGACCAAGGAGACTACACCTTTTATTCAGTGCCACAAAGTATATTCTAGAATCTACTTATTTTTCACTCCACAGAGTATGTTAACGACGATTAAAGAGGTGGCTATAGGGAGTATTACATGGTCAGACCAGGCTCCGGTCTCACTGACATTAACTATGAATGAGTATTGCTCTGACAAGAGGAGACAGTGGCGATTGAATGAGAGTCTGATGGAAGATAAGATGGTGGTAGAGGAAGTTATTAAGGAATTGCAGTACTATTTTCAATATAATACTGTAGAGGACACAGATGCAGGGACAATTTGGGAAGCGCACAAAACGGTAATAAAAGGGGTACTCATTAAGCATGGTTCCAGAATAAAAAAGGAAAGGGAGGCCCAATTGACCCAATTACTGGCAGATATACAGATGTTAGAGACCGAACATAAAATGAGCACAAGGTGTACAGGGGAGACAGAACTCCTTAAATTGCGTAGACAAGTGACAGTGTTACTCCAACATAGAGCAAAGGCAGCACTTCAGAGATGCCGGAATTATTATGAAACAGGAGACAAATGCGGCCGTTCACTGGCTAGAGCATTCAATCATATGTCCCCCACTTAGTGGACCCCGGAGGTATAAAAAGATACACCTTCCCTCCCAGAGATTGTCTCGACCTTCCGTAGATTTTACCAATCCCTATATAATTTGCATACCAGATCACAACCTCAAAATATCATGGAGGAATTTATTTCCTCTTCAGGTATTTCTCAATTGACAGAACAGATTCGAGAAGAGTTTGACGTGGCTATTACCTTAGAGCAGGGATATGCAATTAGCGGACCTCCAGATGTTGCAAAACTACAAGTCCCATCATGCCTCTGCCTCTGGGTGTCATGCTTGTGGCTGTCAGAGTCTTGCTATGCCTCATGGGACTTTTAGTTCTGAAACAGCTGGAGGTCCGCTAATTGCATATCCCTGCCTTAGAGGAATTGCAAGAGGCCATCAGGACATCCAAACCCAGGAAAGCTCTGGGTCCGGATGGCTTTACACATAAGTACTACCAGACATTTTTCCCTCAGTTGGGTAAGCAGATGGTACAAACATTTAATGCAATGGGACAGGATTTACTCCAGAAACCCTGAAAGCACATATTACCGTTATTCCGAAGGAGGATAAGGACCCATCAATATGTGGCAGCTATCGCCCCATTTCATTATTGAATCTAGATCTTAAAGTTATTTACAAAAAAATTGGCCACACGTATACAACCACATTTGACTACATTAGTACAACCAGACCAGGTAGGCTTCATTTCAACGTGGGAGGCCCATGATAATACCATTAAAATTTTGAATCTAGTCCACTTAGCCGGTCATTCTAAAACATCCACTGTGTTCCTGGGAACGGATGCCGAAAAGGCATTCGACCGGGTCAATTGGTCTTATGTTTTCAGTCCTACGGTATGTGGGGGTAAGGGAGAGGATGGTAGGGTGGATCTCAAGCATATGCACAAGGCCAGAGCAGGGTTGCCAACTTTCAGTAAATTTACAAACAGTTTGTAAAATTGATAATTTTTGCATCTGGTAATGACTGTCAGTTACGGATATGCAGCCTACATGTCCGTCAGACAATCAAGGACAGATGCAAAAAGTACAGATTTTTCAAACTGTTTGTCAATTTACTGAAAGTTGGCAACCCTGGGCCAGAGGCACAAATAAAAGCAAATGGAGTTCTATCTGAACCTCTCTCTCCAACGGCACCCGTCAAGGGTGCCCTTTATCACCACTCCTTTTTGCCATCACCTTTGAGCCATTTCTTTGTAAGGTTAGGCAAAATCCAGATATTAGGGGGTTAATAACTGGAGATTTACATCATAAAGTATCCGCATACGCAGATGATCTTAGAGAGAATTAGACCAATATAGTGCACTGTCCACTTTAAAAATTAACATGTCCAAGTCAGAGGCAATGTGTGTATCTATGACAAGACTCAAAATGAACGCTTTAAAAATAAATTTTAATTTTAGATGGACCTATACGAGTCTCAAATACCTGGGCACATTGATACCACCTAAATTGGACCAACCTTTGAGTTGAATTTTCCACCTCTACTGAGTAGAGTGAAAGTCTTACTTTCTAAATAGCATCAGGGCCTTTTCTCTTGGTTCGGTAGATGTAACATAATAAAAATGTCAATATTGCATAAATTTTCCTATCCTTTTTCAAACTCTACCCATTCATATACCCTCAGAATTCTTTAAACAGACTAAGATAAATGAATTCATTTGGGCCCATAAAAGGCCCAGAATTCAACGCCGTATAATGACAATGCCTAAACAATATGGGGGGGGGGGGTAGCGGTACCAGATATGCAGAAATATCAGGCGGCTCATATGGCGCGACTAGTAGACTGGTGTAGACATGCAAGTTTTAAAATATGGCCAAAGATCGAGCAATCACAGTGTGAGGTCCCATTGCGTTGTGCAGTTTGGTGCTTTGGAGACCTGAGTTCAGCTCTCAAAAAGCACCCAACCTTGGGCCCTACCCTGCGTATTTGCTCGCGAATATGCTCTAACACTTTGTCATCTGTCAACTCCCCCCTGTACCCTATTGTAGGGAATCCTCGTTTCCCTCCGGGATTACAGGAGGGACCTTTCAGGAAACTCTCAAACTCAGTGTTTTCAGGTAGAGGTCGACCGATATGGGTTTTTCTCTGGCCGATGCCGATATTTAGAAATTGGGGCGGCCGATGGCCGATATGATGCCGATAAAAAAAAAAAAAAGAAGAAACACCTCACCCACTCCATTCCTTCCTGCTTACTCCTGTCACTAGCACACACTTGATGTCCTCAGTACAGATGGCACTGGTTTGGCACTGGCAGGTGGCACTGGTTTGCCACTGGCAGGTGGCACTGGTTTGCCACTGGCAGGTGGCACTGGTTTGGCACTGGCAGGTGGCACTGGTTTGGCACTGGCAGGTGGCACTGGTTTGGCACTGGCAGGTGGCACTGGTTTGGCACTGGCAGGTGGCACTGGTTTGGCACTGGCAGGTGGCACTGGTTTGGCACTGGCAGGTGGCACTGGTTTGGAACTGGCAGGTGGCACTGGTTTGGAACTGGCAGGTGGCACTGGTTTGGAACTGGCAGGTGGCACTGGATGGCATTGACAGGTGGCACTGGTTTGGAACTGACAGATGGCACAGATTGGCAGCAGGGGGCACTGGTTTGGAACTGACAGATGGCACTAGTTTGGGACAGATGGCACTGATTGGCAGTGGCACTTGCAATTGGAACTGGTTGGCGCTGGCAGGTGGCACTGGCGGGTGACACTGATTGGCGGTGGCACTGACAGATGGCACCGACAGATGGCACTGGCTGGGGCACTGACAGATGGCACTGGCTGGTGGCACTGATTTGGGTGGCACTGACAGATGGCACTGATTGACACTGGCTGGTGGCACTGACAGATGGCACCGATTGGCGGTGACACTGATTGGCACTAACAGATGGCACTGATTGACACTGGCTAGGGCACTGGCACGGGGCACTGACAGATGGCACAGATACTGGCTGGTGGCACTGATTTGGGTGGCACTGGCAGATGGCACTGGCTGGGGGCACTGACTTGCAGTGGCACTGGCAGGTTTCACACTAAGCCGAGTGTAATGTGTGAAACTGACAAAGAGAGAGAGAGCTGTTAGAATTGAGCTTGATGTGCTCGATGTGGGGGTGGGCGAGGTGGGCGGGACCCAGCAGCTAAATTACACCAGCCAATGATTGGGCTGCTTTAGACATAGTGGCCCGCCCAGATACCATCCCATTGGCTGGTGTAATATATCTGCTGGGTCCCGCCCACCCGACATCAAGCTGACAGCTCCTCTCTCTCCTCTTACTTTCAGTTACACACACACACGGCACTTGATCCTGCCGAGTGTGGAGGAGGGAGGAAGGGCAGCCATGAAATATATCGGCCCAGTTTTGATAATAATCGGCCAAAGCCGATTTATCAAAAATGCCTAAATATCGGCCGATATATCGGTCGACCTCTATTTTCAGGCCTCGAAAATTTTGTACAAACAGCGACCGGGACATGGCCCTCATTACCCGAACTAACCTCAAAGACAGTTTCGGTCTTGATTTCTGGAGTGGAGCTCAGTTGCGACATTTCCTTAACACTGCTCCACCTCCGGACAGATTTCAACGAACATTGACACCCTTAGAACAAATATGTGAGGGGACGGGGCCTTGCTCTCACTTAATCTCGCAAATGTTTGCACTACTGGTTGCCCCCCCCCGAAGAGGATTATGTCCCCCATATATAAGGAAGTGGGAAATGACATTAGACAGTACGTTCACCCAGGTACAACATAGGCAGATAGTAAACCTTGCGTTGAAATCTTCAATATCCACAGGAATCCAAGAAACGAATTTTAAAATCATGACAAGATGGTACCGTACACCCTCATTACGTAATAAATTCTCCCCGGAGATCCAGGACAAATGTTGGAGGTGTCAGGAGGAAAGAGTGACTCTACTCCGCGTTCCTTGGGCCTGCCCAAAACTGGAGTACTTCTGGAGGGAGATACGGCGGATAGCACAGAAATTCACTGAGTATAGACTCCCAGAAGATCCAGCCTTATTTTTGTTACATGTCTCAAACATACCGGGGAAAACAGATAGTAAATTAATTTTGCGCCATCTTAACGCCGCTAGATCATGGATCGTACGGCAGTGGAGAGATACGAGCCCCCCCACAATTCTTACATGGGTCACACGAATTGAAGAGGTTAATAGGATGGAGGATTTGTTATTATCGGCTCAAAATCGAAAAGGAGACATATGTAGAAACTTGGGGCCAATGGAATACATTTAAATTCTCGGAGGAAGGGAGTTCCCTCTTTGCTTCTGAGATTATTTGAAAAAGAGGAGTGGGGTGCCTCACCTCCCTGGATGATGGGAACGTAAACTCACCTTTACCTCGGTACATTAACTCAACTCCAACAGTGTTTTTTTTTTCTCTTCATCTTTCTTTTTTTTTTAGGAATTCTTTCCCTCATGGGGCTTTTTACTTTCTCCTCCTACCTCTTCAGATATGTAGAGGTTTTTCTTCTTAATAAAGTATGTTGTCAGGGCATACAAGAGAAGCAGGTCTAACGGAAGATAGAATGGGGACTATTCCAAATAACTAGTTATTTTTTCCTGTGGATGTATTTAACATAGGAGTAATGTTGTTAATTGGATTCGTTGGAGCTTATATGATTGATGGATCAATTAAATTGTTTGTCTCTTTATGTATGACAACTAAAAAATAAAAATTAAATAAAAAAAGGGGGGAATGTGGTACTACTAAATTAATTAAAAAGGACTATGAGGAGTAAGGAGACAGTTGGGTGTTGAAACAGACAGTTGAAGGATAAGCCGTTTCCCATGTTGGTTAAAAATCTTAATGAAAAAATTTCAATGGCAAGAGATGAAGGTCTATTGTCAAATCGTGACTTTAACAATTTAAAAGTAACAGACTTTAATGTCCCGACCTTTTATGTCATACCCAAAATCCATAAATGTTTGGATGAACAACTTGAAAAACCTATAGTCTCAGGTGTACGTGACCCTTGAGAGAAAAGGAAGGTACATAGACATCCTTTTGAAGAAGATGGTAGTTCAATTGAGGTCATATGTACAGGACACGTGACATTTTAACCACTTTGCGCCCGGGCTATAAGCAAAAGACGTCCGCAAAGCGGTCGTCAATTGCTGATTCTTATTTACTTCCGTTATGCGCGCCACCACGGGCGCGCGTCGGGGAAAAACTGTGCCCGCCGTGTCAGGCGAGTGCCGATGCGCGTGCCTGGCGGCCGCGATGTCCGCCAGGTACGAGCGATCGGCTGTCACAGATCCACGTCCTGTCGGGGAGAGGAGACGGATGGTGTGTCCCTTGTACATAGTGACAACCATCAGTCACCTCCCCCAGTAAGTCCCCCCCCCCCAGTAAGAACATCTAGCAGGGAACATATTAACCCCTTGATCGCCCCCTAGTGGTTAACCCCTTCCCTGCCAGTCACATTTATACAGTAATCAGTGCATATTTTTAGCACTGTTCGCTGTATAAATGTGAATGGTCCCAAAAATGTGTCAAAAGTGTCCGACGTGTCCACCGTAATGTCACAGTCACAAAAAAAAAAAAAAAAAAATCGCAGATAGACGCCATTACTAGTTAAAAAATAAATAAAAAAATAATAAAAAAATATAATTCTATTCCCTATTTTGTAGGCGCTATAACTTTTGCGCAAACCAATCACTATACGCTTATTGCGATTTTTTTTTTTTTATCTAAAATATGTAGAATACGTATCGGCCTAAACTGAGGAAAAAAATAGGTTTTTTTAAAAAAAAATGGGATATTAATTATAGCAAAAATAAAAAAAATAGTGTTTTTTTCAAAATTGTCGCTCTATTTTTGTTTATAGCGCAAAAAATAAAAACCGCAGAAATGATCAAAGACCACCAAAAGAAAGCTATTTGTGGGAAAAAAAGGACGTCAATTTTGTTTGGGAGCCACGTCGCACGACCGCGCAATTGTCATTCAAAGCGTGACGGCGCTGAAACCTGAAATTTCGCCTGGGCAGGAAGGGGGTTATGTGCCCAGTTGTCAAGTGGTTAAAGAAAATCAATTGATTGAAAATAGAAAGACGTCTGGCTGGTAGGAAAAGACGTAGAGTCATTGTATACGATGATCTCACACGATTGTGGATTGCAAGTATTCCATTTTTTTTTCTGGAGCACCATTACCCAGAGATGGGTCCACAAAAGGATTTTTTACTTGAATTACCAACCTTTGCTCTGGAGAATAATTACTTTCAATTTACAAGTGGTTACTTTCAACAGGTGAGGGGGACTTCGATAGGGGCACCATCCTTCGCTTGCCTCCACCTTGGAATGTGGTTAGAACATGAAGTGTTTACCTCGTCAATGTACCGTGGCCATGTACGTGCTTGACCAAGGTACATTGACAATGTGCTAGTGTTATGGGAGGGTGATGTTGAGGAACTACATTAGTTTAGAGACACCAAATACAAAATTACCAAAACATCCAACGTGCATACACTTTTGACAAGAAACAGATACCTTTTCTGGATTTGTTGATCTCTAGAAACTGGGACATTCTGGCCACATGTACCTTCCAAAAGACGACTGCAGCAAATACACTACTATGTGCCGATAGTCATCACCCACAAGGCAAAAAATTTTTAATTCCAGTGGGCCAATTTTTACGTATTAAACATAATTGTATCAAAACGGAAAGACTTCAAAAATTAAGAAAAAAAAAAAAGTTGTACATCAGATTTAGGGAAAGTGGCTATTCCATAGGCAATTACAAAGGGCAAAACAAAGCAGCAGGCTACAAAAGAGATCTACTTCAGAGCAAAAAGACAACAAAAAAGGAAGGATTTAATGATCAGGTCCGCCTTAGCACCCAGATTGGTGCCCAATGTGATAAAGTTTGCGAAGTACTACAAAAACACTGGGCAATACTGCTCAACAACCCTGATATAGCTCAATATGTCGGGAGTACCCCAAAGATGGCGGCACGCAGGCCATGCAACCTGGGTGATTTGCTGATCAGATCAGAATGTGTTAGATCAAATGAAAGCAATTGGTTAACAATGTACTGAAGAGCTAAATTAATGTTTCCCTGTGGGAAATGTCAAATGTGCCCGTATGTAGATCGTACGGAAAACGTTACATCATTAAGGACTTAACTGCTCTACCTCAAAAGAAATTTATATGCTCACCTGTCCATGTCAAAAATGTTATGTTGGCAAAACCAAAAAGAACACTACGAGTAAGGATCAGCGAGCACATGAACAAAATAAGAAAATGAACCAAAAAGTCCCCTAGCAAAACATTTCAAGGCAATATATGGGGGTAAAATTGATGGCATGAAGATAAAATAAAAAAAAAAAAAAAAAAAAAAAAAGGCATCTATGCCCTCAAGGTAACACAGAAGGAGACTTTGCTAGAGTTCTCCTCAAAAAAAGAAAAAGGACCTCAGGGGTTGAATACAGAACTCAATTGCCAAGTATTCCTGGAGGAATAAATAACCAGATAATTGATAGATTAATTTTATCCTTCATTTCTCATTTAATCAGATCTATTTTTATTTTTCATTATTTCTTTTTATTTGTATTTTAATCTGTATTGGTGGGCAAGTGCAATATATGAGAAAAGGAGGAAATTAATCTCCAATGAATAAGGGAATCTAAAATGATCCACTTGACATCAGCTTTATTACAGCAATGCAGCCAACAGCTCTATTTTAAGAAAGACAGTGATGTCACCAAGACAAAAACCTAGCACAGCCCTCCCCTAGGCCAAGCTGGGAATTTAAGGCGAATGGGAGGTGAGGAACGTCATCCTGACGAAGCTTTGCATTACGTAAGGAAACGCGTCGTCGGGATGTGAATTATAACTACAATAGTATCCCAACCCCTTCTGCTATATAAAAATATAAAAAAAGCCAACGTGTACACTGCCTTTATACTGCAGCAGGGCAGCTCTATTGCACGAAACAACGTACCTGTACAGTACGTTGTTTCATGCGATACTGTGGAGGCGCGCGCTGCACGGAGGGGGAGCCAATCAGCGGCCACCCTTGATAACTCCACAGAGAGGCAGAACAGGGATCTGCCTATATAAACAAGGCAGAACCCCGTTCTGACAGGGAAGTATACAGAGATCTTCTGTTCCTAGTAATCAGGAAGAGCGATTTGTGTTCTTCCTGTCAGTTCATCCTCCACAAAAACAACCGTTCTGACAGGGAAGAAGATTGAGATAGCGTTCCTGCTAAGCAGGACCACTGATCTGTCTTCACCCAGTCAGACCATCCCCCACACAGCAAACACCCCCTAGGAACACACTTAACCCCTTACCTGCGTCATTTATACAGTGATCAGTGAATTTTTTTAGCACTGATCACTGTATGAGTCACTGGTCCCCAAAAAGTGTCACTTAAGGTAAGATTTGTCCAACGCAACTCAGTCGAGCAAAAAAAACCCCCTGCCGATTGTCACCATTACCAGTAAAAACAACTTTTTTAAAAAGTTTTCAAAATTGTCTGTTTATAGCTTAAAGAATAAAAAAAACAGCGGAGGTGATCAAATACCACCAAAAGAGCTCTGTTTGTAGGGGGGGGGGGGGGGGAAACATCAATTTTATTTGGATACAGCGTCGCACGCCAGCGCAATTGTCAGTTAAAGTAATGCCGTATCGCAAAAAATGGCCTGGTCATTAAGGGGGTAAATCCTTCTGGGGCTGAAGTGGTTAAAGGGATACTAAAAACACGCACTGTTTACATTGTCTTTTCTTTCTGAATATGGAAGATGGCACTGAAAATATTTTAGTAAAAAATAAATCAATCCAAGTACCTTTTTTCTAAATTGATATACAGCTATCACATGATCCAGCTCTTTCCAAGCCTGTCTGCAGGGAAACATAAGCAGGAGGAGCTTCTAGTCCTCTGCTGCTGGTCACATGCTCAAAAAACAAAAACCCTGTTTAAGGCTCTGATGAAGAATCTGTGCGCTTCGAAACGCGTCAGCCGGTAGTGCACCCCATCACGCCCTCCATGATCGGTCGAAGTGTGGTTTGGGTTCCATACGCTGCAGCCTTCCAAGGCACAGTTTGTACATTGCGAACATTTGTACTATTTTTGAGAGTACCTTTCTATTGCTTTTATTTGAAATAAAAGATCTTAAAACGATATCACACTAGGCTGGTGCGCCCTTGTTTTTTTTCGTTTGCTACTAGGACACCCCCCATTCATGAAGGGCAGCAAGGCTGGTGTCATCGTTATAGATTACTGAATGTGGATGGTCATCTCGTGCGCAGGATTGTTTGTTGTTTTTTCTGCTACTTTAAATAACCTATTTTTACTGCCTGGAAATACCAGGCTGCCAGGTGACTTTGAAAAGATGATAGGAAGCGAAGGTTGAAAAGGGGTAAACCAATTGCCACAAATGTAAAAAAGTGCATGACGGAAGAAGTGCTTTCATCAGTCATATGATAGGCTAATAACCACAAAGACAGTGTATCACATGCTTAAAGGTACATTATCCATTGCATGCGTTTCACTCTTGGATAATCACCACTACTCCATTAAAAGGTGTAAGAAGAGATAGAATTTCAGGGTCACTCACATTCTCCCCCAACATTTAGGCCCCATGCACACGAGACGCCGGTGCAAACTCTGCTGAACACACGTTTTTAAAGGCTAAAACCGGCGTTTAAAAACGCCCATTTTGCCGCGATTTTAGCGGCGTTTTACCGCGTTTGCGTCTATAGGCGTTTAGTTAAGAAACATCATAAGACCCTCCCTAAGCTCAAAAAACATTAAACCATTTCAGCCATTTTGGGAGACCAGCAGCTGAGAGAGCAGCAGTGTACTTGTATTTAGCGTATCACTTGCCACATCATCTGCCACAAGCTGTGGATTGTCCACTTGCCACGTCACCTGCCACGTCACCTGGCCACAAGTTGTGGATTGTCCACTGGCCACATCACCTGGCCATGTCACCTGCCACGTCACCTGCCACAAGTTGTGCATTGTCCACTTGCCACGTCACCTGGCCACATCACCTGCCACGTCACCTGGCCACGTCACCTGCCACAATTTGTGGATTTCCACCTGCCACGTCACCTGGCCACAAGTTGTGGATTGTCCACTTGCCACGTCACCTGCCACATCACCTGCCATGTCACCTGGCCACGTCACATGCCACAAGTTGTGGATTGTCCACTTGCCACGTCACCTGCCATGTCACATGCCACGTCACCTGCCACAATTTGTGGCTTTCCACCTGCCATGTCACCTGGCCACGTCACCTGCCACGTCACCTGGCCACGTCACCTGCCACGTCACCTGGCAACATCACCTGCCACAAGTTGTGGATTGTCCACTTGCCACGTCACCTGCCACAAGTTGTGGATTGTCTACAGTGCAATGCAAGCAATTACAGTTTTTTTTTCATATTTTTTTGATGGTTTTTCATCATTTGCCATCATTTTTGAGATTTCTAATGTAAAAAAATAGGTCACCTTTAAAAACGCTAATAAACGAAATCGCGGCAAAACGCCGGTACCGCGTTTTGCGTCTGAAACGTGGAAAACTTTTGCGTCTGAACCCATTTTTTTCCTTCTGGAAAAACGAGGTTAAACGTAACTGCCTAAAAACGGCAATAAACGAGACTCTGTGCATGGACACATAGGATAACACTGAATGGGTTCAGGAGCAGTTGAAAAAAGTGTCCAACTGCCTCTGAACGCGCGTTTAACAGCAAATAACAGCGTCTCGTGTGCATGGGGCCTTAGCAGCTGCTAAAAAGTATTTAGCATGCATGAATGTTCTACTACTTTAATAAAATACATATCCTACACTGCAAAGATCTAAAGTTTTCAGCAGCACACAGATGTATAAAATCTGTACTGTATATATTGCCCAATCTCAGCAAAGTGCAAAAAAAGATACAAACTAGACTGCCAAGTACAAACGATACAACAAGATGCAAAGTACAAGTTACTAGACAGGAGTAATGCAAAAACAACAAATGTTAAACAGCTCATCCACAATGCCATACAGAGAGCACTGATGTACTGTCCTTCAAGGAAAAGAATTAACAAACCTACTGTGCACTAATTTGGATCACTGAAATAAAAAATAAAATAAAAAAAAATCACTGAGGAAAGAGCTTTGGGGAAAGCAATTTTGTTTAACAAACAGCATATAAAGCCAAGCTATATTGTGTGTTAAAGACAGAATTGCAAAATATCGGTAATCTAACAATACTATCCACAGCCATACAAAAAGGACCCACAATCTACTGTATGTAACAAAAAGATGCATCTGATGCAAATTACAGACATCCGTAATTTATTGCCATTTTCTTCCCCACACATTAGCCATAACCCATAGAATTTTAGATTTAAAAAAATAATAATTATGATTTACAGTTATGAGTTAAGAAAAGTTATATGGAAGCTTTTCCAAAATGTGAGTTTTGACTTTGACAATCAAAAAGCTACTGGCATCCAAAAACTACTTTAGTAGTTGTGTATGTACATATTCTATACATATGCTTGTACATATTCTACATGTAGGACACCCTTTAAATGATAGTAATGTCATCCTCCAACCTTAGAGAATGATACAGATTGTGGTATAACCAAGAGCAAAAAAATGCAATAAGTAAAGTATAAAAATAGTTTATATTTCTTGGATCACTTCTGCATTTAGCAAAGCTAAAAATGCAGGGAAGCTAGTGTGAATGAGGCCTTAAGGCCGTTCATACTGTTAATTCCGCTGCATTTTTCTCCACACCACTGCACATGTATGATGTGAACAGCTCACAAGTAAACAATTGACAGCCTGTCATTGCATTTTATGGGCTGAGCGGCCACAGCTATTCGCACACACCTGTTATCCAGCCACAGTAATCTGCAGATTCTTGCCACTGGGAAGTGCAGTGTGTACTGACTACTTGTCTGAAAAGAGCCCAAGAGACACTCCCAAACATTAACAAAAGTGCATGACATCTGTATTAGTGATTTAATGTGTCACATAAGCAAAAACTATAAAAAAGTACTAAGAATTTTGTAGCAAACAGACGCCATCTATAGATTCCTACAGAAGACAGACTTACTTTTTCACGCTGTATATACAAAAAAAGGCGACAATTTTGAAAACAATATTTAATTTCTGCTGTAAAAAAAAGCATCCAAAAAAAGTCTTCATTAATTTAAGCCAATGTGTGTTCTGCTACATATTTTTTTTTGTTTAGTTTTTTACCAAAATCACAACTCTATATGGATTGATTTGCGCAAAAGTTATTCCATCTACAAACTATGGGATATTTTTATGGCTTTTTTTTACTAGTAATGGCAGCGATCAGCGATTTTTAGCAGCACTACGTCAGACAACTGACACTTTTGTGGGAAAAAGTTACATTACAGTGATCAGTGCACTGGCAGGGATTGGGGGGGGGGGGGGGGGGGGGCGGGGTGTGTAATACCAAGGGCACTTAAAGCGTCGGGGGGGGGGGGTGCTTTCTGTGTGGGGGATGGCCTGACTGGGTGAAGAGATCGGTGTTCCTGTGTACAGGTATGTCGTTTCATGCAATAGAGCCGACCTGCCGCAGTACATATTCAGTAGGCGGTCAGGAAGGGGTTAAAAAAAGGGATTTTTATAACAGCTTACCTGTAAAATCCTTTTCTTGGAGTACATCACGGGACACAGAGCGACTTAGTCATTACTAATGGGTTATATAGTTTACCATCAGGTGCTGGCACTGGCAACTTCCAAACCGGAAGTACCCTCCCCTATATAAGCCCCTCCCATCCGGGAGCACCTCAGTTTTGTAGCAAAGCAATAAGTGTCCCAAAAAGAGGGGTGGGAGCTCTGTGTCCCGTGATGTACTCCAAGGATTTTACAGGTAAGCTGTTATAAAAATCCCTTTTTCTTGTTCGTACATCACGGGACACAGAGCGACTTAGTCATTACTAATGGGACGTCCCAAAGCAATGCCAAATGAGGGGAGGGATACATAAGCTGGGCGCCATCAGGCATGAGGATCTTTTGCGGCCTGCAACACACTGCGCCCAAAGGCGACATCCTCCTGACTTCTAACGTCTACCTGGTAGAATCTAGTAAACGTGTGTACTGAAGACCATGTTGCGGCCTTACAGACTTGAGCCAGGGAGGCCTGGTGATGCACTGCCCATGAAGTTCCAACTGCTCTTGTGGAGTGCGCCCTAACTTTGAATGGAGGCGGTCTCTTTCTCAAGCCATAGGCTTGTATTATGACCTGTCGAATCCACTTGGCTAAAGTAGATTTTTGATGCTGCCTGACCCTTTCTGGGGCCTTCCGGCAGAACAAAGTATCCGTTCTACGAATCTGAGCAGTGGCTTTAAGATAAGCTTTAACTGCTCTTACTACATCCAAAGAATGCAATAACTTTTCCTCTACCGAGCTAGGTTTGGGGAAAAAGGAAGGAAGAACCACATCTTGGTTCAAATGGAACCTCGATACCACCTTAGGAAGAAGGCTGGATGAGGACGTAATACTATTCTGTCCTTATGGATAACCAGATATGGCTCCTTACAGGACAAGGCGGCTAATTCCGATACTCTTTTAGCCGAACAAATGGCTACTAAGAAAATCAATTTCCTGGTGAAAAGAACCAAGGAAATGTGCCGCAATGGTTCAAATGGTTGTTTCTGTAGAACCGACAGAACCAGGTTTAAGTCCCATGGACATATGGGAATACTAACCGGAGGGCTAATACGCATCACTCCTTGTATGAAAGCTTTGACTAATGAATGCAAAGCCAAGGGCCTTTGAAAAAATATTGACAAGGCCGTCTGACCCTTGATAGTACTCAAGGCAAGCTTCCTATGTACAGCCCACTGTAGGAAGTCCAGAATCCTACCCATTACGTACTTACGTGGATGCCATTTCCTGGCCTCACACCACGTGATGTACGCCTTCTAGATCCTATAATAGATCTGCCTGGATACCGGCTTCCTGGCATTGATCATGGTAGATACCACAGGATTAGAGAGCCCTCTCTTTTTTAGAATGTGGGCTTCAATAGCCAGGCCGTCAAACCTAGGGCTGGTAAGGAAGGGTAGTATATCGGTCCTTGCGAAAGCAGGTCCGGACCATGTGGGAGGGTCCAAGGACTTCCCACTGACATTTTTACAATCTCCGCGTACCATGCCCTTCGGGGCCACGCTGGAGCCACCAGAATCACTGGTTTCTTTTCTACCCTGATTCTGCGGATTAATCACGGTGGGAATGCATATATCAGCTTGAACTGATCCCAAGGGAACACTAGGGCATCCGAACCGCAAGCTAGGGGATCCTTTGTGCGAGACACAAATCTGTCCACCTTTGCGTTGAATCTGGATGCTAGCAGATCTACATCTGGTGTTCCCCACCGCTGGCATATTGCCTGGAAAACCTCGGGGTGAAGAGACCATTCCCCGGGCATAATTGCTGGCGACTTAAAAAGTCCGCTCTCCAATTTTCCACTCCTGGGATGAAAACCGCGGATATGGCTGTGACATACCTTTCTGCCCATTCCAGGATGCAATTCGCTTCCCTCTGGGCTGCACGACTCCTGGTGCCACCCTGGTGATTGATATATGCCACTGCTGTGGCATTGTCTGATTGAATTCTGACAGGTGACCCTTGGAGTTTGGATGTCCAGGCTACTAGGGCATACCGGGCTGCTCGTATCTCTAAGAGATTGGTGGGCAGGGCCTTCTCTGCTTCTGACCACTTGCCCTGGAGAGACCATTGCTCCAGTACTGCCCCCCAGCCTATGAGGCTGGCATCTGTAGTGACCACCTTCCAAGAAACCGGACTGAAGGGTTTCCCTTTTTCCAGATTCTGGCACCAACCACCAATGGAGGCTCTTGCGAACGGAAGGGGACAGGGACATTGGTAAGTCTAAAGCCTTAACTTTTTTGTTCCAGGCTGACAGTATGGCCCTCTGCAAGTTCCTTGAATGGAATTGACCGTAAGGTACTGCTTCGAATGAAGCCACCATTTTTCCCAGCAGCCTTATACACAGGCGTATGGATGGTTTTTCTTTTTTGTACCCACTAAGTGGGTCAAATCTTTCAAAGACGACACCTTCTCTGGAGGTAAGAAAATCTTTCTCTGATTTGAATCCAGTCTTAGCCCCCAAGTATTCCAGGCTTTTGACTGGTTTTAGGGCTGACTTGTCTCGGTTGATAATGCAACCGTGAGATTCCAGATACTTGATTATCTTGTGAACGACCACTTCTAGTTTTTTTCACTGAGTGGTCTATCAGCAACAAGTCGTCTAGATATGCCATTATCGTTACACCTTGTGTTCCTAGTTTGGCCAATCGTAGGGCCAGAATTTTTGTGAACACTCGTGGTGCTGTGGCCAGACCGAAAGGTAAGGCTCTGAACTGAAAATGGCGCCCTTCTACTGCAAAGCGTAGAAATTTCTGGTGGGCCGGACAGATGGGAATATGCAAATAAGCATCCCTTATGTCGATCGAGGCTAACCATTCCTGCCCTTGTAGGGCGGTGGCCACCGATCGGATCGACTCCATCCGAAAAAGTCCTGATATGTAGGAACTTGTTTAGCCCTTTTATATTTAATATGGGACTCATGTCCCCATTTGGTTTGGGGACTGTGACAAGGTTCGAGTAAAACCCGAACCCGTTTTCTTCCAAGGGAACCTTCATGATTACCCTTGGGGCAATAGTTGCTCTAGTGCCAGAAGGAGGGATCCACTCTTCTGGGGATCGCTTGGCACGTTTGACCTTATAAAATGGGCAGGAGGAATGTCTTTTAACTCCAGCCTGTATCCCAGACTTACTGCGGAGATCACCCATCTCTGATGGTGTCCCGCCAGGTCTCTGTGAACAACTCAAGTCTTCCCCTCACCCGATTGAGTGGGGGCAACCCTTCATGACTTGGGGGGAGGTTTTGTACCTCTCTTGACCCAGGGTTTTTTGTTACCCTGTGATTGTCCCTGATTTCTGCCCCCTGGATTTGACCACGGAGGCCGTCGGAACTGTTTCACAGCCGATGTGCCAGGGACTGGAGAAGTAGGCCTCTTAAAAGAAGGACTTCTACCCTTGTTCTTAACCGGCAAGAGTGTACTTTTACCGGCAGAAGTTTTCTGGATATATTTGTCCAGATCATCTCCAGATAAGCGTTCTCCATGAAATGGGAAGCTAATCAGCAATTTCTTACAGGGAGCTTCAGCAGACCAGTTTTTGAGCCATAGAAGCCTACGCATATGTCTACAGACAGCGTAAAGCGGGATGCCTGTTGGATTGTATCCTTTATGGCGTCCACCGCAACACAAGGCTCTAGGTAGGTCAGCTAGGGCAAGAGCCTGCTGATCTGGTAAGTCCCTTAAGACTTGTTTCAACTGATCTTTCATTGCTTGGCAGACTCCAATCGCTGCTACTGCAGGTTGTGTCACCATGCTTGCTGTAGAGAAAGCAGATTTTAGTAAAGACTCCAATTTTTGATCTATTGGGTCTTTGAACATTGGAACATTATCTACTGGACATGTCAGTGATTTATTTACACAAGAGATGGCTGTGTCCACTGTAGGGACCCTCCATTTTTTTTTTTTTTTTTTATGAACTTGTCCTCCATGGGATAGATCACTGGAAATCTCTTGGGGGGAGTAAATATTTTACAGGATGCTCCCAATCCTGGTAAATAAACCCTTCCAATAAAGGGTGGATTGGGAAGGAACAGACAGTCTGGGGAGCTTTCAGCGACCCCAGCGAGGAGACAGTAGTGGTTGATGGTTCCGCCAGAGGCATTTAAAATGATGCTCGGACCATGTTAGTCAGAGACTGAACCCATAATCTTTCAGCCCGAGATGCTGAGAAAGGTTCTTCCACTGTTGATTCCTCTATAACTTTATCAACCTCACCTGATCCCCTTCAGGTAGGTCGATCTCTGGGACTGTTCCTCCACTAACAGGCACTCTGCAGGAGGAGACGGAGATCGGACGCACTTTTCCTGTGACAGGGAAGCAGCGATCAATGCCGTTAATCTCTTCCAATCCTCCCAGAGTTGAGGATAAAACCTCCTCTGTTATATATACAGGAGCAGGTGGACTGGGGACAGCCGCAGTACCAGGTACTCCTGCAGGGTTCCTACGGCTACTGACCTCTGAAATTTCAGGGGAGATTGGCGCAGTACAGCATGCCCAAAATCCTCAGAGCCCGACGGAGACCCCTTTCGCTTCTTGGAAGATCTATTTCCAGAGCGTCTGGACGACATATCCTATAAGCACAAAGCTGAGGTATTCCCGTCGTCATACACCAATTTTGCTAGTAATAGTCTAACACAGTTGCTGCTATATACCAGCTGGTGTCCACTAAAGTGGCTTTCTATGGGGATGCCTGCATCAACCGCCTCTGTGTGCCACTGTTTGTTGCTAGCTCTGTTTGCATCCAGCTGACACTTGTACTGTGTCTTTATACAAGCTGGGACGCCTGCACATGCGCAGAAGCGCCGTGGCGCGCATCGAGCGTCATCCACCCGCCCCGCCCCTTTTTTTTCATGAGGCGCATGCACGCACCCGCGCGCGTGCCCGTGCACCATTGGCGCCCTTTTCGAAAATCAAACAGGGACTAGGAGCCAGGGCCCTTTTTGCCTGAGGGCCTGTGCGGTGGATGAGCGCAGCAACAGGGCAGAGGAAGTGGATTCCCACAGAGAAACTTACCAACTGCCTGGATCTTTTGACTTGAGAAAACCAAAGATCCACATGACAAGAAAAATGGACCACAGCGTAGGGCTGGGCGATTTTCCCCCCAAAAAAAATCTGCGATTTTTTTATAAAAAACTCGATTTACGATTTGATTCGATTTTTTTTATTATATTAATTAAAGTGCATCAACAAACAAAATTGCAAAGGCAAACCCTTTCTCTAACTGCAAAGTCAGTGTGCAACAAACACAATATATTCCAGCGCTCATGGAACATACATTATTAACTATTGAAAACTCTTGAAACTCTGTGTGTGATTCCTTCTGTCCCAGCCTTGCTGCGATCCTGGCTCTGCATCCTTTTGGGTTGGAGGGCCCTCCACACGCTGGTCTGCCTGTTGTCCATCATTCAAGGTACTGTGCTCACACGGAGATCATGCCACAGGCTTTGTTTTGACTTTTTTAACCCCTCCTTGCGCCACAGATGTCACTGCAAGTTTAACAAGTTTGTCACCACTGGCAACTGGAGAGTTAAGATTCATTTGCCCTCTGCACATTTGGGATTGGATGCCTCTCTTTATTGTGATTAATAAATGGACTAAGCTTTTTTATCAATTCTTCAAGAGTTTTCAATAGTTAATAATGTATGTTCCATGAGCGCTGGATTATATTGTGTGCATGTTGTGTATTTTGTACTTCTGGGTACGGATTTTTTCTTGCTGCGCTGGATCCTGTTTTTTTCCCCCTTTTGGATACTTTGTACTTCCCAAAATATTTGGGATTTTTTTCTTATTATTATTATTATTATTATTATTATTATTATTATCATCCTCCATTATATTTTTTTCTTTATCCACCAATTTAGCGCTTGTGACCTTTTGTTGTTTTTTGCAGTGTGCAACAAAGATTGTTAAACATCCAAATTATTAATACTGTATTTGGATTTAGCTAATAAAACAAAAAATCCTGAGGTTACTCTTAGTTGAATTGAACTGTGTCCATGCCTCACTGTACCCTTGGCTCACTATGCCCGTGTCTCACTGTGCCCATGCTTCAATCACTGTGCCCGTACCTGATGCAGATTTTCATGGTATACGGATTTTACTGCTACACCGGTGGCCATTCCAGTATTCAAAAGCCGCGCCTCCTCCTTGTCTGTGATAGGCGAAACACTCAATTTCCCAGCATTCAGTGTTCCGCCTATCATGGTCATCCTCATAACACAGACTAGGATGAGAGGATGTCCGTGATAGGCTGAATACTGCCTGCTGTGAAATTGAGTGTTCCGTCTATCACAGACGACGAGGACTCGGGAGGCGCGGCTTTTGAACCTTGCAATGGCCGCCGTCTGTCTGCATGACACGCTGATCAGGTAGGCAGACGGCGGCTGCAGTGAGTAGATGTAATTGGGGTAACGCTGCCCAGTGCCATTCCGGATACGCCCCCTGCAGTCCTGCTACGGAAACTTTGAAGGCAAAAAAAAAAAATTTTTTTTATTTTTTTTTCAAAAAAAAAAAAAAAAATCTAAAAAAATCGATTTTCTTCAAAACTGAATCGATTTGAGCTCAAAACTCGATTCAAGATTAATATCGATTTTTTTTCCCAGCCCTACCACAGCGGCCTCTAGTGGTTTAACACAGGTACCGCGGTCCTTTTTTTTTTTTTTTTTCCTTGACTACTATTAAAATTTTACATTTTCAGTAGTTACAGGCATACACAGATATTAGCGGGAATACCGTTAGGTAACAGACAGAAAGACAAATTAGGCTTGGGGGTCCCCCAATAGAACCAAGTTCCTGGGGGCCCCCACTTACCTGTTCCCCGCCGCAGGACTTTGTTTGGTCCACAAAAGCCCAAACTTCACCTATCACGGCAGGCATTGTAATTAAACCTTCAGGGACCGGGTTCCCAAGGATTCCACTCCCCTGGACCTGTATAGCACCCTGCACAGAAAACATCTTGGTAGTGGGTATGACCAGAGCTCTGGATCCCAGGATCCAGCCCTCCTAAGAGAGGCATTACAGGCAAAACCTTGCTCTTCTGCTGCAAGGCCCGGGTACCGACCGTTTAGCTATGAAGCTTTTTTTGGTGGGATCCGGAACAGCTTACTAAGGCCCAAAAGAACCTGTACGCAAGCCCAGTGAAAACACATGTTACTCTTTGGCCAACACCTTAGACACTGGCAAAAAACTGAGGTGCTCCCGGATGGGAGGGGCTTATATAGGGGAGGGTACTTCCGGTTTGGAAGTTGCCAGTGCCAGCACCTGAAGGTAAACTATATAACCCATTAGTAATGACTAAGTCGCTCTGTGTCCCGTGATGTACGAAAAAGAAAGGAGATTTATGGCCAAAGCTAAAGCCCGCCGTCAGCGGATGGCAAAAGCTGGTGCAAGGATCCCACTGACAGCCAGAGCCAGCCGTTCCCATCCCCTTCAGTGTCCGGTGCTCCAGTGAGCACTGGCGGAGCAGAGCGTAGGCGACAGACTGAGAACGGAGGGATCAGTGGCCAGAGGAGACTATAAAAACATTTTTGTATTTTTTGTAAGACCTGCACTTTAGCCATGATGGATTACACACATTGTTGGCTATTTTGAATGAACTACAACCTGACATATGGTATGTGTCATTGGTAGATAGATAGGCTGTTCAACATAAGTTTTATTTGAAACAGTTCCATTTATTTATTCAACCCATTAGGGCAAATTATTTACAAACGGCTTTAAAAAAAAAAGCTAATACTGTAAAATGGTTAAAGACTGGTACTAATTTTGTAAGCTAGTAATATTTCCTTTTTACAATATTTATACAAATACCCAAACACTGACAAAGCACTGCACACAAGTCTAAATTCCAAATCAGAAACAAATCCATTGCTAGGTTCATAAGGTTAGGACTTAAAGGTCCTAACCTGATAAATGGCTTAGCATGCTTCCTGCCTCCCTGAGCTCATCTTCACCCAGACCCTGACCACTGCCTCAACTCATTGGTGGTTCCTCATTCGCCAAGTACACACCTCTCCTTCCCTGTCTCTCCCAGCAGACCCTCTCCGTTTCCCCCTCCTCTGATCCTTTCTCTATCTTTTTTTCCTACTTTTTTTCTCTCCCTTCTGCGATTTTACTGTTTGACACAAATTGAATATGTGATTGTATGCAACATCCTAGACACGAGCGCCGCTGTAGACGATAGCCATATGGTACGCTCGATGCCGCTTTTCTGTGAAGAATGTCAATTGAGTTTCTAATGTTCTGTCTATTCTACCAATAAAAATATATTCAACCCTAACCTGATGCATGTAAAGGAGGGGGAAAATAGGATTTTTTACTCACCGTAAAATCCTTTTCTCTGAGTCCATGGACCGACACAGCTTCTCTATTGACAAAGTGGGTATTATCCTTTAATTAGGAGTGACTAGGCAGAAAAACTTGTAAAAAGTGTTGCATCACACCTTCTACAGTACCGCCCAGGGGGCGGACCCTCTGGGTATACCCTCTCAGTCTGCACATCGCAGATCAGTTCGTCAAAAAGCAGTACAAACTTAAAAGGAGGGGTGGGTGCTGTGTCGGTCCATGGACTCAGAGAAAAGGATTTTACGGTGAGTAAAAAATCCTATTTACTCTTTCGTCCATGGACCGACACAGCTTCTCTATTGACAAAGTGGGACGTCCCAAAGCAGTGTCAGAGAAAAAACGAGGGGTGGTAAACAGCATAAAAACAAACTTCACCCCAAAACAGCACTCCTCCAACGGAGGAGTTGCAACTCTAAACAGCCGCTTGCAAAACCTTGCGGCCGAAAGAGGCATCCGAAGATGCACCTACATCAACTTTGTAGAATTTTGTGAAAGTGTGAGCGGACGACCAAGTCGCCGCTTTACATAGTTGGGAAACAGACGCTTGATGTCGGAAAGCCCAAGAGGCACCTATTGCCCTGGTCGAATGCGCCGTGACAGGAAAGGGGGGCGCCTGACCCCTTAAGGCGTAAGCCTGGATTACTGTCGGATCCACCTAGAGATGGTGGCCGATGAGACTGCTTGGCCCTTCTTGGGACCAGCCACCAAAACAAACAGTGAGTCTGACTTCCGGAACAGGGAAGTAGCAGATATGTATACTCTCAAAGCTCGGACAACGTCCAAGGAATGCAACGCCGACTCCTTAGGATTCGACGGCTGAGGACACAAGGATGGAAGTACAATGTCTTCGTTGAGATGAAAAGCCGAAACGACTTTCGGAAGAAAGGAAGGCTGCGGCCGCAGCACCACCTTATCCTTGTGGAAAATCAAATAGGGAGCCTTGCAGGACAGGGCTGCCAGCTCAGAGACACGTCTAACTGACGTAACAGCCACCAAAAAGATCACCTTCTGAGAAAGTGTCAACAGGGGAATATCTCTAATATTCTCAAACGGTGCCATCTGAAGCACCGAGAGGACCAGGTTCAAGTCCCACGGAGGTAACGGGGGGCGGACTGGAGGGGCCACATGTCGAACCCCTGCACAAATGTACACGAGAGAGTGAGTCGCCAGGGGTCGCTGAAAAAAGACAGCCAGGGCAGATATCTGTCCCTTAATCGTACTTGGGGCAAGCCTTTGGTCTACCCCATGCTGTAAAAACAGCAGGATTCTGGAAACCAAATAGGTACGCGGATGCCATTTCATTTCCTCACACATGGAGATGTAGGCCCTCCAAGTGCGGTGATAGACCTTCCTAGAGGACGGTTTCCGAGCACTTCTCATAGTAGAGATTACTGAGTCTGACAGGCCCCGATCTCTCAGTACCTGGTTCTCAACAGCCATGCCGTTAAAGCCAATGACTGTAAAGCAGGATGGAATATGGGACCTTGCGATAGCAGGTCCTTCCGTAGTGGTAGGCGCCAGGGGACGTCTGAACCAGACGTACTAGATCGGCGTACCAAGGACGCTGAGGCCAATCTGGAGCGATTAGGATCATTGGAATTCCCTCTGCCTCCACTCTGCGGAGCAGAAGAGGAAGAAGCCTTAAGGGAGGGAAGGCATAGATTAGCCGATACTGACCCCACGATGCTACTAACGCGTCCGTTGCGTCTGCCCATGGGTCTCTTGACCGGGCCACAAACCTCAATACCTTCCGATTGAGTCGGGAAGCCAGAAGATCTACGTCTGGTGTGCCCCATCTTTGGCAGAGGAGTTGGAACACCTCCGGGTGTAAGGACCATTCTCCCTGGTCCAGCATCTGGCGGCTCAGGTAGTCCACCTGCCAGTTTTCCACACCCGGAATGTACACGGCCGACAGTGCCGGTACGCTCCTCTCTGCCCACTTCAGGATGCGAGCGATCTCCGATGCTGCAGCTGAGCTTCTTGTTCCTCCTTGATGATTGACATATGCCACTGCTGTGGCGTTGTCTGACTGGATCCTGACTGGACGCCCTTGCAGTCTCTGAGACCATTTGAAGAGGCACAGCTTGATCGCCCGGATCTCCAGGACATTGATCGGCAGGAGGGCTTCCTCTGGGGTCCAGCGACCTTGCGCCGACTGGACACCCCAGACTCCCCCCCCAACCTGTAAGGCTGGCGTCCGTCGTGATCACTATCCAGTAAACCAGAAGAAATGACTTCCCGGCCATTAGAGCCGGTGCTGTCAGCCACCATACCAGGGATCTCCTGACTAGGTGGCTCACTCGGATTTGATAATCCAGAGATGAAGGGCATCTGTTCCATCTGGACAGAACTTCCTTCTGTAACACTCGAGTGTGGTATTGAGCATATGGGACCGCCTCGAAGGAGGCTACCATGAGGCCCAACACTCGCATGCAAAAACGGAGTGACGACCAATTCCTGGAAGTCAGCTGCCGTACTGCAGCCCGGAGGGTCTGCAACTTCTCCACAGGGAGGAATACCTTTGCCTCTGAGGAATCCAGAATCAACCCCAGGTACACTAGGCGTTGAGTGGGCACCAATACTGACTTTTGCGTGTTTAGTATCCAACCACAGTCTCGAAGAGTCTGACAGGTAATGGACACGCTTACCTCCAATTCTGAGCTTGAAGGGGCCTTCAGCAGAAGGTCGTCCAAGTAACCTGTGATAGCGATACCCCGCTGTCTTAGAAGTGCCAGAATCGGAGCGAGCACCTTGGTGAACGTCCTGGGTGCTGAGGCAAGGCCAAACGGGAGGGCCACAAACTGGTAGTGGTTCTTCCCGATAGCAAATCGCAGAAACCTCTCGTGTCTGGAGTATATGGGGACATGCAGCTATGCGTCCTTGATGTCCAAGGAGGCCAGAAAGTCCCCCGGATGGAGAGCCGTGACTACGGATCGAACCGACTCCATCCGAAATCTTTGTACCTTCACAAAACAATTGAGGGCTCCGAGATCCAAGATTGGATGAACCCCCCCCTCCTTCTTTGGCACAATGAACAGATTTGAGTAAAAACCCTGACCCCGTTCTGGAACTGGAATAACTACCCCGCGTTCCAGTAGACCCTGGACCGCCCCATACAGGGCCTCCAGACGGGTCGGTAGTAGCTGGAGATTGGAGGTGATGAATCTGTCTGGTGGACAAGAGAGCAATTCTATCTTGTAGCCTGAGATTACTTCGCAAACCCACCTGTCGGAGACTAGAGCAGTCCACTGAGTCGCGAATTTTGCGAAGACGTCCCCCCACCCGAGAGCTGGGTAGGGGCGGACCTTCATGTGGACGCAGATTTATCCGCAGGCTTGTTGGGTCTGCGGGACCAAGGACGCTTTTGTCCTTGGGCAGGCGCTTTATCGGCCTGGTGTCTTTTCCCTGTCGCCTTAATGGGGCGAAAAACCCGCTTACGTGCAGTAAAGGAGGGCCCTTGCCCTTGGCGTGGTCCCCTACCCTTGCTAGTTTGGGGAAGCAAAGTGCTTTTACCTCCTGTGGCATCCTTGATGATGTCATCCAGAGAAGCCCCAAAAAGTCTGTCGCCCTTAAAAGGCAGATCCAATAGGGCTTTCTTGGAAGTCTGGTCCGCAGACCAGCCCTTTAGCCAGATCAGGCGGCGTATTGCTACTGCATAAACCGAAGCTCTTGACAGCAGGGGAATAGTATCCATGTCTGACTCGCAGACAAACTTAAGGCCCTGGACCAACTGGTCGGCCAAAGTTATCTCATTAGGAGGAGCATCTCGCTCCTTTAACCCCTGGAGTAGCAATTTTGCCCATTCAGTAAGTGTCTGAGACACTAGGGCCCCCGCCAATGCCGGGCGTACTGCCGAGCCTACCACTGAGTATAGGTAGCGAGCAAGTGCTTCAGCCTTCTTATCCACAGGGTCCTTGAAAACAGGAGCCCCTTCTACTGGAATAGTGGTGGCTCTATTAAGTCTGGACACCGAAGGGTCCACTATAGGGGGAGAGGTCCATATCTTCAGAAAACTCTCCTCAAAGGGGTACCGTACTGCAAACCTCTTTGGGGCTGTAAAAACCCTCAATGGGTTCTCCCATTCCTTGTATAAGAGTTTGTCAAAATAAGACACACAAGGGAACACCTTAGCAGTGCGGGCAGGTTTACGAAACCCAAAGGGGACTGGAGTATCTGCTACTTCTTCAGTCCTTTCCAACTTTAGCGTATCCCGCACTGCAGTTATAAGGTCAGATACCAAAGCCGTCTCACATACTGACCTGGACTTGGAGTCCTCCTCACTGTCCGATCGGTCACGGTCTGCAGTCTCTGATGCATCAGAATCTGGGCCATGAGCCGTAGCTGGACCTGGTTCTGCATCAGAAATATCCCCAGAAGCTTGCAGGGGATGGGGCGTTTATTACCCCCTGTATTCCCGTGTGCTGCTTCCACCCTGGCAGCAAATGCCTCTAGGATTGCCGACATAGCGTCCATAGACGCCTCAGGGACACCAGCTGCTAAATCTGGTGTTTCAGGGGAGAAGACATCTGGCTCAGATGCCATGCTGACCACACGCTGACACTCACAGGGCTCCAGGCAAGATATCAATAGGCCACCCTCCTGTGCTGCAGAGAGGCCGGGTCACCCAGAGGACTCACCACCCTGGATAGGTACTGCTATGCTGCGCCTGTGATGCTGTCCCTCTGCTGCTGTGTCAGTCTGCTTCTTTTATCAGCACTTCCTGTGTGAATTTTCGCGCCAGTGTAATGCACCCTAGAGGCCGGAGGCTCTCGCAAAATGGTTGCCAAAAAACGTCTGTATGGAAGATAATGTGGGCTCTAAGAAAATGGCCGCCGACAGAAGATAGAGGTCAGGCCGCCATAGCCCACAAAAAGATGGCCGCCGAACGGCAATATCTGCATACAGGGTGGACCAACATGGCCGCTGATCACCTGATAGGGGCCAGTGGGTGTGGCCGAACCACAGGAAGATGGCCGCCAGGCAGTTACAAGAGGCCAAACTTGGCATGGACCACCTCAAAATGGCCGCCGACAGCATGGAGACACAAACACAGGTAAGCAAAAATGACATTTCTTTTAAATGTTAGTTACAGCCAGCCCCGCTCCAGTGGGACCCCCTAGATGACCCCCAGCACCCAGCAACCTTTAGCTAGAAGCCCAGGGAGGAGGGAAAGGCAGGGAGAGAGGGAAGAAAGGGGCCACAACCACTTACTTGATCTCTCCAGGAATGTCCAGCTAAATCACCCAGCCGAGGCAGGGGAGTTTTACTTACCTATCCTGCATGTATTCTGCTGGAAGACATTCCAAACAGATCATCGTCCGCGCACGGAAGGTGACTGTTGGCCAGGCATGCTGTGATTGGACCCAGAAGGGACGATCATATGTATGCCCTGGAGCATGACGCTCACCGGACAGGCTGCTGCGACTCGGCCGTAAGGTCAGCCGAAGCTGAGCGGTCCGATGCAAGCCTTGGAGCGTAAGCTCACCGGCCAGGCTGCTGCGACTCGGCCGTAAGGTCAGCCGAAGCTGAGCGGTCCGATGCAGGCCCTGGAGCGTAGGCTCACCGGCCACCCGTGGAGCGACGGGCATGTCGTGGAAAACCCAGCGCGTAGCTAGGGTCGGCACACGCTCGATGCCCGAAACTGGGGAGACTACAAGGATCGAGGATCCAGCCTGTCACCCAGTCGGCAGTTGATCGAAGATCGCAGGAAACAACAAATGTAGCAAAAAAAAAAATATATATATCCTTTTTTCCCCCGGACCAATGGGCCCGAAGGGAGCCATGTCCTACTCCTTGCTAGACAGAAAAAAACTGATCTGCGATGTGCAGACTGAGAGGGTATACCCAGAGGGTCCGCCCCTGGGCGGTACTGTAGAAGGTGTGATGCAACACTTTTTACAAGTTTTTCTGCCTAGTCACTCCTAATTAACGGATAATACCCACTTTGTCAATAGAGAAGCTGTGTCGGTCCATGGACGAAAGAGTAATTAAAAATTTGAAGTCCAAAAGATCAAATCTGCAAAACTTTTGGAATATAGAAAGACTTAAAACATAAAAAAAAAAAAATGCATGTTTTACATGGACAATTCAAGTTCTTGCAATGTAAGAAAAAAAATACTTACTTTCTAAGGAGGATCTCTGAGGCACCCTTGCTGAACATTCGATAACTACCATCATTGTTTTTTAACACTGTGCTCATAGACTTTCTGCAAGAATTAAAAGTGTACACTTTAAAAAGGGTTTCCTCGGGGATCTCATTCCGTACATCTTGGTAGTCACGTTTTAGATCCAAAAGAAATCCCAGCAAGGAACATTCAGTTTTGTTACCAACATGGCGTGGTAGACCACCTTCTTTTTCAGGAGTCTAAGGGGAAAAATAAAATAAAAATCAAAGCGCAGAAACAATGACTCAGAAAATCCAAAGGCCGTCAAAAGGCATACAACTATGCATGAGTATACACAGCCCCCCCCCCCCCCCCCCGCCCAATTACCTCAGTTTCTGAAAAGAAAAAACATTTTCTTAATGTTCTGGGTAGGTTATGCCTCAGCCTCCAGTCTACCCTGCCCTCCCCCTACAGGAGATTGCATGGAACCACAAAGGTGGGCTGGAGCAATCAGTGTCAGTGAGGACTGTTCTCCCTCTAAACACAGCCATCGATCATTTTGTACCTTCTTGCATAGATCATTCATTTTGCAGAGTATGCATAAGCTGAGCAATTACATAAAAGCCTACATGGAGCAGAGCTGTAGTATTAAAACCAGAAGTGTGCCCCTGGAAGTCTGTAAAGCTCACCATACATTATAAAAATTTCCTTTAACCCTTTCATGACCAAGCCCATTTCTGACATTTCGTGTTTACAAGTTAAAATCAGTATTTTTTGCTAGAAAATTACTTAGAACCCCCAAACATTACACATTTTTTTAGCAGAGAATCTAGAAAAAAAAATGGCGGTTGATGCAATATTTTATGTCACACGGTATTTGTGCAGTGGTGCTTTAAACGCAACTTTTTGGGGAAAAAATACACTTTCATGAATAAAAAAAAAAAGTAAAGTTAGCCCAATTTTTTGGTATAATGTGAAAGATGTTATGCCGAGTAAATAGATACCAAACATGTCACGCTTCAAAATTGTTGTGGAATTGCGCGTGGAATGGCGACAAACTATGGTACCTAAAAATCTCCATAGGCAGCGCTTAAATTTTTTTTTACGGTTACCAGGTTAGAGTTACAGGGGAGGTCTAGTGCTAGAATTATTGCTCTCGCTCTGACGATCGCGGCGATGCCTCACGTGTGATTTGAACACTGTTTACATATGCAGGCGCGACTTCCGTATGCGGTTTCTTTGCTGCACAAGATCGCGGGGACGCTTAAAAAAAAAAAATCGTATTTTTTTACATTAAATTGTGTTTTAAAAATAAATAAAAAATTGATCACTTATTCCTGTCACAAGGAATGTAAACATCCCTTGTGACAGTACTAGGTGGTGACAGGTACTCTTTATGGAGGGATCGGGGGTCTAAAAGAAAACAAATCCCTCTGTTACACTTCAAAGTATTCAGATCGCCGATTCTGAATACTGTATTTTTTTTAAAATCCGGCGTCATTGGCAGCCGAGTAAACCAGAAGTGACGTCACTTCCGTGTTTACATTCAGGAGACTGTAATGAAGCCGTTTACGGCTTCGTTTCAGTCTGTCACTAGGCGCCGAAGTGTTGGATCACGGATCTGGTCTCCTGGTGGGAAGGGAGGCCCGGTCAGAGCGGCAGGAGGCAGCGGGATGTCCCTCCCGCTCCTCCGGGATAACAGCCAAGCAGCGTTTAGCCGCATCGGTTGTTATGCCTGGAAAGCCGACCGCCCGCTCTAAAAACCAGCAGCTGCGGGCATCATCCCGGAATAACACCCGAAAGCCGATGCCGCATATCTGCGTACGCTCGGCGGGAAGGGGGTTAAGCTGGATTCACGCCTATGCATTTAGTGCTTTGTGCAGATTTGTACTACAGAACGAGAAAGCGCCATTTGTGGGGGAAAAAAAGGACAGCAATTTTATTTGGGTACAGCGTCGCACGACCGTGCCATTGTCAGTTAAAGTAACGCAGTGCCGTATTGCAAAAAATGGCCTGGTCATTAAGGGGGTAAAACCTTCAGGGGCTGAAGTGGTTGAAGTCCTTTTTGCTAAAACGGGCTGCCAATATCAGAACTTGCATGCTCTTGTTTTTATAATTCTCATACTGTCCCTCGGCTAAGCTGCCGGTCTCAAGGTTCTGGGTATGTGGATGCCCCATTTATGTGTGCAATATATATATATATGGACCTAACTGTATATATATTTGAACACAGGCACACTTTTTATATGCTTGGCTCTGTATGCCACCAGAATTAAAACAAAACAACCAAAATGATTTTTAAGTGCAGACTTTCAGCTTTAAATCAACGTGTTGAACACAAATATAAAGTACAAATTTTAGGAACTGCAATTTTTATACTCCATCCCCCCCATTTTCAGGGGCTCAAATTTAATTGGACAACTATAAATCATAAATAAAATGTTCATTTTTAATATATTTGGCTGAGAATCCTTTACTTACAAGGACTGCTTGAAGTCTGGAACCCATGGACATTACCAAAGACTGGATTTCCCCCTGATGCTTTGCCAGGCTCTAACTTCAGGTGTCCTTTGTGGGTCTTTCTGCCTTTAGTTTTGCCTTCAGCAAGTGAAATGCATGCTCAATTTGGTTGAGATCAGGTGATTGACTCGGTCATTGCAAAATATTCCACTTTTCCTTCAAAAGCTCCTTGGGTTGCTTTTTCAGTGCATTTTGAATAATTTTCCATTTGTACTGTGAAGTGCTGTCCAATCAACTTTGCTGCATTTGGCTGACAGTATAACTAAACACTGCAGAATTCATCTGGCTGTTTGTCACATCAACACCAATGACCCAGTGCCACTGGAAGCCATGCATGCCATCACACTGCCTCCACCATGTTTTACAGATGACATTGTGTGCTTTGTCTTCTGTTGATTGTAGACCGACAATGATACGCCCACCTCCTGGAAAGTATCCTTTTGTCTGGATGCTGTGAATGTGTTTTACCATAGAGAGGATCCTGCGATCATCCACCACTGCTGTCTTCTGTGGACGTCCAGGCCTTTTTATGCTGTTGAGCTCACCAGTGCATTCTTCTTTCCTCAGAATGTACCAAACTGTTGATTTGGTCACTCCTAATGTTGCTGCCATCTCTCTGATGAATTTGTTTAGTTTTTGAAGCCTTACAATGGCCTGTTTCACTTGCATGGACAGCTCCTTTGAACACATGATGTAGCTTCACAGCAATAGATTCCAAATGCAAATACCACACTTAGAATCAACTCCAGACATCTTACCTACTTAATTTATTAAGAGATAATGGAGCAGTCCACACCTGGCCATTAAACAGCTTTTGATTCAATTGTTCAATTACTTTTGGTCCCTTGAAAAAAGGAGGGGTGGGGGGGTGGCTAATCTTAAAGCGGTTGTATACCCGCTATTTTTTTTTTACACCTGTAAAGGAAAATGCATAATGAGCTTGTATGCACAGCATACAAGCTCATTATGAAATACTTACCTTAGAACGAGGCGTCGGGAACTTACCTGGTCCACGCCGAGGGAGATGTCATGTTGCCTCGGCGTGTCTTCCGGGCATCGCGGCTCCAGCGCTGTGAGTGGCTGGAGCCGCAATGTCTCACTCCCGCGCATGGGAGACTTCGTTCCGGCGAGGCTCGGCGTGTGCCGAGCCTTCAGCCCGAGAATCCCCTGTGCGCATGCGCCGCTGCTGTCAGCGGCACATTGCGAGGGGAATATCTCCTAAACGTTTAGGAGATATTTCTTTTACCTACAGGTAAGCCTTAGTATAGGCTTACCTGTAGGTCAAAGTTTAAAAAATTACTTTACAACCACTTTAAGAGCTGTAATTCCTAAACCCTTCCTCCGATTTGGATGTACATACCCTCAAATTAAATCTAAGTGTGCACATTCAGTCCATATCCATTATATAACTAAAGCTTAATTATGTTCTGCCCCTAGGGTCCTAACAGAATGAAAGCTTCATCCACCTTCTGCTCCAATAATGGTAAATACCAGGCTTGTCTAAACACTCAGGGTAGAAGCCACAAGCAGTTTGACATCACCTGTTTAACCTTGTATTTCATCCCATGACATCATACGCATGCTGGAGAGTGACCCTTTTTTGAAGCAAATGGTGGTGGATAACATTTGGAGCACATTTGATTTGGAGAGCAGAACACATGCCACGCTGTGGATATTTTACCTGGAGTCATTTTCAAGGTAATTTTTTTACCTGACACAACGTTACACTGAAAGATTGTGGAATTTTGCACCACATTTAAAATTTTGCGTTGGTTCAGTATGGAACAGGGTTTCTCAACCAGGGTTCCTCCACAGGTTGTTAGGTGTTCCCTTGAGCAATGATTAATTTCTGCCTCTCAAATAAGCTCCCACTGTCACCACTGATATTTTTAGGTATCCAAGCGACCACAAATGTAAGGCGCATTCTTCCCACTAACCATTACACTAATCTATTTTGAGTTATAGATATAGTAAATATCTGGTTCCCCGAGACCAGAAAGTTGTTTCAAGGGTTCATTTTTGTTGAAAAGGCTGAGATAGAATATATTCTATTTAAACCGCAGCTGATTTTCACATTAAAGATAAAAAATGGTTGATTTGTTGGATAGTGCAATTGTAGGAAATATATTAAAGATTTGCCACCTTCAAGAAAAGGAAAAACTATAAAAACTAGCATCGGCAGTAAAAAGGCCGAATGTGGGGGCATGGCCGGGATGGTGGACTTAACAGACGTGTTCCCTGAGCTCTCCTGGAGTCTGATCCGCTATTTCTCCTGTATCTCCTGACTGGGCCTGCCTGAGGTGGCCCACGGATCTCTGGATGCAGTCTAAAGTCTACGGGAGTCAGAGGAAGGCCAAGAAGTTGAAGTTCCCCCAGTATATTCTGGAGGACATCGCTCCGATTACTGGCTCCCCGTCGTCTCCAGCACGCCTTTGCAATATGGCGTCGCAGACTGACCACGAGGCAGACCCTGCGCTGGTTCCCCCTGGAATTCCTGAAGTGATGGCGGCAATTACATTGTGCCAAGCGGCCTTAACTACTAAAAATCGAGGAAGTCCAGCTGGATGTGAGCATTATCTGGCAGGACTGACAAAATCCGCTCGCGGACCATGACGCTTCTATTCGGGCCCTGCAGTCGAAGGTTAAGGCCCTGGAGTATCGAGCAGAGGACGCCGAGAACAGAAGCCGCCAAAACAATCTCCGGATTGTGGGACTACCGAAGGGGGTGGAGGGGCGCTCACTGGCCCGGTTTGCGGAGGACCTCCCTCAGCTCCTTGCTACCAGCGGCCCAGCTCTCCCAGTACTTTGCGGTGGAACGTGCCCACCGTGTTCCGCCCAGGCCCGGGCCTGAAGGGACCCCTCCTAGCACCTTCATACTCCGGCTTCTTAACTTCCAGGGCCGGGATGAGCTGCTCCAGGCCTCTCGTGCTGCAGGCGAACTACCGTACCGCAACGTCAAGCTTCTTCGGTTTACTGACTACACTATGGAGACCCAGCGACAACGCTGCTCCTTCGACGGGGTCAAGGCTGCCCTCCGCCGCAAGGGAGTCAAGTACAGCATCTGGTTTCCGGCGAAGTTGCGGGTGGTGGACGGTGAGACGGTCCGTTTTTCACCACTCCGAAAGATGCCTCTGCCTGGGTGGAAACCTTGCCTTCACATGTTAGCTCTGCTGCGATAGCTTTCTGCACTCCTGGATGGAATGGTGGACCTCTCCTCTCGAAGTTGGAACCGGGTAAGACTGTCTATTCCTTCTATATCCTCCATGACGCCCATGTACTGTTGGCTACACTGGAGAGCTGAGCTGGCTGCCCTCCTGATGCCGGGTTTTCCTTGCTGTTGACCCCCTGATACCCCCCGGCTGATCCCTCTCCTGTTACGCTACTGCCCTTCATTGTACTGTGCCCCTTTGGGTGTGATGGTTTGGTTGGCCTTCCTTTGCAGGGAGGCCCGGGCGGGTTTGTCTTTGCCCCTGTACCTTGAGATTGGATCCCCCTGGGCCCCCGTACATTGCTGCAGTGCTCCCGCCATATGCTCTTGCTCTCCATTATCCCGGATATCTATGCTGACCTAAGTGTTGTAACCTACCATTTCCATCAATACTTAATTCCCCATGTTTTTTTTTCCTTTTTCTTTTTCCTTTGATGTTTTACTGCACTACTTATCTGCAACAGACTTTAAAGAATGTGCCCCTGCCTGGTAATGAGAAAGACTATACTTCCATCCGTTCATGCATCGCTCCAGTGACACTGGGAAGAGACTGCACTACCTGTACTCCTAGATTTCACAATCATTGGAGGTGTTGTGATGTCCTACACTGGTTACACGACCCCAAATTTAGTTATTAGTTCATGAACTACGGGTTTATTGGGACTTAAGTGCTCCTCACTGTTCCGAGGTGGGTGGGGGGTGGGGGCAGTGGCGTCTCCAGCTTTCATATTTAGGGGGGCACATGAGGGAACAGGGACAAAAGTAGGGGGGCCAACTATAAAATTATATATATATATATATGTATATATATATATATATATATATATATATATATATATATATATATATATATATATATATATATATCCCCTGGGGCCCTTTACTATGATCCCACAACGGGCCCTTTCACATGTTCTGCAGTGAGCTCCCTTCCTACTATACTGGGGCCCCCCAGGGTGGCAGAAAACAAGAGATATATGTCACCAGCACACCAAGAAAAATATAAGGGTCCAAAGCAGTGAGAGAACTATAAGGGTTGCAAAGGTCGTCTTGCCACCGGGCCCTGGTGTTCTGCCACTGTGTGGTTCCCCAGCTGTCCTGTCCCTGCTATTGACAGCACTGGTCTGGCATCTGTCTCCTTGGCAGCGGCGGCAGTCTATTAGGACCTAGTGCTGGTGACATTATGGGTGCATGCAGGGGAAGGCTGGCACTATTGGTTATAGAGAGCCAAGCCCCCAGCTGGTCACCTAGCAGCAGTAATGCTGCATTACCTTCTCTGTTAACATGCTGATCGTGATGTGATCCAGGTGATGCTCCCAGTCAGATTTAATAAACAGTATTAGCATCAAGAGTACAACCACATATACAGTTGCAAAAAAAAGTATGAACCCTTTTGGAATGATATGGATTTCTGCACAAATTGGTCATAAAATGTGATCTGATCATCTAAGTCACAACAATAGACAATCACAGTCTGCTTAAACTAACACACAAATAATTAAATGTTACCATGTTTTTATTGAACACACCATGTAAACATTCACAGTGCAGGTGGAAAAAGTATGTGAATCCCTAGACTAATGAGATCTCCAAGAGCTAATTGGAGTGAGGTGTCAGCCAACTGGAGTCCAATCAATGAGATGAGATTCAAGGTGTTGGTTACAGCTGCCCTGCCCTATAAAAAAAACACACAAGCTCTGGGTTTACTTTTTACAAGAAGCATTGCCTGATGTGAATGATGCCTCGCACAAAAGAGCTCTCAGAAGACCTACGATTAAGTGCTGCATCACCTGGATTGCATCACGATCAGCATGTCAGAAGGCTCCACTGCTGCCAAGCAACCTGCAGGGAGCTCAACTGTCTACAACCAATAGAGATGGGTGTGTTTGAAATCCCACATGCCCGATCCCGCCAGGAAGCCGACACTCCACAGTGCTAATCACAGCCAGTGAGACATTTCCTGATCTGTCCTGTTGCGGACCGGGAAAGGTCTCACTGCCTGTGATTAGCGCTGTGCAGTGTGGGCTTCCTGGCAGGCTCTGGCATGTGGAATTTTGAACATGCCCAGTCCATCTCTAACAAATTGTGCTGGCCCTACTGTACATCAGCCCCATAAAGTAACCAGCACTGGGTTCCAATGTGCTGCCGCCGCTGCCATGGAGACAGAGACCAGCGCTGTAAATAGCCGGGACAGGACAGCAACTCTGGTTGTTCCAGCACTGGTCCACACTGGGAGGATTCCCCGATCCACCTATAATGTGTAGATGGGGGAATTGGATCATTTCTTTTTTTTTCATTCAACCTAATAGTTGAATGAAAAAAAAGTGATCAATGTATGGGCTGCCTAAGAGCTAAGACCAGCCATAGACAGTTTAAATCTCAGCTGGTTCAACAGGAACTGGCTGAGATTTGACCCTTTAATGAGCAGATTCTCTTATGATTATCACTAGTGGTTGCTATAGCCTGTTTGTCGGGAGAATACAGTTGCTGGGCAGGAGGGATATTCCCCTGTCAGCACTGTCTGTGTTGATAGGGGAATCATGCAAGTTTCTTTCCTGCAATCTGTGGATGCAGGAAATAAATTTGCACCGTCTATTTCCTGCCTAACTGAAAGTGAAAGTAAATTGTGAATGTCTTGAAAGAACAGGAGAGGGGAAGGGAGACCGATGGGGGAGAGAAGGGATGGCGATAATGCAGTTCAGTGATTACAATGTACTGCAGTGCACATACTTACCCACGGTCCAGGCTAGAATCTCAAGCATCATTCACACACAGCCAGGAATGCTGCCGATTTTCATATTTCCAGCCCACACATCCCCTCTCTTCAGATACAGCACGCCGGGATAGTGTGGGCAGGACTGGAAGGAGGAGGAGCTGCATTCCTCCCTGCTCGTATGTGAGGAGAGTGAGGGGGGGGGGTGGCTGGACTCGCTGGGCTGTGAAAGTGTCATAGACTGACACTCGGCTCAGCTTGCAGTCACCACTCTTGGAATTTACAGGCTGGTTACCCTGTCCCAAGGACGGGAGATATCAGTCTGTTTTTCCAGTAACTGAGATGAAGGCTTGGGCCCCCCCCCCCACAGTGCTTGTGGAGTCCTTCCTGCAACTTGCTCTTCTCCATGCCAATCAGGATGCAGGGGAAGGAGCAGATCGGACGGCTGTGGTTGTGTGAGCGCTCGCATTATGCAGTGTCAGCGAGCAGAGGGAGGGGGGAGGAATCCCCCGCAGGAGCTGACTGGAGACGCTCTTCCTCTCAGGAGAGACTGTTACTCCAGCGGCGGCCAGAGCAAAATACAAATAAAAACATTTTTTGGGGGGGCACAGCATACTGTTGGGGGGACACCATTGGATGGTGGGGGGGGGGGTGGCGGTTGCCGCTGCTGTTTGGTTGGGCTTGTTTTACTTTACATATACGGTTAGAGTTGGTCTTATGTTAAGTCTATCTACCAGTCTCTGGATACTTGCTTGGTACGACACTGTTTGGGGTTGCTGCGCTGTTCGGCTCCGGTGGACCTAGGTTCGGAGATTTCTCCCCCCTGGTGCACTGGCTCCAGACGCCGCAGAGGAGGTGCAGACTTTGTTATGTTTTCACGTCCCCCTCATGGCTAAGTGCATGGTGGTTTCGTGGAATGTGAGGGGACTCAATTCTGCTGTCAAGCGCTCTCTGGTACTTAATTATCTGAGGAAACTCCACCCCGAGGTGTGTATCCTCCAAGAGACGCACCTTATGGGATCTTGGGTCCCGAGTCTGAAGCGGGCATGGGTCGGTGCGCACTATCATGCACCGTATTCTAACTACGCCCGGGGCGTTCGTATCCTAGTGCACAGATCCCTTGCCCTTTAGGATGTGAGACTTGACCCGGGAAGCAGGTATGTGCTTTTACATGCCCTGATCTTGGAGATTGCCTTTGTGTTGGTGGTGGTGTACCTGCCCCCCCCAGCTGACCTTGATGTACTACACATGCTTATGCAGCAGATCACAATGTTGACAATGTCCTAGTTATAGGAGATTTCAGTTTGGTTCCGTCTAGGGATCTGGACAGGCTACATGCCTCTGGTCCCCAGCAGCATGGCCTCGCCAATTGGGCATCCACCTTCCACATGACGGATATCTGGCGTTATCTTCATCCCTCCAATAGGGAATACACCTGCCTCTCTAGCACTTATCGGACAGTGTCCCGCATTGACCTGGCATTTACCTCCCCCGCACTTCTGCGGAGGGTTGTCTGCGGAGGGCTGATCATGCTCCGATATCTGTTACTATTCAGCTTTCTCAGGTGGAGGGCGTGCGGTTGTGGAGGCTGTCCAGATACTTGATCATGGACTCCGAGATACAGGAAGAGATGCCGGAGGCTCTCTGTACCTTCTGGATGGATAATGCGGGCACAGCTACCCCCCCCTAACTGAATGGGATGCTTTTAAATCCTGGCTCAGGGGAGATATGGCTCGGATAGCGGCGCGCAAGCGGGAGTCTATGCAGTCTCAGAGATCTTGAAGACGGGGCGAAGTTAAAGGAGGCAGCTGACTCTGAACATTATGTAACCTGGCAGGATACCCTAAGGAACTTGTCCCTGCTTAGGGTAGATCTTACAAAGAAGTCTATGCTTGAAGGTGCTCAGAGGGTCTTTGAATATGGAGGCAAGAATGGCAGGCTGCTGGTTTGGCTTGCCAGGGGGCAGCAGCCCGTGACTCATGTTGGTAGACTACGGAATCAGGATTGCGGGCTACCGACATCCTGCGCGGATATTGGTGCCAGATTCCTAGAGTACTATCAAGCCCTGTATTCTTCTAGGGCTCACTATGACTGCTCTGAGCTGCTTCAATATCTTGACCAAGTTTCGCTCCCCTCCTTAGAAATGTAAGCAGCTAGATGCGGATATCTCCCTAGAAGAGATGCAGGAAGCCTTACACTCCATGCAGTCCGGGAAGACTCCTGGGCCGGATGGGATCCCAATAGAGTTCTACGCGGTATACCAGGAGCTTCTTGCTCCCAGGCTTACCTCGATGCTGCAGCAATTTTATACCCTCGATTCCCTCCCGGACTATGTCTGACGCAATAGTGGTGTTAGTGCCCAAACCTGGTAAGGACCCTGAGGCGTGTGCCTCATATAGGCCCATCTCCTTAATGCGGATGCCAAGCTCCTCGCAAAAATTTGGGCTAATAGACTTGGTAAGGTAATGGAGGACCTTGTTCATGTGGATCAGACCAGATTTATGCCGGGTAAGGGCACTGACATCAATATCCGTCGCATATTCCTGAACCTGGCCACGTCCCATAGCAACGGAGGAACAAGAGCCATAGCCTCTCGATGCCGAGAAGGCTTTTGATTCTGTTGAATGGGAGTACTTGTGGGCGGTGTTGGTTTGGTATAGGGCCTAAATTTCTCAGGTGGCTAGGTATGCTCTATAAGACCCCTAGAGCTAGGATCCGAGTGAATGATTTCCTACCGGACTACTTTCTCCTCCGGAGGGGGACTCGGCAGGGATGCACCCTGTCACCTAGCTTGTTTGCTCTGGAGCCCCTGGTCAGGGATTAAGACAGGATTGTGGGGCTCCGGGTCAGGCCCTCTGGAGGAGAAAGTATCTCTCTATGCGGATGACACCCTCTTACACTTACATGGCGCTGATGCTTCATTGACTGCTGCCCTTGAGATGTTTGACGAGTTTGGCAAGTTTTCTGGGATATGTATTAACAGGACCAAGTCTGTTTTGTTCCCCCTAGATATGAAGGCTAGAGACGAGGCCCCACAGACCGCGTTGCAGTGGGTTGAGGAATTTACATATCTAGGTATTAGGGTCTCTAGAGACCTCCAATCCTTTCACCGCCTCAATCTGCAGCCAGTTGTTAACCGCCTCAAAGACTACTGTTCCCGTTGGACCAATCTACCACTCAACCTCTTGGGGCGTATTAACGTTTTAAAGATGATATACCTACCCAAGTTTAATTATATCTTTAGAAACTGCCCTGTGTGGATCTTCATCCTTTAAAGGAGCTGGACAGTTGCATTGGCTCTTTTCTGTGGCGAGGTTCATCTCCTCGGTTGGCTAGATCGACTCTTCAGCTGCCTGTTGGCTGTGGAGAACTGGCCCTGCCTAACCTGCTGGTATATTTTTGGGCGGCTGTACTGGTTACCGTGCAGTGGTGGTTCGAACTGTCCAGGGCCAATGCGGCTGTCTGCCTGGAGGCGGCGATAGTGGGTTCCCTCACCAAACTTAGCAACTTGGTTTATAGAGGAGCCTCTGCATACCCCTCTTTACCAGCTCCCTCTAGGACTACGCTGCGGGTGTGGGGAGTGGCTAGACGTCGTTTCCTGTCTCCCAATCGATGGTCTCCCTTTACTTCATTGTGGGGGAATCCTTCCCTTGAGCATTTACGATCCATACTGGATCCACAGTTGTGGGCCCGTTATGGCATTAAGCTGTTGAGGAATGTCATCTCGAATGGGTCCCTGCTCCCCTTCCAGGATCTGACAGACGCTGGTGGTTGCTGGTGGATGCTGGTTTGGCCTTCCGTCCCGGATGCTGGTTTGGCCTTCCGTCCCGGATGCTGGTTTGGCCTTCCGTCCCGGATGCTGGTTTGGCCTTCCGTCCCGGATGCTGGTTTGGCCTTCCGTCCCGGATGCTGGTTTGGCCTTCCGTCCCACATAATGCCTTCCGGGCCCAGTTCCCAACACCTCCTAGCCTCAAGGCGGATGCTGTTGAGGACTTGTTAGCCCAGAGTGCCCTAGATAAGCCCCTCTCTACGTTGTACCCAACAATCCATCAGAAGGACTCCCCAAAGATGGAGTCACTGTGGAGGAAGTGGGTAGAAGATATTCCGTGCCTAGACAGGGGAGTTGTGGGAGGAATGTTTCGAGGATGGCTATAAATTGGTGCTATCCTCTAGAGATAAATTAATACAGTCAAAATTTTTGCATAGGGTGTACTTCACGCCTCAGAGACTGCATGGGATCTATCCACAATGCTCTCCAAACTGCCCGCGATGCCAGTCTCCTAACGGTATATATTCATATGTTTTGGACCTGCCCCAAACTCTCAGAATATTGGTCCGCCATATTTGAATTCATTAATATCCGTCTCCACTTAGATATCCCGGTTGTAAAAAAAAAAAAAAAGAAAAAAAAAAAAAAAGGCGAATGTATCAAGAAAATGTAACTGCAAACAAGTGTGTTAACAGTGGGGAACTTACCAAAATTTTGGACGTGTAAGCACAGTTGACTGAAATCCCTGTGATAAGGAGGTTCAGCAAATTTTCAGGTAAAGACTCTGCATCGGGAATCTTTCTGTAATGTTTATCATTTAGAAAAGCTTGAACAACAGTCATTCTGTTCATGGTTAATGTTCCAGTTTTATCTGAGCAGATTGCAGTGGCGTTTCCCATGGTTTCACAAGCATCCAGATGCCGAACCAAGTTATTATCTTTCATCATTTTCTAGATATTCAAAAGGAAAATATGTCAGTGTACATGCAAGAAACCTAAATATTCTAACTTTTTTTTCCCAATTTAATCAAACATTTCTTCACCATACAGTATGATCAATTTTCAAGCCTATAGGATATGCAATATAAGACATGCAAGCACACTAGAATGAAAATATTTGTGGTCAAAATCACTTTTGTTACAAAGGCAGATGCAGCACACTTATGATTTTAACCCTTGTGTGTCATTAACAAGATAAAGAAAACCCTTCCTTTCTGCAATGTTTCCTGTCAGAAGAAAATTGGTAATGGCACCCCCTATGCCCCTCCCAGGAAGAATTTACTTTATAAAACCGTCTACATGATAAAGCATTTTCCAATAGGGCTTTTAGTACACACACACACACACACACACACACACACACACACACACAATGCCATAGGTTGTTACAGGCCCCTTTTACACTGGGGCGGGAGGTACGGTGGCGGTAAAGCGCCGCTATTTTTAGCGGCAGTTTACCATCAGATTTGCGGCGGTATTCGCTCTGCAGAGGCGCATTGCCGGCGGTATAGCCGCTGTGTCTCAGAAAAATTAAAAAGTCAGCAGCTGCAAAAACTGTAGCTGCTGACTTTTAATAATTAGATAGTCACCTGTCCCCGGATCCAGCCCCATCATTACCTGGTCGTGTTTCTTCACCGGGGTTCAGTTCCAGACACCGGTTTATTAACTGTGCGCCACCGGCTTTGGCTGCTTGTGGGTTCGCAGCTGGCTGCTCGCTATGCTGCGCTATCTGCATGATCCCACAGCTTTCAGGAACGTGTCCCGGAAGGCTGTGAGAGGGAAAAATAGGATTTTTGTACTCACCGTAAAATCCGTTACTCTGGCATCCATGGACTGACACAGCGTGTTTTATACACCTTTACACGTGGGTTATGTCCCTGCCTGCAGGAGAAGACCTAGGCAGAATGTGAGATGTTATACATACATTCTAAACAGCCAGAGCTGAACAGCCCCGCCCAGGGGGGCGGTCCCTCCGGCATAACCCTCCCACTGCAGTCAGCAGACCTCAGTTCGTAACAAAGCAGTACAAACTCGAAAAGAAGGGTGGGTGCCGTGTCAGTCCATGGATGCCAGAGAAACGGATTTTACGGCGAGTACAAAAATCCTATTTTCTCTTGTCATCCATGGACTGACACAGCGTGTCTTATACACCTTTACACGTGGGATGTCCCAAAGCAGTGTCAAGAGGGATGGGAGCAGTATAAATGGAAAATCAAAAACTTCACTCCAAACAAGGCAGAGCTCCTCAACGGAGGAGTTGCAACATCAAACAGCGGCCTGCAACACCTTGCGGCCGAAGGAAGCATCCGAAGATGCAGCCACATCAACCTTATAAAACTTAGAAAAAGGTATGAACAGACGACCAGGTCGCCGCCTTGCACACTTGTGCAACCGACGCTTGATGTCGGAAAGCCCAGGAAGCACCAATTGCCCTGGTGGAATGTGCCGTAACCGGAAAGGGAGGCGCCCGCCCCTTGAGAGCATAAGCTTGAATGACGGTTTGTCTGATCCACCTAGAAATGGTGGCAGACGAAACCGCTTGGCCCTGTTTTGGACCAGAGACAGCCACAAATAGTGAGTCAGACTTCCGAATAGAAGCAGTAGCAGACAGGTACACCCGCAAGGCTCGTACCACATCCAAAGTGTGAAGCGCAAACTCTCTGGGATGCGATGGGTGAGGACACAAGGACGGGAGGACAATGTCCTCATTTAAGTGGAAGGCCGAGACCACCTTTGGCAGAAAAGAAGGTCGCGGACGTAACGCCGCCTTATCCTTATGGATGACCAAAAAGGGCGACTTGCAGGACAAGGCCGCCAACTCAGACACTCGTCTAATGGAAGTAATGGCCACCAAGAAGGCCACCTTCTGAGACAAAGTCAAGAGGGGAAGAATATCTCTAATATTCTCAAAGGGAGGTTCCTGGAGAACCGAGAGCACCAAATTCAGATCCCACAGGGGGAGAGGAGGCTTGACAGGGGGGAGCACATGGCGAACCCCCTGCACAAAGGTGCTAACCAAGGGATGACCCGCCTGCGGTCGCTGAAAGAAGATGGCCAAGGCCAAAATCTGACCCTTAATGGTACTCAAAGCGAGCTTTTGGGTCACGCCACGCTGCAGAAAATGCAGGATTCTGGGAACGGAATACGTTCGTGGGCGCCAGTCCAGCTCTTCGCACATGGCGATGTAAGCTCTCCAAGTACGGTGATAGATCTTTCTGGAGGAAGACTTCCGTGCCCTTAACATGGTCGAAATGACCGAATCTGAGAGACCTCGGTCTCTCAGCACCTGGCTTTCAATAACCATGCCGTTAAAGCCAGAGACTGTAAAGCAGGATGAAATATAGGACCTTGAGACAGAAGGTCCCCCCGTATTGGTAACCGCCAGGGAACGTCTGACGAGACCTACCAGATCGGCGTACCAGTGACGCCGAGGCCAATCCGGAGCAACGAGGATCACCGGAATTCCCTCGGTCGCTACCCTGCGGAGCAGGTGAGGCAGCAACTGCAGCGGAGGATAAACGTATATCAGGTGATACTGACCCCATGGGGCCACCAACGCATCCGAGGCATCCGCCCAGGGATCCCTGGATCTGGCCACAAACCTCGACCCCTTGCGATTGAGTCGAGAGGCCATCAGGTCCACATCCGGCGTGCCCCACTGTCTGCAAAGGAGTTGAAAGACCTCCGGGTGCAAGGACCACTCTCCCTGGTCCAGCGTCTGGCGACTTAGATAGTCCGCCTGCCAATTGTCTACGCCCGGAATGTAGACGGCCGACAGAGCCGGCACGCTTCTTTCGGCCCACCTCAGGATGCGGGCGACCTCGGACGCCACAGCTGAGCTCCGAGTCCCCCCTTGATGGTTGACATACGCCACTGCTGTGGCGTTGTCCGATTGGATCCTGATGGAGTGACCCTGTAGTTTCTCCGACCATGAGGAGAGGCACAGTCTGATTGCCCGTGTCTCCAGCACATTGACCGGTAAGAGGGCTACGTCCGGAGTCCAAAGCCCTTGGGCCGACAGGACTCCCCAGACTCCCCCCCAGCCCGTCAGGCTGGCGTCCGTCGTGATCACCATCCATTGGATGGGGAGGAACGACTTCCCGGACCGAAGAGCCGGGGACCTCAACCACCACGTCAGGGACGCCCTGACCAGGTGACTCACCTGGATCTGAAGATCCAAGGACAACGGGGATTTGTCCCAAGTGGACAAGATCTCTTTCTGTATAGCCCTGGTGTGCGCTTGGGCATAAGGAACGGCCTCGAAGGAGGCCACCATGAGTCCCAGGACTCTCATGCAAAAGCGGATTGACGATCATTTTCGGGACGTCAGCACCCGTACTGCAGACTGAAGTGTCAGTTTGTCTGGAGGTAGGAAGACTCTTGCCTCCAAGGAGTCCAGAATCAGACCTAGATACTCCAGACGCTGAGTCGGGACTAGAACCGACTTCTGAACGTTCAGGAGCCACCCAAACTCCCTGAGGGTCTGACTGACGATAGTCACACTTTCTTCCAATTCTGAGCCACTGTCTGCTCTTAGGAGAAAATCATCCAGATAGCCCACGATAGCAATGCCTCGCTGTCTCAGCAAAGCTAGGACCGGAGCAAGCACCTTGGAAGAGCCACAAATTGATAGTGGACTTCGCCGACCGCAAAGCGCAGAAACTTCTGGTGGCTGGCGCAGATCGGAACATGCAAGTAGGCGTCCTTGATGTCCAAGGATGCCAGAAAATCCCCTTGACGGAGTGTCGCGATCACTGTGCGAATGGATTCCATGCGGAATTTTTGCACCTTCACGAAGGCATTCAGGGCCTTGAGGTCCAGGATTGGCCGAACCCCGTCCTTTTTTGGAACAACAGATTCGAGTAGAACCCCTGAAACCTCTCCTGGGACGGAACCGGCACAATTACTCCGGACCCGATCAAATCCTGTACAGCCCCCAAGAGGGCTGCCCGACGGGCAGGAAGGAGAGGGAGATTTGAGGGAAAGAATCTGTCTGGGGGCCATGAGCGGAACTCTATTCTGTATCCTGAGGTGACCACCTCGCACACCCACCGGTCGGAGATCCGGGAGGTCCACCGATCCGTGAACCTGCAAAGTCGTCCCCCCACCCCAGAGACGGGCGGGGGCAAGACTTCACGCGGAGGCGGGCTTGGGAGCCGGCTTGTTCGGCTTACGCACCCAGGGGCGCTTGTGCCCGCCAGCCGCACTGTTGTCAGTCTGGGATGGCTTACACGTGGACTCTGACGGACAAAAAAAACCTTTTTTGCTGGAAAGGAAGGACCCGGTTTACGTCGGGCCTCCTTACCCTTGATAGTTTGAGGAAGGAGAGTGCTTTTACCTCCCGTGACATCCTTGATGATGTCATCCAGAGCAGCACCAAAAAGTCTACCACCCTTAAAAGGTAGATCCGTCAGGAGCTTCTTAGAGGCTAGGTCAGCAGACCAGCATTTCAACCAGATGAGACGACGCAATACCACCGCCGAGACAGAGGCCCTGGATATTAAAGGGGCCGCGTCCAACGTGGCGTCGCACACATATATCAGACCCTGCACCATCTGGTGGGCCAGAGCAATAGTGTCTGGAGGAAGGTTATACTCCTGCACAGTTTGGTGCAAAATTTTTGCCCATTCCGTGAGTGTCTGAGACACAAGGGTCGCCGCTACTACTGGCCGTAGGGCGGATCCCAACAAGGCGAACATGGCTCCACTCACCACTTCTGACCTCCTGTCAGTGGGGTCCTTAAACGCAGGAGTCCCCTCCATCGGGAGAGTGGTGGCCTTGTTTAAACAGGCGACTGGAGGGTCGACCACCGGGGGAGAAGCCCACTTTTTAAGCAGGGCGTCTTCAAAGAGGTATCTAATAGACAAACGCCGCGGGACCATGAAAGTCTTCTGCGGCTTTTCCCAGACCTGGTCAATGAGCTGGTCAAAGAAAGGTACATATGGAAAAACCTTTTTAGAAGGCTTGGTCTTAAAAGAACCAAAGGAGACTATCCGTCTGAGGTTCTGCGGTCGCAGCATTTAGCTTGAGAGTGTCCCTCACAGCATCAATGAGTTCACTAACAAGCGCCCTGTCATTTACTGACTCAGAACTGGAGTCTTCCTCACAAGGAATGTCCTGTTCAAAACCATCCAAATATTCAGAGCTATGGTCCTGAGCAGCAATAGCTAGGCCCATATCTGAATCAGAGCACTCCCCTTGTGGAGATAAAGTGGGGAGAGGGCGCTTTTTTGCTCCCTTGTGCTCACACACAGCTTCCATCCTGGTCAGAAATGATTCCAGGACTGCCGACAACTGGTCCATAGGGACCGCAGGTGCTGGAGCACTGGCTGCTGCCTCTGGCATGTTAGGGGAAGCTGGTGACCCTGACTCCATAATGTTCCCCTCTGAGACCACCCACAGGCTGTGCTGACTGAAGTAGGGGAATGCCCAGGGGACCCACCAACCTGACCAGGACCGCTCGGTTCCGCTGCCCTGTCTCTCCGCGCCGCTCAGCGTGAGTGAGCTGAGAGGAGAGAGACTGAGGAGATTCACGCCGTTCCTGAGCGGCGCTAGAGGCCAAACTAGAGCTAGAAGAAGGTGCGGCTACAAGAAAATGGCCGCCGCAATGTGCTCTGGCGGCCACGGCAAGATGGCCGCCAATGTAAAAAACAGCACAGTCACCAAACATGGCGCCTCTCAAATAAACAGTCACTCTCAAATAAACAGCCCCAGCGAAATGCAGAGCAGCATGAGCCCCCCCCCCCCAGGACAGTATTGCCCCCAGGCACCCCACACAGTACAGCGCCAGCGAAGTGCAGAGTGACATTAAAAAACACAGGGGGAGACAGGGAAATCCCCCACATAAGAAACACAGCATGTACTCACCTGCAGCCAGGAGAGACTACTTACCCGTCCCCTGAGGGACCCACTGGTGTGTTTGACAGAACTATCACAGTGCGGTACTGAGTAGCTGTCGGCCCGGTCCACCGCGAAAGATACAGCCGGACTGTTCTATCTTGAGAGGACCGCGGAGCTGGAAGCCCACCGGCCACCCCTGGAGTCGTGGGGCATGTCGTGAACTGAGTCTCACGCACACAAGGCGAGGATCAGCACGCTCGATGGTCGGACAGGGAAGACTACGAGGATATCTTGTACCCAACCTGTTGCCCAGCCGACAGTTGATAGAAGATCTCAAAAGAAAAGAAAAAAAAAAAATAGGAAAAAATTCCAAAAGAAATAAAAATAGGTCAGGAGACTGGCTCCTGAGAGAGCCACGTCTTCTCCTTCTGCTAGGCAGAAAAAAACTGAGGTCTGCTGACTGCAGTGGGAGGGTTATGCCGGAGGGACCGCCACCCTGGGCGGGGCTGTTCAGCTCTGGCTGTTTAGAATGTATGTATAACATCTCACATTCTGCCTAGGTCTTCTCCTGCAGGCAGGGACATAACCCACGTGTAAAGGTGTATAAGACACGCTGTGTCAGTCCATGGATGACAAGAGAAAAGGGAACGGTGCAAACTTCCACTCGGATCGCCGCAATGATCCAAGTGGGAGTGGATACTTTTCAAAACCAGGAACCTGCTTCCCTCCAAAAAATATATCAGTCAAAAACGTAAAGGAGGAGAAAGAGCTGGGTCACTGAAGCCGTTATCGGCAGTCTCTCCTCTCCCCTGAAGCCAGTTGCGATGAGATTACGTGACCAGACCAGAACGTCCTCAGAATAAGCACGCATAGGAATCTTCCTTTAACAGGATAGTTGGAATGTGATTTAGAGGGAGGGTGGGAGCAGGTTTAAGCATAGTTAGCAATAATCCTGGAATTCCACTAAGTGAAGTAGGAAATATTCCCTCTGACCACTTCAAATATCATATACAGTTTGCCCAATTCTTCTGCATACAATAAAGATATTCCTGGATGCAAAGTATCTGAGAAAAACTGCCTGCAATTATTGTTTCAGCTCTACTCAGGTTAGACATAGAAGTCTGAGAAAGGCAAAAGTCACTATTACCACAACTAGAGGCAGAGTAAAAAATAAAGGGAACACTAAAAATACTAAGAATAATGATAATAATACGACTTAAGAATCCTATTAATACTAGTAAGACTAATACTAGTAATGTGACTATTAAAGCTTTGCATAAATAGGCAAATGTTTTAATTATAGTTACAGAAAATTAGACAACCCACAAACTTTTTATTCTGCGCATTCCATAAGCAACATCTCATAGCATACATTTTTAAATTTTAAGATGAATGACTGTCCATATATTTAATGCATTGTAAAATATTTGTAAGCAATAAAACACTTGTCATGCAGGACACAAGTTCACAGTTCAACCAATACATCTTGCCTCTTAAATTTTGAAATGGTCCCACCAGATCATTACTAGATTCACATTTGTGCAGGTGTGCATGTAAATCCTCGTCACTTAAGAAAACATGCAGGGGTGCGATTAACTGAAAACTGCACTGAAAAATGTGGTGCAGTTTCCCGCACATGGAAATGCATGGTGCCAAAGTACGGCCAGGTTTTAAATGAGGTGCAGGGACCTTTTTCCTGCAGGAAGCTTCGGCACAGCAGTCTATTCAAATGAATGGGCTGCTTTGCCCGTGCAAACAAGGCATGCAGAATCAATCACATGTGAACTTAGCCTTGAAATAAGGTATCTGGTAAGGTTTATTTTAACATTACTGTAAAGTAGCAGCAAAAGAAGCCACGAGAACATACCTTGACAGAATATGCCAGTGAAATGGTAACTGCAAGTGGAAGACCTTCTGGGACTGCTACTACCAAAACTGTGACTCCAATGATAAAGAACTTGACAAAATATTGGACATAAATGGGTGTACACTCTGACAACCACGGACGTTGCTGAATCCAGAATGTATTGATGACAAAGTAAAGGACAAGGATTATGACTGTAATTGCAGACATCACCAAGCCTAAAAAACAAATCAAGAAAACATGCCATCATATAATGCCTTAAACAATGAACTAACTGAAAAACGTAAAAAAAAAAAAAAAAACACAAGTAATTTTATATTGCGCAACCAAAATGACTAAATTAGAAATATTCAGCTTGAAACTTAAAAGGCGTTGTAAAGGTTAAAACAAACACACACACACACACACACACACACACACCACACACACACACACACCACACACACACACACACACACACACCTCCTCTGTGCAAGGGTTTTGCACAGAGGGGCCCCGATGATACTCAGGCTCCCGTGCCACTGGCTTTGATTGACAGCAGCGGGAGCAAACGCTCCTGCTGACATCAATCCAGCCAATGAAGACCCGAGACAGTGGCTGGAGCTGCTCTGTTCGTCCCAGTCGCTGAAACTATCAGATTCAGGCAAGTAAAAGGGGGGCTGCTGCACTACAAAAAAAAAAAACAACAGTACAGAAAACTTCAGATCTAAACCTACTTGGTGTTGTATACACTACTATTTAAAAATGCAGGATATCGAAAAACTGTCTTTATTTTGATTTTAGTTGATAGTTTAATACACAAAGTTGGCATTAAATTGATCAAAAATTATTGGTCACACACTGACAATATCTTGTTTATATATTATGTAGCTTACATTCACCAAATAACCCTCCATGTACAGCAATTACCGATTTTCAGACTATTGGAATTTTAGAAAAAACTGTTCTTGAAGATATTTAGGACCATTTTCTGCCAAATTTGTAGCTACTTGTATAGATGTGACTGGCTTGAAGAGCATTTCCCTCTGATCTTAAAGCTGAAACTCTTCCCAGAACAGCTCAATAAAATATGACCAAAACAGGTTAATCCCACAAAAAACATGTCCACTGCATTTGTGAAGAAGGCTTCAGGGCGTCCAAAAAAGTCCAGCAAGCGCCAGGACCTTCTCCAACAGTTGACACAGCTGTGGGATCGGGGCACCACCAGTGCAGAGCTTGCTCAGGAAAGGCAGCAGGCAGGTGTGAGTAAATCTGCGTGCACAGTGAGGAGACTACTTTTGGAGGATGGCCTGGTGTCAAGAAGGGCAGCAAAGAAGCCACTTCTCTCCAGGAAAAACATCAGGGACAGACTGATATTCAGCAAAAGGTACAGGACTGCTGAGGACTGGGGTAAAGTCATTTTCTCTGATGAAACCCCTTTCCGATTGTTTGGGGCATCTGGAAAAACCTTGTCCGGAGAAGAAAAGGTGAGAGCTACTATCAGTCCTGTGTCATGCCAACAGTAAAGAATCCTGAGACCATTCATGTGTGGTGTTGCCTTTCGGCCAAGCAATTTTGCCTAAGAACACAGCCATGAATGAAGAATGGTACAAAAACATCCTGTGAGAGCAACTTCTCCCAATCATCCAAGAACAGTTTGATAAGGAACAATGTCTTTACCAGTATGATGGAGCAACTTGCCATAGGGCAAAATTGAGAACGAAGTGGCTTTGGGAACAAAACTCCCCCGACCTTAATCCCATTGAAAACCTGGTCAATCCTCAAGAGGAGAGAGTGAACAAAAACAAATTCTGACAAACGCCAAGCATTAATTATGCAAGAATAGACTGCCTTCAGTATGGGGCCCAGAAGTTCATTGATAGCATGCCAGGGCGAACTGCAGGGGTCTTGAAATGGGTCAACACTGCAAATATTGACTCTTAGCATAAACTTAATGTAATTGTCAATAAAAGCCTTTGACACTTATGAAATGTCTGTAATTGTACTTCAGTATACCATAGTAACATCTGGCTAACAGATCTAAAAACAGGGAAGCAGCAGACCGAAAATTAATTTGTGTCATTCTCAAAACTTTTGGCCATGGCTGTAGTTTTAAAAGCAAATCACTTAAATAAAAAGGTCAGTGTTTAGGCATTTAGGATCATATCAAAACACTGATCGCAAAACATTTGGGCTTTTAAAACAGCATGGCAATCTTGGCATGACAAGAGCACATCACAAATACATGTACCTACTGTATCTCACAAAAGTGAGTACATCCCTCATTTTTGTAAATATTTTATTATATATTTTCATGCGACACTGAAGAAATTACACTTTGCTACAATGTGAAGTGGTGAGTGTACAGCTTGTATAACAGTATAAATTTGCTATCCCCTCAAAATAATATTCATTACCCAAGGTTATTGCAATGCTTATGACATATATTCTTTTTTTAAAAGAGGCCCGCAAATACCCTTTGTCTAGCATTTTTTTTCTCTAGGTTTCCGGGTATAGAAATCACCATTCATACTCCTGTTCATTGCTTACCTTTCTGACGTCACTTCCGCCCTTACTGGGTCCCTGTTGAAAATCTCACGCATGCACCGAGACCAAGCCTCGATCTTGATTGCTGTGTCTGCGGCTTGTGTTTTTTTTCACTCCTTTTGTGACGTCTTCTTTAGTCACAAGGGGGAGTACAAGGAAGAGTTGGAGGTAAACAGTGCAAAACTTCTCTGTGCCAAACAGAGGAGAAGTTGTCGCACACTGCGTTTCGGAAATACTGTTAATGACAAACCGGCAAGCATTACTTGCCGGTTTTGACACTAATGTGCGCATGCGTGGTGACGTCATTAAAAACTAAATATGAGATTTTGAAAGGAAAAACAGCTGTGAGTACACTTGCACAGGCAGCGATCAGCTGCCTGTGTTATGGGGAATTTGTTTACACAATGTTTGACAGAGGGTTTACATATAGGAAGTTGGCGCTGGTACCAGAGGCAATAAAACAACTAATAAGGATGGGAATAAAAACCAGGGAACAAAAATAAAAATATATTAAAAAGACAAATGAGTGGATAATATTAGAAATGTTCACATGAGTCTAAAAGAAAGTCTTTCTAGTCCATCCTAAACACTTAGAAGGCAGCCCAGTGAAGATGTGAAGCAAATCCAGGAAAGCCGAGGGGAGAAGCACAAAAGCGCCACTCTAAGTGCAGTGGTAACAATAAATTTTAATAGATAAAATGAAGGGGGAGCATATATGTACTCACAAACATGGAGTTTAAAAGTGGACATGTAAGATGGCGGAGTCCGTGTTTTTTCTCAGGCAGAGCAGTGGTGCGGGACCTACCGGCGCCGTCGGTCCCGCACCACCGCTCTGCCTGAGAAAAAACACAGACTCCGCTATCTTACATGTCCACTTTTAAACTCCATGTTTGTGAGTACATATATGCTCCCCCTTCATTTTATCTATTAAAATTTATTGTTACCACTGCACTTAGAGTGGCGCTTTTGTGCTTCTCCCCTCGACAGAGGGTTTACAACCACTTTAATGTCTAAACCGCTGGCAACAAAAGTGAGTACACCCCTAAGTGGAAATGTACAAATTGGGCCCAATTAGCCATTTTCCCTCCCCGGTGTCATGTTATTCGTTGGTGTTACAAGGTCTCAGGTGTGAATGGGGAGCAGGTGTGTTAAATTTGGTGTGATCACTTTCACTCATATACTGGTCACTGGAAGTTCAACATGGCACCTCATGGCAAAGAACTCTGAGGATCTGAAAAAATTGTTGCTCTACTTAACCCCTTAACGACCGCTCTCGGCATATATACGTCGGCAGAATGGCTCGTACAATCACGTACCTGTATGTGGCCCTTTAACTGCCTGCCATGTGGTCAGTCGCGCGCGCGGCCCTGCAGTCATCCCCGTGAGTCGGACCGCAGGTCCCGCGGACTTTATCGCCGCAGGGATCCCCACGATCGTCTCACGGAGGGATGGAGCGGGGAGATGTTAGTGTTAACACAACATCTCCCCGCTCGCCTACTGACACTGTCACCGACAACCGCTCTGTGTAATCAGAGCGGAGATCGGTGACGTTTCACTCATAGCCACGCCCCCTAACAGTGAGAATCACTCCCTTAGGCATACTTAACCCCTTCAGCGCCCCTAGTGGATAACCCCTTCACTGTCATTTTTACAGTAACCAGTGCATTTGTATTGCACTGATCGCTGTAAAAATTACAATGGTCCCAAAAATGTGTGAAAAGTGTCCGCCATGTCGCAGTCACGATAAAAAAAAATAAAAAAACCGCTGATCGCCGGCATTACTAGTAAAAAAATTTAATAAAAATGCCATAAAACTACCCCCTATTTTGTAAACGCTATAACTTTTGTGCAAATCAAACAAATGGCGATTGCTATTTTTTTTACCAAAAATATGTAGAGGAATACGTGTCGGCCTAAACTGGGGGAAAAAAATGTTTTTTTATAGATTTTTTGGGGATATTCTAGCAAAAAAGTAAAAAATATTGATTTTTTTCAAAATTGACGCTCTATTTTTGTTTATAGCGCAAAAAATAACCGCAGACGTGATCAAATACCACCAAAAGAAAGCTCTATTTGTGGGGGGGGGGGGGGGGGGGAAAATGATGACAATTTTGTTTGGGAGCCACGTCACACGACCGCGCAATTGTCAGTTAAAGCGACGCAGTGCCAAATCGCAAAAAGGGGCCTGGTCTTTATGCTGCATATTGGTCCGGGGCTTAAGTGGTTAAAGATGGCCTAGGCTATAAGAAAATTGCCAAGACCCTGAAACTGAGCTGCAGCATGGTTGCCAAGACCATACAGCGGTTTAACAGGTCAGGTTCAACTCAGAACAGGCCTCACCATGGTCAACCAAAGAAGTTGAGTGCAGGTGCTCAGCATCATAGCCAGAGGTTGTCTTGCCAGCATTGCTGCAAAAGTTGAAGGGGGGGGGGGGGGTCAGCCTGTCGGTGCTCAGACCATAAGGCACACTGCATCAAATTGGTCTACATGGTTGTCGTACCAGAAGGAGGCCTCTTTTAAAGATGATGCACAAGAAAATCTGCAGTTTTCTGAAGACAAGCAGACTAAGGACATTTTACTGGAACAATGTCCCTTGGTCTGATAAGACCAAGATAAACTTATTTGGTTCAGATGGTGTCAAGCATGTGTGGCGGCAACCAGGTAAGGAGTACAAAGAAAGGTGTGTCTTGCCTACAGTCAAGCATGGGGGTGGGAGTGTCATGGTCTGGGGCTGCATGACTTTTGCCAGCACTGGGGAGCTACAGTTCATTGAGGGAACCATGAATGCCAACATGTACTGTGACATACTGAAGCACAGCATGATCACCTCCCTTCGGAGACTGGGCCGCAGGGCAGTATGCCAACATAATAACGACCCCAAACACACCTCCAAGACGACCACTGCCTTACTAAAAAAAAGCTGAGGGTAAAAAAGGTGATGGACTGGCCAAGCATGTCTCAAAACCTAAACCCTATTGAGCATCTGTGGGGCATCCTCAAACTGAAGGTGGAGGAGCGCAAGGGTATCCAACATCCACCAGCTCGTGATGACATCGTGGAGGAGTGGAAGAGGACTCCAGTGGCAACCTGTGAAGCTCTGGTGAACTCCATGCCCAAGAGGGTTACGGCAGTGCTGGAAAATAATGGTGGCCACACAAAATATTGACACTTTGGGCCCAATTTGGACATTTTGAATTATGGATGTACTTACTTTTGTTGCCAGCAGTTTAGACATTAATGGCTGTGTGTTGAGTTATTTTGAGGGGACAGCAAATTTACTGTAGCAAAGTGTAATTTCTTCAGTGTGGGGGGAGGGGGTACCTGGTTTTGAGAGGGACCTTCCTGTCCCACTTCCTCCTTCCGTCTGCCTAGGCCACCCCTCCCTCCAATCTTCTGGGACATGTCACAGGACCCAGAAGTATGCCTGGCCACTGACAGAGCGCAGTGCGAGTTGCGCGCCCAGCTGTGAAGCCGCAAGATGTCACCGGCGGGTGCCCACACTTAAATGTCAGCATTTTTTTTTTAGCTGCCGACTTAACGTAACCAGTGGAACTCCTTTAAATCATCCAGAGTCCAGCTGAATCCTTCATAATCTAAATATGTCTATGATACTACAAACAAGCCTAAGACGTTGCTAAGGCCACAATGAAACATGCAAGATTATTAGGCCAGGATCTGCTTAATAGGATTCCTCACATGACTTCAGAGCGTTCGTAGTGTTCACAGAATCATTGCCTTGGAATAATCGTCAAATTATGAGGGAAATTTTATATTCTGCACAATTTAAGCAAATTACTTAAGCACACTACATTAAATACTAACCATATCTTAAGCAGTAAAACCGCAAGAAGAAAAAAAAAAAAAAAAAGGCTACAACCCTTGACCTTTCAAAACCCCTCTTAACCCACCCTGCAATTTACAGCAGCAAGAATCTGCAGATTCCTGTGGCTAGAATGACAGGTGTATGCTAGTAGCTGTAGATGCTCGGCTCATACTATGCAAGACAGGCTATCAGCAGCCAAAGCTATTCTTGACTGTTCCCACAGCCAGCATTAACTTGCAGTGCAATCGCACATTGAGATTATTGCTGCTGAAAATCACAAGAATGTGGGTGCGCAAATCTAGCATTAATGTGCAGTTATTCTTTCTCAAAAGTTCTTAAAAATCACAACAAAAACTCTAGAGATGTTGGTTTTTAACATCTTAGAAACATCTGCTGTCCATGTGCATTAGAGGGGTGATAGGCTTCCAAGATTTCTGGTGCCACAAAGAAATGAGAAATGTCAAGTGGTATTAAACTCAAACAAAAAATGTATACATAGCAGCTTCCCATTTCAGAAATATGGCGGCTGATTGAGTTTTTAGTAGCGGTGCATCAAAATTTATTCCAGTGCAGAAACCAAAAATTCAGGACGCACTTGGCCGAAACCAAAATTAATGTAAAAAAAAAAAAATTATATTATAAGATATGATATATTATATTACATGATTTATATATATAGGATATACTATATTACATGATAATAGAGATAGAGAGATAATAAATAGAGATAATATAGGAGATAATATAAATATATATACAGACACACACACACTTCTATAAAAATTGTACTATATTCAACTTTTTAATATCAGAAATTTAAACGAATATGAATTTATTGTCGACCATTATCAGCACCTTTTTCAAGTGGTGTTAAAAATCCTGAATGCTGCATTTTTGGTCAGGGGGAATTTTTTTTTTTTTTTTTAAACACCCCCCCCATACCATTGAAAACGCAGCAAGAAGGCATCAAAAATGCACCTATGTTGAGTGTTTGATGCATTTGAGTCATGAATCATGAAAAACACGTCATACACTGTAAAATCGCAGGTGGTTGCGCCAGCCATTATCAGCATTTTTTTTTCCCTTCTGGCACAGCGCTAAAAACCCAATTTTTAGCATGCAAAATATCGGTGCATCACTAGTTTTTAGAGAGCAACAAACAGCAGCATTGTCAATCTGGGAAGAGGGTAGTATTCGATGCACTAGCAGATGTAGATGGACCGGGGGGTCCAATCTATACTCTTCATGGCAGGTAATGCCACAAATGTCTTCAGGGACTACTCCTCAAGCCAGACCTGAAGAGCACCCCATCAGTCCACAAGGCAATCAGTGCCAGCCAGCTACATTACAGGCCATCCCTACGTGCCATCAGCGGGGTCTGGGTGCCATTCCTCTGAGCAAAGAAAAAAAGTTGATCTGTAAAGAACTAGTTCCTTAATCCCAGAGGGAACGGTTAAGAAGCTAGCTACATTTTTGTGCAGAGACTGCAGACATGATCACCGCCTTAAACACTAGGGGAGGGGGTTATGCCTGGGGGAGGACTTCCTGCTTAATCCCCTGAAGGTGGCAGCATAACCCTATCCATAAAAAGGGTGAAGATATCCTGTGTCCTGGGATGTATGCTAAAGAAGATGCAGTTTCCAATATTCACAAAAGGACTGAATAGGTTTCAGTAAAACTTTTTGCACTTTTCTTCAGGAATTGCGATTACCACTCCTTTAGCCAGAAGTTGATTCAGGACTGCCTATCTGATTTGAAGCTGGCAGATTGTAAGGTAGGCATCAGGGGTGGGGGGAGGGGCAGGATTAGAAACAATTTTGTAGCCAAAAATGACCCAATTCAGATGAAATATAGTAACCGTAGTAGTAGGCTTAGTAATAGTTACTATTAATATTAGCAATAGTTATTACTAGTAATAGTAGTAGGCTTAGTAATAGCCACTAGTAATAATGAGAGAGAAAATTACCGCTCCAGGTGAGTGAGTTCTGTTAATCCTTCAACAATCAGGAAACCATGGGTGCTGGCAATGCACAAGGCAAACAGGAACAGCAGAAAGGAAGGGATGGACAGCCGCACTCCAAAAAAAACCTTAAAGGTTGCTTTTATTGTAAAAAAGATAAAACACATGCACCACAGGTCATAGCAAGGCAGGGATCAGCTGACGCGTTTCACACTACAAATGTTAGTGCTTACTCATAGCTAGCTCTTTTTTACAATAAAAGCAACCTTTAAGGCAGGGCTCGACAAACCCCAGGCGCCAGGTCGCCATTGCGACTAGAATTAGCGACCTGGCGCCTGGGGCAGCACAGCTGGGGTATCCTGTGTCTCCGTGACCACCCCCCCTCCGCGCCGCGGGATCGCGTCGGGCCGCGCCGGCCGGTAATTGAGGCCGCGGCTTTGCGGCCTTCTGCAGGCCTATGCTTTCTTCTGTGGTCTAGCGCCATCTTGTGGTGGCCGTTGGTATTGCAACCAGCAATGCTAATGGAGTTTCCCTGTCTGTTTTCCCTGCCATCTCCTCCCCTCTAATTAGAACCCCCAAACATTATATATTTTTTATTCTAACACCCTAGAGAATAAAATGGCGGTCATGGCAAAACTTTGTCACACCTTATTTGCGCAGCGGTCTTACAAGCTTACTTTTTTGGGAAAAATATTTTTTTATTAAAAGTAAGACAACAGTAAAGTTAGCCCAATTTTTTTTTATATTGTGAAAGATAATGTTACGCCGAGTAAATTGATACCCAACATGTCACGCTTCAAAATGGCGTCCACTCGTGGAATGGAGACTAACTTTTACCCTTTAAAATCTCCATAGGCGACGTTTAAAAAATTCTACAGGTTGCATGTTTTGCGTTACAGAGGAGGTCTAGGGCTAGAATTATTGCTCTCACTCTACCGATCGCGGCGATACCTCACGTGTGGTTTGAACACCGCTTTCATATGCGGGCGCTACTCACGTACGCGTTCGCTTCTGCGCGCAAGCTCGGCGGGACAGGGCGCGTTCCTGGCTCCTACCTTTTTTAGCTGGCTCCTAGATTCCAAGCAAATTTGTCAAGCCCTGCTTTAAGGGTTTTTTTGGAGTACGGCTGTCCATCCCTTCCTTTCTGCTGTTCCTAGTATTAATAATAGTTATTACTAGTAATAGTAGGCTTAGGCATTTTTTTGCAGGGTAGAAATACTTTCCCGCCAGTAAATTGCGAAGTAAAGCCATCAAGGGATTCAATAAAAATAGGATTTTTGTACTCACCGTAAAATCCGTTTCTCTGACGTCCATGGACTGACACAGCTCTCATACTGTTTACGTTTGAGTATATGTCCCTGCTCGCAGGAGAAGATCTAGGCAGAATGTTTGATGTTAGAAACAGACAGTCTAGAACAAAACCAGAGCTGAACAGCCCCCCCAGGGGGGCCGTCCCTCCGGACATAACCCTTCTACCTGCAGCCAGCGGCCTCAGTTCGTAACAAAGAAGTACAAACCTTAAAAAGGGTGCTGTGTCAGTCCATCGACGTCAGAGAAACAGATTTTACGGTGAGTACAAAAATCCTATTTTCTCTTATCGTCCATGGACTGACACTCTAATACTGTAAACGTGTGGGACGTCCCAAAGCAGTATCAGCAAAGGGTGGGAGCAGTAGTAAATGAAAAACCAAAACTTCACTCAAAACAAGCAGAGCTCCTCAACGGAGGAGTTGCAACCTTAAACAGCGGCCTGCAACACTTTGCGGCCGAAGGAAGCATCCGAAGATGCAGCCACATCAACCTTATAGAATTTCGAAAAAAGGTATTAACGGACGACCAGGTCGCCGCCTTGCACACTTGTGCAACCGACGCTTGATGTCGGAAGGCCCAGGAAGCACCAATTGCCCTGGTGGAAAGCGCTGTAAACTGAAAGGGAGGTGCCCGCCCCTTAATGGCATAGGCCTGTATAACAGTCTGTCTGATCCACATACCGACACCACTTGGCCCTGTTTTGGACCAGAGAGACACAGTGAGTCAGACTTTCGAATAGAAGCAGTACCCGCCAGGTACCCCCTGTGAAGCGCAAACTCTCTAGGATGCGATGGGTGAGGGCACAAGGACGGAAGGACAATGTCCTCATTAAGGTGAAAAGCCGAAACCACCTTTGAAAGGAAGGACGGTCGCGGGCGCAACACCGCCTTATCCTTATGGAGGACCAGGTAAGGCGATTGGCATGACAGGGCCGACAACTCAGACACCCATCTCACAGACGTAATGGCCACTAAGAAAGCCACCTTCTGAGACAGTCAAGAGAGGAATATCTGATATTTTCGAAGGGAGGTTCCTGGAGAACCGAGAGCACCAAGAGCACCAAGTTCAGATCCCAAGGAAGGAGCGGAGGCTTGGCAGGGCGAATCACATGAGCATGGTTGAAATTACTGAATCCGAAAGGCCTCAGTCCTTCAGCACCTGGCTCTCAATAGCCATGCCGTTAAAACCAGAGATGGTAAATCAGGATGAAAAGATAGGACCTTGAGACAGAAGGTCCTCCCTCATGGGCAATCGCCAAGGGACGTCCGCGATGAGACAAACCAGATCGGCATACCAATGACGCAGAGGCCAATCCGGCGCAATGAGGATTACCGGAATGCCCTCGGCCGCTACCCTGCGCAGCAGACAAGGAAGCAACTGCAGCAGAGGGTAAGCGTATATCAAGCGATACTGACCCCACGGAGACACCAACGCGTCCGAGGCATCCGCCCAGGGGTCCCTGGACCTGGCTACAAACCGACACTTTACGATACCTCGACACTTTGCGATTGAGTCGAGACGCCATCCGGTCCATGTCCGGCGTGCCCCACCGGTGACAAAGGAGTTGAAACACCTCCGGATGCAAGGACCATTCTCCCTGGTCCAGGGACTGGTGACTCTGTCCGCCTGACAGTTTTCTACGCCCGGAATGTAGACGGCCGACAGAGCCGGCATGCTCATTTCCGCACGCCTTAGGATGTGGGCGACCTCGGATGCCGCAGCCAAGCTCCGAGTGCCCCCTGATGGTTGACATACGCCACGGCCGTGGCATTGTCCGACTGGATTCTGACCGAGCGGCCCTGTCGCCTCTTCGACCACGCGGAGAGCCACAGCCTGATCGCTCGCAATTCCACAACGTTGATTGGTAGTTGAGATTCGTCCGGAGTCCAGAGCCCTTGAGCTGACAGAAGTCCCCAAACTCCTCCCCAGCCCGTCAGGCTGGCGTCCGTCGTGACTACCGTCCACTGGATGGGGAGGAACGACTTCCCGGCCCGAAGAGCCGGGGATCTCAGCCACCACGTCAGGGACGCCTTGACAGAGTGACTCACCTGGATCTGAAGATCCAATGACAACGGGGACTTGTCCCAAGTAGACAGAATTCCCTTCTGCAATGCCCGAGTGTGTGATTGGGCATACGGAACTGCCTCGAAAGAGGCCACGAGTCCCAGGACTCTCATGCAGAAACGGATTGACGACCATTTTCGGGATGTCAGTACCCGTACTGCCGACTGAAATGTAACTTCTCCGAGGGTAGAAACACCTTCTCTGCCGAAGTGTCCAGGATCAGACCCAGATACTCCAAAACGTTGTCGGGACTAGAACCGACTTCTGCATGTTCAGAAGCCACCCGAAGTCCCAGAGGGTCTGCCTGACTATTGTCACATTTTCCTCCAACTCAGACATTTTCTGCTCTTAGGAGATTGTCCAGATAGCCCACGATAACAATTGCTCGCTGTCTCAGCAAAGCTAGAACCGGAGCAAGCACTTTGGTGAAAACCCGTGGTGCCGATGCTAGGCCGAAGGGAAGAGCCACAAACTGATAGTGGACTTCACCTATGGCAAAGCGCAGAAACTTCTGGTGACTTGCACAGATTGGGACGTGCGAGTAGGCGTCCTCGATATCCAAGGACGCCAGAAAATCCCCTTGGTGGAGTGTCGCAATCACTGTGCGAATGGATGCCATCCGGAATTTTTGTACCCTTGCATAGGCATTCAAGGCCTTGAGGTCCAGGATTGGCCGGACCCCGCTCTCCTTTGGAACAACAAACAGGTTTGAGTAAAACCCCTGCAACCTCTTGTGACGGAACCGGCACAATTACTCCGCACCTGAGCAAATCCTGTACAGCCCCCCAAGAGGGCTGCCCGGCGGGCAGGGAGGAGAGGGGAGGTTTGATGGAAAAGAACCATGTTTTGGGCCACGAGCGAAACTATCCTGTATCCCGAGGTGATCCGGGAGGTCCACTGAACCGTGAACCTGCGAAGACTTCCCCCCCACCCCAGAGTCGGGCAGGGGCAAGACTTCATGCAGTGGCGGGCTTGGGAGCCTGCTTGGTAGTCTTACGCACCCAGGGACGCCTCTGTCCCCCAGGTGCACTCTTTTCAGTCTGGGAGGGCTTACCTGTGGAGTCTGGCTGACAGAAAAACGTATTAGCCGGAAAGGAAGGGTGCGGCCTACCGTGGGGCTCCTTTCCCTTTAACGGAATGAGAAAGGTGCTCTTACTCCCTGTGACATCCTTAATAATGTCATCTAGGGTGGCCCCAAACAGTCTACCGCCCTTTAAGGGCAAGTCAGCCAGGAGCTTCTTGGAAGGTAGGTCGCCGACCAGCATTTCAGCCAGATAAGGCGACGCAACACCACAGCAGAGATAGGGGCCCCAGATATTAAAGGGGCCGCATCCAAAGTGGCATCGTACACATAGATAAAACCATGCGCAAGTTGGTGAGCCAGGGCAATGGTCTCTGGAGGGAGATTATGCTCCTGCACCATCTGGTGCAAAATCTTTGCCCAGCCTGTGAGTGTCTGAGACAAAAGGGTCGCCACCACTGTAAGGCAGGCCCCCAATAAGGCTAACAGTTCTACTCACCACTTCTGACCTCCTGTCAGTGGGATCCTTAAATGCAGGCGTCCCTTCCATTGGAAGCTTGGTAGCCTTATTCAAATGGGCGACCGGGGGGGGGGGGGGGGGGGGGGGTCGACCACTGGAGGAAGAGCCCATTTTTTAACCAGGGCCTCCTCAAAGGGGTACCTTATAGCTAGGCGCCGCGGGACCATCAGTCTTTTACAGCTTATCCCAGACTTGGTCAATGAATGTATCAAAAAAGGGCACATATGGAAAGACCTTTTTTGAAGAAATGGCTTTAAAAAGGAACCAAAAGAGACCACCTGAGGTTCCTCAGCCTCAAAATTCAGCTTGAGAGTGTCCCTCACAGCATCAATGAGTTCTCTAACAAGCGCCCTGTCAGTTACTGGCTCAGAACTCGAGTCTTCCTCACAAGGAATGTCCTGTTCAAAAACATTAAAATCATCAGAGCTAGGGTCTTGAGCAGCAACAGCTAGGCCCATATCTGAATCAGAGCACTCCCCTACTGGAGATTGTGTGGGAAGAGGGCGCTTTATAGCACGCCGCTTCCATCCTGACAAGGAATGATTCCAGGACTGCCGACAACTGGTCCCTAGGGACCGCAGGAGCACTGCCAGTTGCCTCTGACAAGTGTGGGGAAGCAGGTGAACCAGACTACATACTGCCACCCTCAGACCTTATACACAATTACTGTGAATAATACAGTCCACCCACTGGCTGCGCTGAGGAGGGGATACCCAGAGGACTCACCAACCCTTATAAGGACCGCTCAGTTCCGCTGTATGTAACCGCGCTGCAGCGCAAGTGAAGCCTGAGGAGAGTGTGAGGAGAGTGTGAGGAGATTCGCACCGCAGCAGCGATAGAGGCCGAAACCGAAAGCGCAGCAGCTTCAAGAAAATGGCCGCATGTAATACTGCGCCATTGATCCACGGCAAGATGGCCGCCGAGCACAGGTTAAAATACCACACGGCGCTAATGGCGCACGCAAAAAGTCTCCAAACACTCACACATGGCAGAGCACTGCCCCTCTCCCAGTACACAGACATGAGCACCCCCCGCCAGGCCAGAGTGACCCCCCAAGTACCCCCACACAGCACAGGGTGCAGAGAGCAGCATAACAGGGGGAGACAGGGAGAAACCCCCCATATAAAGAGGCACAGCCAGCATGTACTCACCTGCAGCAGGAGAGACTACTTACCCGTCCCAGAGGGACCCACTGGCTTGTTCAGACAGACCTATCACAGAGTAGTACTGAGTAGCTGTTGGCCCGGTCCACCGCAAAAGATACAGACAGGTACTGTTCAATCTTGAGAGGACCGCTGGAGCATAAAAGCAACCCAGCCACCCATGGAGTCACGGGGCATGTCGTGAACCGAGTCTCACGCACACAAGGCAAGGATCAGCACGCTCGATGGTCGGACAGGGAAGACTACGAGGATACCAGTGTACCCAACCTGTTGCCCAGCCGACAGTTGATTGAAGGTCTCAAAAATAAAACAAATTCCCAAAGGAATAAAATTAAAAAATGTAATCTTCCAGGAGACTGGCTCCTGAGAGAGCCACGTCTTCTCCTGCTAGGCAGAACAAAACTGGGGCTGCTGGCTGCAGGTAGGAGGGTTATGTCCGGAGGGACCACCCCCCTGGGTGGGGCTGTTCAACCCTGGTTTTGTTCTAGAATGTATGTTTCCAACATCTAACATTCTGCCTAGATCTTCTCCTGTGAGCAGGGACATATACCCACACGTTTACAGTATTAGAGCTGTGTCAGTCCATGGACGATAAGAGAAACAGGTGTTCCCATCAAAAGGTATGCGCAAAAATAGGATTTTTGTACTCACGGTAAAATCCTTTTCTCTGAAGTCCATGGCCGGACACAGCTCCTTATAATTCTTGACTTGTGGGTTATGCTCCATCTAATAGGAGAGGACTAGGCAGACATGTTAGACATTTAAAACATGCAACTTTAGCAAAGCTGAACAGCCCCGCCCAGGGGGCGGTCCCGTTGGTCATAACCCCTCACACTGCACTGAGCAGTTCAGTTCGTCAAAAAGCAGTACAAACTTAAAAAGGAGGGGTGGGTGCTGTGTCCGTCCATGGACTTCAGAGAAAAGGATTTTACGGCGAGTACAAAAATCCTATTTTCGCTTTCGTCCATGGGCGGACACAGCTCCTTATAATTCTTGACTTGTGGGACGTCACCAAGCAGTGTCAAAAAACGAGGGGTGGGAACAGCAATTTAACCACTTAACGACCGCTCACTGTATATATACGTCGGCACAATGGCACCGACAGGCACAATCACGTAGAGCATACGGGATTGCCTTTGTACAGTTGGGGGGTCCGATCGGACCCCCCTTCTGTACAGTGAGCGGTCGGAATTCGTCTGGGAGCGTTCCGAGATGGGGGGCGGCCGTTCGATTCCGACCACCCCCCCGCGATCGCTCCCGGCGAATAGAAATGCCCCCTCTGTCTGTGTAATGTTTACACAGATAGAGAAAGCAGGAGGAAGTGATGTCATCTCCTGTGCGGCGCTCACATATACCGAGCGTCGTACAAGAGAAGACACACAGGTCAGTGCACTAACACTACACTAACACCAGCACACATAGGCACATAAATCACCCCCCCCCCAAGATCACCCCCCAGCCCCCCCAGATCACCCCCCAGCCCCCAGTCACAGTGTCACTGATTGCAGTGACCATTTATTTACTGATCACTGCAATCAGTGACATTTGTGACTGTAAAAGTGTCACTACATTTAGTTTTAGGTCCAGTGTAGCCCCCTAACCCCCCTAATAAAGGTTTAACCCCTTGATCACCCCCCAGATAACCCTTTCACCCCCTAGCACCGCCGTCGCTTGGCGATCATTTTCCTGATCGCTGTCTTGGCGTCGGTGATGCAGATCGGTACCCAGTAATTTTTTTTGGGTTCGCCGCAGGTTTTTATAGCGTCGGGTACCCCCATAAATTATCTAATAAAGGTTTAACCCTCTTGATCGCCCCCCAGGTAACCCTTTCACCCCCTATCACCACTGTCACTAAGCGATCGTTTTTCTGATCGATGTCTTAGCGTCGGTGATGCTGATCGGTAGCCAGTATTTTTTTTTTAGGTTCGCCGCAGGTTTTTATAGCGCCGGGTACCCCCCATAAATTATCTAATAAAGGTTTAACCCCCTTGATGGCCCCCCAGGTAACCCTTTCACCCCCTATCACCACTGTCGCTAAGCGATCATTTTTCTGATCGATGTCTTAGCGTCGGTGATGCAGATTGGTAGCCAGTATTTTTTTTTAGGTTCGCCGCAGGTTTTTATAGCGTCAGGTACCCCCATATATTATCTAATAAAGGTTTTAACCCCCTAATTGCCCCTAGTTAACCCTTTCACCAGTAATCATATAAGTGTTACGGGTGACGCTGGTTAGTTAGTTTGCTTTTTATAGTGTCAGGGCACCCGCCGTATATAACCCAATAAAGGTTTAACCCCCTGATCGCCCGGCGGGTGATATCAATTAGGTTTTAGCGTCAGAGAGGGTCTGCGTCACACCCCAGGCAGCGTCAGGTTAGTGCCAGTAACGCTAACACCCACGCATGAAGCATACACCTCCCTTAGTGGTATAGTATCTGAACAGATCAATATCTGATCAGATCTATACTAGCGTCCCCAGCAGTTTAGGGTTCCCAAAAACGCAGTGTTAGCGGGATCAGCCCAGATACCTGCTAGCACCTGCGTTTTGCCCCTCCGCCCAGCCCAGGCCACCCAAGTGCAGTATCAATCGATCACTGTCACTTACAAAACACAAACACACATAACTGCAGCGTTCGCAGAGACAGGCCTGATCCCTGCGAACTCCAGTGCTGTAGGAGGTGATTTCACCACCACAGTTAAAAAAAAAAAGAAGCAAATATGCCGAAGCATTGGGGCAGAGGAGCGATTTTGCTCCTAATGCCGCGTACATACGGTCGAAATTCCGACGGAGGCTTGCCCGTGGAAAAGTCCGACCATGTGTGTGCGGCATAACTTTTTTGCGGGAGGATGCCCCCATGCTTCGGCATATATAAATGGTGCATGTATGCCCATCATTAGAAGTGGGTGGATGAAGGGCGGTATTCTAATGGTGGGCATACCCACCGATCAATCTTTTTCGTTCAGCCACCTGGCTGCATGAAAAAAAAAGATTACAATACATGTCCAACAAGGACCAGCAACGTACTGGTATGTTGCTGGACTTTGAATGGTTATACCAGATTGATGCCTGCGGGTTTAGGTATCATCTTGGTATCATTCTTTTCAGCCAGCGGCCGGCTTTAATGTAAAATCAACCCTAGTGGCTAATTAGCCTCTGGACTGCTTTTACAAGCAGTGGGAGGGAATGTCCCCACCCCCGGATATAAAAAGCGCCATTGGGAAATTGGGAAAGCATTTTATCACACCGATCTTGGTGTGGTCAGATGCTTTGAGGGCAGAGGAAAGATCTAGGGTCTAGACCCCAGTTTTTTTTTAAAAAAAGAGTACCTGTCACTACCTATTGCTATCATAGGGGATATTTACATTCCCTGAGATAACAATAAAAAAAAAAAAAAAAAAACATGGAAGGAACAATTTAAAAATAAAATAAAAAAGCAAAATTAATAATAAAAAAAAAAAAGCACCCCTGTCCTGCCCTGCTCTTGCCCAATGGCGAACGCAAGCGTCGGTCTGGCGTCATATGTAAACAGCAATTGCACCATGCATGTGAGGTATCACCGCGAAGGTCAGATCGAGGGCAGTAATTTTAGCAGTAGACCTCCTCTGTAAATCTAACGGGGTAACCTGTAAAGGCTTTTAAAGGCTTTTAAAGGCTTTTAAAAATGTATGTAGTTTGTCGCCAATGCGCGTTTGTGCGAAAGTTTAAAGCATGTCGTGTTTGGTATCTATGTACTCGGCCTAAGATCATCTTTTTTATTTCATCAAACATTTGGGCAATATAGTGTGTTTTAGTGCATTAAAATAAAAAAGTGTATTTTTTCCCCAAAAAATGCGTTTGAAAAATCGCTGCGCAAATACTGTGTAGAAAAAAAAATGCAACACCCACCATTTTATTCTGTAGGGCCTTTGCTTTAAAAATATATATAATGTTTGGGGGTTCAACATAATTTTCCTGCAAAAAAAAATATGTTTTCATGTAAACAAAAAGTGTCAGAAAGGGCTTTGTCTTCAAGTGGTTAGAAGAGTGGATGTAAGCTTCCTAATGTGTATAAAATGCCAGAACAGTTCAAAACCCCCCCAAATGACCCCATTTTGGAAAGTAGACACCCCAAGCTATATACTGAGAGGCATGTCGAGTCCATGGAATATTTTATATGTTGACACAAGTTGCGGAAAAAAGACAATTTTTTTTTATTTTTTTGCACAAAGTTGTCACTAAATGATATATTGCTCAAACATGCCATGGGCATATGTGGAATTACACCCCAAAATACATTCTGTTGCTTCTCCTGAGTACGGGGATACCACATGTGTGAGACTTTTTGGGAGCCTAGCCGCGTACGGGACCCCAAAAACCAATCACCGCCTTCAGGCTTTCTAAGGGTGTAAATTTTTGATTTCACTTCTCACTGCCTATCACAGTTTCGGAGGCCATGGAATGCCCAGATGGCACAAAACCCCCCCAAATGACCCAATTTTGGAAAGTAGACACCCCAAGCTATTTGCTGAGAGGTATTGTGAGTATTTTGCAGATCTCGCTTTTTGTCACAAAGTTTTGAAAATTGAAAAAAAAAAAAAAGAAAAAAAATGTTCTTTCTTCATTTTCAAAAACAAATGAGAGCTGTAAAATACTCAATAAATAAATAAAATAAATTTAAAGCTGTGTAAATTCCAGAAAATGTACCCTAGTTTGTAAACGCTATAACTTTTGCGCAAACCAATATACACTTGACGTTTTTTTTACTAAAGACATGTGGCTGAATACATTTTGGCCTAAATGTATGACTAAAATTGAGTTTATTTGATTTTTCTTATAACAAAAAGTAGAAAATATCATTTTTTTTTAAAATTTTCGGTCTTTTTCCGTTTATATCGCAAAAAATAAAAATCGCAGAGGCAATCAAATACCATTAAAAGAAAGCTCTATTTGTGGGAAGAAAAGGACGCAAATTTTGTTTGGGTACAACATTGCATGTCCGCACAATTTACAGTTAAAGCAGCGCAGTGCAAAATTCTGAATTCACCTCTGGTCCTTTAGCTACCAAATGGTCCGGGGCTTAAGTGGTTAACTTCACCCCAAATAAACAGAGCTCAACGGAGGAGATGTAGCCTCAAACAATCGCTTGCAAAACCTTGCAGGCGAAGCCAGCATCCGAAGATGCATACACATCAACCCTGTAAAAGTTAGTGCAGGGATGAATGGGCGACCAAGTCGCTGCCTTACACGTCTGTGAAACATATGCTTGAAGTCGGAAAGCCCAGGAGACACCAATTGCCCTGGTCGAATGTGCCGAAACAGGAAAGGGAGGCGCCCGTCCTCTAAGGGCATAGGCCTGAATTATCGCCAGGCCCTTAGGTGCAGTCAGACAGAAACAGTGGGTCTGACCACCGAAACTGAGCCATAGCAGACATACACCCGCAGAGCACGTACCACGTCTAAGGGATGTAACGCAATCTCAGATGCGACGGCCGAGGACACAAGGATGGAAGCACAATGTCCTCATTCAGATGAAAGGCCGAAACCACAGTTGGAAGAAACAAAGGTTGTGGTCGTAGTACCACAGTATCCTTAAGGATTAAGCATGGGGACTTACAAGACAAGGTCGCCACTTAGAAACCCTTCTGACATATGTAATGGCCACCAGAAGGCAACTGAGAGAATGTCAAGAGTTCTCTCTGATGTTCCCAAAGGGAGGTTTCTGAAGCACCAGGTTCAAATCCCACGGAAGTAGTGGTTGAATCGGGGGGACCACATGTCGGACCCCATGCACAAACTTACACACCAGTGAAAAGAGCCGCCAAGGGTCGTTGAAAGAAAATAGCTAAGGCTGAAATCGGCCCCTTAATGTTACTTAAGGCAAGTTCTTTATCCACTTCATGCTGTAAAAAACATCAGGATCCTGGAAACTGAATATGCCCATGGACACCACTCCATCTCCTCAGAGATGCAGGCCTTCCATGCACGATGGCAAACCCTCCAAGAAGAGGACATCCATGCTCTTAGCATGGTGGAAATAACCTAAAACGACAGGCCTCGGTCCCTTGGTACCTGGCTTTCAATAGCCATGCCGTTAAAGCCAGCGACTGTAAAGCAGGATGAAGTATGGGACAGAAGGTCCTCCGGCATCAGCAGTCACCAAGGGACATCCTCCACCAGGCGCACTAGGTCGGCGTACCAGAGACACCGAGGCCAGTCTGGGGCAATCAATCACCGGAATCCCCTCGGCCTCTACTCTGGAGCAGAGGAGGAAGAAGTTTTATTGGGGGAAAGGCGTAAAATTAGCCGATACTGACTTTGTGGATCCAACAACGCGTCTGCCCAGGGATCTCTGGACCTGGCCACAAACCTCAATACCTGCGATTGAGTCGAGAAACCAGGAAATCCACGTCTGGCGTGCTCCAACTCAGGCAAGGAGTTGAAACACATCCGGGTGTAGCGCCCATTTTCCTTGGTCTGGCATCTGGCGACTTAGTCCGCTTGCCAGTTTTCAACGCCTGGAGTGTATACGGCCGATAGAGCCGGCATGCTCCTTTCTGCCCACCAATGCTGCAGCAGAGCTACTTGTTCCCCCCTTATGGTTGACATATGCCACCGCCTTGGCGTTGTCCGTCTGGATCCAGACTGGTCACCCCCGTAGCCTCTGTGACCATGTGGAGAGGCACTGCCTGATCGCCCGAAGTTCCAGTACATTGATCGGCAGACGGGATTCTTCCTGTGGCCAGCGACCTTGTGTCAACTGAACACCGTCTAGTGAAAGGGAAAGAACGACTTTCCGGACTGAAGGGCCAGAGATTTCAGCCACCAGACCAAGTAGGTCCTGACTAGTTGGCTCACCAGGATCTGACAATCCAGGGACAACGGAGACTTGTCGCATTTGGATAGGATCTTCTTCTGCAAGACTCGAGCGTGGAATTGAACATACGGTACCGCCTCGAAGGAGGCTACCATGAGACCCAGGACTCGCATGCAGAAGCGCAGCGATGACCACCTGCGGGATGTTAACAGCTTCACCGCCCCCTTTAGAGTCTGCAATTTTTCGAAAGGGAGAAAAACACCCACCCTTGGAGTCCAGAATCAATCCCAGATACTCCAGGCGCTGAGTCGACACCAACGCCGACTTCTGGAGGTTCAGTACCCAATCGAACTCTTGAAGGGTCTGACTGGCATCGCCACATCCTCTAAGTCTGAAGCAGCCCTCAGGAGGTCGACCAGATAGCCCACGATAAAGGATCGTGGCGAGCACCTTGGTGAAAACCCTTGGTGCCGATGCCAGGCCAAAAGAGATGGCCACAAATTGGTAGTGATGGTCCCTGACTGCAAAACGCAGAAATCTCTAATGCCCGACATATATGGAGACATGCAAATATGCGTCCTTGATGTCCAAGGACGCCAGAAAATCCCCTGGATGGAGTGCAGCGACCACAGAGCGAACTGATTCCATCCTGAAACTTCATACTTTTACCAAGGAGTTGTGGGCCGTGAGGTCCAGGATCGGACGAACCCTGTCCTTTTGGGGCTAACAGATTGGAATAGAATCCCTGAAGCCTTCCGGCAGCGGCACAGGAGCCATTACCCCGCGAGAAAAAAAAATTAGTTTTGTGGACAGAAAAGAAATTCCATCTTGTACCCTGATGAAACCACCGTGCAAACCCACTGGTCGGAGGCAGGGAAGTCCACGAGCTGCAGACTCGTGAAGGGGACCCCCTCACCCGAGAGTCGGGCGGTGGCAACAATATGTAGTCGCAGACTCGTTCGCAGGCCTGATTGGCTTGCGAACCCAGGGACGCTTTTGTCCCTCAGCTGGCCCCTTATCGGCCTGGGAACGCTTACCTGCGGGGCACGGCGGAAGGAAAAACACTTGTGAGCGGAAAAAAAGGAGGGCCCCGGGCCTACGGCGTGGCTCCTTACCCTTTCTGAATTGTGGGAGCACCGTGCTCTCACCCCAAACGACATTTTTAAGAATGTCATCCAGCGAGGCTCCAAAGCCTCTAACCCTGGAAGAGCACATTCGCCAGAGCTTTACATCTGGTCCGCAGACCTGCATGTCAGTCAAGTCATGCGGCGTAGCCCTACCGCAGATACTGAAGGTTCTGGACAGCCAAGGAGCTGTATCTAAGGCCGCATTGCAGACATACTTAAAGCGGAAGTAAACCCATCGATTTAACAGTTTCAAAAAGCAGTTACATTCCCGGCATGCCGGGAATGCCAACTGTCACATTGGTTGTGCTCTCAACCAAACTGTCAAACCATCCAATGGCTGGTGTCATAACTGATCACATGTGCAGCATCATGGCAGTTGAAGATTAAACAGAGGCCAAGATGGCAGCTTCCTTGGCTGAAAATGATAGGAGGGTTTACTTCCACTTTAAGGCCATGCACCAACTGGTCCGTTAACATGCAGACCGGGGAAGCCTGTTGCTATTTGAATCATGGTGCAGCAAGTCTCTGCCCAATAAGGAAGAGTCAGTGACACCAGGGTCGTGGCCACAGTGGCCGCAATGCTGACCCCAATACCATGAACAAGGACCGGGCCACCGCCTCGGTCCTCCTGTCTGCAGGATCCTTAAAAACAGGTGTCCCTTCCCCCAGATCGTGGTAATTACCAGGATACCGGGGGGGGGGGCCCATTGAGGGAGATATCCCTTTTTCAGGAAACACTTCTCAAAGGGATAACGGACAGCCGTGCGATTTTTTAGAACGCTGTGGAAATTCCCATTCTTAGAATGTAAACTTATCAAATAAGCTAGGTAGGGAAACATCTTAGCGGTGTGGGCCGGCTTGTGGGACCCAAAAGGGACGACACCTTACTAGATGCCCTCGCCATAACCTCCATATTATTGGGGATCCTGCACGCGGTGATAAGTGCTCCAACAAGCGCCTATCCTGCGCTGACACGGAATCATCCTTCTGTTCGAAAGGTCCTGGTCCGCATCCTCTGACTCATCAGAACAGGGGCCGTGAGTCGCAGCCAGGCCCGGGTCTGGATCGGAGCCTTCCCCAGTAGACGGTGGGGGCGTTTATACCCCCCCTTGCGCCCACACACTGCTCCCACCCGTGCATAAAAAGGTGCCAGGACCACCAACCAAGCGTACATAGGCATAGCAGGTGCAGGGCACCGGTTGTCAATACAGGTATGCCTGGGGAATTAAACACCAGCTTCTGACGCCATGCTGACCCCACTTGCCTGACACCCTAGGGACTAAGGCAAGGTACACAAGTCCACCCTCCTAGCTGCCACAGAAACAGAGGGGCCTCTCAGAGGACTCACCACCCCGACCCAGGCACTGCACAGCTGCCGCTGTCGGCTCTCTCTCCATGACTGAGGTGTTCCTATTTCGCCGCCTGTGTCACTCTGAGGTGATTTTTGCAGTTTGCGCCATTCTGAAAGCTGTTTTCACCGCTAGAGGCAAAAACCTAGTTAAAAACCACAAGAAAATGCCCGCCAGCCGGCGCTGTAAGCGCAGGCTACAAGAAAATGCCCGCCATACGTGTGAAGAAAAAAAACGTGCGGACAAGAAAATAGCTGCCGCTGTATACCCAGAGAAATGGCTTGAGTCACCGCCAAAATGGCCACCGGGCGAAGTCTGAGGTAAAAAAAATAAACAGAAATGGCAGCCAACACCCAGAACTCCCAACAGAGGCCCCCCACACATGGCAGCACACCCCACGCAGAGAGCGGACCCTCACCATGCAGCCCTCAGTCACCCCCCCCCCCCCAGGCCAGTCTACAGCACATGGGGAGGAGGGAAAAGACAGGGAGAGAAGAGAGGAAGGGTGAGAGACCCCCTAGTCAACCTCCCCAGGAATGCCCAGCTGTTCCATCCTGCCAAAACAGGAGGAACCTTACTTACCCGTCTGTGCAAGGACTTGCTGCTGCGTTCCCGACAGACCTACTTCCAAACAGTACGGTGTAGCTGTCGGCCCGGTTCACTGTGACTGAGACATCAAGCAGCCCAGTCAAATGTGAACCCCGGAGCATATAGCTCACCGGCCACCCCTGGAGCCATGGGGAATGTCGTGGCCGACCCCGCACATAGCTAAGGTCTGCTCACGCTCGATGGCCGGACTGGGGGAACTACAAGGATCTATATTATCCAGCCTGTCACCCAGTCGGCAGTTGATAGTAGATTTGCAAAAAATAAAAAAAATAAGGAGACAGGTCCTTCTCTACTAGGCAGGAAAAAACGGAGCTGCTCAACAGAGGGACCGCCCCCTGGGCGGGGCTGTTGAGCTTTGCTAAAGTTAAATGTTTTAAATGTCTAACATGTCTGCCTAGTCCTCACCTAATAGACGGAACATAACCCACAAGTCAAGAATTATAAGGAGCTGTATCCGTCCTTGGACGAAAGAGAAAGATGCCTTTTGAAAGCAGGCTCAGAAGACCAAGCTTTTTAACCACAAAGTTCTGTGCATATATGCAGCGTCAACCTAGAGACCTGGCAAATTACATTCTCCAGGGCATCAACACAAAAATAGCAGCACCAGAGGAATGAGCTGAAATTGATTTAGACCAGGGTCTTTAAAGACAAAATCATATTCTCACATAAAATAGGACAGGGTCGCAAAAACAGGGAAACTGTCTTACCTTATCCATCCTGCAGGTTCCCAGGGGGGCTCCAAACTTTCCCCCACCGGAAGAACACAATGGCTCAGCAGGAGGAATTCCTTCATCAACACACTGTCTGTTGATGGGGGAATCGTGATTGCAGGAAAGAAATTTGCTCCATCTGTGGCTGGCCTTAGACACTAGCATAAAAACTGAAGCATAATGTGCACAGGAGAGGTCATATCTGGCTGCCTAAAAGCTTTGTTTACTAATGTCAATCTGTCTCAGCATTACTGATAGGTTGTCCCTTATTGAACTATTGGACTTTTTTCCTGTCCTGCAAGCGCACCGCCCCAGTGTGAAAGCACTCCGGCTTTCAAACTGGGGCTGCAGAAGAAGTTTACAGGCACTATTTTTAGCGCAAAAACACCTGTAAAATTCCTTAGTGTGACAGTGGCCTTAAAGTGGTTGTAAACCCCTGAATCTTTTTTTTTTTTACAACCTGCAAAAGAAAGACATAATGAGCTAGTATGCATAGCATACTAGCTCATTATCAATCACTTACCTGAGATCGAAACCCCCGCAGCGGTGCTCGGACACCACCGTCATCGCCGCCATGTTGCTCCCCTCTGCCTTGCGTGTATCGCCGCTCCAGCGCTGTGATTGGCCCCAGAGCGGCGATGACGTCACACGCATGCGCGCTCGGGCCGGCAAGCTCCATTGAGAAATCCGGCTACTATGCCGGCCCGATAGTGCGCATGCACGTGACGTCAGCGGCGCCGGTTTCAAAAGCAAATATCACCTCAACCGTGTAGGTTAAGGAGATATTTCATGCACCTACAGGTAAGCCTTACTCTAGGCTTACCTGTAGGTGCATGTTGTGCAAGTGGGTTTACAACCACTTTAAGGAGTCTTCAATTTAACCAGCAGATTGAACAGGGAAATAAAAAAACAAAACACTGACCCAATTCCCCCATCCACACATTCGAGGTGGAAGAAGGAATCCTCCCCGTCATCAGAATACACAGATCAGCACTGCAGGCACTGATCGAGCGTGAATTTTCCAAGAAGGCGGATGTACATCGGCAGAATGGCACAGACAGGCACACGCACGTACGTACCTGGGCGGGTGGGGGGTCCGATCGGACCCCCTCCCGGTACATGGGTTGGTATCACTTCAGGAGCGATCCGTGATGAGGGGGCGGCCATTGGTTTCTGGCCACCTCCTCGCGATAGCTCCCGGCGAATGAGATGCTTACCCTGCCTGTGTAATGTAAACACAGGCAGGAGGAATTTATGTCATCTCTCCATGCATCGCTCTATTCGTCCGCAGCGCTGAGGAGAGAAAAAGTGCACCAACAGCCCCACTGACACCAGCACACATAGGCACATAAATCACCCCCCAGTCACGGTGTCACCGATTGCAGTTCTCATTTATTTACTGATCACTGCAATCAGTGACATTTGTGATAGTAAAAGTGTCAGGGCAGTTAGTGTTAGATCCCTTTAGGTGCAGGGTAGCCCCCTAACCCCCCCTCCCCCCAACAAAGGTTTAACCCCTTGATCGCCCCTTAGGTAACCCTTTCACCCCCTATCGCCAGTGTCACTAAGCGATCGTTTTTGTGATCGCTGTATTAGTGTCGCTAGGTAGCCAGTTATTTTTTTAGGTTCGCTGCCAGGTTTTTATAGCATCGGGTACCCCCATATACAACCTAATAAAGGTTTTAACCCCCTGATTGCCCCTAGAGTTAACCCTTTCACCAGTGATCACAGTGTCACTGGTGACACTGGTTAGCCAGTTATTTTGTTATTTAGGTTCCCCGTCATGTTTTTATATAGCGTCAGGTACCCCCATATATTACCTAATCAAGGTTTTAACCCCCTGATTGCCCCTAGTTAACCCTTTCACCAGTGATCACCGTATAAGTGTTACGGGTGATGCTGGTTGGTTAGTTTGCTTTTTATAGCATCATGGCACCCGCCGTATATAACCCAATAAAGGTTTAACCCCCTGATCGCCCAGCGGGTGATATCAATTAGGTTTTAGGGTCAGATAGGGTCTGCGTCGCCCCAGGCAGCGTCAGCTTAGTGCCAGTAGCGCCAACACCTAAGCACGAAGCATACACCTCCCTTAGTGGTATAATATTTGATCAGATCTATACTAGTGTCCCCAGCAGTTTAGGGTTCCCAAAAATGCAGCGTTAGCAGGATCAGCCCAGATACCTGCTGGCACCTGCGTTTTGCCCCTCCGTCCAGCCCACCCAAGTGCAGTATCGATCGATCACTGTCACTTACAAAACACCACACATAACACACATAACTGCAGCGTTCGCAGAGACAGGCCTGATCCCTGCGACTCCAGTGCTGTAGGAGGTGATTTCACCACCACAGTTAAAAAAATAGAGCATATATGCCGAAGCATTGGGGCAGCAGGGGCGGAGGAGCGATTTTGCTCCCAATGCCACGCACATACGGTCAAAATTCCGACGGAGGCTTGCCCGTGGAAAAGTCAGACCGTGTGTACGCGGCATAACTTTTGCGGGAGGATGCCCCCATGCTTTGGCATATATAAATGGTGCATGTATGCCCATCATTAGAAGTGGGTGGATCAAGGGAGGGTATTCTAATGGTGGGCATACCCATCGATCAATCTTTTTCGTTCAACCAACAGGCTGCATGAAAAAAAAAAAAGGAGGATTACAATACATGTCCAACAAGGACCAGCAACGTACTGGTATGTTGCTGGACTTTGAATGGTTATACCAGAATGATGCCTGCGGGTTTAGGTATCATCTTGGTATAATTTTTAGCCAGTGGCCGGCTTTCATGTAAAAGCAATCCTAGCGGCCAATTGGCCTCTAGACTGCTTTTACAAGCAGTGGGAGGGAATTTCGCCCTGTCCCCCCCAGATATAAAAAGCGCCATTGGGAAAGCATGTTATCACACCGATCTTGGTGCGGTCAGATGCTTTGAGGGCAGAGGAAAGATCTAGGGACTAATAGACCCCAATTTTTTCAAAAATGAGTACCTGTCACTACCAATTGCTATCATAGGGGATATTTACATTCCCTGAGATAAAAAAAGAAAAAATGGAACAGATTAAAAATAAAATAGCAAAATAAAAAAAAATAAAAAAAAAATCGCCCCTGTCCCGCCCTGCTCTTGCACAAAGGCAAACACAAGAGTCGGTCTGGCGTCATGTAAACAGCAATTGCACCATGCATGCGAGGTATCACCCCCAAGGTCAGATTGAGGGCAGTAATTTTAGCAGTAGACCTCCTCTGTGAAACTAATGTGGTAACCTGTAAAGGCTTTTAAAAATGTATGTAGTTTGTCGCCACTGCACGTTTATGTGAAATTTTAAAGCATGTCGTGTTTGGTATCCATGTACTCAGCCTAAGATCATATTTTTTATTTCATCAAACATTTGGGCAATATAGTGTGTTTTAGTGCATTAAAATGAAATACTGTGTGGAAAAAAAATGCAACACCCACCATTTTAATCTGTAGGGCATTTGCTTTAAAAAAAATATAGAATGTTTGGGGGTTTAACATAATAAAAAAAAAAAAAAAGTTTTCATGTAAACAAAAAGTGTCACAAAGGGCTTTGTCTTCAAGTGGTTAGAAGAGTCAATGATGTGTGACATAAGCTTCCTAATGTTGTGCATAAAATGCCAGGACAGCTCAAAACCCCCCAAATGACCCCATTTTGGAAAGTAGACACCCCAAGCTATTTTCTTAGAGGCATGTCGAGTCCATGGAATATTTTATATTTTGACACAAGTGGCGGAAAAGACAATTTTTTTTTTGCACAAAGTTGTCACTAAATTATATATTGCTCAAACATGCCATGGTTATATGTGAAATTACACCCCAAAATACATTGTTGCTTCTCCCGAGTACGGAGATACAACGTGCGAGCCTTTTTGGGAGCCTAGCCGCGTACGGGACCCCAAAAACCAAGCACCGCCTTCAGCCTTTCTAAGGGTGTAAATTTTTGATTTGACTCCACTACCTATCACAGTTTCAGAGGCCATGGCATGCCCAGATGGCACAACACCCCCCCCCCCCCCCCCAAATGACCACATTTTGGAAAGTAGACACCCCAAGCTATTTGCTCAGTGGTATGGCGAGTATTTTGCAGATCTCGCTTTTTGTCACAAAGTTTTGAAAATGTAAAAAAAAAAAAAAATTTTCTTTCTTCCTTTTTAAAAACAAATGAGAGCTGTAAAATACTCACCATGCCTCTCAGCAAATAGCTTGGGGTGTCTACTTTCCAAAATGGGGTCATTTGGGGGGGGGGGGGGGGGGGGGGGTTGTGATACCTTGACATTTTATGGCCTTCAAAACTGATAGGTAGTGAGGAGTGAAATCAAAAATTTGCACCCTTAGAAATCCTGAAGGCGGTGATTGGTTTTCGGGGCCCTGTACGCGGCTAGGCTCCCAAAAAGTCCCACATGTGGTATCCCCGTACTCCGGAGAAGCAGCAAAATGTATTTTGGGGTGTAATTCTACATATGCCCATGGCATGTGTGAGCAATATATCATTTAGTGACAACTTTTTGTAAAAAATAAATAAAAATGTTTGTCATTATTCAAATCACTTGGAACCAAGAAAAAAAAAAAAGATTCAATGGGCTCAACATGCCTCAGCAATTTCCTTGGGATGTCTACTTTCCAAAATTAGGTCTTTTTGGGGGGGGGGGGGGGGGGGGGGGGTTTGTACTGCCATGCCATTTTAGCACCTCAAGAAATGATAGGCAGTTATAAATTAAAAGCTGCGTAAATTCCAGAAAATGTACCCTAGTTTGTAGACGCTATAACTTTTGCGCAAACCAATAAATATACGCTTGACATTTTTTTTTTTTTTACTAAAGACATGTGGCTGAATACATTTTGGCCTAAATGTATGACTAAAATTGAGTTTATTCGATTTTTCTTATAACAAAAAGTAGAAAATATTTTTTCTTCAAAATTTTTGGTCTTTCTCTGTTTATATCGCAAAAAATAAAAAAAATTGCAGACAATCAAATACCATGAAATGAAAGCCATTTGTGGGAAGAAAAGGACGCAAATTTTGTTTGGGTACAACATTGCATGACCGCGCAATTACCAGTTTAAGCAGCGCAGTGCCAAATTGTAAAAACACTTCTGGTCTTTATACTGCGTATTGGTCCGGGGCTTATGTGGTTAAGTTCAATGGTAAGTCTATTTCTGTTCAACCAGTGGCCATGCATTGAGAGAAATTTAGCCAGCCAATACTGAACTGGCCGAACTACAATCCATGTAAGACCATCTTAAAAACATTACCCTTCTTCCTTAGGAATTAACTTCAATATCTAGTTGCTCCACGCTGGGAATCTGCTGCTGTTACTCAGAATTAAGACAATCATTTCTTTACTGCTTATGGAAAAATTAAGTAATTCTCACAGACTGGAATTTGAAAACACTAAAAAGGCATCTTGGATCACATCCAAGAATCAATACAACATATCATCTGATACTTCCACTCTCACACAAAGGGCAAACAGGGATGTGCTCTTTAACCACTTAAGCCCCGGACCATTTGGTAGCTAAAGGACCAGAGGTGAATTCAGAATTTTGCACTGCGCTGCTTTAACTGTAAATTGTGCGGACATGCAATGCTGTACCCAAAATTTGCGTCCTTTTCTTCCCACAAATAGAGCTTTCTTTTAATGGTATTTGATTGCCTCTGCGATTTTTATTTTTTGCGATATAAACGGAAAAAAGACCGAAAATTTTGAAAAAAAATGATATTTTCTACTTTTTGTTATAAGAAAAATCGAATAAACTCAATTTTAGTCATACATTTAGGCCAAAATGTATTCAGCCACATGTCTTTAGTAAAAAAAATGTCAATAAGCGTATATTTATTGGTTTGCGCAAAAGTTAGAGTTTACAAACTAGGGTACATTTTCTGAAATTTACACAGCTTTAAATTTATGACTGCCTATCTCATTTCTTGAGGTGCTAAAATGACAGGGCAGTACAAACCCCCCCCCCCCAAATGACCCCATTTTGGAAAGTAGACACCCCAAGGAAATTGCTGAGAGGCATGTGGAGCCCATTGAATATTTTTTTTTTGTCCCAAGTGATTGAATAAGGACAAAAAATAAAAAAAAAATTACAAAAAGTTGTCACTAAATGATATATTGCTCACACATGCCAAGTTATATGTGGAATTTCACCCCAAAATACATTTTGCTGCTTCTCCTGAGTACGGGGATACCACATGTGTGGGACTTTTTGGGAGCCGCGTACGGGACCCCCGGAAACCAAGCACCGCCTTCAGGATTTCTAAGGGCGCAAATTTTTGATTTCACTCCTCACTACCTATCACAGTTTCGAAGGCCATAAAATGCCAAAATAGCACAAAACCCCCCCAAATGACCCCATTTTAGAAAGTAGACACCCCAAGGAAATTGCAGAGAGGCCTGTTGAGCCCATTGAATATATTTTTTTTGTCCCAAGTGATTGAATAATGACAAAAAATAAAAAAAAAATTACAAAAAGTTGTCACTAAATGATATATTGCTCACACATGCCATGGTTATATGTGGAATTACACCCCAAAATAAATTTTTCTGCTTCTCCTGAGTACGGGGATACCACATGTGTGGGACTTTTTAGGAGCCTAGCCGCGTACGGGACCCCGAAAACCAAGCACCGCCTTCAGGATTTCTAGGCACAAATTTTTGATTTCACTCCTCACTACCTATCACAGTTTCGAAGGCCATAAAATGCCAAAATCGCACAAACCCCCCCAAATGACCTCATTTTGGAATATAGACACCCCAAGCTATTTGCTGAGGGGAATGGCGAGTATTTTACAGCTCTCATTTGTTTTTGAAAATGAAGAATATATATATATATATATATTTTCAATTTTCAAAACTTTGTGACAAAAAGCGAGATCTGCAAAATACTCACAATACCTCTCAGCAAATAGCTTGGGGTGTCTACTTTCCAAAATGGGGTCATTTGGGGGGGTTTTGTGCCATCTGGGCATTCCATGGCCTCCGAAACTGTGATAGGCAGTGAGAAGTGAAATCAAAAATTTACACCCTTAGAAAGTCTGAAGGCGGTGATTGGTTTTTGGGGTCCCGTACGTGGCTAGGCTCCCAAAAAGTCTCACACATGTGGTATCCCCGTACTCAGGAGAAGCAACAGAATGTATTTTGGGGTGTAATTCCACATATGCCCATGGCATGTTTGAGCAATATATCATTTAGTGACAACTTTGTGCAAAAAAAAAAAAAAAAAAAGTAGTTTTTCCGCAACTTGTGTCAACATATAAAATATTCCATGGACTCGACATGCCTCTCAGTATATAGCTTGGGGTGTCTACTTTCCAAAATGGGGTCATTTGGGGGAGTTTTGAACTGTTCTGGCATTTTATACACAACATTAGGAAGCTTACATCCACTCTAACCACTTGAAGACAAAGCCCTTTTTGACACTTTTTGTTTACATGAAAACTTTTTTTTTGCAAGAAAATTATGTTGAACCCCCAAACATTATATATATATTTTAAAGCAAAGGCCCTACAGATTAAAATGGTGGGTGTTGCATTTTTTTTTTCTACACAGTATTTGCGCAGCGATTTTTCAAACGCATTTTTTGGGGAAAAAACACACTTTTTAATTTTAATGCACTAAAACACACTATATTGCCCAAATGTTTGATGAAATAAAAAAAGATGCTCTTAGGCCGAGTACATAAATACCAAACACGACAGGCTTTAAAATTTCGCACAAACGCGCATTGGCGACAAACTACATACATTTTTAAAAGCCTTTAAAAGCCTTTACAGGTTACCCCAGTAGATTTACAGAGGAGGTCTACTGCTAAAATGATTGCCCTCGATCTGACCTTCGCGGTGATACCTCACATGCATGGTGCAATTGCTGTTTACATATGACGCCAGACCGACGCTTGCGTTCGCCATTGGGCAAGAGCAGGGCAGGACCGGGGTGCTTTTTTTTTTATTATTAATTTTGCTTTTTTATTTTATTTTTAAAATTGTTCCTTCCAAGTATTTTTTTTTTTTATAATTTTTATTGTTATCTCAGGGAATGTAAATATCCCCTATGATAGCAATAGGTAGTGACAGGTACTCTTTTTTTGAAAAAACTGGGGTCTTCTAGACCCTAGATTTTTCCTCTGCCCTCAAAGCATCTGACCACACCAAGATCGGTGTGATAAAATGCTTTCCCAATGGCGCTTTTTATATCCGGGGGGGGGGGGCATTCCCTCCCACTGCTTGTAAAAGCAGTCCAGAGGCTAATTAGCCGCTAGGATTGCTTTTACATGAAAGCCGGCCGCAGGCTGAAAAGAATGATACCAAGATGATACCTAAACCCGCAGGCATCATTCTGGTATAAACATTCAAAGTCCAGCAACATACCAGTACGTTGCTGGTCCTTGTTGGACATGTATTGTAATCTTTTTATTTCATGCAGCCAGTTGGCTGAACAAAAAAAGAGATTGATCGGTGGGTATGCCCACCATTAGAATACCGCCCTTCATCCACCCACTTCCAATGATGGGCATACATGCACCATTTATATATGCCGAAGCATGGGGGCATCCTCCCGCAAAAAAGTTATGCCGCACACACATGGTCGGACTTTTCCACGGGCAAGCCTCCGTCGGAATTTCGACCGTATGTACGCGGCATTAGGAGCAAAATCGCTCCTCCGCCCCTGCTGCCCCAATGCTTCTTTTTTTAACTGTGGTGGTGAAATCACCTCCTACAGCACTGGAGTCGCAGGGATCAGGCCTGTCTCTACCAACGCTGCAGTTATGTGTGTTTTTGTTTTGTAAGTGACAGTGATCGATCGATACTGCACTTGGGTGGCCTGGGCTGGACGGAGGGGCAAAACGCAGGTGCCAGCAGGTATCTGGGCTGATCCCGCTAACACTGCGTTTTTGGGAACCCTAAACTGCTGGGGACGCTAGTATAGATCTGATCAGATCAGATATTGATCTGTTCAGATACTATACCACTAAGGGGGGTGTATGCTTCACGCGTGGGTGTTAGCGTTACTGGCACTAACCTGACGCTGCCTGGGGTGCGACTCAGACCCTCTCTGACGCTAAAACCTAATTGATATCACCCGCCGGGCGATCAGGGGGTTAAACCTTTATTGGGTTATATACACGGCGGGTGCCCTGACACTATAAAAAGCAAACTAACTAACCAGCGTCACCCGTAACACTTATATGGTGATCACTGGTGAAAGGGTTAACTAGGGGCAATCAGGGGGTTAAAACCTTTATTAGATAATATATGGGGGTACCTGACGCTATAAAAACCTGTGGCGAACCTAAAAAAAATTACCAGCTACCGATCTGCATCACCGACACTAAGACAGCGTTTAGAAAAACAATTGCTTAGCGACAGTGGTGATAGGGGGTGAAAGGGTTACCTGGGGGGCGATCAAGGGGGTTAAACCTTTATTAGATAATATATTGGGGTACCTGACGCTTTAAAAACCTGCAGCGAACCTAAAAAAAATTACAGGCTACCGATCTGCATCCCCGACACTAAGACAGCGATCAGAAAAATGATCGCTAAGCGACAGTGGTGATAGGCGGTGAAAGGGTTATCTGGGGGGTGATCAGGGGGTTAAACCTTTATTAGGGGGGGTTAGGGGGCTACACTGGACCTAAGACTAAACTTTGGTGACACTTTTACAGTCACAAATGTCACTGATTGCAGTGACCATTTATTTAGTGATCACTGCAATCAGTGACACTGACTGGGGGCTGGGGGGGGTGATCTAGGGGGTGATCTGGGGTGTCTGGGGGGGCGATTTATGTCCCTATGTGTCCTGGTGTCAGTGTAGTGTTGTGTGCACTGACCTGATGTCTTCTCTTGTACGGCGCTTGGTATATGTGAGCGCCGCACCAGAGATGACATCACTTCCTCCTGCTCCCTCTGTCTGACACAGACAGAGGGGGCATTTCCATTCGCCGGGAGCGATCGCGAGGGGGTGACCAGAAACGAATGGCTGCCCCCTCATCCCGGAACGCTCCCGGACACTTAGCCACCGCTCACTGTACAGAAGGGGGGTCCGATTGGACCTCCCAACTATACAAAGGCAATCACGTACACTACGTGATTGTGCCTGTCGGTGCCATTCTGCCGACGTATATATACAGTGAGCGGTCGTTAAGTGGTTAAGGGCCAGTTCACACCACATGCAGTCCAGTGCGTTTTTTTCTGCATCAAAAACGCATGGAAAGTAGGTTATATTGTTTTCAATGGCATAGTTCACACCAGTGCTTGCAGTTCGTGTGTTCCAGAAAAAAAAAAAAAAAAAGTAGAACATGCCGCATTTTACCTGCACTGGAATGCTGTAAAACGCATTAAAAAACGCACTGGAACGCACCTAAATGCACAAAAAACGCACTGGAACACACTTGTCCTCATCTAAGGTTAATAAAAAAGAGGGGTGAAAAAAAAAGCACTGGACTGCATTAAAAACGTACCAAAAAACACACTAGAACGCATCAAACACGTGCATTCAAAAAAGCACCTGGAACGCATTGGATTGCGTTTCTATGGTGTGAACCGGTCCCAACAGACGTCCTGTCAACTTTGGACCTTACGATCATATTATAACAAGTAGGAATTCAACCAAGGGCCAAGATTATGTTACTGCAATGTTACTGTAGAAAAAGCAACATGCATGCAGCAGCAATATCTAGGAAGACCACAATGCAGTAATAGAAAATGCAACTCAGCAATACTGAAGAGAACTTAGGCAGTTAAAACATACAAGCCCTCTGAGTGTATGTTCAGGTCGTCACATCAACGATAGTGTTACATAATTAATCTTGTTTACAATCCATGCAATAAAAAATAAAAAAAAACACAAACCAACACCCAGAAACAAATAGCATGTTACAAATAAAAAATAGGATTTTTGTACTCACCGTAAAATCAGTTTCTCTGACGTCCATGGACTGACACAGCTCTCATACTGTTTACGTGTGGGTATATGTCCCTGCTTGCAGGAGAAGACCTAGGCAGAATGTTAGATGTTAGAAACATTCTAGAACAAAACCAGAGCTGAACAGCTCAGCCCAAGGGGGCGGTCCCTCTGGACATTACCCTCCCACCTGCAGCTAGCAGACCTCAGTTCATAACAAAGCAGTACAAACCTTAAGGGTGGGTGCTGTGTCAGTCCATGGACGTCAGAGAAACGGATTTTACGGCGAGTACAAAAATCCTATTTTCTCTCATCGTCCATGGACTGACACAGCTCTCATACTGTTTACGTGTGGGACGTCCCAAAGCAGTATAAGAAAAGGGTGGGAGCAAATAGTAAAAGGAACAACAAAAACTTCACTCCAAACCAGCAGAGCTCCTCGACGGAGGAGTTGCAACATTAAGCAGCGGCCTGCAACACTTTGCGGCCGAAGGAAGCATCCGAAGATGCAGCCACATCAACCTTATAGAATTTTGAAAAGGCATGAACGGACGACCAGGTCGCCGCCTTGCACACTTGTGCAACCGACGCTTGATGTCGGAAAGCCCAGGAAGCATCAATTGTCCTGTGGCATGCGCCATAACCGGAAAGGGAGGGGACACCCCCTTAATGGCATAGGCCTGTATAACAGAGTCTGATCCATCTAGAAAAAGTGGCAGATAACGCCGCTCGGCCCTGTTCGGACCCGAGACCGACAACTAGCGAGTCATATCACGTACCACATAAAATATGTGAAGCGCAAACCCTCTGGAATGCAATGTGTGAAGACAAGGACGGGAGGACAATGTCCACATGTAGGTGGAAAAACCAAGACCACCTTATGCAAAAGGAAGGTCGCGGACGCAACACCGCCTTATCCTTATGGATGACCAAATAGGGCTACTTGCAGGACAAGGCCGCCAATTCAGACACCCGTCTGACAGAAATAATGGCCACTAAGAAGGCCACCTCCTGAGACAAGGTCGAGAGGGGAAAAATAGGATTTTTTGTACTCACCGTAAAATCCTTTTCTCTGACATCCATGGACTGACACGGTGTCTCTTTACACGTGGTTATGTCCCTGCTTGCAGGAGAAGACCTAGGCAGAATGTGAAATGTTATACATACATTCTAAAAGCCAGAGCTGAACAACCCCACCCAGGGGGCGGTCCCTCCGGACATAACCCTCCCACTACAGTCAGCAGACTTCAGTTCGTAACAAAGCAGTACAAACCTAAAAAGGAAGGGTGGGTGCCGTGTCAGTCCATGGATGTCAGAGAAAAGGATTTTACAGCGAGTACAAAAAATCCTATTTTCTCTTACCATCCATGGACTGACACGGTGTCTCTTTACACTTTACACGTGGGATGTCCCAAAGCAGTGTCAAGAGGGATGGGAGCAGTATAAATGGAAAAACCAAAACTTCACTCCAATAAGGCAGAGCTCCTCCACGGAGGAGTCGCAACTTTAAACAGTGGCCTGCAGCACCCTGCGGCCGAAGGTAGCATCCGAAGATGCAGCCACATTAACCTTATAAAACTTAAAAGGCATGAACAGACGACCAGGTCGCCGCCTTGCACACTTGTGCAACCGACGCTTAATGTCGGGAAACCCAGGAAGCACCAATTGCCCTGGTGGAATGCGCCGTAACCGGAAAGGGAGGCGCCCGCCCTTTGAGAGCATAGGCTTGAATGACGGTTTGTCTGATTCCCCTAAAAATGATGGCAGACGAAACCGCTTGGCCCTGTTATGGACCAGAGACAGTCACAAACAGTGAGTCGGACTTCCGAATAGACGCAGTAGCAGACAGGTACACCCGTAAGGCTCGTACCACCTCCAATATGTGCAGCGCAAACTCTCTGGGATGCGATGGGTGAGGACACAAGGACGGGAGGACAATGTCCTCATGTAGGTGAAAGGTCGACACCACCTTTGGCAAAAAAGGAAGGTCGCGGATGCAACACCGCCTTATCCTTATGGATGACTAAATATGGCGACTTGCATGACAAAGCCGCCAACTCAGACACTCGTCAAACAGAAGTGATTGCCACTAAAAAGGCCACCTTCTGAGACAAGACAAGAGGGGAATATCCCGGATATTCCCAAAAGGAGGTTCCTGGAGGACCGAGAGCACCAAATTCAGATCCCACGGTGGGAGAGGAGGCTTGACAGGAGGGAGCACATGGCGAACCCCCAACACAAGGTGCTAACCAAGAAAACGACCCGCTAGAGGTCGCTGAAAGAAGACGGCCAAGGCCGAAATCTGATCCTTGATGGTCCTCAAAGCAAGCTTTTGGGTCACTCCACACTGCAGAGGACGCAGGATTCTGGGGACGGAATACGTCCGAGGACGCCAGTCCAGCGCTTCGCACATGGCGATATAAGCTTTCCAGGCACGGTGATAGATCTGCCTGGAGGAAGACTACCGTGTCCTTAACATGGTCAAAATGCCTGAGTCCGAGAGACCTCGGTCCCTCAACACCTGGCTTTTAACAGCCCTGCCGTTAAAGCCAGAGACTGTAAGCCGGATGAAACATAGGACCCCGAGACTGAAGGTCCTCCCTCATCGGCAACCGCCAGGGAACGTCCGCTACGAGACGTGCCAGATCAGCGTACCAGTGATGCCGAGGCCAATCCGGAACAATTAGGATCGCCGGAGTTTATATCAGGCGATAAGGACCCTATGGGGCCACCAACGCATCCGAGGCATCGCCCAAGGATCCCTGGATCTGGCCACAACCTCGACCCTTGCGATTGAGTCGAGAGGCCATCAGGTCCACATCCGGTGTGCCCCACCGTCGGTAAAGGAGTTGAAATATTTAAGGACCACTCTTCTTGGTCCGGTATCTGGCGATTCGCGACTCAGATAGTCCGCCTGCCCATTGTCTATGCCCAGAATGTAAAATGGCCTACAGAGCCGGCACGTTTTTTCCGGCTCACTTCAGGATACGGACTACCTCGGAAGCCGCAGCTGAGCTCCGAGTTCCTCATTGATGGTTTACATACGCCACCGCCGTGGCGGTGTCCGACTGGCTCCTAATGGAGCGACCCCGTACTCTCTCCGAACTGAGGAGAGACACAGTCCGATGGCCCGTATTTCCAGAACAGTGATTGGTAAACGGACTCGTCCGGAGTCCAAGGCCTGAGCCGACAGGACTCCCCAGACTCCACCCCAGCCCGTCAGGCTGGTGTCCGTCGTGAGTACCGTCCATTGGATGGGAAGGGAACGACTTTCCGAACCGAAGAGCCGAGGATCCCAACCACCATGTCAGGGGCGCCCTGACCAGGTGAATCACCTGGATCTGAAGATCCAAGGGCAACGGGGATTTGTCCCAGGTGGGCAAGATCTCCTTCTGCAATGCCCTGGTGTGTGATTGGGCATACGGAACGGCCACGAAGGAGGCCACCACGAGTCTCTGGACTCTCATGCAAAAAACGGATTGACAACCATTTTTGGGATGTCAGCACCCGCACCGCAGACTGAAGTGTCAGCAACTTCTCCAGAGGTAGGATACCTTTGCCTCCAAGGAGTCCAGAATCAGAACTAGATACTCCAGACACTGAGTCGGGACCAGGACTGACTCCTGAATGTTCAGGAACCACCCGAGTCCCTGAGGGTCTAATTGACGATAGTCATCTTTCCTCCAAGTCTGATCCACTTTCTGCTCTTAGCAGAAGATCGTCCAGATAGCCCACGACAGCAATACCTCGCTGTAACAGAAGGCTAGAACCGGAGCAAGCACCTTGGTGCACAACCTTGGTGCCGAGGCTAGGCCGAAAGGAAGAGCCACAATCGATAGTGGACTTCGCTGATCGCAAAGCGCAGAAACTTCTGGTGACTTGCGCAGATCGGAACATGCAAGTAGGCGTCCTTGAAGTCCAAGGACGCCAGAAGAAAATCCCTTTGATGGAGTGTAGCGATCACCGTGCGAATGGATTTCTGCACCTTCTCTAAGGCATTCAGGGCCTTGAGGTCCAGGATAGGTCGAACCACGTCCTATTTTTTGGGACGACAAACAGATTCGAGTAGAATCCCTGAAAACTCTCCTGTGACGGAACCGGCACAATCACTCCGGACCTGATCAAATCCTGTACAGCCCCCAAGAGGGCTGCCCGACAGGTAGGATGGAGAGGAAGATTTGAGGGAAAGAATCTGTCTGGGGGCCAGGATCGGAATACTATCCTGAGGTGACCACCTTGCACACCCACCAGTCAGAGATTCGGGAGGACCACCGATTCGTGACCTGCGAAGTAGTCCCCCCACCCCAGAGTCGGGCAGAGGCAAGACTTCATGCGGAGGCGGGCTTGGGAGCCGCTTGTTCGGCTTACGCACCCAGGGGCACTTGTGCCCACCAGCCGCACTGCCGTCAGTCTGAGAGGGCCTACCCGTGGACTGACCGACGAAAAAACCCAGTTTTGCTGGAAAGGAAGGCCCCTGTTTGCGGCAGGCCTCCTCACCCTTGCTAGTCTAAGGAAGAAGAGTGCTTTTACCTCCCATGACGATGTCATCCAGAGCAGCACCGAAAGGTCTACCACCTTTAAATGGTAGATCCGTCAGGAGCTTCCTAAGGCTAGGTCAGCAGACCAGCACTTCAACCAGATAAGACGATGCAATACCACCGCCGAGACAGAGGCCCTGGATATTAAAGGGGTCGCGTCCAACGTGGCGTCGCACACATAAACCAGGCCCTGAACCAGTTGGTGGGCCAAAGCAACTGTCTGGAGGAAGATTATGCTCCTGTACAGCTAGGTGCAACATTTTTGCCCAACCTGTAAGTGTTTAAGACACAAGGGTCGCCGCTACCACAGGCCGTAGGGCGGATCCCAACAAGGCAAACATGGCTCTGCTCCCCACTTCTGACCTCCTGTCAGTGGGGTCCTCAAATGCAGGAGTCCCCTCCATCGGGAGAGTGATGGCCTTGTTCAACCGGGCGACTGGAGGGTCGACCCTGGGGGCATCTTCAAGGGGTATCTGATAGACAAACGCCGCGGGACCATAAAAAAATTCTTCTGCGGCTTTTCCCAGACCTTATCAATGAGCTGGTCAAAGAAAATTACATATGGAAAAACCTCTTTAGAAGGCCTGGCCTTAAAAGGACCAAAGGAGACTGTATCCGCCTGAGGTTCTGCATCCGCAGCATTTTAGCTTGAGAGTGTCCCTCACCGCAGTCATGAGTACACTAACAAGCGCCCTGTCATTTACTGACTCAGAACTGGAGTTTTCCTCATAAGGAATGTCCTGTTCAAAACCATCCAATACATTCAGAACTAGGGTCCTAAGCGGTAGTGGCTAGGCCCATATCTGAATCAGCGCACTGCCCTCATGAAGTAAAGTGGGGAGAGGGCGCTTTTTTGCTCGCTTGCACACAGCTCCCATCCTGGTCAGAAATGATTCCAGGACTGCCCACAACTGGTCCCTAGGGGCCGCAGGGTGCTGAAGCACTGCCTGTTGTCCACTGACATTTAGGGGAAGCTGGTGACAGAGACTCCATATTGCCCCCCTCTGAGACTCCTCAGATAAAAAGTCCACCCACAGGCTGTGCTGACTGAGGAGGGGGCGCCCAGGGGACTCACCAAACCGGACCAGGGACCGCTCAGTTCCGCTGTCTGTACCGCGCTGTGTCAGCGCTGGTGAGCTGTGAGGAGATTGTGAGATTTGCGCTGTTACAGCAGCGCTAGAGGCCGAAACTAGTGCTGAAGAGCGTGCGGGCTACAAGAAAATGGCCTCTGCACTTCACTGAGGCAATCCGCGGCAAGATGGCCGCCATGACTCAGCAAAAGTGAAAACAACAGTACACACAGCGCCACTCAGGCCCCAAAACACACAAAAAAAGGCCCCAAGCATATCTGCAGACAAGCATTAGCCCCTCCAAGAACAGTGTGACCCCCAGGCACCCCACACAGCACAGCACCAGCAACGGTGACAGAGAGTGACAATGAAATACAGGTGGAGACAGGGAAAATCCCCCACAGAGAAACACAGCCTTTTGTACTCACCTGCAGGAAGGAGAGACTACTTAGCCGTCCCCTGAGGGACCCAGTGGTGTGTTTCTGACAGGACTATCACAGTGCAGTACTGAGTAGCTGTCGGCCCGGTCCACCGCGAAAGATAGTCAGTCAGGAACTGTTCAGTCTTGAGAGGACCGTGGGAGCATGAAAGCAAACCCGGCCACCCCTGGAGTCATGGGGTATGTCGTGAACTGAGTCTCACGCACACAAGGCGAGGATCAGCACGCTCGATGGTCGGACAGGGAAGACTACGAGGATATCTTGTACCCAACCTGTTGCCCAGCCGATAGTTGATAGAAAATTCTCAAAAATAAAATAAAAAAGAATTCCAGAAAAGGAATAAAAATAGGTCAGGAAACTGGCTCCTGAGAGAGCCACGTCTTCTCCTTCTGCTAGGCAGAAAAAAACTGAAGTCTGCTGACTGTAGTGGGAGGGTTATGTCCGGAGGGACCGCCCTCTGGGTGGGGCTGTTCAGCTCTGGCTTTTAGAATGTATGTATAACATTTCACATTCTGCCTAGGTCTTCTCCTGCAAGCAGGGACATAACCACGTGTAAAGAGACACCGTGTCAGTCCATGGCTGGTAAGAGAAATCTGATATTTTCAAAGTGAGGTTCCTGGAGAACTAAGAGCACCAAATTCAAATCCCGAGGAGGAAGAGGAGGTTTCAACAGGAGGGAGCACATGGCGAATCCCCTGCACAAAAGGTGCTACCAAGGAATGACCCGCTAGCGGTTGCTGAAGGAAGACGGCCAAGGCTGAAAACTGACCCCTAATGGTACTCAAAGCAAGCATTTGGGTCACACCACGCTGCAAGGACCGCAGGATACTGGGGACGGAATACGTCCGTGGACGCTAGTCCAGCTCATTGCACATAGCGATGTAAGCTTCCCAGGTACGGTGATATATCTTTCAAGCGGAAGACTTCCGTGCCCTTAACATGGTCAAAATGACCGAATCCGAGAGACCTCGGACTCTCAGCACCTGGCGTCCAATAGCTATGCCGTTAAGTCAGACTGTAAAACAGGATGAAAAATAGGACCTTGAAACAGAAGGTCCTCCCTTATTGGCAACCGCCAAGGAACGTCCGCGATGAGACGTACCAGATCAGCGTACCAATGACGCCGAGACCCACCCGGAGCAAGAGGATCACCGGAATCCCTTTGGCTACAACCCTGCGCAGCAGGCGAGGAAGCAGCCGAGGATAACAGATATTAGGTGATAATGACTACATGGGGCCCACCAACGGATCCGAGGCATCTGCCCAAGGATCCCTGGACCCGGCCACAAACCGTGACACCTTACGATTGAGTCGAGAGGCCCTCAGGTCCACATCCGGTATGTCCAGGTGCAAGGACCACTCTCCTGGTCCAGCGTCTGGCGACTCCGATAGTCCGCCTGCCAATTGTCTACGCTTAACATAGACGGCCGATAGAGACCACGCGGCGAGTTATACTCTGATTGCCCGTATTTCCAGAACATTGATCGGTAAACGGGCTTCGTCCGGTGTCCAAAGCCCTGGGGCTGACAGGACTCCCCCGATTCCACCCCAGCCCGTCAGGCTGGTGTCCGTCATGAACACCGTCCACTGGATGGGGAGGGACGACTTCCCGGACCGAAAAGCCGGGGACCCAAACCACTACGCCAGGGACGCCCTGAGTTGGTGACTCATCTGGATCTGAAGATCCAAAGACAACGGGGATTTGTCCCAAGTGGACAGGATCTCTTACTGTAATGCCCGTGTGTGTGATTGGGCATACGGAACAGCCTCGAATAAGGCCCTCATGAGTCCCAGGACTCTCATGCAAAAAAACGGCTTAACGACCATTTCCAGGACGTCAGGACCCGCACTACAGACTGAAGAGTCAGTAACTTCTCCAAGGTTAGGAATACCTATGCCTCCATGGAGTCCAGGATCAGACCGAGATACTCCAAATGCTAAGCCGGGACCAGGACCGACTTCTGAATGTTCGGGCGCCACCCGAAGTCCCTAAGGGTCTGACTGACATAGTCACACTTCTAATTCTGAGCCATTGTCTGCTCTTAGAAGATCGTCCAGATAGCCCATAATAGCAGTGCCTCGCTGTCTCAGCAAGGCTAGAATCGGACCAAGCACCTTGGTAAAAAACCTTTGGTGCCGAGGCTAGGCCAAAGGGAAGAGCAACATTTGATAGTGGTCTTCGCCCATCGCAAGAGCAGAAACTACTGTTGACGTGCGCAGATCGGAACATGCAAGTAGGCGGCCTTGATGTCCCAGGATGCCAGAAAATCCCTTTGATGGAGTGTAGCGAACACCGCGCGAATGGATTCCATGTGGAACTTTACACCATCACAAAAGCATCCAGGCCTTGAGGCCCAGGGTTGGCCAAACCCCCGTCCACCTTTTGGGACTACAGATTCGAGTAGAAACCCTGAACAACCTCTCTTGTGACGGAATCGGCACAATCACTCCGGACCTGATCAATCCTGTACGGCCCTTAAGAGGGCCGCCCGACAGCCAGGAAGGAGAGGGAGAATTGAGGGAAAGAATCTGTCTGGGGGCCAGGAACGGAATTCTATCCTGTATCCTAAGGTGACCACCTCGCACACCCACCGGTCGGAGATCCGGGAGGTCAACCGAACCGTGACCCTGCAAGGAAGTCCCCCCCACAGCATAGTCGGGCAGGGACAAGACTCCATGTGGCGGTGGGCTTGGGAGCTTGCTTGGTAGGCTTACGCACCCAAGGACGCTTATGTCCCCCAGCCACACTTATCCCAGTCTGGGAGGGCTTACCCGTGGATTCTGACTGACGAGAAGAAACCCGTTCTCCTTTGCCGGAAAGGAAGGACCCGGCCTACGGTGGAGCTCCTTTGTCCGTAACAGACTGAGGAAGGAAGGTGCTCTTACCCCTTGCGACATCCATAAAAATGGCATCCAGGGCGGCCCCAAACAGTCCACCGCCCTTAAAGGGCAAGTCAGCCAGGAGCTATTTGGAAGCTAGGTCGGCCGACCAGCATTTCAGCCAGCCAAGGCGACGCAGCACCACAGCAGATAGAGGCCCCAGAAATTAAAGGGGCCGCATCCAAAGTGGCATCGCACACCGAGACTAAACCCTGCGCCAGTTGGTGAGCCAGGGTAATGTCTAAGGAGGGAGATTATGCTCCTGAACCGTCTGGTGCAAAATCTTCCTGTGAGTGTCTTGAGACACAAGTGTCGCCGCCCCTATAGGGCGCAAGGCAGACCCCAGTAAGGTAAACATAGTTCTACTCACCACTCTGACCTCCTGTCGGTGGGATCCTTAAATGCAAAAGTCCCTTCCATTGGGAGCGTGGTAGCCTTATTCAAACAGGCGACTGGGGGGTCGAACACTGGGGGGAGAGCCCCTTCATAACCAGGTCCTCCTTAAAAGGGGTACCTCATGGCTAGGCGCCGCGGGACCGCCAAAGTCCTCTGCGGCTTACCCCAGACTTAGTCAATGAATGTATGAAAAAAAAGGCACATATGGAAAAAACCTTTTTAAATAAACGGCTTTAAAAGAACCAAAAAGGAGACAGCTTCTACCTGAGGTTCCTCAACATTCAGCTTAAGAGTGTTCCTCACAGCATCAATGAGTTCACTTACAAGCACAGTGTCAGTTTTTCAGAACTGGGGTATTCCTCACAGGGAATGTCCTGTTTAAAAACATGAAAATCCTCAGAGCTAGGGTCCTGAGCAGCAATAGCTAGGCCCATATCAGACAGAGCACTCCCCTACAGGAGGATGTGTGGGGAGGGGGCGCTTTACAGCTCCCTTGCGCTCGCACACCGCTTCCACCCTGACAAGGCTGATTCCAGGACTGCCGACAACTGGTCCATAGGGACCGCAGGTGCAGGAGCACTGCCAGTTGCCTCAGACAAGTGTGGAGAAGCAGGTGAACTAGACTCCATACTGCCACCCTCTGACTGTTAAACACTATCATAGTGAGTAACAGAGTCCACCCACTTGCTATGCTGAAGCTGAGGGGACACCCAGAGCCCTCACCAACCCCTGTAAGGATCGCTCATTCCGCTGTATGAAACCGTGCTGCCGCGCGGGTGAAGCCTGGGGAGAGTGAGGAGACCAGACTGTGAAGAACTTGGATATTCGCGCCGCAGCAGCAGCCGATAGAGGCCGAAACCATAAGCAAAAACGCTGCGGCTTCAAGAAAATGGCCGCCGGCCACATACAATACTGCGCCATCGATCCACGGCAAAATGGCCGCTGAGCGCGTTTATTTCAAAATCACCTCACAGCGCTAATGGCGCACAAGTTTTGCGGTTGTTCACTAACCACAAGGCAGGAGCTCCTGCCCTCACTGGCTGTGGCACGGCAAGTGCTGGGGCAGCTGTTTGAACACAAACAGCTCCACTCAGGAACTAAACCTGTGAAGCTTAGCTTTGCTAAGCATGCATGTAACCACTATCCACCACAGTATGTCACTCACACACCAGAACACTGCCCCAGTGCCATTAAAACATATATGAGCTCCCCCTGCCAGGCCAGAGTGACCCCCCAAGCACCAGTACAGGGTGCAGAGAGCAGCATAACAGGAGGGAGACAGGGAGAAACCCCCACATAAAGAAACAGACAGTATGTACTCCCCTGCAGCAGGAGAGACTACTTACCCGCCCCTGGAGGGACCCACTGGCTTGTCTCAGACAGACCGATCACAGAGTAGTACTGTGTAGCTGTCGGCCCGGTCCACCGCGAAAGATAGTCAGGTACTGTTCAATCTTGAGAGGACCGCGGGAGCATGAAAGCAACCCGGCCACCCCTGGAGCCATGGGGTATGTCGTGAACTGAGTCTGACGCACACAAGGCGAGGATCAGCGCGTTCGATGGTCGGACAGGGAAGACTACGAGGATACTAGTGTACCCAACCTGTTGCCCAGCCGACAGTTGATTGAAGGTCTCAAAAATAAAATAAAATTCCCAAAGGAATAAAATTTAAAAGTAAAATCTTCCAGGAGACTGGCTCCTGAGAGAGCCACGTCTTATTCTGCTAGGCAGAAAAAAACTGAGGTCTGCTAGCTGCAGGTGGGAGGGTAACGTCCGGAGGGACCGCCCCCCTGGGCGGGGCTGTTAAGCTCTGGTTTGTTCTAGAATGTTTTAACATCTAACATTCTGCCTAGGTCTTCTCCTGCAAGCAGGGACATATACCCACACGTAATCAGTATGACAGCTGTGTCAGTCCATGGACGATAAGAGAAAGGTCAATTTATCCTTTAGGCTCTGTTCACATCTTGGCGTTCTGAATCGCCGCAAATCCTCTGGGATTCGAAATAGCAGCAATTTGCAGGACGCCCATGGGTCCCGTCACTTCCAATGGCATCCTAATCACAGATGTGATTTATCGGACAATCGTGGTAAAATCGCACAAACAGAATCGTGGGGCGCCTGTCACCCAAAAGAAGTACAAGAGCTTCTTTTGGGCAACAGGGGTCCCCCCCCCCCGATTCTGTTTGCGCGATTTTACCGTGATGGTCGCCCGAGGATGTGAACAGAGCCTTAAACAATAAGTAACCAATGTTTGGCTCCCCTAAGAGAACTGCATATAGGCCTCTGTGTTGCATCCTGTGCACATCTCAACAACCAGAGAACCATGGTGCCAAATTGACAAAAAGATCATAGACTTACAAATTAAGTGGAAACATTTTTAAAGATTTCCAAATGTAAAGACCCAAAAAAGGGGAAGAAACTCTGCAAGCATTGATGATACTTTCATCTACTTCTGCACTCTAAGCAAAAGATAATGCTTTGGCTGTATTATTTTTAGTTGATTTTTGTTAATACAATGCCAAAAAAGTCCACCGTTATGCAACTCTGGGAATGGTCAGTTAAGGGATTAGCTGTGTTTCAAACAGGTCACAAAAATCACTTGCAGCTATGACCATTTTTAAAACTGGGTAGGAGGACCCTTACCAACATATACAATACATCCTCAAGATGCATTCACAAATTTGGGTCCATTTTTCAACGAAGGCAGCCTTAACGAGCTATTAACCAAGATCCCTGGGTAAGAACAAGTGTTATGTTCTGCTGCAATACAGAACGAGTAAAAAAAAAAATCTAAAAATTTCCTTCAGAACGGGAAACTTCACTTAAAATAAACTGAAAAGCCCCAAATGTTACATGGAAATGATAAAATATACATACCAGCTTTCCCGATCTGCACTGCTAATTTAGTAAGTTTGCCTTGCAAAACAGATTTTTCTTTCTTTGTCATATTTGCTTTCTTTTTGTCTTCTCCATCTCCACCATCTTCACTCTTAAGAGGCTGCATTTCCATTGCTGCACCATCCTGAGCTTTTGCTGCAGATAAAAGAATAATCATAAACCCATATACACAGATTCATACCAAGACAACAGTGCTTAACATTTTAGGTTCAGATATAGCTCACCACAATAAACAAACAATATTTTGTTACCAAGGGTTGTGGTACGCTACAGTGCACACAAGTCTTGTGGTACGCTACAGTGCAACTGATCAAATCGTACGAAGGTCCAACGTGGGCTGCTGTGCTTGTGTTACCACAATGCATAAGTGTGAAGGAGCCCTAAAAGGACAGTCTTCACTATAGGACAAAGAAAAAGGGATGACTTATTTATAGCAGTCCCCTTGCCTCAGATTTGGGAATGAAAAATTAGTGCACCTGTGGAATTTTTGTTAAAGGTGTAGTTAATTAATGCACTTTTTTCTTTTGAATTCAAAACAGAACATAAGTTTCGTTTTTATTGAACATCTGTATTATGCACCTCAAAAGATGATTCAAAGCAGCGTTAAAAAAAAAAAAAAAAATGATAAATACCTTTGTTTCGATTTTCAGCTGTGCCATCTTGTTTTTTGCCTGAAAAATAAACACACGAGTTTAGCTTACCATATAAATCTGAGAAGGTACAGATATAACATCTATGAAAAGCATAAACGCATATACCGTATATACTCGAGTATAAGCTGAGGTACCTATTACCCCCAAAAAATGGGAAAACGTATAGACTCGAGTATAAGCCCAGGGGGGAAATGCAGCAGCTACTGTAAGCGGAAAAGAGGCTCAACAATGCCCATTTGCCCAACCTCACTGTGCCCATTGCCAGCTCACTGTGCCTGAGTCAGTGTACCTGAAATTCTTCTTAGACTGCGAGCGTCCACATGGTCCCATTCCGCGATAGGCGTTTCCAGCAAACACTGTTGAGTGTTCCGCCTGTCACGGTGGTCCTCTCATTCTCGGACTCCGTTTCCCAGCAGGCACTGTGTTCAGTGTTGTGCCAATCACGGACGTCTTCATTCTCGGACAAGAGAATGTCCATGATAGGCGGAACACTGAACACAGTGTGTGCTGGGAAACGGAGTCCGAGAATGAGAGGACCTCCATGATAGGCGGAACACTCAGTGTTTTCTGGAAACGCAAGCCTTTCCACCAGTTTCTGTACCAGTACAGAGTCAGACCCATGTTGCAGATTCAGGCAATTCTCATTTCTGCCACTTTAAAGTGGAACTTCAATGAACATTGACTCTTTAATTCTCATGCTGCTAGCATTAGTAAATGGATAGGAAAGTATATTTACTTGTTTCAAACTATTTTTTTTAAGTTTCTTCAGTTATTTCCTGGTTTCGTGCCTAGGGAAATTAGATCATACATCCCAGGAGCAGTGGTGGCCTGTCCATTAGGGGTGCCTCCCCCCTGATCCATGACCAGATGCATAGATTTCAATGGGTTATTTTTTAAGCACACGATTAGAGCCTGAAGATCTAATTGGCTTAAAAAAAAAAAAGCACTGTGCCCTGAGCCCACCCAGTTGTGTGACAATTGTGAATATTCGCTATGGTCTTCCCGATTGGCCCGAAAGAAGATATTGTATTGGCCGCTGAGGGAAGCCACCTTGGGCGGGGGGATAGGTCTTGTTTGAATGCGCCCTAGCCGTTACCCAGGAGTCTTCTGGGAGGGGAGGAGGGGTTCTCTCAGCCAAGCATACCCCACTGCCTGTAGAAAAAGGGGGGAAGTTTGGGACTTTGAATGAGATGCGTGTAGGCAAAAACCAATGGTTTTTCGGTGGACTCTACACACCTCCTCCTCACTCATTTCCTTGGGCTCTTTGCCCTCTTCCAGTCACATCCTCACTGACCACAACATTTTACATCTCACATAGATTGGAGCTGTCCACAGGTATTCCCCTGCAGCTCACCCTGGACACTTTTCATCGCCCCCCCTTGGCTGTGCCGCCTGCGATTCCACGCCCCCCCAGCTCCTGGCGAGAGTGGTTCTTGGCCTTCCTCAGCCATCAGGCTTTAGCAATTTAGGACTATTTTTAAAGCTGTGAAGTAAGTAATTTGGGATGTTTTGGTTTTTTTCCTTCCCTGCATCCTTATTTAATTCATTGGAGTAATTTTGGATATATATTCTCACAGACATGAATTCTGCAAATCGCTTCTGATGAAGTGGAATTGAGTCCACGAAACGCGTCAAGCCTACCATGCAGTTTATTTCAATCATGTCTGTATATTATACTTTTCCATTGTTTTTATTTAGTATGTGCTATAATAGAATTTTTATATGTCTGTCTACCTACCATATGCCTATCAGCTCGTCATGCTTGCTATGTATCATGTCCTATGTATTTATGAATAAACCTCCTTTGTTCGTTTAATCCATTGGTTTTTGCCTACACGCATCTCATTCAAAGTCCCAAACTTCCCCCCTTTTTCTAATGTACAACAGGGATGGAAGTGTGTGCTCATTAAGACCACACACTTCATTCAAAGTCCCAATTTCTCCCCTTTTTACCCCACTGCCTGTATGCCTGTGATTAGGGCAAATGGATTCCAGGAAGTCAATGCTACATGAATCATCTGGCCTTACTCAAGATGGTCACGGGCAGAAATGCAGGGGGTGTTTTTCAAAGTGATTTCTCATGCATTGAGACATGCATGCATGTGGGAGCTACATTTTTGCAATGTGCTGCTCAGATGCAGTGTAGTTCCACTTTAAGAACCTGTTGCTATGGCAGATCCTAAAAGGCGATATACAGAGAGATGCTAGTGCTCAGAGTGGGGCATTCTGTGCTGGAAAGCGGTCATGAATGTGACGGCTTCCCACACAGGGTTTATGATTGCTAGGATGCCAGCTTAATACCATCCAATTAATCACTGGGGCAATTTAGTGGTTAAATATAAACAAAGGGGCAATGATGCTAGATATTACTCAAATATGACAATGTCCATATTTTGGCAATGGAAAGACACATGAACCTGATGGGGAACTAGTCTCAGAGGGGCCCATCAGGCTCCACTCACCAAACTTCACGCCCACCCACAGCGCTGTCATCACAAGCAATACAGACCTGATGTGGAAGTGATCTTTCTGTTCCCCATCAAGTTCAACCCACCCCACTACAAAACTGACTGTGTGATAGGCACAGTGGCTGGGAAGTGAGATCAGTAATGTGGAGCTGCACTGAGGGCAGAGCATCTAGTATGGACACTATGGCCCCAGCGCTACCACATCCGACAGGTATCTGTCAGAAACAAACAATGCGGTGTGGAGATTCAAGGGAATACTAAAGAGCGTCTAAAAACACTTATATTTTTTCCCCTTAAAGAGGAGCTCCAAGTTCACCCACCAACCCCCCAAAATAGAAAGTCAGCAGCTACAAATACTGCAGCTGCTGACTTATTAGGACACTTGCATGTCTAGGCATCCAGCAGTGTCTTCACCTGAGCCGATTTCAAAATAAAATCAGTTTCACCCTATACTGACGTCAGAATGGGGTGCATGGCTTATGCAAGCTTTACATGGGCCGAATTTCAAATGATTTGTGGATTGAAAATTGTGCGTCCGATTGTGCCACCATTGATTTGACCAACCAAGCCTTCAATTTCACTTCATGTTATGAAAAAGAAAAATTTGTGGCTAGGAAAATAATTTTCTTTCCAGGTCACAGCTCATGCACATTTTTTTTTACTACATTCCTCGCACGATTCTCCCATCATTAATTAGAAATACATTTGTTTTTCAAAAAATTTCCAACATGGGCGATCAAATTTGATGGCTGCATGAAAAATCGTCTGTTGCTGCAGCCCCACTAATTTTCAAACAAAAAATCGCTCAGAATTCAATATGTGTATGGCTGGCCTTAATATACAAAAATGCCCTCCAAAGTGATCATTTTGCTCCAATTCAATAAGGTAATATCTGCACATCTCAGAAAACTTACTACACAACCATATAGATGTGGGTGCTTACTCATAACACATGTCTGTTTTTGTAGAGCCTCTGGCTAGCTTCAATAAGCATTTCGATCATACAAGCAAGCACCATGGGCAAAGTATATCTATCTAAAAGGCAAAACTTAATTTTCGTTTTGGATAGAGTGGAGAGGAATTAGAGACCATGTCAGGTTTTATTGCTGTCTGTGCCCCCCCATTATGGAGATGCACGCTATCCATATGATTTTTCCCTTGCAACAGCAGGATTTGACTTACAGAAAACTTCTATTGTCAAAAGGGGTAAACGTGGGTAATCAAAATTAGATTACATGTCATCTGCAAGAAGCATTATTAGGTTCTTCTCAGTTGAGCGTTTCCACAATATGTAAAAAATAAAAATAAAATTTGTACTAGGCACATTGTCCTGTGAAGTGTTTTCCAATGTCATGTAACCAATTCTGGAGAAAACTTACAAAGAAGTTTAAAAAACCAAAGTGCATTTTTTTTTCTCCATTTAACAAAATGACTGGTGTGGTAACTTTGTTACCAAATTGTTTTAACAGATTAGAATAGCCTCGTTTGGTACCATCTGTCAAAAAAATGGATAACTGTGTGCCCACTCAGAACAAATTACTTTTTTAATAGATAACAAGCTAAATCACAATCATTCTTAATATGATCCACAGTCAAGAATCTAACGTAGAGCAGGCATCTGTCATGTAATGTTCTCGAATTTTAAGTCACTTATCACCATGGCAACAGTCTAGTGCCAAAAGCACTCTAGGACTTAAAAAAAGAAATTAAAAAAAAAAGTCCAATGTCAACATTCCTCATATGCTACTAACAGAGACCTTTCATAGGAAATTACATCTGCATGCATTGCATATATCTGAAGTAGAGTTGCTTTATTACCAGTAGCCACTGTGTATTTTAAAGAACTGACATTCGTTCTTAGATTTGTGGTACATGGCCAATTCTCAGAAGATGAAAGAAATCTATTTTGTGCACATTTCAACCACAACTAGGTCCTGTTCTCACCAGACGTGGTGGGGTAAAATACCTTGTTGTGGCGTGCACTATAAATGTAGTACTTTTTCAGTGAAGCGGGTTGCAACGCAAAACCACATCGCAACACCGCCGTGAACAGACATTTTATGAAATTGACATCACTAAATGTTCTGTAAAAAAAAAAGTAAACTCTGATACTACTTAAGCACTGTGCCACAATATAAACCAGATGATGTGTGTTGATCATGGCTCACTGGTGTGAATGGGTTGTTAATTTCCGAACAGAGAGACAAAAAATTCATATCCAAATAAACCAAAATCTGAAGTGCATTTAAAAGTGCAAATTACTACAATTATACAAGGCATTTTTTTTCAAACAGAAATTTTCACTATGTTACATCTAGCATATTTGTATCACTTGTTTCCAGAAGGCAGGAATAAAGGATGAAGGTAGCCACACACAGAAATATGTCTTGTGCGCGACCACATAGATACATATCCTAGACAGGAACTCTTATGTTGTGCAAGTGTATCTTGGCATTACATGAATGTCAAGCTCTGCCCACTTACCACCCACTAAGAACAGAAAAAAAACATGACAATTTGTAATGCAATAGGATTGTGCAGATGACCCAACAATGCACCATTCTGCCCTGCAATAAAGATAAATGACAGATATGAACATTTTTACATAATTATATTTTCGGCCAGCTTGGACCCATGCAACTCTGCATGTTTTTTGTTATATGCATATAATCACATCTGGCTGATCCCCATGGAAGTGATCTCCACTAGCACCCGGGTCCCATTCTAAGTGGTTGCACTTTTGCTTACTGAACACAGAAGGTGGCTCACTTGGCACGAGCACCATTCAGACAAAAGAATGCAAAGCGTTCTGCCTGGATGAGATGGAGGGGCGTGATGGTCACGATCACTACCTTTAATTTGAGAACGCTTTGAAATCACTGAGATAATGCAAAAAAATGTTCAGTAAGCAGCAGGGCAGCCACTCCGTGTGGGATTCAGTAGATAGTGGAGATCAGTGTAGTCATGGTGCCTACTTTTGCACCTTCCAGGGGGATTGATCCAGTATGGTATATGCATAATTACTGTGGTCCAACATCTTGGGTTTTTGTTGCCAAAACACAATCCTAACTGAAAAGTGCAACAATGGAATGATAATCCTAAAGAAAAGATTATGTCACATCAGTAGAATCATAATTAAAAGTGCCAATTTTGTTGAAATACTTTTAAATTACTTTGCAAACATACTTTTCTTTTCCTTTTTTTCTTTTTCTTTTTCTTTCTCTTCTTCATGTTCTCCAGCTCCAAGTAAAGTAAAAATAATTCCAGTTTGGGAATTCACTCCAATTGCAGTGACAACCATTTTTCCTGAGCCCTCCATAACGTGTGTTCCTATAAAAATCACATAAGAAAATACATTAAACATGAAAGTTCAAATTTGCTCAAGTTTTACTTTGGAGAAAAACTATTGTTATGGGAAATACTGACAAACCCTGAACAAGGGATCGACGGAACATCACAGCAGTTAGGCAGTAGTGAGCTGGGGAGTAACTCTATAAAAGTACAATGCAAGAAAGTTATATTGCTTACTCCAATTCCCCCCTTTCCTAAAATATTTCATCACCTTTCCTTCACTCCCACACTAATTTTGCCAGGAGTGAGGAAATTACCTATCATTTCCAATTATGGAAGAGCATGTGACTCACTACCCTTACACTTGGTCCAATGTGGTCATATGAGGGCAAGCGTCCAAAACCCTATGTACCGTATATACTCAAGTTTAAGTCGACCCGAATATAAGCCGAGGCACCTAATTTTACCACAAAAAAACTGGGAAAACTTATTGAATCGAGTATAAGCCTAGGGCAGTGATGGCGAAACCTTGGCACCCCAGATGTTTTAGAACTACATTTCCCATGATGCTCATGCACTCTGCAGTGTAGTTGAGCATCATGGGAAATGTAGTTCCAAAACAACTGGAGTGCCAAGGTTCGCCATCACTGGCCTAGGGTGTCCATCTGCATGCCTCACTGTGCCCATGCCTAGACTGACTTGACATGGAGTCTATGGAAGGGGTGCCCGGTTTGAAAAATCAGTGCTCCCCGGCCGTAGGTACCCCACACAACAAACTTTGCACACTTGGAGTGGGGATACATCTGTGCCAAGTTTGGGGTCCAGGGGAACCTACGACCGGCCGGTACTTGGTCTTCAAAGTTCGGGAGATCAGGCGCAAAAAGGTGACTCGAGTATAAGCCGAGGGGGGCATTTTCAGCACAAAAAAAATGTGATGAAAAACTCGGCTTATACTCGAGTATATATGGCAAGTTTTGATGAATGCAACTTTGAGCTTACAAAAAGGGCTTCCTTTTCTTGTTCCCTGAAGCCAAAACAAGCAGAGAAACCAAAGTAAATATTTGCTGCTGGGGAGGGGACATTAAAAAATAAGCATATTTCAATGAAAATCAAATGGTGCATGCAACTCTGTTTTTGTTTTATTTTAAATAAAATCTGTTTCATGGAGTATAGCCCAGCACACAAGCTTCTCTTAAGCTGGCAATAGATGGATCAAAATTTGGCTCAGTTCATCAGGAATCAAATTATTTTCAATGTTTGGCTGTTCCCATTCGAGTGGAGTTGACCTAGTGATCAACGCCTCTCGATTGGGAGGGTTGGAAAACGTGTTTGATCAGCACACACAGCCCATTATTGGCTGCAGCATTTTACAAAATTAGTAATGCTGGCCGTTCCCTGCAAAAATGTATGGTGTTGCTGAAAAGTGGAAACGTGCAGATAAGCATCCCTTATAGCTATGGATATCTGTACCAGTTCCGCCCAGTTAATTCATAGAACTCCAAAATGTGACGAAATAAACAGTAAAAAAATCAAGTGCAAAAACATAAAAATACATTTTTTAAATAATAAAAATCACGTTGCGTCTCTTAAATCAATGTGTATAAACACATCCTCTTGTTCATCACGGCTGTGTGCTACACGTGACAAATCCTCCACAAAAAGGTGTTCAGTGAACCACCTCTGTAAGAAGAGCCCACTCACCTCATTCCTCAGACCCACTACTGTAGGGTCCGATCAGCCTTATCCACTTTTCAAATATCACCGTATTTCTCCTCCTTCTGGATACAATCCTGAGTGGTCACAGTTTACTCATCCTCCATATAGTTACAATGAAATAAAAATGGGGGGAACCATAGTGCTCGCTGTATACCATTTATTCACAAAAACCGGAAAAAAAAAAAAAAAACTTAAACTTTAAAAACCAGGCACATCAAATCCTCAGCTCACCGCTGATGCTGGAATATTAATATTGAGACGTCTCGGGTTTGGCTCTTCCCAACTACAGTATACGCATTATCCCCATTGGGCTTCATCAGTAGGCCTACTGATGAAGCCCAATAGTAGGGCGTAATGCATATAGGTGGGAGGAGACATCTCAGATATTCCAGCATCAACGGTGAGCAGAGGATTTGATCTGCCCGTTTTTAAAGTTTGTCAAGTGAGATTTTGTCCCCGGTTTTCAGGAATAAATGGTATACAGGGAGCACTATGGTTCTCCCCCTATTACATGGTAACTATATAGAGGATAAGTAAACTGTGACCACTCAGGATTGTATCCAGGAGGAGAAATACAGTGATATGTAGATGAGTGGATAAGGCTCATCAGGCCTCCAGAGGGTGTTCTGGCATTATTCATGGGAAACTTCTGAACCCACAGAAACAAGATGGTGATCTTTAGATCCAAAACGAGCCAGGCTTCTCTATTTAGCTAAAAGGGAAGTATAAAAACTACTCACAAGTGTAGTAGAAAGGTTCGCAATACAAAAGTTATTTCCATAATACACTAGGCTGGTGCGCCCTTTCTTCTTTTTTCTCGTTTGCTACTAGGATACCCCTATCCATAAAGGGCAGCAAAGGCAGTGTCACCGTTCTGAAATAGTGACTGCCTGATGATCCACTCGTGCGCAGGACTGTTTTCGGTTATCAAAAGTTCTCTATTTAGCTTTAGGGGCTGTAAAGTCCCATAGCCATCTCCCTTGGTATGGGGAAATGGCCCTTGAGACAAGAGCTTCTGGACAACTGTTGCGAGGCCTGCCCTTCATTAGAGTGAATTGGACAGGTTTGAAAGCACGAAGCAAGGCAGTGGCAGAGTGCAAAACTAATTTGTAGCACTGGGAAACGATACACTGGACCTGCATCAGAGATCTGTTGGGATGAGAAGGCCAACAGACACCCCCCACTCCAAGAAGTTGGCCGCCCATCACTGAAGAGATGTTGGCACCAAACCTCACTGATTAGGATGGCCATGTCTTAGAGTTGACAGAGGGATAAAACACTTAAACCTCATGCATAGAAGACCTGCTTGCAGAGGCATTGGCCTCTGAGGGGAGGAGAATACGCTTACCCTCTGATCTCATTGTGCCTATGCAGGGAGAGACCACAAAAAAAAAATAGGATTTTTGTACTCACCGTAAAATCAGTTTCTCTGACGTCCATGGACTGACACAGCTCTCATACTGTTTACGTGTGGGTATATGTCCCTGCTTGCAGGAGAAGATCTAGGCAGAATGTTAGATTTTAGAAACATTCTAAAACAAAACCAGAGCTGAACAGCCCGGCCCAGGGGGGTGGTCCCTCCGGACATAACCCTCCTACCTGCAGCTAGCAGCCTCAGTTGGCAACAAAGCAGTACAAACCTTAAAAGGGTGGGTGCTGTCAGTCCATGGACGTCAGAGAAACTGATTTTACGGCGAGTACAAAAATCCTATTTTCTCTTGTCGTCCATGGACTGACACAGCTCTCATACCGTTTACGTGTGGGAAGTCCCAAAGCAGTATAAGAAAAGGTTGGGAGCAAATAGTGTGGGAGCAAATAGTAAAGGAACAACCAAAACTTCACTCCAAACCAGCAGAGCTCCTCAACGGAGGAGTTGCAACATTAAAACAGCGGCCTGCAACACTTTGCGGCCGAAGGAAGCATCCGAAGATGCAGCCACATCAACCTTATAGAATTTCGAAAAGGCATGAACGGACGACCAGGTCGCCGCCTTGCACACTTGTGCAACCGACGCTTGATGTCGGAAAGCCCAGGAAGCACCAATTGCCCTGGTGGAATGCACCGTAATCGGGAAGGGAGGCGCCCGACCCTTAATGGCATAGGCCTGTATAACAGTCTCTGATCCACCTAGAAATGGTGGCAGACGACAACGCTTGGCCCTGTTTCGGACCAGAGACAGAAACAAACAGCGAGTCAGACTTCCGATTAGAAGCAGTAGCCGCCAGGTATACCCGTAAGGCACGCACCACATCCAAATTGTGAAGCGCAAACTCTCTAGGATACGATGGGTGAGGGCACAAGGACGGAAGGACAATGTCCTCATTAAGGTGAAAAGCCGAAACCACCTTGGGAAGGAAAGACGGTCGCAACACCGCCTTATCCTTATGGAGGACCGGGTAAGGCGACTTGCATGACAGAGCCGCCAACTCAGACACCCGTCTAACTGAAGTGATGGCCACTAAGAATGCCACCTTCTGAGACAGTTAAAAGAGGAATATCTCTGATCTTTTCAAAGGGAGGTTCCTGAAAAACCGAGAGCACCAAGTTCAGATCCCAAGGAGGGAGCGGAGGCTTGGCAGGTGGAACCACATAGTGACAAGGGGTCGTTGAAATCTGACCACGCTGCAAGAACCGCAGGATTCTATGGACAGAGTATGTCCGTGGACGCCAGTCTAGCTCGTCGCACATAGCGATGCAAGCTCTCCAGGTACGGTGATGGATCTTTCTAGAAGAAGACTTGCGTGCCCTAAGCATGGTTGAAATTACCGAATCCGACAGGCCTCGGTCCTTCAGTACCTGGCTCTCAATAGCCATGCCGTTAAAGCCAGAGACTAAAGCAGGATGAAAGATAGGACCTTGAGACAGAAGGTCCTCCCTCAAGGGCAGTCGCCAAGGGACGTCCGCGATGAGACGTACCAGATCGGCATACCAGTGACGCCGAGGCCAATCCGGGGCAATGAGGATCACCGGAATACCCTCGGCCGCCACCCTGCGCAGCAAAAAAAGAAATAAACTGCAGCGGAGGGCAAGCATACATTAAGCGATACTGACCCCACAGGGTCACCAACGCATCCGAGGAATCCGCCCAGGGGTCCCTGGACCTGGGCACAAACCTCAACACCTTGCGATTGAGTCGAGATGCCATCAGGTCCACATCCGGTGTGCCCCACCGCCAACAAAGGAGTTGAAACACCTCCGGATTTAAGGACCACTCCCCCTGGGACTGGCGACTCAGATAGTCCGCCTGCCAGTATACGGCTGACAGCGCCGGGCACACTTCTTTCCGCCCACCTTAGGATGTGGGCGACCTCGGATGCTGCAGCCGAGCTCCGAGTGCCCCCCTGATGGTTGACATGCGCCACGGCCATGGCGTTGTCCGACTGAATTCTGATCGAGCGGCCCTCTAGCCTCTTCGACCATGCGGAGAGACAGTCTGATCGCCCGCAATTCCAGGAGGTTGATTGGTAGACGAGATTCATCCGGAGTCCAGAGCCCTTGAGCTGACAGGACTCCCCAAACTCCTCCACAGCCCATCAGGCTGGCGTCCGTCGTGACCACCGTTCACTGTATGGGGAGGAACGACTTCCCGGCCTGAAGAGCCGGGGGATCTCAGCCACCACGTCAGGGATGCCTTGACAGAGTGACTCACCTGGATCTGAAGATCCAATGACAATGGGGGCGTGTCCCAAACAGACAGAATTCCCTTCTGCAATGCCCGAGTGTGTTTGGGCATACGGAACCGCCTCGAAGGAGGCCACCCTTAGTCCCAGGACTCTCATGCAGAAACAAATTGATGACCATTTTCAGGACGTCAGAACCCGCACTGCCGACTGAAGTGTCAGTAACTTCTGAGGGTAGAAACACCTTCGCTGCCAAAGTGTCCAGGATCAGACCCAGATACTCCAATCGTTGAGTTGGGACTAGAACCGACCTCTGCATGTTCAGAAGCCACCCGAAGTCCCGGAGGGTCTGACTGACTATTGTTACATTCTCCTCGATTTCTGAGCCATTGTCTGCTCTTAGAAGGAGATCGTCCAGAAAGCCCACGATAACAATTCCTCGCTGTCTCAGCAAAGCTAGAACCGGGGCAAGCACTTTGGTGGAAACCCGTGGTGCCGATGCTAGGCCGAAGGGAAGAGCCACGAACTGACAGTGGACTTTGCCTATGGCAAAGCGCAGAAACCTCTGGTGACATGCGCAGATTGGAACGTTCAAGTAAGCAACCTTGATATCCAAGGATGCCAAAAAATCCCCTTGGTGGAGTGACGCAATCGCCGTGCGAATATATGCCATCCGGAATTTAAGTACCTTCACATAGGCATTCAGGGCCTTGAGGTCCAGGATTGGCCGGACCCCGTCCTTCTTTGGGACAACAAACAGGTTCGAGTAAAACCCCTGAAACCTCTCCTGTGACGGAACCGGCAAAATTACCCCGCACCTGAGCAAATCCTGTACGGCCCCCAAGAGGGCCGCCCCGCAGGCAGGAAGGAGAGGGAGGTTCGAGGGAAAGAACCTTTTTAGGGGCCACGAGCGGAACTCTATCCTGTATCCCGAGGTGACCCACCTCGCACACCCACTGGTCGGAGATCCGGGAGGTCCACCGCACCGTGAACCTGAGAAGAAGTCCCCCCCACCCCAGAGTCGGGCAGGGGCAAGACTTCATGCGGTGGTGGGCTTGGGAGCTTGCTTGGTAGGCTTGCGCACCCAGGAACGCCTTTGTCCCCCAGCCGCACTCTTTTCAGTCTGGGCGGGCTTACCCGTGGAATCTGACGAAAAGAAAAAAATTGCCGGAAAGAAAGGGCCCGGCCTGCGGTGGGGCTCCTTTCCCTTAATAGACCGAGGAAGGAAGGTGCTCTTACCCTGTGACATCCTTAAATGTCATCCAGGGCGGCCCCAAACAGTCTACTGCCCTTAAAGGGCAAGTCAGCCAGGAGCTTTTTGGAAGCTAGGTCAGCCGACCAGCATTTCAGCCAGATAAGGCGACGCAGCACCACAGCAGAGATAGAGGCCCCGTATATTAAAGGGGCTGCATCCAAAGTGGCATCACACACAGACTACACCCTGCGCAAGTTTGTGAGCCAGGGCAATGGTCTCAGGAGGGAGATAATGCTACTGTACCGTCTGGTGCAAAAACTTTGCCCATCCTGTGAGTGTCTGAGACACAAGTGTCGCCGCCACTATAGGGCGTAAGGCAGACCCCAATAAGGTAAAACATAATTCTACTCACCACTTCTGACCTCCTGTCAGCGGGATCCTTAAATGCAGGACTCCCTTCCATTGGGAGCGTGGTAGCCTTATTCAAACGGGCGACCGGGGGAGGGGGGGGGTTTCGACCACTGGGGGATAGCCCACTTCTTAACCAGGTCCTCCTCAAAAGGGGTACCTTAAGGCTATGCGCCGCAGGACCGTCAAAGTCTTCTGCGGCTTATCCCAGACTTGGTCAATGAATGTATATAAAATTTTTTTTAAAAAGGCACATATGGAAAAACTTTTTGAAGAAACGGCTTTTAAGGAACCAAAGGAGACAGCTTCCACCTGGGGTTCCTAAGCCTCAACATTCAGCTTGAGTGTCCCTAACAGCATCAATGAGTTCACTTACAAGCACCCTGTCAGTTACTGGTTCAGAATTAGGGTCTACCTCACAAGGAATGTCCTGTCCAAAAACATCAAAATCCTCAGAGCTAGGGTCCCGAGCAGCAGTAGCTAGGCCCATATCTGAGACAGAGCACTCCCCTACAGGAGAATGTGTGGGGAGCGGGCACTTTACAGCTCCCTTGCGCTCGCACACTGCTTCCATTCTGAAGAGGAATGATTCCAGGACTGCCGACAACTGGTCCATAGGGACCGCAGGTGCAGGAGCACTGCCAGTTGCCTGTGACAAGTGTGGAGAAGCAGGTGAACCAGACTCCATACTGCCACCCTCTGAGACCTTTAGACACCAACAGTGAATAATACAGTCCACCCACTGGCTATGCTGAGGCTAAGGAGGGGATACCCAGGACTCACCAACGCTTAAGAACCGCTCAGTTCCGCTGTATGAAACCGTGCTGCAGCACGAGTGAAGCCTGAGGAGAGTGTGCAGGAATCCTGTGAGAAGACTGAGGAGATTCACGCCGCAGCAGCGCCGCTAGAGGCTGAAACTGCCGCGGCTTCAAGAAAATGGCCACCGGCCGCATGTATAACAGCGCCATTGAACCACAGCAAGATGGCCGCCGAGCGCATTATTCAAATTCAGAATACAGCGCTAATGGCGCACGCAATAAGTCCCCACACACACCAGAACACTGCTCTTCTCCCAGAGTCCAATAAAACAGACATGAGCGCCCCCCACCAGGCCAGAGTGACCCCCAAGAGCCCCCACACAGTACAGCACCAGTACAGGGTGCAGAGAGCAGCATAACAGGGGGGAGACAGGGAGAAACCCCCCATATAAAGAAACACAGCCAGCATGTACGCACCTGCAGCAGGAGAGACCACTTACCCATCCAAGAGGGACCCACTGGCTTGTGTCAGACAGACCTAGCACAGAGTAGTACTGAGTAGCTGTCGGCCCGGTCCACCGCGAAAGATACAGACAGGTACTGTTCAATCTTGTGAGGACCGCAGAGCATAAAAGCAACCCGGCCACCCCTGGAGTCATGGGATATGTCGTGAACCGAGTCTCACGCACACAAGGCGAGGATCAGCACGCTCGATGGTCGGACAGGGAAGACTAAGAGGATACCAGTGTACCCAACCTGTTGCCCAGCTGACAGTTGATTGAAGGTCTCAAAAATAAAATAAAGTTCCCAAAGGAATAAAATTAAAAAATAAAATCTTCCAGGAGACTGGCTCCTGAGAGAGCCACGTCTTCTTTCTGCTAGGCAGAAAAAAACTGAGGCTGCTAGCTGCAGGTAGGTTATGTCTGGAGGGACCGCCCCCCTGGGCGGGGCTGTTCAGCTCTGGTTTTGTTCTAGAATGTTTCTAACATCTAACATTCTGCCTAGATCTTCTCCTGCAAGCAGGGACATATACCCACACGTAAACAGTATGAGAGCTGTGTCAGTCCATGGACGATAAGAGAAAGGGTAACCGCTAAAGGGGTTTCTTGCATGGAAGTTCAGTCAACCTGCATTTAAGCCAGGGAAGTCTGCTTGGGTGGATAGAGACTGACGGAGACCATCTGCCAAGACATTCAGGCAGTAGCACAAGACCGATGCAAGGATGGATGGAGGATGGCGCTAGGGTCACAGGCCATGCATTTAGTCCAGACAGCAAAGGCCTGGCAGACTACCCAAGTTGCAAAAGAGGGGTAATATATGGAAGAGCCTGACAAGGTACAGAGAGCTCTAATCTCATATCCAACATGGGACTTTCCTCCATGGGGCAAATGGATGATCTTATTATGAGCAGGAGATTAGAGAATTCACCACAGAAAAACACACATACTTATATAAGTAAACCCCTCTCAATAGGATACTGTTAGATGAAACCTCGGATGAGAAAAAACCACTAAAGTCTTGGTTGGGTTAAAGGAATTTATGTAGCCCCAATGCTGGACTCTTTTGGGTGAGCAGATGTTGGCTGCTCCAACGCTAAAGCTGGGTAACACATGGGTCGAAAATAAGCTGAAAACAGTCGATTCAGCAGGAACTTTCGGTCCGCGTGTACAGCTCCTTGTCCGACAGAAGCTGGTCTCACCGGGCAATTTCCCTAACACAATACAATAGCTCAGCGGGGAGAAATCGCTGCACTAACATTGAACGTGTTAGTACGATTATCTAATTTTTTTTCAGTCCGCTAGATTGAACGTGAAAGAAAAAAAAAAAAAAACTTTTCATATGTACCCAGCGTAAGGAAGAGCATACAGTGTCAAAGGAAGCCATTGCATCCTTTAGCTTGGGCGAAATCTCAGCAGTAGAGTTGTTATCCTTATTCGATGCCACAGAGTGCAAAAGACCCTCCTCCTCAATAGCTACACCCTCCTCAGGGAGACCATGTCTGCTCAAGGACAAAATCAAAGACAGTGGGAGGCTTAAGGGGCACAGCTGTGGCTGCTGTCTAGAAGCCCAGAAAGTCTGCTCATTAAATCTTACGTTGCAGAAAATTCCTCGCCAGATAGGAAAGAGCGGCTGGAAGACCACCCAAATGACCGAACAAGAAAGGCAGAGAATCAGTAAAAAGGGTATTCCTGAACCGAACTACAACCTCCAACTGGAATAAAGGATGAACAAATGCTTCAAATTTAAAAAAATGTAATGCCATTAAATCTGGGGTCTGCTGCAAAAAAAAAGGTAATCAGTCAGTAGCTTGCCTGTGCCCTCTGGGCTTATTAGGGGACCCTGGGATATGAATGATCAGAGGGCTGCCACCCTAACTCACCAATCATATGCAGGAATTAGGGCAACACCACCTTCCTGGCTTTGCCCTCCACAACAGGCATACACTCATGGGCATTTAGGAATAAGGCGCTGCAGCAGGTAGAATAAGGCCCTGGACCTGCAACGTATAATGTGGCTACTAAACGATCGCATATAGCAGGTAGCAACATTACAGGCTGGTCCCCGACTTCCATTCAACAGGGTCCAAGTACGGTCCCCAGGCTTTGCCCATGAGTCAACTGAGCCAAACTTGCACCATAGTCACCGACTTTTCATACAGCAATTATCTTAAGAATCCGCTTTGAATACACAGAAAAATACCTCCATTTAAGAAGGCAAGCTTCTCAGTAGAATAAAGCGGAGGAAAACACTAGCAAATAAAAAAAACTGAAGCTAGCTGGGAGAGAGAGATTATATGGGACTGCTTTTTTTTTTTTTTTTTTCCCAGTGTCCAATCACCTGTAGCGGTATATAACCCAGTCATGAGGATTGAAAGAAGCCTGTGTCCTGTACTGCACGATCAGGAAAAGCAATTTGGCAGCTACATATAGGAAAGTAAATTGCACTTGCTGGTCTTTAGAGGTATTGAGTGAACTAGGGCCTCACAGATGCTACCTGGGAAAGCTATGTCACCAGTGCCTTCTCTAGGAACCTCAAACTGCGAGATGTAGAGAAAAAAATAAAATAATGAATGGCTTTTCCCCTGATATTTCATATAACCATAAAATCTCAGGGGAAAAAAGCCCATTCATTTTTTTTATATACGTATCTGGTGCAGAAGTCATTGCTGGGCCAGCACATGGAACCAAGATGGAGCCGGCCACCAATGGCGATTTCTTCAAAAATCATGAGCACTGCCAGCTGATGGATTAATACACATAAGCAGCAGACTAGGTGCTGGGTACTGTGTGCCAAGGGCTCAATTTTTATGAGCTGGGGACTGAACATTAAGGAGAACTCACATTAGTTTAAAAGGATAGAGGTTAATGCATTTGGGCAGAGGACTTGGTGCTTAGGGGTTAATGTACATGGGCAGAGGACTTGGGGGTTAATGCACATGGATAGGGCGCTTAGGGATTATAACAAACCAACCAATCAGCCGTAACTTTTTAATCACCCACCCCCTTTTGGCAAAAAAAAAACAAAAAAACACAGGAGACTTACCTGGCCACGGGGCGGTGGTTTAGTTATCCTGACTGGGCGTCATATGACGTCCTGTCCGGATGCATTGATCTCGTGGCCGCTCAACGACAAGATCCGTCACCAGCCGTGTCCACGGGACACAGCCGATGATTGATCCAAGTACCGGCTCGCTGCCGGTACCATGTGACCACCGTGATGAATCACAGCCGATCACATGACAGTTGTACACAATAGATGGCTTCCTTTCAAGCCATGCAATGTGTACAAATGTGTTGCTAGCTGCGATTCATCAACTTGATTACATGGTATAGACAGGGCCAATCACAGCCCATCCGTATTGTGATTAGCTTTGACCAATCACAGCTAATCACAAAAGACTGAATGAATCAGTTTCATTCAGTAAAATGCTTGCTTATAGCAATGTAATTAAGTGGTGATTAAATACCACCAAAAGAAAGCTCCATTTGTGTGAACAAAAATATAAAAATTTAGTCTGGGTACAGCGCTGCATGATCAACAAGGTGCGACAGCACTGAAAGCTGAAAATTGGCCTGGGCAGGAGGGGGTAAAAGTGTCCAGTATTGAAGTGGTTAATGAGGGAAGCCAGCTGCGACATCAAAGCTGGCTTTTTACAACGCATGCGTGGGTTGCACTACGCTTTGTAAAATGGACCCACAGACATGTCACAGGTCCCAGAGGGTTGCAGGTAAGAAGAGGGGGAGAACTTACTCTGCGATTGTCTGGGAAGTCAGGGCAGAAGTAGAAGTGGGTACCTGCCCCCTAAAAACAGGTGGAACATGTTCCCAAAGGAGAACTTGTCTATTAACATTCATTCTAGGGAAGCTGATCATGAAGGGGTTAATGTGTGTACACTGCAGACTGGTTACTAAAGCTCATACTCTACTGGTGTAAAACCTAGATAGAGAATTGTGTGCATTGGAGGGCCTACCTCACTGCTGCCATTGATACTGTAGTTGAGGCATGTGTGCTGGGAGCACATATCCTTCACATATGGAGATTGGGGGTAGGGGGGGGCATTAGATGTTGGAGATTAAACATTCATAATGAAGCTCAGTTGAGCTTTAGACTATCAGCTATGTTTGGGCTATGTACTAACCAATGTCTGCAAGAAGGACACTGGTCAACATGCAGTTTGTGTGGTGGAGAGTGAATACCCGTCAGTGAAAATTCTTTAGAGGGGACACTGGAGATTGTGTATGCTGGGTAAAGGATCCCACTGTGCATAGACCAATGAGTGTGCTGGATATGGTATCTCACATGCAATAGGCCAAAGTGGGTGATGATCTCACTGCTACAGCATTTATGGTTCAGTCAAATTCAATATTGGGGGGGCGTGTCCGGGAGCCGACTGAGGAAGACGTGCAGACATTGAGCTCTGCAACCATACCTTCCATCCATAGCCATCCTCGCTACATATTACTTGGATGATACTCCAAATCTACCCCCATTGCTCCTGAGGGTCTCCTACCTGCAATCCGGTGTACATTTTTGACTTTGGGCCGGCCGTCCGGAACTTGCCAGGCCAGTTCCATGCAGCTCGGGCCCAACGCCATCTTGGGGCCCACAAAGCCTCCAACACCTCCCAGGGGGTCTACGGATACCCACAGGACACCCTGCGTCTCCATCCAGGCTTGGATGGGGGTGTCTGTACAGTAAGGAGCCCCCTCGGTCTTCTTCCTGGCCCGTGGTCGGCTCCGGAGCCTGACAGCCATCTTGCGGCCTACAATAACATCTGCATCCTCCGGCCTGGAGTGCCGCGGTCGGCGGGGTTTACGGCGAGAGGCTCGGCCACACCTGTGCCTGCACTGGATGGAGCTAGCTGCCTGAGAGATCCCGGAACGTTCGGCCTCACACACCCGCGGCGGCCAGCCTTAGGAAAGTCCGCGGCTCCGGCCTACCTCTGGAAGTCGGCGGCCATCTTGCTGCTCCCACTACACCCAACGCAGCATCCAGCAGGAAGGACCATCCCACACAGGGTAAGCGGGGCAGGGGTGAAATACAGGACATTAGACCTAGGCTAATCCCCCCCCTGGCTGGCAGACGGGAGTACCTGGTGGGAGCCCTGATCCCATAGGCTTAAGGGGCGGCCATCTTGCTACACCCGACCATAGTGCTGCTGGGTCCCCCCCTGCCCACTTCAACCTGCTTCACCCTATACATCAAATCCTGGCTATTCTGGCCTACGGGGCAGCTGAGCCTATACCTCATCCATCTCGCCCTCCCCGCACTCCTCCAGTCTCACACTGCCAAGAAGTGTAGCGGCCATCTTGCTCCACCCGGACTCAGTGCCAACTCTCAACTCTTACCACTGACCTCCATCCACTCCCTCCTCGGCCACCGGTACTGCCTAAACTGCCGTGTCGCTGTGCTGCAGCACATGCACAGGCACTCCAAAAGGACAGTAACATCACAGTAAGCACTGATCCCCATTTGCAACACGGGTCGCATCCTCTGCTCATCCGTTCCACCTTTGATGATGCGTGGCTGAGGATGGAGGGCTGAAGACATGCACCGCTGAGCTCTGTGCTCTCCCGACGACCGCAGGCTACGTTCCCACCCAATCACGCCCAACCGGCTGATGGCGGCTTCCAGCTCTACCTCTGCTGACTCCGCTGAACTGCAACAAGGTACTATTCAACGGTACCTGCTACGCACAACATCGCAGGACTCCCGTACAGGGAAGGATAAACCTTCGTCAACCCGAGCCTCAGGCAGATCACAACCTCCTCCCCCGACTGCAGCAGCTTCCTCTGCCAGTGGGACCGGCCCGGGTACACACCCGACTCCTCTGATGGATCCCACTGCCCTTGGCGAGGGCACTGTCTCAGCAGAGACGCTTTCCCCAGGCGCCACATCCACTGCCATACTGTCTGCCTTCCGAGCTGACTTTGATTCCTGGGCTTCCAAAATGGAAACTTCTCTCCATGTTGAACTAAATGCCCTCAAACAACGGGTCTCCACGTCTGAGGTCACGGTTTCTGCTATGGTCACCACCCAAGAAGACCACTCAGCCCGCATAACGGCGCTTGAAAATGCATCTACGGCTCATCTCTCCCGTCTAAGGCAACACCAGCTCCGGATAGAAGATAGTGAGAACCGGAGTCGCAGGAACAACATCCGGCTGCAGGGGGTCCCGGAGGCGACCTCAGGTACTGATCTCAAACCCACTGTCATTGCTATCCTTAACCAGGTCCTGGGCAGGGAAGTTACATCTCCCATTGAATTGGACAGAGTACATAGAGTGGGAGGCATAGGAGGGGATCGCAGGGACCGCCCTCGTGACGTCCTCTGCCGGGTGCACTACTATACCCTAAAGGAGGAGATTTTGCGCAAGGCCTGGCGCCTGGGGCCACTAGACTTTCACGGATCATCTATACACCTCTATCCGGACCTTTCCCGCAACACGCTGTACATGCGGCGAATGGTCCGCCCTCTGCTGGACTTGCTTCGCCAAGTAGGCGCCACGTACACTTGGGGTCACCCATTCAGCATCAAAGTGACCCGGGAAGATAACCACAAATTTGTCCTCTCAGACCCGGACCAGCTTCCTGCCTTCTTCCTGTTCCTGAGCCGGGACCCTGTTGTCGTCCCGAACTGGTTGGACCCCCCAGATGACCGTCAGCGGCTACCGGGCCCTCCTCTGCAACGTCGAGGACGCCCTCAGTCTAGATCGGTACCTTCTGGTCCTAGAGAGCGGCGAGCCACGTCACCAGAGGACTGATCCGGACTCTGTCGTCAGACCTGAAATGGTTCTTTCTGCTATGTCCTTTTACTTACTAGGTGGATACAGCTCTTTTATGAGACTCCGGCCAGGTCCACCTTCTGTTTTCCCTGTGTTATGTCTTCACAGTGTACTTGCACTCTCAGCCCACTGACTCTTGCTAACGTTGCTATTTAAATGCTGCTGACGGTTTAGTTGTCTCACATGGCTCGAAAAGCACTTCGCTGCCCTCGGCTGGTGCGGTTGTACTTGATGGGGTTCTGGAAAAGCGGCCAGTGATGTTGATATGTTCTCTCACGGCTCTGGCTCTGCGGGTTGGCTTGGGGTTTCCCGGACATAGCCCTTTGGCTCGTCCGGGGACCTCCGGGTCTTCCCTTGGGCTCTGGGCATTTATGTCCTGGGGGCTTGAAACTGGCTGACCTTGGCACTGACACCTTCTGTGCGTTTACACAGATATCTGAGCTGAGCCGTGATGACAATCATAGTTAATGCTGCTATAAATGTAGCAATTGATGTTTCCTACCCCCGCATGATTACGCGGGAATACCTGTGCCTTTATCTTGCCACCAGTTTGTATACACCTTGTTCTTCACTGATGTTCTTTTTTCTTTATGTCATTTTTGATTGTTTATTGTACTCAAGCGTACCAATGGTATTTAATCTGACATTGCTCTTTAGTGACTAGACAGGTAAGCTTTAAATACCACGGTCATTGGGTGTGTTACTTTACAGTTATGTTATTTATGCCTGCTAGGTTGTCAGGAACACAACTCAGCTGTTCTAATCCCGTTCTCTCCCCCTAAATAGGATTGGCACAGTTCGTGCCTACTACGTGATATTTCACGAAGTGTTACGTTTTTGCGCACACTTTAGTATTTTTGAGCCACCTTCCCCAGGTGCTCTCTCTGTTCAATCTCTTCCCCACATCGCTCTACCTCCTCTCTTCCTCCCCTGCTGTGTTTTCCCCCTTTTCTGTTTCTTTCCTTATTTCTCTCTCACCTCCCCTCACCCTCCCCCCCTGTCGCTCCGTCATGGCTCACACGGTGATCTCTCGCCCTAGGCTACAATTCTGTTCATACAATGTCAATGGGCTTAATATTGCCACCAAAAGAGGACAAATCCTGTATCAAATGCACAAACGCCAGGTCAATGTGCTTCTTCTCCAGGAGACACATTTTCACTCTGCCTCCACCCCTTCCTGCTCCAGCAGATATTTCAACAGGTGGTTCCACAGCACTAGCCCAACCCAGAAAGCCAGGGGAGTGTCTGTGGCTTTTCATAAGACGCTCCCTATAGAGGTACTTGATCATCTCTCGGACCCACAGGGGAGGTATGTGTTTGTGAAATTCATGTTATGGGGTACCAAATTTACGGTAGCCAACATTTACCTCCCTAATATTAACCAAGTATCGGCCGCGTTACAATACTTGAGGGTTCTGTCGGGATTCATGGAGGGTAAGCTCGTACTGGGGGGAGATTTTAACACCCCTCTTGAACCACTTTTAGATTCCTCCACCTCGCGATCGTGTATCTCCTTCCCCAAACTGAGGGCTCTAAAACGGGCATTTTACGATCTGCGTCTAGTGGATGTTTGGAGGGTGTTGCACCCCACGGCCCGCAACTATACCCACTTCTCCCATGTCCATCACACCTATAGTCGCATAGACTACCTAATGAGTGACCATAGCTGTCTAGACTGGTCCCCGGACTGCACCATAGACCCAATGGTCTGGTCTGACCACTCTCCTATACATATGACGTTCTCGCTCCCCTCCACTCCGAATAGGGAGTGGTCATGGCGCTTGAACGATTCGTTGCTTACGAATCCAGAATGTGTGAAAAGGGTTTCGGATACAATATCTAATTTTTTTGCGGACCACGCTTCAGATACGACATCGTTGCCCTTTCAGTGGGAGGCACTGAAGGCGGTTCTACGAGGTGCCTTTATCCAAATGGGTACGCGTCTTAAAAAGGAGCGCTCAGCCGCCATTGAGGCAGCAAACCAAAAGCTTAGGAACTTAGAAACTGAACACAAGCGATCCCCGACAGTGACAACACTGGCGGACGTTTCTAAGGCGCGATCACAACTCAGAGAGCTTTATGAAGCCTCTGCACGCACATATGCAGATAAGCTCGCTTTCCATCAATATAAGTTTCGAGATAAATGTGGTAGGCCATTGGCTCGCGCCCTGCACCCAAAAGCGACTTCCACCTTTGTGCCTCATATTCGGGGGGCACAGGGAGAATTGGTCTCCTCACCCACTAAGATGGCAGAGGAATTCAGAGACTTCTACCAGTCCCTGTACAATATATCTAAGACTCACGGGACTGGTTCCCCTTCTTCCAGGGTGGAAGACCAGGTGTCATATATCTCAGAAACCGCGCTCCCCACATTAGATGATGACATCATCGCTGATCTGGAAGTCTCAATCACAGAAGAGGAGGTTGCCAAAGCCATAGCGGGTACGCCGAGTGGAAAGAGCCCGGGCCCAGACGGCTTCACTCCTAAGTTTTACAAACTTTTTGCCGCCCTCCTCACACCTTTTCTAACTAAGATGTTCAACTCTTTGTCGGAGGGCTCCTTGTTCCCCTCACAAACACTTGAGGCCCACATATCCCTCATCCCAAAGCCAGGCAAAGACCCTACTCTATGTGCAAGCTACAGGCCGATCTCTTTGATTGGGGTCGATCTGAAAGTCTTTGCTAAAATTCTAGCCAATAGAATACAACCGTTGTTGCCTGGGATAATACACTTAGACCAGGTCGGCTTTGTGAGTGGCCGTGAGGCTAGAGATAACACCCTGAAGACCCTTCTTCTAACCAACTATGCCCGGTCCCACGATATCCCACTATGCCTCTTAACAGTCGATGCCGAGAAGGCATTCGACCGAGTCGACTGGCAGTTCCTTCGATTATCCCTGCAACAAATAGGTGTGGGAACTAATATGATGGCGAGAATAATGTCCCTTTACTCCTCTCCGTATGCTAGGATTAGACTGAATGGCTCGCTTTCTCCAGCCTTTTCTGTATCCAACGGGACACGACAGGGATGCCCACTATCCCCCCTCCTGTATCTTCTCACTATGGAACATTTGGCTACTGCTCTACGTAACAATCCCTCTATCCACGGCATAACAGTCGGGCCCACACATACGAAACTCGCTCTTTTTGCAGATGATCTGCTCTTGTTCGTGACACATCCACACACATCTTTGCCCTCGGTATTGCAGGAGTTTCAGAAATTTGGAGAAGTTAGCAACTTCAAGGTTAACTACAATAAATCGGAAATCCTTAACATATCTCTGCCCACATCGGCCCTACGACGACTAGCGTCTACTTTCTCCTTCAAAACTGGTTCCCCCTCCATAAGGTATCTCGGAATTCAAATACCGGCGGATGCTTCCCAACTTTTTTCCCTGAATTTTGCCCCCCTACTCCTTAGGACCCAAGCAGATTTAACCAACTATGCGTCCAAACAGCTCTCTTGGCTGGGTAGAGTGAATGCCCTGAAAATGGACGTTCTCCCTAGGTTCTTATATTTGTTTCAGACCATCCCTATTCACATACCCAACTCGTACTTCAAGAAAATACGCCAGCTGTTTTCCAAATTTATTTGGAATGCGGCCCGTCCAAGGATACGGTATGAAACACTGTCTCTCCCAAAGGCTCGGGGGGGGGGGGGCGGAGCCCCAATTGCCTCCCTATACCATAAAGCAGCGGTGCTTACCCGCATATTAGACTGGTTTCACCACTCTTCCACCAAACTTTGGGTCCAATTAGAAGGCCACATGAACCCAATTGAACTCTCCACTCTCCCGTGGACCTTGCCCACGGTCCGGGGGGGTTCAGGCCCTCTCAATGACCTTACCCGTCAAACGATTCGGATCTGGGACCGCATGTTGTCCAGAAGGGGCTTGTCAAACCACATGGGGCCTATGACTCCCTTCTTTGGGACACCGGCCTTTCCACCAGCTATGTCTGTAACAAGATTCGGACCATGGCGAAAGGAGGATCATAGACGACTTGCCCAGGTCCTTCGTGCAGACCCCACTTTACGGTCAGATACCCCTGCCGGTCCGACCCCCCGTCACCCCATGCAGTGGCTTCAGAGGCAACAGACTATCTCCTACATCCGGACTTTCCCGTCTATTACAGACATTCTTGCTGAACTGACGAGATTCGAGGAACTGCTCATGCAGGTGGAGCCTCCAACACATGTTGTATCTCAACTGTACTCCATTCTGCTCGATATCCACTCCCCTGACCTTCCACCGTACACGGTGGCCTGGGAGACAGATCTGCATCACCCTATCTCCCCTATTGACTGGCAAAAATGTTTCATCCTCACTCACAAATTATCCCTAGCCACTAAGACCCAGAAGAAGGGGTTTAAACTAATAACGAGATGGTACAGATGTCCATCATCTATTCATCACTTCAATCCGGAAGTGTCGGATGCCTGCTGGCGGTGTCTCGACTCCCGGGGAACCATGCTCCACATCTGGTGGGAGTGCCCTCCTGTGCGGAGGTTCTGGCAGCAAATTTTCACACTTTACTGCAAACTGATGGCGACCTCTATCCAGCCTTCACCTGAGGTGGCCCTCCTGTCTATAATCCCGGGGTCATTTAAATCCATCAGAAATGATGTATTGCGACACTTCTTGGCGGCGGCCAGAATAGTGATTCCCCGTCATTGGAGATCGACAACCATGCCTTCCCTGGGAGATTGGGCTGTTGAGGTGGACCACATTAGAGACCTGGAACGCTTGCTGGCGGAGGAAAGTGGTAAAAGTGAACAGTTCTCTCTCACATGGACTTCGTGGTCCGTGTTCCGATACTCCTCTGAGTTTGTGTCCTGGGCGGGACGTGACCTGGACGGGTCCGCCGTGGGACCGTGATGGAGTGATTGGGATTCTGATTCCTGTCCCCTACCTAATTGTCCCCTTCTATCTGCCCCTGACCCTGATTCTTTTTTTCTTTTCTCTATATCTAATTACACCTCTAGGAATACAGTGAGAAAACGTACCAGGGCTTCGATCTACTTAATGCCAATAACCCAATGAGTGACCCTACGTCATATTCTCCAAACAGATTTGTGCATAATCTCATCTGATAAGTTGCATACGGAGGACCTAGGATCCCCTTTGCAGAAATACAGATAAAGGTTTCCTTACCTCATTTATTCTTGTACAGGGACTGATATTACAAAAATCCCACGGAGGTCCTCCTACACAGGTGCTCAATCCTTATATGTGTAACTTAGCCCTGCTTTGTTTTGCCATACATGATACCTGTCGATGGTGTATCCTATCACTGTTTGTAATGTTTAAGACGAAGTGTGTCTTTTTCTGTCTTTCTCTTGCATATAATATAATAAAATAAGATTGAATTAAATTCAATATTGGAGGCAGAATTAAATAAAGTGAAAGCAGCATCTTAACATCATAATCCATTATATAATATATGAAATTAAATCTGTTTTTATTAATACGAGATATCTTTAAAATCCAAAATGAGCATTAACTTATGGAACAAATGGTAAAGGATACCAACCAGAAAGCAGTAGAGGGTCTTTATCCAGATTTTTCTTAACATGATCAGATTCTCCAGTTAATGAACTTTCGTCAATTTTAAGATCATTTCCCTGAATTAGTACTCCATCAGCAGGCAACAGATCACCTAAAACAAAGGACCATCTGTCAAGATCTAAATAATAAGAGTTTCCATGATGAAGATCATATACGATGCAAAATGTTTACCATATTTTATTTGTGCAATGTCTCCAACAACTATATCAGCCACTGGAATTTGGATAACTTGGCCTCCACGGACAACTGTAAATTTTTGCTCTTGTTCAATTCGGTTCTGCAACCCTCGGAACTGTTTCTCTTTACTCCAGTCATTAAAAGCGGTTACTAACACCACACATACAACAGATAGAAGGATAGCAGCTCCTTCAATCCAGCCTGCCTCCCCTTCCTCCTCTTCAACAGCGCCACTGGCTTCTCCACACACTGCAAATTAAAAATAAAATAAATTGTAACAATCTAACATGGGTGATATTTAAGAATTTATAAAAAAAAAACAACAAAAAAAAAAAAAACTTTGTTTGGACAATTTTAACATCATCCAAGAGCAGAAAGTTATCCACATATTGTAATGAAACTTAAAATGTACGTATGTATAGACAAAACATTTTTTAATTGTTTGCCATCTGCTAGTAGTGCCCAAGGACTGATGGCTATTCATCTTTCCAACGGGGACCTCTGCTCTGGTTACAACTGTGCCTCCCGTGTTTTGTAAGCATTCAGTGCCACAAGTCCTCTCTTCCTGGCAAGTAGTTCTACATAGAAGTCAATGGGTGTAATCTCCTAGCCAAGGACAGAGGTAGACGAGCCCCATAACAGTAAAAGCACTCTACCAAAAAAAAAATCCCCTCTGAAGCAAGAGCTATTTCACAGTACATGCAGCTGGAAAGGTCAAGCATACGTTGATGACATGCAACACAAATGCCGCGCTAAAAACTGATGAAAAGTCTCAATGTAAATAGTCAAACGGGTGTAATAATCCACACACAAAGTACTGGTTAGGCTGGGTTCACACTTGTCCGACAAACGCTCCGACATTGGGAGCTCATGTCGCATGACGTGTGAAAATCAATGTTTCCCTATGAGAGCCGTCTTAACTGGTCCAACACAAGTCGGTCCGACTTTGAAAATGCTCCCTGTACTACTTTGGTCCCACTTTGATCATACTTCAGCCCATTGACTATCATTGAAGTCGGATCAATGTAGGATCCTTGTCCTAACCATCCGACTTCTGACATCCGACATGTGATTACAGCAGCAGTAAAAAGGAATTTATCTCACCCTGGGATTGTTTTGATTGGTCAAAGGACAAGTCAGACTATCACAAAGTCGGATCAAAGTAGTATCCTGTTCATGAAAGTCAGATGGATGTCGGACCAATGTAGGACTGATGTCGCAGAGCAAAGTAGGATGAAAGTTGTATGACTGTCGTGTGGTACCAGTGTGAACCCAGCCTAAGGATCTGTCACCAAGAGGGAAAGGTTCACACTGACCCTTACCCCAACAAAAGGACTACTTAATCAAAAGCTGTCAAACACTCTTAGGAATCATCCACTTGGATATCTCCACACATGGAGGCTGTCTGACCATCAATAGGATCCTCCCAGACAGGCTCATCGCATTAGGACATCATGAAAATAGGCATAAAAAAAAAGTAATTGCGCAGTATTACTGACAAGTGAATTTATTTTGAGAACAAAAGCCAGAATACTCAAAACATCACAGTAAAAAGTGCATGTAAATCCAATAAAAACGATCAATGTTTCCATCCAGTATAATGTTGAGCTTGGCAACGTGACGTTTTTTATTGATGGTCATACAGCCTATCCATGTGTGGAGATATCCAAATGGCATTTGTGTTGTACGTCATATAGATCCTCTTTTTACCAGGAGATTTGTGCCAGCTGCTTAAAATTTTCACTGATAGCATTCATGATTTTATTTTAGCATGGGTATTTGTGGCTTTATGTCAGGGATGCATTGCTATAAAGTATTTTTTTACTGCACATTAAAAATACATTAATGCCCATAGCCTGGGCATTAAGACCCCTTTCACACTGGTGCCGCACATAACGTCGGCGGTAAAACGCCGCTATTTTACCGTCGGATTTGCAGCGCATTTCGGCCGCTAGCGGGGAGCTTTTAACCCCCGCTAGCAGCTAAGGGTTAAAACCGCCCGCAATGCGCCGCTACAGCGGTGTATTGCCGGCGCTGCCCATTGATTACAATGGGCAGGACTGCATTAGGAGCGGTGAGTTCACCGCTCCCAAGAAGCTGCTGGCAGGACTTTTTCTGACGCCCTGCCAGCGCACTGCTCCAGTGTGAAAGCCCGAGGGCTTTCACACTGGAGGGAAGAGAGCAGCTGTCTATGGGCGTATTGCAGGCGCCATTTTTAACGCTATAGCACCTGCAAAACGCCCTCAGTGTGAAAGGGGTCTAAGGGGTTGATTTACAAAAACTGCAGTGTGCAAAATCTGGTGCGGCTTAAAAAAAAAAAGCTATTAGAGGGGCTGGGACAAAATGTTCACTCCTGCAGCTTCGCCACACGACAACCATTATACATACTGATCATTTACCCCAATGCATTTCTTGCATAAAAGTAAAAAACATTTAGGCATCAGTATCCCCACCTTTACTTAACTGAGCCTTTATTCAAGAGAATACTATGGGGGCACTGGTGGGGGATCTAAGAAAGGAAGTTCGGGGTCGCTCTGTGCAATTTTATTGCACAGAGAAGGTAAGAAGTATAAACCTGTTTCAGCTCCTGCATCCTCTTCTCCCGATTCCCCCCCCCCCCCCCCCAACCTCCACACAGCAGGCAAGGATCCTCTTCCTGCACACGTGGTCACAATTTAAAAATAACACCGCCATGCAGGGCTCCCCCCCACACAACAGTGTTGTTCACTCAAATAATTCTGTGCAGCTGAGCCGACGACCAGTAGTTCGCAATGCACTGTGAGAGGACGCTGGTGAGAGTCCTTGTAACTGATTCTTCCTGCAATTCAGTCACTGCCTGTCGGTATGGAGGTACAGGCAGACAGTGTACAGAGAGTCTGCAGGATTCTGCCACTGTAATGCTTAACAGGCTCCAGTGTACAAGTTTTTTTTTTCCGTTAAACCCTCCTAGAAGCCAGCAACGTTTTTGCAGAAAAAAAATGCCTGATGCTTGTAAAAGTGTCTAAGACCCCTTTCACACGGAGGCAGTTTTCAGGCATTTTAGCGCTGAAACACTGGGGTGGAGCACTTGCAAGACATTAATGCAAGCAGTATCTTTAGGGCGGTTTGGGAGCGCACCCAAAAAAAGTCCCTGCCCATTCCAATGAATCGGCAGCGATTCCGAAGCTCCTGAAAATCGATTTGGTACTGGCGCTTTTAACCCCCTTTGTGGCTAAAAGCGCTCCGCTAGCAGCCGGAAAGCACGGCTTAAACAGGCGGTAAAGTGCCGCTAAAACGAGCAGCGCTTTACAGCCAATGCCCGGGTGGCCCCAGTGTAAAAAGGGGTCTTGAGCATTAATTCAATTTATCCAGAATAAAAGCTTAAGCACTAGAATTAAGGCATATTTAGCAACTTCTAGTAGCACTGTGCAGAAGTATAGCCTATATGAATAGGAACCTCAAACAGGTTAAGGCCTCGTGCACACAGGTGTATGAATTTAGGTTCCAAAATCTGTTGCATTTCTTCTGTCAGAAAAAAAAAGCCTCCAATGCTGTGTTTGTAGACACAATTATGCACGTATGGCATAGAGTGTAAATGCATTCTACTAGTCAGAGTATTCATTTATTCTGGCCATTAAAATAAGTTTACATGTGTATGGCTGTAAATTACACTGATAAACTGCATTTTGAAAGCAAGGAAAGGCTTGGGGCATTTTTTTATTTTTTTCAAGCCCCTAAACGCTACTCTAAAATACTCCTGTAAATGACACAAGGTGCATATGCACATTAAATACTGTCAGAGGTGTAAAAAAAGAAAAAAAATTAAATGCCCGGAGTCTAAAAGTGATATTTTCTGCCCACATGCATGAGGCCTTTGGTTTAAAACTGTCTGAAGGCCACAAGGAAGTCCAGACAGTTATTCAATACTTACATTCATTATTTCCACCAGGAGGTCGGTAAAAAGAAAGGCCTAAAGATATTATGGCTGCTATTTCTAGAATAATTAATGTTACATCCTGTAATGCTTCCCATACTAACTGAAGAAAAGTTTTTGGCTTTTTAGGAGGTATAAGATTCTTTCCAAATACTTCTTGCCTCCGTTCAAGGTCTGCCAGATTTCCACTCAAACCTGCATTAGAAAAAAAGGGAATAAAATGACAAATTTTAGAACACAGTATCATCACATGGCAAGATTTTAATATGGTATTTGCACACAATATATTGCGTATATGTAAACATAAAACATTCATATAATAAAGATATATTGCATTAAACCTGAAAAAAAATTATAATCTACTTTTCTAATTTTTAAATATGCATAAAAAAAAAAAAATTGAGATTTCCTTTTTAAAGTGCTACTTTCCTGGTTTTGCTAATCCAAAAGGTTTAAGTTTGAATCACTGAGCCAGAAAGTACGCAGATCTGTTTACTGTTCTAAAGAAATAAAAACAGCCACAAAAAAATGTTAGTATTGTCTATATAGTGTCTACACACTTTCATGTCTAAAAATTCTGGGACAGCAACTCAAAATTATTGTGTCAAGACAGCAAAGCCACTATTCTCTATATCAGAACAGGCTTATTTAAAAATTTTAAATAAATTGGGGGCACATACTGGACTGTTACAAGAAATTGACTAATCATCTTTAATCAAAAATAACTGAAAAGTGGAGGGATTAGAATAGGTTTAGATTTGTGTCGCTATCCCCTCAGTTACTGTGTAATCTCCAGGGCATAACGTGCCCAGATTACTCCAACAAGAGCACATAAAAAAAAAAAAAAGAGGAACCTGGCTTTAGAAAGGGAAACTATAATGCTCACTGCTCCGACTCACTCACTAGTGTGTGTAGATTATATACAAGTAGTGCTGCAACGGATCGGTGGTGATCCGAACGGGTCACCCTATTCAGATCGGATCACCACGCGATCCGCGGCCTTAGGAAAGGCCGCTGCTTCGGCCTAGCTCCGGAGCCGCGGCCATCTTGGTACACCCGGGGGTGGCGGCTGCCTTGTGCGCACTGACGTCATCACCCCTCGCTGCTCGTGGATCTGAACTGGCCGGTGGGAGAGATTAAAGTAAGTGGGGGAGATTCCTGACTCGGGGGGGGGGGGGGGCGACTGTGGATATTACAGGGGGGGGGGCGACTGTGGATATTACAGGGGGGGGGGCGACTGTGGATATTACAGTGGGGGGGGGTGACTGTGGATATTACAGTGGGGGGGGGTGACTGTGGATATTACAGTGGGGGGGGGTGACTGTGGATATTACAGTGGGGGGGGGTGACTGTGGATATTACAGTGGGGGGGGTGACTGTGGATATTACAGTGGGGGGGTGACTGTGGATATTACAGTGGGGGGGTGACTGTGGATATTACAGTGGGGGGGTGACTGTGGATATTACAGTGGGGGGGTGACTGTGGATATTACAGTGGGGGGGTGACTGTGGATATTACAGTGGGGGGGTGACTGTGGATATTACAGTGGGGGGGTGACTGTGGATATTACAGTGGGGGGGGTGACTGTGGATATTACAGTGGGGGGGGTGACTGTGGATATTACAGTGGGGGGGTGACTGTGGATATTACAGTGGGGGGGTGACTGTGGATATTACAGTGGGGGGGTGACTGTGGATATTACAGTGGGGGGGTGACTGTGGATATTACAGTGGGGGGGTGACTGTGGATATTACAGTGGGGGGGTGACTGGATATTACAGTGGGGGGGTGACTGTGGATATTACAGTGGGGGGGGGGGTGACTGGATATTACAGTGGGGGGGGTGACTGGATATTACAGGGGGGGGGGGGTGACTGTGGATATTACAGTGGGGGGGGTGACTGGATATTACAGTGGGGGGGGTGTGACTGTGGATATTACAGTGGGGGGGGGGGTGTGACTGTGGATATTACAGTGGGGGGGGGGTGTGACTGTGGATATTACAGTGGGGGGGTGTGACTGGATATTACAGTGGGGGGGTGTGACTGGATATTACAGTGGGGGGGTGTGACTGTGGATATTACAGTGGGGGTGTGACTGTGGATATTACAGTGGGGGGTGTGACTGTGGATATTACAGTGGGGGGGGTGTGACTAGAGGTCGACCGATATATCGGCTGGCCGATATATCGGCCGATATTTAGGCATTTTTGATAAAATCGGCTTTGGCCGATTAATATCAAAACTGGCCGATATTATTCACTGGCTGCACTTCCTCCCCCCTCCTCCTCCCTCCTCCACACTTCTCCACACTCAGCAGCATCAAGCGCCGTGCTGTGTGCTGTGTGTGTGTGAAACTGAAAGTAAGAGGAGAGAGAGAGGATGTGTCAGCTTGATGTCGGGGGTGGGCGGGACCCAGCAGATATTACACCAGCCAATGGGATGGTATCTGGGCGGGCCACTACGTCTAAAGCAGCCCAATCATTGGCTGGTGTAATTTAGCTGCTGGCCCGCCCACCCCCACATCGAGCTCAATTCTAAAAGCTCTCTCTCTCCTCTCTGTCAGTTTCACACATTACACTCGGCTTAGTGTGAAACCTGCCAGTGCCCCCAGCCAGTGCCCCAGCCAGTGCCCCCAGCCAGTGCCCCAGCCAGTGCCCCCAGCCAGTGCCCCAGCCAGTGCCCCCAGCCAGTGCCCCAGCCAGTGCCCCCAGCCAGTGCCCCAGCCAGTGCCCCCAGCCAGTGCCATCTGTCAGTGCCCCCAGCCAGTGCCATCTGTCAGTGCCCCCAGCCAGTGCCATCTGTCAGTGCCCCCAGCCAGTGCCATCTGTCAGTGCCCCCAGCCAGTGCCATCTGTCAGTGCCCCCAGCCAGTGCCATCTGTCAGTGCCCCCAGCCAGTGCCATCTGTCAGTGCCCCCAGCCAGTGCCATCTGTCAGTGCCCCCAGCCAGTGCCATCTGTCAGTGCCCCCAGCCAGTGCCATCTGTCAGTGCCCCCAGCCAGTGCCATCTGTCAGTGCCCCCAGCCAGTGCCATCTGTCAGTGCCCCCAGCCAGTGCCATCTGTCAGTGCCCCCAGCCAGTGCCATCTGTCAGTGCCCCCAGCCAGTGCCATCTGTCAGTGCCCCCAGCCGGTGCCATCTGTCAGTGCCCCCAGCCGGTGCCATCTGTCAGTGCCCCCAGCCAGTGCCATCTGTCAGTGCCCCCAGCCAGTGCCATCTGTCAGTGCCCCCAGCCAGTGCCATCTGTCAGTGCCCCCAGCCAGTGCCATCTGTCAGTGCCCCCAGCCAGTGCCATCTGTCAGTGCCCCCAGCCAGTGCCATCTGTCAGTGCCCCTAGCCAGTGCCATCTGTCAGTGCCCCCAGCCAGTGCCATCTGTCAGTGCCCCAGCCAGTGCCCCCAGCCAGTGCCATCTGTCAGTGCCCCCAGCCAGTGCCCCCAGCCAGTGCCATCTGTCAGTGCCCCCAGCCAGTGCCATCTGTCAGTGCCCCCAGCCAGTGCCATCTGTCGGTGCCCCCAGCCAGTGCCATCTGTCGGTGCCCCCAGCCAGTGCCATCTGTCGGTGCCCCCAGCCAGTGCCATCTGTCGGTGCCCCCAGCCAGTGCCATCTGTCAGTGCCCCCAGCCAGTGCCATCTGTCAGTGCCCCCAGCCAGTGCCATCTGTCAGTGCCCCCAGCCAGTGCCATCTGTCAGTGCCCCCAGCCAGTGCCATCTGTCAGTGCCCCCAGCCAGTGCCATCTGTCAGTGCCCCCAGCCAGTGCCATCTGTCAGTGCCCCCAGCCAGTGCCATCTGTCAGTGCCCCCAGCCAGTGCCATCTGTCAGTGCCCCCAGCCAGTGCCATCTGTCAGTGCCCCCAGCCAGTGCCATCTGTCAGTGCCCCCAGCCAGTGCCATCTGTCAGTGCCCCCAGCCAGTGCCATCTGTCAGTGCCCCCAGCCAGTGCCATCTGTCAGTGCCCCCAGCCAGTGCCATCTGTCAGTGCCCCCAGCCAGTGCCATCTGTCAGTGCCCCCAGCCAGTGCCATCTGTCAGTGCCCCCAGCCAGTGCCATCAGCCAGTGCCCCCAGCCAGTGCCATCAGCCAGTGCCCCCAGCCAGTGCCATCAGCCAGTGCCCCCAGCCAGTGCCATCAGCCAGTGCCATCTGTCAGTGCCCCCAGCCAGTGCCATCTGTCAGTGCCCCCAGCCAGTGCCATCTGTCAGTGCCCCCAGCCAGTGCCATCTGTCAGTGCCCCCAGCCAGTGCCATCTGTCAGTGCCCCAGCCAGTGCCATCTGTCAGTGCCCCCAGCCAGTGCCATCTGTCAGTGCCCCCAGCCAGTGCCATCTGTCAGTGCCCCCAGCCAGTGCCATCTGTCAGTGCCCCCAGCCAGTGCCATCTGTCAGTGCCCCCAGCCAGTGCCATCTGTCAGTGCCCCCAGCCAGTGCCATCTGTCAGTGCCCCCAGCCAGTGCCATCTGTCAGTGCCCCCAGCCAGTGCCATCTGTCAGTGCCCCCAGCCAGTGCCATCTGTCAGTGCCCCCAGCCAGTGCCATCTGTCAGTGCCCCCAGCCAGTGCCATCTGTCAGTGCCCCCAGCCAGTGCCATCTGTCAGTGCCCCCAGCCAGTGCCATCTGTCAGTGCCCCCAGCCAGTGTCAATCAGTGCCACCAGCCAGTGTCAATCAGGGCCATCTGTCAGTGCCACCCAAATCAGTGCCACTGCCAATCGGTGCCATCTATCAGTGCCACAGCCAGTGCCATCTGTCAGTGCCCCCAGCCAGTACCAATCAGTGCCACCAGCCAGTGCCATCTGTCAGTGCCACAAGCCAGTGCCAATCAGTGCCACCGCCAATCAGTGCCATCTGTCAGTGCCACCGCCAATCAGTGCCATCTGTCAGTGCCACCAGCCAGTGCCAACCAGTGTCACACGCCAGTGCCACCCAGTTCCAATTGCAAGTGCCACTGCCAATCAGTGCCATCTGTCCCAAACTAGTGCCATCTGTCCGTTCCAAACCAGTGCCCCCTGCTGCCAATCGGTGCCATCTGTCAGTTCCGAACCAGTACCACCTGCCAGTGCCATCTGTCAGTTTCAAACCAGTGCCATCTGTCAGTTCCAAACCAGTGCCACCTGCCAGTGCCAATAGAGCCATCTGTCAGTTCCAAACCAGTACCGCCAGCCAGTGCCACATGCCAGTGCCATCTGTCAGTTCCAAACCAGTGCCATCTGTCAGTTCCAATAGTGCCACCTGCCAGTGCCATCTGTCAGTTCCAAACCAGTGCCACCTGCCAGTTCCAAACCAGTGCCATCTGTACTGAGGACATCAAGTGTGTGCTAGAGTTACAGGAGTAAGCAGGAAGGAATAGAGTGGGTGAGGGTTTTTTTTTTTTTTTTTTTTAATCGGCCTAAAATATCGGCCACAAAAATCGGCATCATATATCGGCCATCGGCCGCCCCAATTTCAAAATATCGGCATCGGCCAGAGAAAAACCCATATCGGTCGACCTCTAGGTGTGACTGTGGATATTACAGTGGGGGGGGGTGTGACTGTGGATATTACAGTGGGGGGGGGTGTGACTGTGGATATTACAGTGGGGGGGGGGGTGACTGTGGATATTACAGTGGGGGGGGGGGTGGTGACTGTGGATATTACAGTGGGGGGGGGGGGTGACTGTGGATATTACAGTGGGGGGGGGGGGGGTGACTGTGGATATTACAGTTGGGGGGGTGACTGTGGATATTACAGTTGGGGGGGGTGACTGTGGATATTACAGTTGGGGGGGTGACTGTGGATATTACAGTGGGGGGGGTGACTGTGGATATTACAGTGGGGGGGGGTGACGTAGATATTACAGTGGGGGGGGTGACGTAGATATTACAGTTGGGGGGGGTGACGTAGATATTACAGTTGGGGGGGTGACAACTATAAAAGCACACGTGTTTTTGTATGCTCTGGGAACACAATTTTGCATGCATATGTGAACTGAGCTTAAGCCCAGGTTCACACTGGGCTGCGGGAGTGAAGCCGTGCGAGTTCAGCTGAACTCCCATGATTTCACTCTCGCTGGTAGTCCCAATTTCAGCCGCGATTACAAAGACATCTGTGCAGGTTTCTGCACAGATGTCAATGTAAAAAGTGGGCCGAAATCGCAAAAAGTAGTACAGAAACGACTTTTTGAAATCGGTGCAGCGCCGCAGATGCAGCATTGCACCGATTAGGACGGTGCCATTGCCGGCAATTTGCGGCAAATATCACAGTTTTGACATGCCAAATCGCATGTCAAAACGCATGTCAAAGCGCACCAGTGTGAACCAGGGCTTAGGGAGGAACTCTGTCCCACTAATCCAGTTTAGCATTGCCTATATGTATCCCCAAGCCGATCTAATATTTGCTGGAGACACCTTGGAATGAGAACTGGTAGTAAAAATCACAAAAGTCTGTACTGTTGACAAACAATTTTTGCAACACACAAAACCTCTGGGACAAAGTAATGCCCTTAAAGAGACCCTGTAAAAACAGCCACAAAAAAAGGTTAGTATTGTCTATATAGTGTCTACACACTGTCATGTGTAAAAATTCTTCTAGTGCCAACAATGCCAAATATAGGGGAGGCTGTCAGACAGCGGATGTCTGAGTATTCATGAAACTAACACGCTACTAGTGCATATCGTTCAAAGAAAAAGGAATATAAAATACCAGCATGTTCAAAAACGTTAAACCTGGCGAAGTGTGCTCATTAGGCAGGCCATAGATTATGCTGTGTTTCCTTTACAGGTGGAAGGAGAGAAAATTGCTCAATTCCCCCATCAGTCATTGTTGATGGGAGAATACCTCCCGCAATGGTACTGTATTCCGACGACGGTGAGCCTTCTCTGCTGGCAGAATACGATGTGTGAAAATATATATATATATATTGTGAGGGGGTTAGCTCGGCAGCGGGTGTGTGTGACCCCCTGGTTGGGCTCCCCACACAAAACAGGCCCAGCAAACGGAGGTTGTGGTTTTCAAAATCAAAAAAGGTGCGGTTTATTTTCTATTTACAGTGACAAAACACAGCAAAGCCAAAAGAAACATAAACAAAATAAATCCTGGTCAACTTGACCTCTGACTAAACATACAGGTTTCCTAACTAACAACTGGGATCAGCCTGGTGCTGTCCTAGTCCCTAAGTCCCTGGTTTAGTAAAAGTCCAAACAAATAGCCACACAGGCTTTGCCTCACCGCACAGGGGTTCACTCTCCCTAGACAGTCCACACAGGTCTGGTTCCAGGCATGAGCTAACATCTAATGAAGCTGGGAGTTTTTATAGAGGCCTTAAACGAGCTGACAAGCTTCAGCTGGTCTCATCAACTCCCTGTCTGCACGACGCCCCACACTCTCCATAGAGGTATGAGTCATCCATGAGCCCACTAGCCTTATACAACTCTCCACCTAGTTGTATAAGTCGGCGTAAAGCCTGAATCTGGGCGAAATATATCTACCCCCCTGGATGCAACCAGGTGACTTTACCTTCCTGCTGTCACAATATATATATATATATATATATATATATATATATATATATATACACATACATACACACACACACACACACACACACACACACACACACACACATATACACACACACAGTGGGTATGGAAAGTATTGAGACCCCCTTAAATTTGTCACTGTTATATTGCAGTCATTTGCTAAAATCATTTAAGTTCATTTTTTTTCCTCATTAATGTACACACAGCACCCCATATTGACAGAAAAACACAGAATTGTTGAAATTTTTGTAGATTAAAAAAGAAAAACTGAAATATCACATGGTTTTAAGTATTCAGACCCTTTGCTGTGACTCATCATATATATATATATATATATATATATATATATATATATATATATATATATATATCTCTCTCTATCTATCTCCCAGGTGCTGTCCATTTCTTCTGATCATCCTTGAGACGGTTCTACACCTTCATTTGAGTCCAGCTGAGTTCACAAAGTGAAAAATTTAAGGCGGTCTGAATAGTGTGCGTGTGTGTGCGCGTGTGTTTGCTAAAATAATTTAGGTTCATTCAGCCAGAGGAGCATGGCGCTCAGGTGCTGGGAAACCACCGACTCCGGATCCCCGATGTTCATGAGCCGCTTCCCGCAATACCCTGGGGCAGGGCAACAACAGCAGTGGGGATGATATGCCGCCGAGGATCCCCAGCTGGACTTCACTCTGCTGGCCACTCGTTCCTCCCGCCATGTCAGCCGCTGTTCCTGCTCCATACCCGCTGCCACCGCTAATCACGTTCCTGGCCAAGACCCCGCAACCCACCCTGTAGCAGAGGCACCTGGGTGAAATTTCTAGTCGCAATGGCGACCTGGGCTTTGTCGAACCCTGAGGGGGAAAAATACACACACACACACACCTCATTTGAGAAAAACTTGACCAGGGTGCCCATACATGGGATCAAAATTTGTCCGGTCCCTAATGAACCGGCCGAATTTCGATTTATTGTATGCCCGACTAACCAGTCCGGGACTGCCCATATACTGCAGCAGAGCTGCGCGACACAGCATACCTGTATGTTGTCCGCGCTTCCTGGTCTGGGGCCCAGGCGGCAACCTGCTCCCGCAGTTATTGGACACAGCGGGGTCAGCGATCATTCTCAAGAATGATCGAACGATGGTCTGCCTATGTAAACAAGGCAGATTGTCGTTATGTCACAGACAGAGCAAGCTCTGCGATTCCCAGTAATCAGAAAACCGATCTCTGTCTAGTGTCAGCATCCCCCACACAGTTAGAAAACACTCCCAGGAAACACATTAAAACCCTTTGATTGCCCCTAAAGTTAACCCCAGTATCATTTATACTGTGACCATGCATTTTTTTTTTTTTTTTTTTAGCACCGATCACAGCCATTAACTAGAAAAAAAAAAGCCATTAATCTTTCTCAGTTTGTAGATGCTATAATTTTTTGCGCAAGTCAATCAATATAAGCTAATTGGGATTTTTTTTACCAAAAATACGTAGCAGAATACAAAATTTGCCTAAACTGATGAAGAAATTAGTTTACATATTTTTATTGGATAGTTTTTATAGCAGAAAGAAAAAAAATACAAATTGCTGCTCTTTTTGCTTATAGCGCAAAAAATAAAAACTGCAGAGGTGACCAAATAAATTTTCTTTGGGTAAAACATTGAACGGCCGTGCAATTGTCAGTTAAAGTAACGCAGGATCGCAAAAAATGGCCTGGTCATTAAGGGAGTAAATCCTTCCTGGGCTGAAGTGGTTAATAAAGAGGCTCTACATTCTTCTTTGCAGTGGTACACAGTGGAACGAACACACACACACACACACTAGGCTATTACTTTGTGTATATTTTTTACCACTCCCAATGGACACTTCATAAGGACCTCACTGTGCACAATACCCTCTAAAAGTCAGTCTAGTGGCTACATATATTTGGTACCAACTCCTCTGTCTCGTATTTTAGATTTTAAAGAATATGTAAGGAATAATGGTTAGTTCACATTTGCCCAAAAACTTTTTTTGAAGGGAAGGGGTGTCTGTAGATAAAACTAAGCAAAAACACTACAATAGATATAGCACTTAACTGAGTTACCAAAAGATTTATTTGGACATATACATTGTAGCACCCTGCTCCCAATGAGTGGGCGCTATGTGTTAAAATTATAGTTGTCTGAGCAATAGTTTGGCTCAGAAGGATTGTGTTCAAATTATACCTCTGTTTCAGTTCAGCTGGTTGCATGATTTCCCCCCTGACAGTGGATGTCGCTGTCACCACTGGCCAGGATAGGAAAGGCAACAGGCTGAATGCATTGGGTATCTCTTTCCCAGAAGCAGCCCAGGGGGCGTGGTCAACCGGCTTTGCATCCTGGGAGAGTGTACTTAAAGCGGAGCTCCACCCTAAAGAGGAACTTCCGCTCATCGGAACCCTCCCCCCCTCCGGTGTCACAATTGACACCTTTCAGGGGGGAGGGGGGGTCAGATACCTGTCCAAGACAGGTATTTGCACCCACTTCCGGGAGTCCTCTGCGGGAAGCACGTCACTTCCCGCAGAATACCCGTTGTGTTCTGGGAGACACTCGGCTCCCAGAACACATGAGGTCCAGTCAGAACGGCACAGCGCGACTCATGCATGTGCAGTAGGGAATCGGGCAGTGAAGCCGCAAGGCTTCATTTCCTGGTTCCCTCACCGAGGATGGCGGTGGGGGCAGCAGAGTGACGAGCGATCGCTCGTCTTCTGCTGCAGACGTCGCTGGACTCCAGGACAGGTAAGTGTCCATATATTAAAAGTCAGCAGCTGCAGTATTTGTAACTGCTGGCTTTTAATATTTTTTTTTGGCGGAGCTCCGCTTTAAAAGGACAGACACCATTTTTGGGGTCGTTCATTGGTGGTGGGCACCTCCTGATACCGATCTGAGGGCCCTCATGGCCTCAGGGATGTGCTGGCAGTTCCCGCCTCGGGGCCACGTTGGCCTGAGGCTCCGTTACTGAGATGTAGGCCCAGGAGTTACTGGGGCCTACAGATACAGGGATGATCCTGTGTCGCCCCTTGCCTGCGGGAAGGGACCGAGCAATTAAGGACTCAATTGGAGAATGTATCCGGATCAAAAATCTACCTCAGTGCTGCCAGAACGGCTGAAAGATCCTGGCACTGAAAGCGGTGTTCTTTATTCAGAAGGTAACCCAGTGAGTGGTTGCACAAGTCTGTGGCAGAGACTATTGAGCAAATTCTACTTTCACAAGTCTGTCAGAGACTACCTGTGATCGAGCTGCGCACCGGTTGCTAGGCCCGAGAGAGTGGGCCAAACCGGTGGTTGCCGAGTCCAGCGTGGAGACAGTTGTTCCTCTGGACCTAGGAAAATACCTGTAATTCGCAAGTAAGGTACCCAAGTCCTCCCCATCCCTTCACCCTCTTCTGTTGGAACCTTAATCAATAAACCCCTTGAAAGAGACTGTTGTGCGAACTTTCTTCTGGACAACTCAAGGAGAACCCCTGAGACGAGCGTATGGAACAGTAAGGTAACGTGCAAGGCCCAAAATTAAACCAGCAGCTCCTACGGGGGTATCGCTACATATAGTATACAATAAAATGCAGTCTAAAGGCAGTAGATAAAAACGGTGCAGCTTTGAGCGCTAGGTTTAGGCCATTTACATACCTCCCAAAGTCAGGATGAAAAATTCCAAAGATGGTATTCATCATTCCATCCTGCCTTGTTGCCAAGACACTTCCCAGCTGACTCGAACCCCTTTGCATAAAATCTCTCCCCCGTGTCACAGTAGCTCCGAGCTCAGCAATGTTTGGACAGTGAGTGGACCACATGTGTGGGTTTGAGAGCTTGCTCCATTGAGGGAGGGGGCAAACAGTAATTACTGGGAGCGTCCTAACAAGGCAGAATGGTGTCAAGCCATCTGCAGGAGTTTTTTGGTCATGCTTCAAGGAGGTAAACAGTTTACATATACAGCAAAAGGCATTATTCAACTTAGTCAAAGCGGCAGTTTTCATTTATTCACAGGTGCCCCCTAGCGGCATAGCAATTTTTTAAAAGTGAACCAACCCTTTAACTTGTGTTTTTTTTTTTTTTTTTATGTAAACAATGTATAAACATGTTTCATTTGTCAAATTTTCCAGCGTCCCTCCTTTTGGACCACTTGCTTACACTGCCCAGTCATTTTCCCACATTTGACATGTACTTAACCACTTAACGACCGCTCACTGTATATATACGTCGGCAGAATGGCACGGACAGGCACAATCACGTACCTGTACGTGCCTGCCTTCATATAGTTGGGGGGGGTCCCATCGGACCCCCCTTCTATGCAGTGAGCGGTTGGCATCGTTCCGGGAGCGATCCGTGATGAGGGGACGGCCATTTGTTTCCGGCCACCCCCTCGCGATCGCTCCCGGCGAATGAAAAGCTTCCTCTGCCTGTGTAATGTTTACACAGGCAGGAGGAAGTGATGTCATCTCATGCGGCGCTCACATATACCGAGCGCCGCATGAGAGAAAAGACAGAGGTTAGTGCACTAAACAGAACACTGACACCACACACATAGGCACACGATGGCCCCCCCCCCCAGTCACAGTGTCATTGCAGTGACCATTTACTGATCACTGCAATCAGTGACATTTGTGACTGTAAAAGTGTCAGGGCATTGTGTTTTAGGTCCAGTGTAGCCCCCTAACCCCCCCCCTAATAAAGGTTTAACCCCTTGATCGCCCCCCAGGTAACCCTTTCACCCCCTAGCACCGCTGTCACTAAACGATCGTTTTTCTGATCGCTGTATTAGTGTCGGTGATGCCGATAGGTAGCCAGTTTTTTTTTTGATTCGCCGCAGGTTTTTATAGCGTCAGGTACCCCCATATATTATCTAATAAAGGTTTTAACCCCCTAATTGCCCCTAGTTAACCCTTTCACCAGTGATCACCGTATAAGTGTTACTGGTGACACTGGTTAGCCAGTTAGTTATTTAGGTTCCCATATAGCGTCAGGTACCCCCATATATTACCTAATAAAGGTTTAACCCCCTGATTGCCCCTAGTTAACCCTTTCACCAGTGATCACCGTACAAGTGTTACGGGTGACGCTGGTTAGTTTGCTTTTTATAGTGTCAGGGCACCCGCCGTATACAACCCAATAAAGGTTTATTAACCCCCTGATCGCCCGGCAGGTAATATCAATTAAATTTTAGCATCAGAGAGGGTCTGCGTCGCCCCAGGCAGCGTCAGGTTAGTGCCAGTAACGCTAACACCCACGCGTGAAGCATACACCTCTCTTAGTGGTATAGTATCTGAACAGATCAATATCTGATCAGATCTATACTAGCGTCCCCAGCAGTTTAGGGTTCCCAAAAACGCAGTATTAGCGGGATCAGCCAAGATACCTGCTAGCACCTGCGTTTTGCCCCTCCGCCCAGCCCAGGCCACCCAAGTGCAGTATCGATCGATTACTGTCACTTACACAACACACATAACTGCAGCGTTCGCAGAGACAGGTCTGATCCCTGCGACTCCAGTGCTGTAGGAGGTGATTTCACCACCACAGTTAAAAAAAAAAAAATGCATATATGCCGAAGCATGGGGGAACCAGGGGTGGAGGAGCGATTTTGCTCCTAATGCCTCGTACATACGGTCAAAATTCCGACGGAGGCATGCCCGTGGAAAAGTCAGACCATGTGTGTGCGGCATAACTTTTGCGGGAGGATGCCCCCATGCTTTGGCATATATAAATGGTGCATGTATGCCCATCATTAGAAGTGGGTGGATGAAGGGAGGTATTCTAATGGTGGGCATACCCACCGATCAATCTTTTCTGTCACTACCTATTGCTATCATAGGGGATATTTACATTCCCTGAGATAATAAAAAAAAAAAAATATGGAAGGAACAATTTAAAAATAAAAATAAAAAAGCAAAATAAAATAAAAAAGCACCCCGTCCCGCCCTGCTCTTGCGCAATGGCGAACGCAAGCGTCGGTCTGGCATCATATGTAAACAGCAACTGCATCATGCATGTGAGGTATCACTGCGAAGGTCAGATCGAGGGCAGTCATTTTAGCAGTAGACCTCCTCTGTAAATCTAACGTGGTAACCTGTAATGGCTTTTAAAAATGTATGTAGTTTATCGCCACTGCGCGTTTGTTGGAAATTTTAAAGCATGTTCTGTTTGGTATCTATGCACTCGGCCTCATCTTTTTTATTACATCAAACATTTGGGCAATATAGTGTTTTAGTGCATTAAAATAAAAAAAAAAAAAGTGTATTTTTTCCCCAAAAAATTTGTGAAAAATCGCTGCGCAAATACGGTGTGGAAAAAAAAATGCAACACCCATCATTTTAATCTGTAGGGCCTTTGCTTTAAATAAATACATGTTTGGGGGCACAACATATATTTCTTGCAACAAAAAAAAAAATATGTTTGCATGTAAACAAAAAGTGTCAGAAAGGGCTTTGTCTTCAAGTGGTTAGAAGAGTGGATGTAAGCTTCCTAATGTGTATAAAATGCCAGGACAGTTCAAACCCCCCCCCCCCCCAAATGATCCCATTTTGGAAAGTAGACACCCCAAGCTATATACTGAGAGGCATGTCGAGTCCATGGAATATTTTATATGTTGACACAAGTTGCGGAAAAAAAGACAATTAATTTATTTTTGCACAAAGTTGTCACTAAATGATATATTGCTCAAACATGCCATGGGCATATGTGGAATTACACCCCCAAAATACATTCTGTTGCTTCTCCTGAGTACAGGGATACCACGTGTGAGACTTTTTGGGAGCCTAGCCGCGTACGGGACCCCAAAAACCAAGCACCACCTTCAGGCTTTCTAAGGGTATACATTTTTGATTTCACTCACTGCCTATCACAGTTTCGGAGGCCATGGAATGCCCAGATGGCACAACCCCCCCCCCCCCCCCCTGTAAAAAACTCACCATGCCGCTCAGCAAATTGCTTGGGGTGTCTACTTTCCAAAATGGGGTCATTTGGGGGGGTTTGTGCCTTCGAAACTGTGATAGGTGTGCCCTTAGAAATCCTTAAGGCGGTGCTTGGGTTTTTTTTTAAAGGTCCCGTACGCGGCTAGGCTCCTAAAAAGTCCCACACATGTGGTATCCCCGTACTCAGGAGAAGCAGCAGAATGTATTTTGGGGTGCAATTCCACATATAACCATGGCATGTGTGAGCAATATATCATTTAGTGACAACTTTTTGTAATTTTTTTTTGTCATTATTCAATCACTTGAGACAAAAAAAAAAAAATATTCAATGGGCTCAACATGCCTCAGCAATTTCCTTGGGGTGTCTTTCAAAAATGGGGTCATTTGGGGGGGGTTTGTACTGCCCTGCCATTTTAGCACCTCAAGAAATGATAGGCAGTCAAATTAAAAGCTGTGTAAATGTCAGAAAATGTACCTTAGTTTGTAGACGCTATAACTAGGGCCGAAACTAATCAATTAATCGATTATGAAAATAGTAATTGATTAATTTCATAATCGATCAGCCAGTAACATAATGGGGTTAAAAAAAACAAAAATTAGCCCTTTACAGTACAAAAAGAGCAAATCGCTACTGTAAATATTACTTTCACTGTCCAACAGTAAAAAATGAACCCCTTACAGCGATTATTTGCTCTTTTTGTACTAATTTTAGTTTTTTTAACACCATTATGTTGCTAAACATCTCAGGCCTGGGTCACATCTGTTTTTTTGGTGCTTTTTGCAGAAACACACTACAGTTCATTTACATGGTATCCTATGGGACACGTTCACATCCATGATTTTTTCAGCTGCTGTGTATTTCGAAAGGGCAAGTACTTTAACGCAAAACGGTGCTATTTTGTTTTTTTGGTTCAATATACTTCAATAGAGAAGCTGCAGAAAAGCATGTAATAATGTGTTTTTGGGGCAATTTGTGTTTTTTAGTCTGCCAAACAACAAATTGGCCAAAAAAATATAAATGCAGCAAAATTACATTTTTTTTTTTTTACGGTTATTAACTGATTAATCGAAATAATTGGCCAACTAATCGATTATGAAAATAATCGTTAGTTGCAGCCCTAGCTATAACTTTTGCGCAAACCAATAAATATACGCTTGACTTTTTTACTAAAGACATGTGGCTGAATACATTTTGGCCTAAATGTACGACTTAAATTGATTCGATTTTTCTTATAACAAAAAGTAGACAAATAGGATTTTTTGTACTCACCGTATAATCCTTTTCTCTGACATCCATGGACTGACACGGTGTCTCTTTACACTTTACACGTGGGTTATGTCCCTGCTTGCAGGAGAAGACCTAGGCAGAATGTGAGATGTTATACATACATTCTAAAAGCCAGAGCTGAACAGCCCCACCCAGGGGGCGGTCCCTCCGGACATAACCCTCCCACTACAGTCAGCAGACTTCAGTTCGTAACAAAGCAGTACAAACTTAAAAAGGAAGGGTGGGTGCCGTGTCAGTCCATGGATGTCAGAGAAAAGGATTTTACGGTGAGTACAAAAAAATCCTATTTTCTCTTACCATCCATGGACTGACACGGTGTCACTTTACACGTGGGATGTCCCAAAGCAGTGTCAAGAGGGATGGGAGCAGTATAAATGGAAAAAACAAAAACTTCACTCCAAGAAGGCAGAGCTCCTCAACGGAGGAGTCGCAACTTTAAACAGCGGCCTGCAGCACCCTGCGGCCGAAGGAAGCATCCGGAGATGCAGCCACATTAACCTTATAAAACTTAAGGCATGAACAGACGACCAGGTCGCCGCCTTGCACACTTGTGCAACCGACGCTTGATGTCGGAAAACCCAGGAAGCACCAATTGCCCTGGTGGAATGCGCCGTAACCGGAAAGGGAGGCGCCCGCCCTTTGAGAGCATAGGCTTGAATGACGGTTTGTCTGATTCCCCTAAAAATGATGGCAGACGAAACCGCTTGGCCCTGTTACGGACCAGAGACAGTCACAAACAGTGAGTCGGACTTTCGAATAGAAGCAGTAGCAGACAGGTACACCCGTAAGGCTTGTACCACATCCAATATGTGCAGCACAAAAACTCTCTGGGATGCGATGGGTGAGGACACAAGGACGGGAGGACAATGTCCTCATGTAGGTGAAAGGTCGACACCACCTTTGGCAAAAAGGAAGGTCGCGGATGCAGCACCGCCTTATCCTTATGGATGACTAAATATGGCGACTTGCAGGACAAAGCCGCCAACTCAGACACCCGTCAAACAGAAGTGATTGCCACTAAAAGGCCACCTTCTGAGACAAGACAAGAGGGGAATATCCCGGATATTCCCAAAAGGAGGTTCCTGGAGGACCGAGAGCACCAAATTCAGATCCCACGGTGGGAGAGGAGGCTTGACAGGAGGGAGCACATGGCGAACCCCAAACACAAGGTGCTAACCAAGAAATGACCCGCTAGAGGTCGCTGAAAGAAGACGGCCAAGGCCGAAATCTGATCCTTGATGGTACTCAAAGCAAGCTTTTGGATCACTCCACACTGCAGAGGACGCAGGATTCTGGGGACGGAATACGTCCGAGGACGCCAGTCCAGCGCTTCGCATTTGGCGATATAAGCTTTCCAGGCATGGTGATAGATCTGCTTGGAGGAAGACTTCCGTGTCCTTAACATGGTCAAAATGACCGAGTCCGAGAGACCTTCGGACCCTCAACACCTGGCTTTCAACAGCCCTGCCGTTAAAGCCGGATGAAACATAGGACCTTGAGACTGAAGGTCCTCCCTCATCGGCAACCGCCAGGGAACGTCCGCGACGAGACGTACCAGATCAGCGTACCAGTGATGCTGAGGCCAATCAGGAACAATTAGGATCAGAGTTTATATCAGGCGATAAGGACCCTATGGGGCCACCAACGCATCCGAGGCATCGCCCAAGGATCCCTGGATCTGGCCACAACCTCGACCCTTGCGATTGAGTCGAGAGGCCATCAGGTCCACATCCGGCGTGCCCCACCGTCGGCAAAGGAGTTGAAATATGCAAGGGCCACTCTTCTTGGTCCGGCGATTGGCGACTCAGATAGTCCACCTGCCCATTGTTTATGCCCAGAATGTAAATGGCCTACAGAGCCGGCACGTTTCTTCCGGCCCACTTCAGGATACGGACTACCTCGGAAGCCGCAGCTGAGCTCCGAGTCCCCCCTTGATGGTTTACATACGCCACCGCCGTGGCGTTGTCCGACTGGCTCCTGATGGAGCGACCCCGTAATCTCTCCGACCTGAGGAGAGACACAGTCCGATGGCCCGTATTTCCAGAACAGTGATTGGTAAACGGGCTCGTCCGGAGTCCAAGGCCTTAAGCCGACAGGACTCCCCAGACTCCACCCCAGCCCGTCAGGCTGGTGTCCGTCGTGAGTACTGTCCATTGGATGGGAGGGGAACGACTTTCCGGACCGAAGAGCCGAGGATCTCAACCACCATGTCAGGGGCGCCCTGACCAGGTGAATCACCTGGATCTGAAGATCCAAGGACAACGGGGATTTGTCCCAGGTGGACAAGATCTCCTTCTGCAATGCCCTGGTGTGTGATTGGGCATACGGAACGGCCACCACGAGTCCCGGGACTTTCATGCAAAAAAAACGGATTGACAACCATTTTCGGGATGTCAGCACCCGCACCGCAGACTGAAGTGTCAGCAACTTCTCCAGAGGTAGGATACCTTTGCCTCCAAGGAGTCTAGAATCAGAACTAGATACTCCAGACACTGAGTCGGACCAGGACTGACTCCTGAATGTTCAGGAACCACCCGAAGTCCCTGAGGGTCTAATTGACGATAGTCACCTTTCCTCTAAGTCTGAGCCACTTTCTGCTCTTAGCAGAAGATCGTCCAGATAGCCCACGACAGCAATACCTCACTGTAACAGAAGGCTAGAACCGGAGCAAGCACCTTGGTGAACACCCTTGGTGCCGAGGCTAGGCCGACAGGAAGAGCCACAATCGATAGTGGACTTCGCTGATCGCAAGCGCAGAAACTTCTGGTGACTTGCGCAGATCGGAACATGCAAGTAGGCGTCCTTGAAGTCCAAGGACGCCAGAAGAAAATCCCTTTGGTGGAGTGTAGCGATCACCGTGCGAATGGATTCCATGCGGAATTTCTGCACCTTCTCGAAGGCATTCAGGGCCTTGAGGTCCAGGATAGGTCGAACCACGTCCTATTTTTTGGACGACAAACAGATTCGAGTAGAATCCCTGAAAACTCTCCTATGACGGAACCGGCACAATCACTCTGGACCTGATCAAATCCTGTACAGCCCCCAAGAGGGCTGCCCGACAGGTAGGAAGGAGAGGAAGATTCGAGGGAAAGAATCTGTCTGGGGGCCAGGATCGGAATACTATCCTGTATCCAGAGGTGACCACCTCGCACACCCACCAGTCGGAGATTCGGGAGGACCACCGATTCGTGACCTGCGAAGTCGTCCCCCCACCCCAGAGTCGGGCGGAGGCAAGACTTCACGCGGAGGCGGGCTTGGGAGCCGCTTGTTCGGCTTACGCACCCAGGGGCACTTGTGCCCACCAGCCGCACTGCCGTCAGTCTGAGAGGACCTACCCGTGGACTGACGAAAAAACCCCGTTTTGCTGGAAAGGAAGGCCCCTGTTTTCGGCGGGCCTCCTCACTTGCTAGTCTAAGGAAGAAGAGTGCTTTTACCTCCCATGACATCCATGACGATGTCATCCAGAGCAGCACCGAAAGGTCTACCACCTTTAAATGGTAGATCTTTCAGGAGCTTCCTAAGGCTAGGTCAGCAGACCAGCACTTCAACCAGATAAGACGACGCAATACCACCGCCGAGACAGAGGCCCTGGATATTAAAGGGGCCGCGTCCAACGTGGCGTCGCACACATAAACCAGGCCCTGAACCAGTTGGTGGGCCAGAGCAACTGTGTCTGGAGGAAGATTATGCTCCTGTACAGCTAGGTGCAACATTTTTGCCCAACCTGTAAGTGTTTAAGACACAAGGGTCGCCGCTACCACAGGCCGTAGGGCGGATCCCAACAAGGCAAACATGGCTCTGCTCACCACTTCTGACCTCCTGTCAGTGGGGTCCTCAAATGCAGGAGTCCCCTCCATCGGGAGAGTGATGGCCTTGTTCAACCGGGCGACTGGAGGGTCGACCCTGGGGGAGAAGCCCACTTTTTAAGTAGGGCATCTTCAAGGGGTATCTGATAGACAAACGCCGCGGGACCATAAAAAAATTCTTCTGCGGCTTTTCCCAGACCTTATCAAAGAGCTGGTCAAAGAAAGTACATATGGAAAAACCTCTTTAGAAGGCCTGGCCTTAAAAGAACCAAAGGAGACTGTATCCGCCTGAGGTTCTGCATCCGCAGCATTTTAGCTTGAGAGTGTCCCTCACCGCAGTCATGAGTACACTAACAAGCGCCCTGTCATTTACTGACTCAGAACTGGAGTTTTCCCCATAAGGAATGTCCTGTTCAAAACCATCCAATACATTCAGAACTAGGGTCCTGAGCGGTAGTGGCTAGGCCCATATCTGAATCAGCGCACTGCCTTAATGAAGTAAAGTGGGGGGAGGTCGCTTTTTTGCTCCCTTGCACACAGCTCCCATCCTGGTCAGAAATGATTCCAGGACTGCCCACAACTGGTCCCTAGGGACCGCAGGTGCTGAAGCACTGCCTGTTGTCCACTGACATTTAGGGGAAGCTGGTGACAGAGACTCCATATTGCCCCCCTCTGAGACTCCTCAGATAAAAAGTCCACCCACAGGCTGTGCTGACTGAGGAGGGGGCGCCCAGGGGACTCACCAAACCGGACCAGGGACCGCTCAGTTCCGCTGTCTGTACCGCGCTGTGTCAGCGCTGGTGAGCTGTGAGGAGATTGTGAGGAGATTCGCGCTGTTACAGCAGCGCTAGAGGCCAAAACTAGTGCTGAAGAGCGCGCGGGCTACAAGAAAATGGCCGCCACACTTCACTGAGGCGATCCACGGCAAGATGGCCGCCATGACTCAGCAAAAGTGAAAAAAACAGCACACACACAGCGCCACTCGGCGCTCAGGCCCCAAAACACACAAAAAAAGGCCCCAAGCATATCTGCAGACCAGCATTAGCCCCTCCAAGAACAGTGTGACCCCCAGGCACCCCACATAGCACAGCGCCAGCAATGGTGACAGAGTGACAATGAAATACAGGGGGAGACAGGGAAAATCCCCCACAGAGAAACACACAGCTTTTTGTACTCACCTGCAGGCAGGAGAGACTACTTGCCCGTCCCCTGAGGGACCCACTGGTGTGTTTCTGACAGGACTATCACAGTGCAGTACTGAGTAGCTGTCGGCCCGGTCCACCGCGAAAGATACAGTCAGTCAGGAACTGTTCAGTCTTGAGAGGACTGTGGGAGCATGAAAGCAAACCCGGCCACCCCTGGAGTCATGGGGCCTGTCGTGAACCGAGTCTCACGCACACAAGGCGAGGATCAGCACGCTCGATGGTCGGACAGGGAAGACTACGAGGATATCTTGTACCCAACCTGTTGCCCAGCCGACAGTTGATAGAAGATTCTCAAAAATAAAATAAAAAAGAATTCCAGAAAAGGAATAAAAATAGGTCAGGAGACTGGCTCCTGAGAGAGCCACGTCTTCTCCTTCTGCTAGGCAGAAAAAAACTGAAGTCTGCTGACTGTAGTGGGAGGGTTATGTCCGGAGGGACCGCCCCCTGGGTGGGGCTGTTCAGCTCTGGCTTTTAGAATGTATGTATAACATCTCACATTCTGCCTAGGTCTTCTCCTGCAAGCAGGGACATAACCCACGTGTAAAGTGTAAAGAGACACCGTGTCAGTCCATGGATGGTAAGAGAAATATATTTTTTTTTCAAAATTTTCAGTCTTTCCGTTTATATCGCAAAAAAAATAAAAAATAAAAAATCGCAGAGGCAATCAAATACCAATAAAAGAAAGCTCTATTTGTGGGAAGAAAAGGACGCAAATTTTGTTTGGGTACAACATTGCATGTCCGCACAATTTCCAGTTAAATCAGCGCAGTGCCAAATTCTGAAAACACCTCTGGTCCTTAACCTGCATAATGGTCCGGAGCTTAAGTGGTTAAAGCAGAGTTCCACCTAAAAAATTTAATTCCGCTCTTCAGAACCCTCCTCCACCCGCCCCCCTCCGGGGTCACATTTGGCACCTTTCAGGGGGGTGCAGATGCGCAGTAGGGAACCGGGCAGTGAAGCCGCAACGCTTCACTTCTTGATTCCCTCACCGAGGATGGCGGCGGGGGCAGCTAAGAGACTAGCGATTGCTCGGCTTCGGCTGCCGACATTGCGGGCTCCATGGACCGGCAAGTGTCCATTTATTAAAAGTCAGCAGCTGCATTTGTAGCTGCTGGCTTTTTATTTTATTTTGCGGGACCTCCGCTTTAAAAAAAAACACACACCGCATATGCAAGTCAGAAACATCCCACTGATTTTATGGAGCAGTATACAAGGCAGCGTTTGACCTGCTTTGTGTTTTGGACCCAACACCCAATGTTTTTGGAGTAAAAATAGGATTTTTGTACTCACCATAAAATCCATTTCTCTGACATCCATGGACCGACACGGCGGCTCTTATCACTGAACGTATGGGGTATATGTCCCTGCTTGCAGGAGAAGACCTAGGCAGAATGTTAGATGTTAACATTCTAGAACAAACCAGAGCTTAACAGCCCAGCCCAGGGGGGCGGTCCCTCCGGACATTACCCTCCCACCTGCAGCTAGCAGATCTCAGTTCGTAACAAAGCAGCACAAACTTAAAAGGAAGGGTGGGTGCCGTGTCGGTCCATGGATGTCAGAGAAATGGATTTTACGGTGAGTACAAAAATCCTATTTTCTCTTATCCATGGACCGACACGGCGGCTCTTATCACTGAACGTATGGGACGTCCCAAAGCAGTGTCAAGAGGGATGGGAGCAGTATGAAAGGAAAAACAAAAAAACGTCACTCCAAACAAGGCAGAGCTCCTCAACGGAGGAGTTGCCACTTTAAACAGCGGCCTGCAACACTTTGCGGCCGAAGGAAGCATCCGGAGATGCAGCCACATCAACCCTATAAAACTCAGAAAAAAAGGTATTAACAGACGACCAGGTCGTCGCCTTGCACACTTGTGCAACCGACGCTTGATGTCGGAAAACCCAGGCAGCACCAATTGCCCTGGTGGAATGCGCCGTAACCGGAAAGGGAGGCGCCCGCCCTTTGAGAGCATAGGCTTGAATGACGGTTTGTCTTATTCCCCTAAAAATTATGGCAGACGAAACCGCTTGGCCCTGCTATGGACCAGAGACAGTCACAAACAGTGAGTCGGACTTCCGAATAGAAGCAGTAGCAGACAGGTACACCCCTAAGGCTCGTACCACCTCAAATATGTGCAGCGCAAACTCTCTGGGATGCGATGGGTGAGGACAAAAGGACGGGAGGACAATGTCCTCATGTAGGTGAAAGGTCGACACCATCTTTGGCAAAAAAGACCAGAGACAGTCAAACAGTCAGACTTTCGAATAGAAGCAGCAGACAGGCAAACCCGTAAGGCTCGTACCACATTCAAAATGTGCCGCCCACACTCTGGGATGCGATGGGCGAGGACACAAGGACGGGAGGACAATGTCCTCATTTAGGTGAAAGGTTAAGATCACCCTTGACAAAAGAGAAAGTCGCGGATGCAACACCGCCTTATCCTCATGGATGACTAAATATGGCAACTTGCAGTACAAGGTCGCCAACTCAGATACTCGTCTAACAGAAGTGATTGCCACTAAAAGGGCCACTCTGAGACAAAGTGAAGAGGGGAATATCCCTGATATTCTCAAAAGGAGGTTCCTGAAGAACCGAGAGTACCAATTCCGATTCCACGGGGGAAGAGGAGACTTGACAGGAGGGAGCCCATGGCGAACCCCATGCACAAGGGTGCCAACCAAGGAATGACCGCTAGTGGTCGCCGAAAGACGACGGCCAAGGCCGAAATCTGACCCTTAATGATACTCAAAGCGAGCCTTAGGGCCACTCTATGCTGCAGGAAACGCAGGATTCTAGGGACAGAATACGTCCGAGGATGTCAGTCCAGCTCTTCGCACATGGCGATGTAAGCTTTCCACGTACAGAGATAGTTCTGGAGGAAGACTTCCGTGGCCTTAATATGGACGAAAGGACCGAGTCCGAGAGACCTCAGTCTCTCAACACCTGGCTTTCAACAGCCATGCCGTTAAGGCCAGAGACTGTAAAGGCAGGATGAGACATATGACATTGAGACAGAAAGTCCTCCCTTATTGGCAACCGTCAGGGAACGGCCGCAACGAGACATACCAGATCGGCGTACCAGTGAAGCCGAGGCCAATCCGGAGCAATGAGGATCACCGGAATTCCCTCGGTCGCCACCCTGCGCAGCAGGCGAGGGAGCAACTGCAGCGGAGGATAAACGTATATCAGGTGATAATGACCCCATGGGCCACTAATGCCTCTGAGGCATCCGCCCAAGGATCCCTGGATCTGGCCACATCGACAACTTGCGATTGAGTCGAGAGGCCATCGGGTCCACCTCCGGCGTGCCCCCACCGTTTGTGTGGCAAAGGAGTTGAAATACCTCTGGGTGCAAGGACCACTCTCCCTGGTCCAACATCTGGCGACTCAAATAGTCCGCCAGTTCTATGCCCAGAATGTAAAAGGCCGACAGAGCCGGCACGCTTCTTTTAGCCCACTTCAGGGTACGGGGGACCTCTGAAGCCGCAGCTGAGCTCAGAGTCCCCCCTTGATGGTCGACATACGCCACTGCCGTGACTTTGTCCGACTGGATCCTAATGGAGCGATCCTGCAATCTCTGACCACGAGGAGAGGCACAGTCTGATGGCCCGTATGTCCAGAACATTGATCGGCAAACGGGCTTCGTCCGGAGTCCAAGCCCTTGGGCCAACAGGACTCCCCAGACTACACGCCAGCCCTTCAGGCTGGCGTCCATAGTGAACACCTTCCATTGGACGGGGACGAACGACTTCCCGGACCGAAGAGCCGGGGACCCAAACCACCATGTCAGGGACGCCCTGACCAGGTGGCTCACCTGGATCGGAAAATCCAAAGACAACGGGGATTTGTCCCAAGGGAACAAGATCTCCTTCTGCAATGCCCTGGTGTGCGATTGGGCATACGGAACGGCCTCAAAAGAGGTCACCATGAGTCCCAGGGACTCCCATGCAAAAAACGGATTGACGACCATTCTTTGGTCAGAAGTGTCAGTAGCTTCCCCGGAGGTAGGAATACCTTTGCCTCCAAGGAGTCCAGAATCAGACCGAGATACTCCAGATCTTGAGTCGGGACCCGGACTGACTCCTGAATGTTTAGGAGCCCCCGAAGTCCCTGAGGGCCTGACTGACGATAGTCACACTGTCTTCTAATTCTGAGCCATTTCCTGCTCTGAGAAGATCATCCAGATAGCCCACGACAGCAATGCCTCGCTGTCTCAGCAAGCTAGAACCGGCACAAGCACCTTGGTGAACACCCTTGGTGCCGAGGCTAGGCCGAAAGGAAGAGCCACAAATTGATAGTGGACTTCGCCGATCGCAAGCGCAGATCAGAACATGCAAGTAGGCGTCCTTTATGTCCAAGGTCACCAGAAAATCCCCTTGACGGAGTGTACTGACCACCGTGCGAATGGATTCCTTGCGGAACTTTTGCACCTTCACGAAGGCATTCAGGACCTGAAGGTCCAAGATAGGCCGAACCCCGTTCCTTTTTTGGGAAGACAAACGAATTTGAGTAGAATCCCTGAAACCTCTGTGACGGAACCGGCACAATCACTCCGGACCTCAAACCTGAATAGGCCCCATAGGGCCGCCCGACGGGCAGGAAGGAGAGGAAGATTCGAGGGAAGAATCTGTCTGGTATTCGGAACGGAACCCATCATGTAACCTGAGGTGATCACCTCGCACACCCACCGGTAGGAGATCCGGGAGGTCGATTGATCCGTGGACCTGCAAAGTCGTCCCCCCCTACCCCAGAGTCAGGTGGGGGCAAGACTTCATGCGGAGGCGGGCTTGGGAGCCGGCTTGTTCGGCATACACACCCAGAGGCGCTTGTGTCCACCAGCCGTACCGCTGTCAGTTTGGGAGGGCCTTCCCGTTGACTGACCAAAAAAAAAAACTTTTGCTGGAAAGGAAGGACCCTTACTAGCCTGAGGAAGAACAGTGCTTTTACCTCCCGTGACATCCTTGAGGTCATCCAGCGCAGCACCGAAAAGCCTACCACCTTTAAATGGTAAATCCGTCAGAGGCTTTTTAGAAGCTAGGTCAGCAGAACAGCATTTCAACCAGATCAGACAACGCAATACCACTGCCAAGACAGAGGCCCTGAGTTATAAGGGGCCGCATCAAACGTGGCGTCGCCACATAAACCAGGCCCTGCACCATTTGTGGGTCAGAGCAATAGTGTCTGGAGGAAGATTATGCTCCTGTACAGTTTGGTGCAAAAATTTTTGCCCATCCCGTAAGTGTTGGAGACACAATGGTCGCCGCTACCACAAGCCGTAGGGCGGACCCCAACAAGGCAAACAAACATCGCTCTACTCACCACTTCTGACCTCCTGTGAGTGGGGTCCTTAAATGCAGGAGTCCCCTCCACCGGGAGAGTGGTGGCCTTGTTCAACCGGGCGACTGGAGGGTCGACCACTGGGGGAGAAGCCCACGTTTTAAGTAGGGCATCCTCAAAAGGGGTATCTGATAGACAAACGCCGCGGGACCATAAAAGTCTTCTGCGGCTTTTTCCCCAGACCTTCTCAATGAGCTGGTCAAAGAAAGGTACATATGTAAAGAACCCTTTTTAGAAGGCCCGGCCCTAAGGAACCAGGAGGAGACTGTCCGCCTGAGGTTCTGCATCCGCAGCATTTAGCTTGCGAGTGTCCCTCCCTCACCGCAGCAATGAGTTCACTTAACAAGCGCCCATTTACTGACTCAGAACTGGAGTTTCCTTGCAAGGAATGTCCTGTTCAAAACCATCAAATCAAATATATTCAGAGCTAGGGTCCTAAGCGGTAGCGGCTAGGCCCATATCTGAATCAGCGCACACCCCCCCCTTTTTTTGTGGAAAAAAAGTGGGGAGAGGGGCTATTTTGCTCCCTTGCGCTCACACACTGCTTCCTCCTGGTCAGATGATTCCAGGACTGCCGACAACTGGTCCCTAAGGACCGCAGGTGCACTGCCAGTTGTCTCTAACAATGTGAAGAAACAGGTGAACCAGACTCCAATATTGCCACCCTCTGAGACCTTATTCACCATTACAGTGAATAATACAGCCCACCCACAGGCCGTGCTGGAGCTGAGGAGGGGATACCCCGAGTACTCACCACCCCTAGGGACCGCTCGGTACCGCTGTATGAGCCGCGCTGTAGTGCGGGTCCAGCCTGAGGAGAGTGAAGAATCTGAGGATGTGTGTATGTCACGCCGTTCAGCAGCGCTGCTAGAGGCCGAAAACGAAACTGAAAGCACCGCGGCTACAAGAAAATTGCCGCTGGGCACCAGTATAACTGTATAGAGCCTCAGCAAAATGGCCGGCAATGGCACACTTTTTAAAAATAAAACACCGCGCCAATGGCGCACAGAAAAAAAAAACACAGCCAGAACACTTCCCAAGCAAAATAACAGTCATGGAGCGCCCCCCCCCCAGGGCAGAGTGACCCCCCAAGCATTCCCACACAGCACAACAGGGTGCAGAGAGCAGCATAACGGGGGAGACAGGGAGAACCCCCCACACACAAACACAGCCAGCATGTACTCACCTTGCAGCAGGAGAGACTACTTACCCGTCCCGCAAGCACCTTGGAGAACACCCCCGGTGCCAATAGGAGGGACCCACTGGCTTGTTTCAGACAGACCTATCAGAGTCGTACTTCGTAGCTGTCGGCCCGGTCCACCGCAAAAGATACAGTAGGTACTGTTCAATCTTGAGGACCGCGGGAGCATGAAAGCAACCCGGCCACCCCTGGAGCCATGGGGTATGTCGTGAACCGAGTCTCACGCACACAAGGCGAGGATCAGCACGCTCGATAGTCGGACAGGCAAGACTACGAGGATACTAGTGTACCTAACCTGTTGCCCAGCCGACAGTTGATTGAAGGTCTCAAAAATAAAATAAAATTCCCAAAGGAATAAAATTTAAAAGTAAAATCTTCCAGGAGACTGGCTCCTGAGAGAGCCACGTCTTCTGCTAGGTAGAAAAAACAGAGGTCTGCTAGCTGCAGGTGGGAGGGTAATGTCCGGAGGGACCACCCCCCTGGGCAGGGCTGTTCAGCTCTGGTTTGTTCTAGAATGTTTTAACATCCAACATTCTGCCTAGGTCTTCTCCTGCAAGCAGGGACATATACCCCATACGTTCAATGATAAGAGCCGCCGTGTCGGTCCATGGATAAGAGAAAGATAGTTTACTATAGGGCCGAAACAACCAATCGATTAATCGACAACTAATCAATTATGAAATGAATCGATTACTATTTTCATAATCGATCGCCCAGTAATATAATAGGGTTAAAAAAAACTAAAATTAGCCCTTTATAGTACAAATAATCGCTACTGTATATATTACTTTCACTGTTCCACAGTAAAAAAAAAAAACCCTTACAGTAGCGATTTGCTCTTTTTGTACTATAAAGGGCTCATTTTAGTTTTAACCCCATTATGTTACTAAACTTCTTAGGCTTGGTTCAAACCATTTGTGCTTTTTGCAGAAACGCACTACAATTCATTTAATATGGTTTCCTATGGGACACGTTCACATCTATGGTTTTTTCAGCTGCTGCATATTTGAAAAGGGGCAAGGACTCTTCCAACGCAAAACGCTGCTTTTTTGGTTCATTATATTTCAATGGAGAAGCTGCAGAAAAGCATGCAATGCGTTTTTGCAGCAATTTGTGTTTTTTAATCTGCCCAATAACTAATTGGGCAAAAAAAAAAAGCATAAAAAAAAAATATGCAAAAATGCAAAAAACCAAAATCATGTGCGCAGCAAAAAGCACTGCAGAAACAGATCAAAGGAAAAACTGCATAGATGTGTACCAGGCCTTATTGCTCGTAACCGGGAAAGGAGGCGCCCGACCCTTCATGGCATAGGCCTGTATAACAGTCTTTCTGATCCACCTAGAAATGGTGGCAGACGACACCGCCTGGCCCTGTTTCGGACCAGAGACAGACACAGTGAGTCAGACTTCCGAATAGAAGCAGTAGCCGCCAGGTATACCCGTTAAGGCACGCACCAAATCCAAAATTGTGAAGCGCAAACTCTCTAGGATGCGATTGGTGAGGGCACAAGGACGGAAGGACAATGTCCTCATTAAGGTGAAAAGTCGAAAACCACCTTAGGAAGGAAAGACGGTCGCAACATAGCCTTCTCCTTATAGAGGACCGGGTAAGGCGACTTGCATGACAGAGCCACCAACTCAGACACCCGTCTTTTCACTTATTGCGGGTGGGTCTGGAACCTAACCCACGCGATGGAGGGGGGTTTACTGTATACAGTATGTATCTTCTGTCAGTTATTCTCAGAGTGGATTTGAGATTTTGCTCCATAACCATATAGTTTAGGGCTCGACAAACCTCCGGGCGCCAGGTCGCAATTGCGACAAGAATTAGCGACCTGGCGCAGCACAACTGGGGTACCCTTCTCCGTGCGCGCGGAGTACCTGGAGGAAACCCACAGACTGCATACACATACCGCGTAGGTATTATAGTATGCGTGATAAACATATGGAACATGTTTAAACTGTGCAGAGAGCCAAAGGCGCACATACCGTCAGAGCGAGGGAGGAAACCGGAACACCCGGAAGAAACCCACGCAAGACAGCACACAGATACCGTGTAGGAATGATAGCATGTGAACATATTGCACATGTTTATGCTGTGCATTACCATTGGGGCACGGGAGGAAACCAGAGTACCCGGAGGAAACCCGCACAGACAGCATACACCTACTGTAGGTATTTTTAGTATGTATAATAAACATATTGAACATGTTTATACTGTGCAGAGCCGAAGCGCACATACTGTGGGGAGGAAACCGGAGCACCAGGAGGAAACCCCACGCCGACCCAGAGAGTATAATACATACATATACAGTGAATGTATTTAGAGTCGTGTATAAACATATTGTGTATGTTTATATTGTGTATGGCACTGAAGACACAGCATTGGAATGTGGGAGGAAACCCACGCAGACACAGAGACCAATAACACATACATACACTGTGAATGTATCCAGTGTAGATTTATAAGATAAGTTTAAATTATGGCGCCAAGGCGCATAAACTTCTCTGCACCGTTCCAACCTGCTTAAATGTGCTGCAGGTAAAAGGAAACCTCTGACACCTCAGACCGTGGTCCTGTCAGAGCTCAGAGCGGGAAACCACAGGTGCAGAGACCCTGTTGTTGCCTCAGAGACATTACACAGAAAGCTCACAGGGACTAGAGAAATAAATGAATAAAGTCCCCCCACCATGCTGCACGGCCGGGGGGGGGGGGGGGGCACTGTGTACCACTGTATTAGCCATGCTGCTCTTGACGCAGTGTGTGAGGAAGCTGTGTAAAAGAAAAGCACCAAAAGAAACCGTGTCCGCCTGAGGTAACCTCAGCCACAGCATCCAGTTCGAGAGTGTCCCTCACAGCATCAATGAGTTCACTTACAAGCGCCCTGTCATTTACTGACTCAGAACTGGAGTCTTCCTCACAAGGAATGTCTTGTTCAAAAACATTAAAATATTCAGAGCTAGGGTCCTGAGCAGCAGCTAGGCCCATATCTGAATCAGAGCACTCCCCATGTGGAGATTGTGTGGGGAGAGGGCGCTTTATAGCTTCTTGCATTCGCACACTGCCTCCATCCTGACAAGGAATGATTCCTGGACTGCCGACAACTGATCCATAGGGACCGCAGGTGTAGGAGCATTGCCTGTTGCCTCTGACAAGAGTGGGGAAGCAGGTGAACCGGCCTCCATACTCGCCACCCTCAGACCTTATGCACTATAAAGTGAATAAACAGTCCACCCACTGGCTGTGCTGGCTGAGGAGGGGATACCCAGAGGACTCACCAACCCTTTAGAGGACCGCTCAGCTCCGCTGTATGCGTGAAGCCTGAGGAAAGTGTGAGGAGATTCGCACTGCAACAGCGGCGATAGAGGCCAAAAACAAAAGTGAAAGCACCACGGCTTCAAGAAAATGGCCGCCGGCCGTGTGTAATACTGCGCCATTGATCCGCGGCAATATGGCCGCCGAGCGCAGCAAAATTACAGCCAAAGTGCCTGACGGCATCTCCAAACACGCCACGTTTTCTCTGCCCTAGCACACAGACATGAGCGCCCCACCAGGCCAAAGTAACCCCACACAGCTCAGCGCCAGATTAGGGTGCAGAGAGCAGCATACAGGGGGGACACAGGGGAAAAAAAACCCCATACAGAGAAACACAGCCAGCATGTACTCACCTGATGCAGGAGAGACTACTTCCCCATCCCAGAGGGGTCCGACCCACTGGCGTGTTTCAGACAGACCTATCACAGAGTAGTACTGAGTAGCTGTCGGCCCGGTCCACCGCGAAAGATACAGCAGGCACTGTTCAATCTTGTGAGGACCGCGGGAGCATAAAAGCCCACCAGCCACCCCTGGAGTCATGGGGCATGTCGTGAACTAAATCTCACGCACACAAGGCGAGGATCAGCACGCTCGATGGTCGGACAGGGAAGACTACGAGGATACTAGTGTACCCAACCTGTTGCCCAGCCGACAGTTGATTGAAGGTCTCAAAAATAAAATAAAATTCTCAAAGGAATAAAAAATAAAATCTTCCAGGAGACTGGCTCCTGAGTCCTGAGAGCCACGTGTTCTTCTGCTAGGCAGAAAGAAAAAAAATGAGGCTGCTAGCGGCAGGTAGGAGGGTTATGTCCGGAGGGACCGCCCCCCCTGGGCGGGGCTGTTCAGCTCTGGTTTGTTCTAGAATGTATGTTTCTAAAGCCCCGTACACACTGTCGGACTTTTGCCCAACAAACTTCGTTTTAAGCAAGTTGGACCAACAATCCAACCGTGTGTACGCTCCATCGGACAAACTTTTTTCGTTTGGTTTTGGATTTCATCGGACAAAAGTTGGGTCTGGAAACGGACAAACTTTTGCCCAACAAAAGTCTGATGGAGCAAAGTCCGACCGTGTGTACAGATAACCATCAGACTTTAGTCCGATGGACAAAACAACTAATGTTAAAATCAACCAACAATAGCAGAAGTTGACCAAAGGGTGGCAGTAAAGATCAGAAAAGAGCAGAAAAAACACGTGATGTTGTAAGAAGTTTTAAGAACGTTTGCAATAAAGTCCGAGCGTGTGTATGCTATGGGTGTTCCCAACCAACTCCGTTCGGACAAAAATCCACGGAAAAGTCAGATGGAAGTCCGACCGTGTGTACGAGGCTTAAAGGAGTAGTAAAGTTACATGTTTTTTCACCTTAATGCATCCTATGCATTAAGGTGAAAAAACATTCGACAATACCGCCCCCCCCCCCGAGCCCCCGTTTTTCTTACCTGGCCCCTCGAAAGTCCCATGCTCGTCCCCGTCATCCTCTTCGTTTTTCTGCCTGGCCGCCGATTGGCTACACTGGATAGATTGAAAGCAGCGCAGCCATTGGCTGGCGCTGCTGTCAATCACATCCAATGACGCGGCACGCCGGGGGGCGGGGCCGAGTGATACAGTCGGCGGCTATGGCCGCCGCTGTATCACGGGAGCGCGCCCGCAATCACTCCACACCATGCAAGCTCACTCGCATTAAGGTGTGGAGTCCTTGCGGGGAGGAGCCAAGACAGCCGCCGAGGGACCCCAGAAGACCAGGATAGGGGCCACTGTGTGCAAAACGAGCTGCACAGTGGAGGTAAGTATAACATGTTTGTTATTTTAAAGCAAAAAATAAAAAAAAAAAAAAGGTATAGTGCTCCTTTAACATCTAACATTCTGCCTAGATCTTCTCCTGCGAGCAGGGACATATACCCACGTTTCAGTATTAGAAAAAATATATATATTTTTCTTATCGTCCATGGACTGACACAGCTTCTAACACCCTAGAGAATAAAATGGCGGTCGTTGCAATACTTTGTCACACCGTATTTGCGCAGCGGACTTACAAGCACACTTTTTGGGGGGGGGGGGGGGAATACACTTTTTAAATAAAAAAACAGTAAAGTTAGCCCAATTTTTTTATATTGTGAAAGTTAATGTTATGCCAAGTAAATTTATACCCAACATGTCACGCTTCAAAATTGCGTCTGCTCGTGGAATAGCAACAAACTTTTACCCTTTAAAATCTCCATAGGCAACGTTTAAAAAATTCTACAGGTTGCATGTTTTGAGTTACAGAGGTCTAGGGCTAGAATTATTGCTCTCGCTCTAATAATTGCGGCGATACCTCACATGTGTGGTTTGAACACCGCTTTCATATGCGGGCGCTACTCACATATGCGTTTGCTTCTGCACGCGAGCTCGGCAGGACGGGGCGCGTTCCTGGCTCCTAACTTTTTTAGCCGCCTTCTAGATTCCAAGCAAATTTGTCAAGCCCTGATATAGTTGGTTATTTATATGCACCACTGCATAGAGATATTTAAGAATAAATTGCCTTTAACTTTACATATTAACTCAATTATACACCAAACTTAAGGTTATTAACAGATCAAAACAATCAGCCAACTAATCGATTATGAAAATAATCGTTAGTTGCAGCCCTATTACTATTTAAGATACATTAATGTAGTTTATTCAGCATGAACTGGAGCTTAGTTATTGAGGCTGTATATTCTGCAATATTTACATTTTTTGTAAACTCATTCAATGAATCCAAGCTCTGCAAGCTGAGAACATGCACCGCATTGATGCATTCACAATTTCACAGTAACCATTTGATAAAACAAAGTTTGGGAATATTCCTTTATCCCATTGTTTAAATGTACACTACAAACTATTATTCAATTGGTTCTGGTAATTGCTGCTTTACTAACCTGACAGCTTATTATTCCAAATAGAATCTTTAATATTTGCAAACAAAATTAAGGTTTCCCCAACTACCAGCAATAATAAATCCTTACATTTAAAGAGCACCTGTCCTTGCAGATCCATCATGGCAGTGCCCGTTAGTGGGCATCCACCCAGCTGCTGCCGCCACGTCCCTTAACTTGCGTCACTGCCGCATCACCAGCCGTCCCATTAAAGTGAATGGGCCAGTCGGTAAATCAACAGCAGGTCAGAGGAGGAGCTGCTGTGGGACAGAGACGACAGTTGCTCTTTAAAAATTATGATTTAAAGCGAGTTGATTTAAATCAATCCTTTTTACTAGCGATTTTAAAATCGACTTGATTTGAAATAATATCTACCCTATTTTGCACACATTTAAAAAAAAAAAAAAAAACTTAAGCCATTAAGATTACACAAAACATGTATTTTCTGAAAGCAGACACCCTAGAGCAGGGGTGCCCAACCAGTGGAGCCTTGGGCCCCTTTCTCACAGTCAGTCCGACCCAATTGGACTCTCCATTCACCTCCAAGGAGTGGCAGATGTAAACCGACTTGTGTCCTACCTCCAATCTGATCCGCTTAACCACTTAAGGACCGCCGCACGACGATGTACGTCGACAGAATGGCACAGCTGGGCACAAGGGCGTACAGGTACGTCCCCTTTAAGATCCCATCCGTGGGTCACGCTCACGAGCCGGTCCTGAGCTCCGTGACCGCGGGACCCAATCGCCACCGGTGTCCCGCGATCGGGTCGCAGAGCTGAAGAACGGAGAGAGGTAAGTGTAAACAAACCTTTCCCCGTTCTTTCTAGTGGCAATGTCAGTGATTGTCGTTCCCTATGACCCGGAACAGACTATCAGTGACGTTACACGCCAAGCCACACCCCCCTACAGTAATTATCACTCATTAGGTCGCACTTAACCCTATCAGCGCCCCCTACAGGCTAACCTTCACTACCAGGGCCATTTTTACAGTAAAAAGTGCATATTTATAGCACTGATCGCTGTAAAAATTACAATGGTCCCAAAATGGTATCAAAAGTGCCCGATATGTCGCAGTCACGATGATAAAAAAAAAAAAAAAAAAAAAAAAAAAAAAAAAGCTGATCGCCGCCATTACTAGTCAAAAAAAAAAAAAAAAAGCCATAAAACTATCCCCTATTTTGTAGACGCTATAACTTTTGTGCAAACCAATCAATAAAACACTTATTGCGATTTTTTTACCAAAAATAAGAATACGTATCGGCCTAAACTGAGAAGAAAAAAGGTGTATATATATATATATATATATATATATATATATATATATATATATATATATATTTTGGGGATATTTATTATAGCAAATTGTAAAAAAATGTTGCATTTTTTTCAAAATTGTCGCTCTATTTTTGTTTATATAGCAAAAAATAAAAAAACTGCAGAGGTGATCAAATACCACCAAAAGAAAGCTCTATTTGTGCGGAAAAAAAGGACGCCAATTTTGTTTGGGAGCCACGTCGTACGGCTGCGCAATTGTCAGTTAAAGCGACGCAGTTCCGAATCGCAAAAAGTGGCCTGGTCCTTTAGCTACAAAAAGGTCCGGGGCTTAAGTGGTTAAAAAAAAAAAAAAGGAGTATAGTGGGCTTTGTCCGTGTCTGCTCTGCATATGCAGAGCAGACATGTACCTGCCATCCGCCTGCTCCCTTTATTGTGGCCCGCGACCGGTTACCAAGTCGCTTAAGTGGCCCTCGCGCTTCAAAAAAGTTGGGCACCCTTGCCCTAAAGAGAATAGTGGAAGTTCCAATTTTTTATGTCACTTGATATCACCGCAAAGGTTACATTTCTGTAAAAAACCTCATGCAAACGCAATAAACTACACACATTTTTGGTAAAATATAAAAAAACACAAGGTTGCATCGAGTAAATAGATACCAAACATGTCAAACCTAAATTTGTATGCACCTGTGAAATGACAAACTTCAGTACCCTATATATTTTTTATAGGCGATGCTTCAAAAGCCCCCTATAGGTCATCAGTTTAGTGTTACGGAGGAGGTCTTGTGCTAGAATTATTGCTCACTCCGATGTGCACAGCGAAATGCATCATGTGTATCGCAAGGGCTGTTTTCACATGTAGGCACCCCTGATGTGTGAGTTTATGTTCGTACGTGCATATATGTGGGGGGGAGCCTCAATTGAGATTATATGCTTGGGTGTAACTTTTTGCTTAACTTTTTTTTTTTTGTTTAATTTTTAGGTGACAGGTTCTCTTTAATGATATGCAGGGTCTCTTTTGGACTCCAAAATGTATTGCAATGCACATCGCTATGCCAGCTGGGGAAAGTGACAGAGTGATGGCCATACACATGGCTTTCCAGGTCACAGCAAGAAGGGAAGAATGAGCTCTTCTCACCCCTACACCCACCAGCAACGTCGGTCCCGGGTCGACAAACAAAAAAGAAAACTTTAGTTTTAGTTTATGTATAATTTATCCGATTATGAGGTGAGGAACAGAGTCAAATCAAAGTGCAGTGTAGCTAATCTAATCTGTGCATAAAGCTGGCCATAGATGGATAGAATTTCAAAAGAAAATTCTTAAGCAAAGTCTTCGGAAAATTTGTATAAAATTTTCTGAACATTCATTTGCACTTTGAAAGATTTTGTTTTATTTTGGAATAAATGGTTGCCATTGAGCTAGTGTCCCAATTGGAAGATTTCAAGATTACTTTTCTGGGGACAACCAGAAATGTAGGATTTTTTACCTTCACTTTTAAATGATCTGGGATTACACAAAGACAAAAGATTTGAGGCAGCTTACATCCACAGAAGATCTGTGGTTATTTCTCCAAGATGTCGAGTTCCTTTAAAAGTGTACTTAGAAAAGTTGATGCTGGTTTGAAGCCCAAAGGGTGGTCACACCAAATAGGTCATCCAATATAGATTTTTCTTCTGTTCGCTCAGCTTTCATCAATTTACAAAATAAGAATGCTTTAAAAAATTATGTATTTTTAACAGCATTTCTTCACAGCTGCCTAAAACTTTTGCACAGTACTGTACATACTGATTAGGGTAACCAAAAAGGCCTCAGTGATGATCTATGGATGGTGATGGCATGTATCCCAATCTAAAAAGGGAACATGCTTTGTAAACCCTGCCTATTTGTACTCAAGACTCCTAGGGTCATCCCATAGCCCTGAAAGCAACACCTAGTGGGCGAATTGCCCCCACCACCATCTGCCCCCATAATCAAAATGAAGCAAGATGGCACAGGTACCAAGCGCCACATGGTGGTATGATTACCTCATGCACACAAATGTATGCTTCTGACATGATGACATCACACAAAATAGGTTGACCATGTGATCAGTTCACCAGATGCGACTTGCCAAATGCAAGCTGAATACTAAAAGCGGAGTACCGCCAAAAATTTATATATTTTTTAAAACAAAAAGTCAGCAGCTACAAATACTGCAGCTGCCGACTTAAAATATGGACACTTACCTGTCCAGGGCGCCCGCAATGTCGGTCACCACCCGAAGCTGATCTGTCCATCAGCTCTCAGGTGGAGGCGCTTATTAAATCTAAAAATGGACTTACAGTTAATCAAGACAAATCTGGGCAAATCCCTGATCACGTGAGACGGACGCCGTTTAGCCGCGTCTTGTTTACATGACCAGATTTGTCTTGATAACTGTAAGAGTCCATTTTTAGATTTAATAAATTTGTGATTACTTTACAATACTTCACTATTGGAGGCTTCTTCTTTCTCCGTTTCCCTCCCTGTGTCATTGGTTATGACACTTTGTGCTAAGTGACTAGGAGACTTGGAGAATAGCAGGAGTACCATAGGCGGATCATCCTATCACTTATACCAGTGGAGAGGAAGGAGAGAGAAGTGGGCGAAATTTCCATAGACATCTACAATACATGTGAATTATTCAAGTATTAAGGCGAGATTTCTGGGAGACTGGGCAGGGAGAAGGTTTGTCCTGGTAGTGCAATTCATTTGAGGACCAACAGCCAGTCATAAGGGAGGAATCCCACTCAACAAGGACTACTATATAAAAACTCACCCACAACCATTCAGTTTAATTTCATTCTTTTTCACACTAGATACAGAGACTTTGTGACACCGTTTTCTTTTGTTTCTATGTTCAGATTTTTTGATGTAATATCAGTTATTTTGATTTAATTTTGTGTATAGTCCCTATAGTCCCATATGGGATTTCTTCAAGCGCCAATCACTTTAGATCATTCGGTTTCTTTATTTCAGTGGGCTGCCCCATGAATGAGAAACATGCAAAAGAATTCCGAACCTCTTTAGAATCTGCACCATACCAACAATGAAGAGGTATTTTCTTGCGTTTGACGCACCATCGCACATCTGCTAAAAGAGCTGCTTGATTTTGTGCACGTCAGAATGAGAAATGTCTATTAAGTAGAAATGTGAGCTTTAGAGTTTACCGATTCACTTGACTAGACAGGTGTTTTTCAACCGTTTTTTTCAGTCACAGCCCCCTTTTCAAATTGTGCACAATCTCGCACATTGTAAAACAAAAAAGCACTTAACTAAGTTTTACATAAACGCAGCAACATCCACACGTAGGACACCCAACGTTAAAGGCTATTTACTCTGTCCCCAGGCCCCTTATCCACCAACACCCTCCATGCGCACCACATTCGTGCGTGGTGGGCAGGTCTCAAAAGAGAATACCCTAAACTAGAGGTCGACCGATATATCGGCCGGCATTTGGCCATTTTGGAGAAATCTGCATCGGCCGATTATTCTCAAATTAGGCCGGCATAACACTGACCGCAGTCACTGCACCTCTGCCTGCAGAGCGTGGAGACTCCTTCTCCCTTGTCCACACTGTTGGCAGAGCAGCGCCGGTGTGTGAAACTGTAGGGAGAGAGAGGAGCTGTCAAAAATTGAGATTGAATGTCGGGGTGGGCGGGACCCAGCAATCCAACACCTGCCAATGATATGGGATCTGGGCGGGCCGCTGTGTATGTGGCCCCACCCCTTTCTTAAACAGCCCAATTATTGGCTGGATAGCTGCTGGGTCCCGCCCACCTCCGACATCACGCTGAATGCTTCAGCTCCTCTCTCTCCATACAGTTTCACACACGTGGCGCTGCAGAGAGCAGTTTCACAGTTACACTATCTGCTGTGAAACCTGCCAAAAAAAAAAAACGGCGGCAAAAATCTGCATCATATATCGGCCGCCCCGATTTCTAAATATCGGCATCGGCCAGAGAAAAACCCATATCGGTAGACCTCTACTCTAAACATGCCATCTCCCCCAGTGCCCCCCTCTTGTTGAACCCTACCCTTGAAAACATCTACAAATTGCCCGAACCCCATGCTTGGACCAAATTTAACATTACAACAATGGCTCAGGTAATCTCCAATCAATCCCTGGCCCCACTCTCTAAATTGACTTCCGATTTTAACATCCCACAGTCCTACTTTTTCTGTTACCTACAGCTCTCCCATGCCTTCAGCTGCCAATTCCCCAGCACTTCCCCTCAGCTGGTCCAATCTGCACTGGAGGAACTTTTTAGATTGGACTGTGCAAAGAAACCCACCTCCCAGCTATAACCCCCATTTGATAATCAACTGTATCACTATCGCCTGATTCAATTAAAAAATGGTCCACCGTGTATACTTTACCCCCCAGACTACACAAAATGAATCCCGACTCCAACCCTGGGTGTTGGCGTTGCCGGGTGAACCCCGGGGACTTTACCCATATCTTCTGGACTTGCCCGGCCATTGTCTGGTACTGGTAAGAGATACTATCTTTCATAACCCAAGTCCCCACCATACCGTTACAAGCTTCTATGGCCATCTGCATGCTATTCTATGCCCACAAAGCCATAGCCTTCAGCTGGCGCAAGCCTTCTCCCCCTCCCCTCTCCCTGTGGAAACTAGTTAACAGCTTGCTCCTCTACAAAGACATCTATGCCAATAGAGGCTGCCCTCAAATACGACAAGGTCTGGTCCAAATGGCTAGCAGACCCTTCTACAGCCTCCGAAGCCCGCTAAACAAACCAAATCCCCAGGATACTCCTTCCGGATGCTAGTCGTGTACTTTAACGTCCTGCCCTAATCAGTACACCCAGGATCTGCACTGATTCATAACACCGGGAGCCAGTCTACTGTATGCATTATATTGACCCATTTCTCATGTTCTGCTTTGTATAACTGACTTCCAGATAACATGTTTCTTGCAAGGGTCACCCTGACACCCTTAATGACCAATGTATTATGTTGTGTTTTTTTTTTTTATGTGTGTTCTGAAAATCAATAAACAGATTTAAAAAGAAAAAAAAAAAAAAAAAAGGCGATTTACTCTTCCAAAGCAAATACACCTTTACACACTGGTACTGAATTCCAAGGTTTTTCTTCTCCCCCATGCATCTATTGTGCTTCCGGTGCCAACGGAGGAGGGAAAACAAGGATGCCTTGCAGGCGCGCAACGTCTTTCTCATCAACCAATGACATCGATTGTTACGTCGTCGGCTGCTAGAGGGTCGTAATGGTGCACAATGAAAACCCGTGGCTTTGTGAAACTAAAAGGCAGGCTTTAGCTGACTTGCATACAATTTTTGGGCACTTTTTGCCAAGGCACCCCCTGAAGAAACCTGCATAATTCTAGCACCATAGCTCATATTTAATTCTAAACGGATCACCTGTATTTAGTTTTAGTTACCATAGTTTGTCCCCATTTCACAGGCATGTGCAATTTTAAATCTCGACACATTTGGCACAATGCAAATTTTATAAATGAACAAAAAAATTGGTTACAATATTGGGTTTGTGTGCAGTAAGATTCATTCAAGTATTTTTCCTGAAAATTTTAATTGGATAAAACAGCTGTGCTAATACCATGTAACAAAAAATATCAAACGGCCACCATTTTATTCTCCAGGGCCTTTCATTTAGGAAAATATATTTAATTTGTTACAGGTATTTCTATAGCAATGTCCATGTACGCAGCCTTTACATCTATATTGTGCATTCCCATCAGTCCCTTCCCTCAAGGAGCTTACAGTCCAAGGTCGCTTATTCCTATACACATATGGTCGAAATAAAATGAAGTCAATTAATCTACCAGCATGTCTTTGGAGTGTGGGAGAAAGCTAGAAGTACATGGAGTAAACCCACATAACCAAAGGGAGAACATGCAAACTTCAGGCAGATAGTACTGCGGTTGGGATTTAAGCCAACTGTTTGGAGGTTCTAAGTAATTTGAGAAAAAAAAAAAAAAAAAAGGACAGATTTTACCATGTATGAACATTTAAAAATTTGCCCTGGTAAGTGGTTAATGGTGGGTATACAGATACAGAAGAGGTTTCTTTGAATCATAGGATCAAGGAAGTTGTTTTGACTCTTCCCCTCTCGCTCTCCCTAAAAAAAAAAAAAAAAAAAAAAAAAGAAGGGGGAAGAACAGAGCAAATCATTTCTAGTCAAGATAAATGAGGCCTGCCATCTATTCCAATATTATCTGGACACAAAGTGGACCAATATAGAGTTAAACCCACATGATCCAAAAATAATTGAAATCTGAAGCCAGTGTCAGGTTTCCACCACTTTGGTATAAATAAGATAAAAGATCAACTCCAGTGTGCAGCCATTTCATTGTGTACTAGGGCTTGAGATAAGGAATCTAATGTATGAAATACAGTGAGAGTCATAGGGTGAACAGTCCAACAGTGTACAACTTGTTGCTGAATACAGCCACAAGCTAAACGCAACATCCTGGCCAGGGTGAAGTACCTGAACCAGACCGACCTGTACTCCAGGTTGCCAAGGCAGGCAGGAAAAACTCAATTCCATCATTTTGAAAAACCTCCAAAATAGCTCCATACATAAGAGGAATTTAGAGATGGATGTCTGCTGTCTATAAAGCAAATCATTTTCTGTCCTTTAAAATGTAGTGTAGGAGCTGGCATGACAACAAATTGCAGAAAGTAGTGCAACAAAGAATTTATTACATATAAGGCCGGTTTCACACTGGGGCGGTGGGTGCAGTGGCGGTATAGCGTCGCTATTTTTAGCGGCGCTATACCGTCGGGATTGCTGAGGTATTCGGCCGCTAGCGGTGCGGTTTTAACCCCCGCTAGCGGCCGAAAAAGGGTTACTACCACCCGCAAACCGCGGCTACAGCCACGGTTTGCGGGCGGCATTACTGCGGTGTCCCATGCATTTCAATGGGAAGGAGCGGTGGAGGAGCGGTAAACACACCGCTCCTCTCACCGCTCCAAAGATGCGGCTAGCAGGACTTTTTTTCACGTCCTGTTAGCGCACCGCTTCAATGTGTGAAAGCCCTGTTTAGGCTCGGTTTGCAGGTGCTATTTTTAGCACAATAGCGCCTGCAAACCGCCCCAGTGTGAAAGGGGCCTAAATGGGAGCACCATATACAGTACCACCTCAAGAAAGTGGCAATAACCAGTGCATGCAATGGTCATAACGTTCCACTAAAACAAACCGTGAATCAGCAACATGGATTGAAGTGGTTGTAAAGGCAGAAGGTTTTTTATCTTAATGCATTCTATGCATTAAGATAAAAAAAAGGGATTTTTATAACAGCTTACCTGTAAAATCCTTTTCTTGGAGTACATCACGGGACACAGAGCGACTTAGTCATTACTAATGGGTTATATAGATTACCTTCAGGTGTTGGCACTGGCCAATTCCAAACCGGAAGTACCCTCCCCTATATAAGCCCCTCCCACCCGGGAGCACCTCAGTTTTGTAGCCAAGCAATAAGTGTCCCAAAAAGAGGGGTGGGAGCTCTGTGTCCCGTGATGTACTCCAAGAAAAGGATTTTACAGGTAAGCTGTTATAAAAATCCCTTTTTCTTTTTCGTACATCACGGGACACAGAGCGACTTAGTCATTACTAATGGGACGTCCCAAAGCAATGCCAAATGAGGGGAGGGATACATAAGCTGGGCGCCATCAGGCATGAGGATCTTTTGCGGCCTGCAACACACTGCGCCCAAAGGCGACATCCTCCTGACTTCTAACGTCTACCTGGTAGAACCTAGTAAACGTGTGTACCGAAGACCATGTTGCGGCCTTACATACTTGAGCCAGGGAGGCCTGGTGATGCACTGCCCATGAAGTTCCAACTGCTCTTGTGGAGTGCGCCCTAACTTTGAATGGAGGCGGTCTCTTTCTCAAGCCATAGGCTTGTATTATGACCTGTCGAATCCACTTGGCTAAAGTAGATTTTGATGCTGCCTGACCCTTTCTGGGGCCTTCCGGCAGAACAAATAAAGAATCCGTTCTGCGAATCTGAGCAGTGGCTTTTAGATAAGCTTTAACTGCTCTTACTACATCCAAAGAATGTAATAACTTTTCCTCTACCGAGCTAGGTTTGGGGAAAAAAGAAGGAAGAACCACATCTTGGTTCAAATGAAACCTCGATACCACCTTAGGAAGAAAGGCTGGATGAGGACGTAATACTACTCTGTCCTTATGGACAACCAGATATGGCTCCTTACAGGACAAGGCGGCTAATTCCGATACTCTTTTAGCCGAACAAACGGCTACTAAGAAAATCAATTTCCTGGTGAGAAGAACCAAGGAAATGTGTTGTAATGGTTCAATCGGTTGTTTCTGTAGAACCGACAGAACCAGGTTTAAGTCCCAAGGACATATGGGAATACTAACCGGAGGGCTAATACGCATCACTGCTTGTATAAAGGCTTTGACTAGTGAATGCGAAGCCAAGGGCCTTTGAAAAAATATTGACAAGGCCGAAATCTGACCCTTGATAGTACTCAAGGCAAGCTTCCTATCTACAGCCCACTGTAGGAAGTCCAAAATCCTCCCTATCACGTACTTACGTGGATGCCATTTCCTGGCCTCACACCACGTAATGTACGCTTTCCAGATCCTATAATAGATCTGCCTGGATACCGGTTTCCTGGCATTGATCATGGTAGATACCACAGAATTAGAGAGCCCTCTCTTTTTCAGAATGTGGGCTTCAATAGCCAGGCCGTCAAACCTAGGGCTGGTAAGGAAGGGTGGTATATCGGTCCCTGCGACAGCAGGTCCGGACGATGTGGGAGGGTCCAAGGACTCCTCACTGACATTTTTACAATCTCCGCGTACCATGCCCTTCGGGGCCACGCTGGAGCCACCAGAATCACTGGTTTCTTTTCTACCCTGATTCTGCGGAGTAATCGCGGTAACAATTGTGGCGGTGGGAATGCATATATCAGCTCGAACTGATCCCAAGGGAACACTAGGGCATCCGAGCCGCAAGCTAGGGGATCCCTTGTGCGAGACACAAATCTGTCCACTTTTGCGTTGAATCTGGATGCTAGCAGATCTACATCCGGTGTTCCCCACCGCTGGCATATTGCCTGGAAAACCTCAGGGTGAAGAGACCATTCCCCCGGGCATAATTGTTGGCGACTTAGAAAGTCCGCTCTCCAATTTTCCACTCCTGGGATGAAAACCGCGGATATGGCTGGGACATATTTTTCTGCCCACTCCAGGATGCAATTTGCTTCCCTCTGGGCTGCACGACTCTTGGTGCCACCCTGGTGATTGATATATGCCACTGCCGTGGCATTGTCTGATTGAATTCTGACAGGGGACCCTTGGAGTTTGGATGTCCATGCTACTAGGGCATACCGGGCTGCTCGTATCTCTAAGAGATTGATGGGCAGGGCCTTTTCTGCTTCTGACCACTTGCCCTGGAGAGACCATTGCTCCAGTACTGCCCCCCAGCCTATGAGGCTGGCATCTGTAGTGACCACCTTCCAAGAAACCGGACTGAAGGGTTTCCCTCTTTCCAGATTCTGGGGCACCAACCACCAATGGAGGCTCTTGCGAACAGAAGGGGACAGGGACATTGGTAAGTCTAAAGCCTGAACTTTTTTGTTCCAGGCTGACAGTATGGCCCTTTGCAAATTCCTTGAATGGAATTGACCGTAGGGTACCGCTTCGAATGAAGCCACCATCTTTCCCAGCAGCCTCATGCAGAGGCGTATGGATGGTTTTCTTTTTGTACCCACTAAGTGGGTCAAATCTTTTAAAGACGACACCTTCTCTGGAGGTAAGAAAATCTTTCTCTGATTTGAATCCAGCCTTAGCCCTAAGTATTCCAGACTTTTGACTGGTCTTAGAGCTGACTTGTCCCGGTTGATAATCCAACCGTGATATTCCAGATACTCGATTGTCTTGTGAATAGCTACTTCCAGCTTTTCCACTGAGTGGTCTATTAGTAGCAGGTCGTCTAGATATGCCATTATCGTTACACCCTGTGTTCTTAGATTGGCCAATAATGGGGCCAGAATTTTTGTGAACACTCGTGGTGCTGTGGCCAGACCGAAAGGTAAGGCTCTGAACTGAAAATGGCGCCCTTCTACTGCAAAGCGTAGAAATTTCTGGTGGGCCGGAAAGATGGGAATATGCAGATAAGCATCCTTTATGTCGATCGAGGCTAGCCATTCCTGCCCTTGTAGGGCGGTGGCCACCGATCGGATCGACTCCATCCGAAAAGTCCTGATATTTAGGAACTTGTTTAGCCCTTTTAGATTTAATATGGGCCTCACGTCCCCATTTGGTTTGGGGACTGTGAAAAGGTTCGAGTAAAACCCGAATCCGCTTTCTTCCAGGGGAACCTTCATGATTACACCTTGGAGCAATAGTTGTTCTAGTGCCAGAAGGAGGGATCCTCTCTTTTGGGGATCTCTTGGCACGTTTGACCTCATAAATTGGGCAGGAGGAGTGCCTTTTAACTCCAGCTTGTATCCCAGACTTACTGCGGAGAGCACCCATCTGTCTCTGATGGTGTCCCGCCAGGTCTCTGTGAACAACTGAAGTCTTCCCCCCACCCGATTGAGTGGGGGCAACGCTTCATGCCTTGGGGGGAGGTTTTGTACCTCTCTTGATCCAGGGCTTCTTGTTACCCTGTGATTGTCCCTGATTTCTGCCCCCTGAATTTGACCGCGGAGGCCGTCGGAACTGCTTCACAGTCGATGTGCCCGGGACTGGAGAAGTAGGCCTCTTAAAAGAAGGACTTCTACCCTTGTTCTTAACCGGTAAGAGTGAACTTTTACCGGCAGAAATTTTCTGGATATATTTGTCCAGATCTTCTCCAAATAAGCGTTCTCCATGAAATGGGAAGCTAACCAGCAGTTTTTTACAGGGAGCTTCAGCAGACCAGTTTTTGAGCCACAGAAGCCTACGCATATGTACTATAGACAGCGTAAAGCGGGAGGCCTGTTGGATTGTATCCTTTATGGCGTCCACCGCAAAACACAAGGCTCTAGGCAGGTCAGCTAGGGCAAGAGCCTGCTGATCTGGTAAGTCCCTTAAGACTTGTTTCAACTGATCTTTCACTGCTTGGCAGACTCCAATCGCTGCTACCGCAGGTTGTGTCACCATACTTGCTGTAGAGAAAGCAGATTTTAGTAAAGACTCCAATTTTTTATCTATTGGGTCTTTGAACATTGGAACATTATCTACTGGACATGTCAGTGATTTGTTAACAGAAGAGATGGCTGCGTCCACTGTAGGGACCCTCCATTTTCTTATGAACTTATCCTCCATGGGATAGATCACCGGAAATCTCTTGGAGGGAGCAAATATTTTATCAGGATGCTCCCAATCCTGGTAAATAAGCCCTTCTAATAAAGGGTGGATTGGGAAGGAACAGACAGCCTGGGGAGCTTTTAGCGACCCCAGCGAGGAAACCGTAGTGGATGGTGGTTCCGCCAGAGGCATTTTAAATGCTGATCGGACCATATTAGTCAGAGACTGAACCCATAATCTTTCAGCCTGAGAAGCTGAGAAAGGTTCTTCCACTGTTGATTCCTCCATAACTGAATCAACCTCATCCTGATCCCCTTCAGGTAGGTCAATCTCTGTGTGGGGCTGTTCCTCCACTAACAGGCACTCTGAAGGAGGAGACGGAGATCGGACGCGCTTTTCCTGAGACAGGGAAGCAGCGATCAATGCTGTTAATCTCTCTTCCAATCCTCCCAGAGTTGAGGATAAAACCTCCTCTGTTATATATACAGGAGCAGGTGGACTGGGGACAGCCGCAGCACCAGGCATTCCTGCGGGGTTTCTACGGCTACTGACCTCTGAATTCTCAGGGGAGATTGGTGCAGTACAAGCATGTCCAATATCCTCAGAGCCCGATGGAGACCCCTTTGGCTTCCTGGAAGATCTATTTCCGGAGCGTCTGGACGACATATCCTTTAAGCACAAAGCTGAGGTATTCCCGTCGTCATACACCAATTTTGCTGGTAATAGTCTAACACAGGTGCTGCTATATACCAGCTGGTGTCCACTAAAGTGCCTTTCTATGGGGATGCCTGCATCAACCGCCTCTGTGTGCCACTGTTTGTTGCTAGCTCTGTTTGCATGCAGCTGACACTTGTACTGTGTCTTTTAACCATGCTGGGACACCCGCACATGCGCAGAAGCGCCGCGGCGCGCATCGAGCGTCATCCACCCGCCCCGCCCCTTTTTTATATAGGAGGCGCGTGCACGCGCCCGCGCGCGCGCCCGTGCGCCATTGGCGCCCTTTTCGAAATCAAACAGGGGACTAGGAGCCAGGGCCCTTTTTGCCGGAGGGCCTGTGCGGTGGATGAGCGCAGCAACAGGGCAGAGGAAGTGGATTCCCACAGAGAAACTTACCAGCTGCCTGGATCTTTTGACTTGAGAAAACCAAAGATCCACATAACAAGAAAAATGGACTACAGCGGCCTCTAGTGGTTTAACACAGGTACCGCGGTCCCTGTTTTTTTTTTTTTTTTTCTTGACTACTATTAAAATTTTACATTTTCAGTAGTTATAGGCAAACACAGATATTTAGCGGGAATACCGTTAGGTAACAGACAGAAAGACAAATTAGGCTTGGGGGTCCCCCAATAGAACCAAGTTCCTGGGGGCCCCCACTTACCTGATCCCCGCCGCAGGACTTTGTTTGGTCCACAGAAGTCCAAACTTCACCTATCACGGCAGGCATTGTAATTAAACCTTCAGGGACTGGGTTCCCAAGGATTCCACTCCCCTGGACCTGTATAGCACCCTGCACAGACAACATCTTGGTCGTGGGTATGACCAGAGCTCTGGATCCCAGGGTCCAGCCCTCCTAAGAGAAGCATTACAGGCAAAACCTTGCTCTTCTGCTGCAAGGCCCGGGTACCGACCGTTTAGCTATGAAGCTTTTTTGGTGGGATCCGGAACAGCTTACTAAGGCCCAAAAGAACCTGTACGCAAGCCCAGTGAAAACACATGTTACTCTTTGGCCAACACCTTAGACACTGGCAAAAAACTGAGGTGCTCCCGGGTGGGAGGGGCTTATATAGGGGAGGGTACTTCCGGTTTGGAATTGGCCAGTGCCAACACCTGAAGGTAATCTATATAACCCATTAGTAATGACTAAGTCGCTCTGTGTCCCGTGATGTACGAAAAAGAAAACCTGTGTGCAGCATCTACTCTTACCTGAGCCCCATCTAGATCCAGCAATGTTTCTGGAGTGTCTCAGCTGCCCTGGACACCCCTCCTTATTGGCTAAGACAGCAGCGCAGCACCATTGATTCCCGCTGCTGTCAGCCAATGAATGGAGAAGGGGTCGGGCCGGGGCTCCGTGCCTGAATGGATGTAGGAAGCTGTGGCTCAGATTGGTGCCCCCATGGTAAGCTGCTTGCTATGGGTGCACTCAACAGGAGGGAGGGGGCCAGGAGCACCGAAGAGGGTGCCAAGAAGAGGAGGATCTGGGCTGCTCTGCAAAACCACTACACAGGAGTATATTGTCATTTTTAACTAAAAACTGTCAACAGCGGGCTTCGGCTGAAAACGGGTCACAGAAGTGCAAAACGAATTGCACTCCTGTGATCCATAGATGTACAGCCAAATGAGCTTCGGCTGTACTTCAAGAAAAATAATCTGGCACTACATTTAAACCAGTCCAATCACCATTACTCTAATGAAAGTCAGCCAGTGATGTCCAAGGAAGCTTCACACAGATCTTAACCCTTGAGTTCATCGAGTATCTGTGTGTAACATTAAGATCAAAAGGCGAAAAACTTACTAACGAGCATAAACAATATACAGAAAACCTGCATCTAAAGCTTACTATTTAGTAAGTACTCAGTTTCTATGGAAACCGTCTGCTCAAACAGCATCTCCATCTTGTCCACATTCTGTTTTCTTACAGTTGAATGGGGAATGTCTCAAAATTTCTTCTTTAACCACTTCAGCTCCGGACGGTTTTACCCTCTTCCTGTACAGGCCATTTTTTGCGATACAGCAATGCGTCACATTAACCCACAATTGCGCGGCTGTGCGACACTGTACCCAAATAAAATTGATGTCCCCTTTTCCCCACAAATAGAGCTTTTGGGTGGTATGTGATCGCCTCTGCGTTTATTTTGCACAAAAAAAAGACATTTTTAAAGAAAAAAATATTTACTTTGTTATAATACATATAAAAAAAAAAAAAAAAACCCTACTAAAAGTTCAATTTAGGCCAATACGTAACCTTCTACATATTTTTGGTAAAAAAAATCCCAAGCGTAGAATGATTGGTTTGCACAAAAGTTATAGCATCTACAAACTACGGTATAGATTTAGGGATTTATCTTTTTATCTTTTACTGGTAAATGGCGGCGATCTGATTTTTAGCGAGACTGCGACAGGCAAATCTGACACTGTGTGACACTTTTGGGGACCAGTAAAACCAATACAGTGATCAGTGCTATAAAAATGCAGATTACTGTATAAATACTGGCAGGCAAGGGATCAACACCAGGGGCGATCAAAGGGTTAAAATGTTCCCTAGGGAGGCGCTTACTAAATTTGTGGGCGAGTGTCACACTGAAGGAAAAGAGATTCATGATTCAGCTTAGCTGAATCACAAGATTTTTCCCTTCCTGACAGATCCACCGTTTGCCTTTACACAGGCAGACGGCTGATCCGTCTTTCCACAGAACGATCAGCGGGTCGTGGTGGCCATCGTGGCTCTCGCTGCACGCCTTTCCCCCTAAACCACGTGCAGGTAAGCGATTTTGCGCACTCAGGCCGCCCTGCCGCAGTAAATGTACGTGGGGTGGTCCGGAAGCCCCACGCAGTGGAAAAAGGGGTCCAACTGCAGGTGTAAATGGTTTGTAATACCCCAGGAGGTCAGCTTCAAGATTCACCGTCAATCACAAGTAGTATAAGGCTGTAAAAAAATAAGAATTTTGTACTCACCGTAAAATCATTTTCTCTGACATCCATGGACTGACACGGTGTCTCTTTACACGTGGGTTATGTCCCTGCTTGCAGGAGAAGACCTAGGCAGAATGTGAAATGTTATACATACATTCTAAAAGCCAGAGCTGAACAGCCCCGCCCAGGGGGCGGTCCCTCCGGACATAACCCTCCCACTACAGTCAGCAGACTTCAGTTCGTAACAAAGCAGTACAAACTTAAAAAGGAAGGGTGGGTGCCGTGTCAGTCCATGGATGTCAGAGAAAAGGATTTTACGGTGAGTACAAAAAATCCTATTTTCTCTTATCCATGGACTGACACGGTGTCTCTTTACACGTGGGATGTCCCAAAGCAGTGTCAAGAGGGATGGGAGCAGTATAAATGGAAAAACCAAAACTTCACTCCAATAAGGCAGAGCTCCTCAACCGAGGAGTCGCAACTTTAAACAGCGGCCTGCAGCACCCTGCGGCCGAAGGAAGCATCCGAAGATGCAGCCACATTAACCTTATAAAAAACTTAAAAGGCATGAACAGACCAGGTCGCCGCCTTGCACACTTGTGCAACCGACGCTTTATGTCGGGAAACCCAGGAAGCACCAATTGCCCTGGTGGAATGCGCCGTAACCGGAAAGGGAGGCGCCCGCCCTTTGAAAGCATAGGCTTGAATGACGGTTTGTCTGATTCCCCTAAAAATGATGGCAGACGAAACCGCTTGGCCCTGCTATGGACCAGAGACAGTCACAAACAGTGAGTCGGACTTCCGAATAGAAGCAGTAGCAGACAGGTACACCCCTAAGGCTCGTACCACCTCCAATACGTGCAGCGCAAACTCTCTGGGATGCGATGGGTGAGGACACAAGGATGGGAGGACAATGTCCTCATGTAGGTGAAAGGTCGACACCATCATTGGCAAAAAAGGAAGGTCGCGGATGCAGCACCGCCTTATCCTTATGGATGACCAAATATGGCGACTTGCGGACAAAGTCGCCAACTCAGACACTCGTCAAACAGAAGTGATTGCCACTAAAAAGGCCACCTTCTGAGACAAGACAAGAGGGGAATATCCCGGATATTCCCAAAAGGAGGTTCCTGGAGGACCGAGAGCACCAAATTCAGATCCCACGGTGGGAGAGGAGGCTTGACAGGAGGGAGCACATGGCGAACCCCAAACACAAGGTGCTAACCAAGAAAAATGACCCGCTAGAGGTCGCTGAAAGAAGACGGCCAAGGCCGAAATCTGATCCTTTATGGTACTCAAAGCAAGCTTTTGGGTCACTCCACACTGCAGAGGACGCAGGATTCTGGGGACGGAATACGTCCGAGGACGCCAGTCCAGCGCTTCGCACATGGCGATATAAGCTTTTCAGGCACGGTGAGATCTGCCTGGAGGAAGACTTCCGTGTCTTTAACATGGTCAAAATGACCGAGTCCGAGAGACCTCGGTCCCTCAACACCTGGCTTTTAACAGCCCTGCCGTTAAAGCCAGAGACTGTAAGCCGGATGAAACATAGGACCTTGAGACTGAAGGTCCTCCCTCATCGGCAACCGCCAGGGAACGTCCGCGACGAGACGTGCCAGATCAGCGTACCAGTGATGCTGAGGCCAATCCGGAACAATTAGGATCGCCGGAGTTTATATCAGGCGATAAGGACCCTATGGGGCCACCAACGCATCCGAGGCATCGCCCAAGGATCCCTGGATCTGGCCACAACCTCTACCCTTGCGATTGAGTCGAGAGGCCATCAGGTCCACATCCGGCGTGCCCCACCGTCGGTAAAGGAGTTGAAATATGCAAGGACCACTCTTCTTGGTCCGGTGACTGGCGATTGGCGACTCAGATAGTCTGCCTGCCCATTGTCTATGCCCAGAATGTAAAATGGCCTACAGAGCCGGCACGTTTCTTCTGGCCCACTTCAGGATACGGACTACCTCGGAAGCCGCAGCTGAGCTCCGAGTTCCCCCTTGATGGTTTACATACGCCACCGCCGTGGCGGTGTCTGACTGGCTCCTGATGGAGCGACCACGTACTCTCTCCGACTTGAGTAGAGACACAGTCCGATGGCCCGTATTTCCAGAACAGTGATTGGTAAACGGGCTCGTCCGGAGTCCAAGGCCTGAGCCGACAGGACTCCCCAGACTCCACCCCAGCCCATCAGGCTGGTGTCCGTCGTGAGTACCGTCCATTGGATGGGAGGGGAACGACTTTCCGGACTGAAGAGCCGAGGATCTCAACCACCATGTCAGGGGCGCCCTGACCAGGTGAATCACCTGGATCTGAAGATCCAAGGACAACGGGGATTTGTCCCAGGTGGACAAGATCTCCTTCTGCAATGCCCTGGTGTGTGATTGGGCATACGGAACGGCCGCGAAGGAGGCCACCACGAGTCTCGGGACTCTCATGCAAAAAACGGATTGACAACCATTTTTGGGATGTCAGCACCCGCACCGCAGACTGAAGTGTCAGCAACTTCTCCAGAGGTAGGATACCTTTGCCTCCAAGAAGTCCAGAATCAGAACTAGATACTCCAGACACTGAGTCGGGACCAGGACTGACTCCTGAATGTTCAGGAACCACCCGAGTCCCTGAGGGTCTAATTGACGATAGTCACCTTTCCTCCAAGTCTGATCCACTTTCTGCTCTTAGCAGAAGATCGTCCAGATAGCCCGCGACAGCAATACCTCGCTGTAACAGAAGGCTAGAACCGGAGCAAGCACCTTGGTGAACACCCTTGGTGCCGAGGCTAGGCCAAAAGGAAGAGCCACAATCGATAGTGGACTTCGCTGATCGCAAAGCGCAGAAACTTCTGGTGACTTGCGCAGATCGGAACATGCAAGTAGGCGTCCTTGAAGTCCAAGGACGCCAGAAGAAAATCCCTTTGGTGGAGTGTAGCGATCACCGTGCGAATGGATTCCATGCGGAATTTCTGCACCTTCTCGAGGGCATTCAGGGCCTTGAGGTCCAGGATAGGTCGAACCACGTCCTATTTTTGGGACGACAAACAGATTCAAGTAGAATCCCTGAAAAACTCTCCTGTGACGGAACCGGCACAATCACTCCGGACCTGATCAAATCCTGTACAGCCCCCAAGAGGGCTGCCCGACAGGTAGGAAGGAGAGGAAGATTTGAGGGAAAGAATCTGTCTGGGGGCCAGGATCGGAATACTATCCTGTATCCTGAGGTGACCACCTCGCACACCCACCAGTCGGAGATTCGGGAGGACCACCGATTAGTGACCTGCAAAGTCGTCCCCCCACCCCAGAGTCGGGCAGAGGCAAGACTTCACGCGGGGGCGGGCTTGGGAGCCGCTTGTTCGGCTTACGCACACAGGGGCACTTGTGCCCACCAGCCGCACTGCCGTCAGTCTGAGAGGGCCTACCCGTGGACTGACGAAAAAACCCAGTTTTGCTGGAAAGGAAGGCCCCTGTTTGCGGCGGGCCTCCTCACCCTTGCTAGTCTAAGGAAGAAGAGTGCCTTTACCTCCCATTACATCCATGACGATGTCATCCAGAGCAGCACCGAAAGGTCTACCACCTTTAAATGGTAGATCCGTCAGGAGCTTCCTAAGGCTAGGTCAGCAGACCAGCACTTCAAACATAAGAAGATGCAATACCACCGCCGAGACAGAGGCCCTGGATATTAAAAGGGGCCGCGTCCAACGTGGCGTCGCACACATAAACCAGGCCCTGAACCAGTTGGTGGGCCAGAGCAACTGTGTCTGGAGGAAGATTATGCTCCTGTACAGCTAGGTGCAACACTTTTGCCCAACCTGTAAGTGTTTAAGACACAAGGGTCGCCGCTACCACAGGCCGTAGGGCGGATCCCAACAAGGCAAACATGGCTCTGCTCACCACTTCTGACCTCCTGTCAGTGGGGTCCTCAAATGCATGAGTCCCCTCCATCGGGAGAGTGATGGCCTTGTTCAACCGGGCGACTGGAGGTCGACCCTGGGGGAGAAGCCCACTTTTTAAGTAGGGCATCTTCAAGGGGTATCTGATAGACAAACGCCGCGGGACCATAAAAAAATTCTTCTGCGGCTTTTCCCAGACCTTATCAATCAGCTGGTCAAAGAAAGTACATATGGAAAAACCTCTTTAGAAGGCCTGGCCTTAAAAGAACCAAAGGAGACTGTATCCGCCTGAGGTTCTGTATCCGCAGCATTTTAGCTTGAGAGTGTCCCTCATCGCAGTCATGAGTACACTCACTAACAAGCGCCCTGTCATTTACTGACTCAGAACTGGAGTTTTCCTCATAAGGAATGTCCTGTTCAAAACCATCCAATACATTCAGAACTAGGGTCCTGAGCGGTAGTGGCTAGGCCCATATCTGAATCAGCGCACTGCCCACATGAAGTAAAGATGGGAGAGGGCGCTTTTTTGCTCCCTTGCGCTTGCACACAGCTCCCATCCTGGTCAGAAATGATTCCAGGACTGCCCACAACTGGTCCCTAGGGACCGCAGGTGCTGAAGCACTGCCTGTTGTCCACTGACATTTAGGGGAAGCTGGTGACAGACTGCATATTGCCCCCCTCTGAGACTCAGATAAAAAGTCCACCCACAGGCTGTGCTGACTGAGGAGGGGGCGCCCAGGGGACTCACCAAACCGGACCAGGGACCGCTCAGTTCCGCTGTCTGTACCGCGCTGTGTCAGCGCTGGTGAGCTGTGAGGAGATTGTGAGATTTGCGCTGTTACAGCAGCGCTAGAGGCCAAAACTAGTGCTGAAGAGCGCGCGGGCTACAAGAAAATGGCCGCCGCACTTCACTGAGGCGATCCACGGCAAGATGGCCGCCATGACTCAGCAAAAGTGGAAAAAAAAAAAAAAACAGCACACACACAGCGCCACTCAGGCCCCAAGCATATCTGCAGACCAGCATTAGCCCCTCCAATAACAGTGTGACCCCCAGGCACCCCACACAGCACAGCGCCAGCAATGGTGACAGAGTGACAATGAAATACAGGGGGAGACAGGGAAAATCCCCCACAGAGAAACACAGCCTTTTGTACTCACCTGCAGGCAGGAGAGACTACTTACCCGTCCCGAGGGACCCACTGGTGTGTTTGACAGGACTATCACACAGTGCAGTACTGAGTAGCTGTCGGCCCGGTCCACCGCGAAAGATATAGTCAGTCAGGAACTGTTCAGTCTTGAGAGGACCGTGGGAGCATGAAAGCAAACCCGGCCACCCCTGGAGTCATGGGGCCTGTCGTGAACTGAGTCCCACGCACACAAGGCGAGGATCAGCACGCTCGATGGTCGGACAGGGAAGACTACGAGGATATCTTGTACCCAACCTGTTGCCCAGCCGACAGTTGATAGAAGATTCTCAAAAATAAAATAAAAAAGAATTCCAGAAAAGGAATAAAAATAGGTCAGGAGACTGGCTCCTGAGAGAGCCACGTCTTCTCCTTCTGCTAGGCAGAAAAAAACTGAAGTCTGCTGACTGTAGTGGGAGGGTTATGTCCGGAGGGACCGCCCCCTGGGTGGGGCTGTTCAGCTCTGGCTTTTAGAATGTATGTATAACATTTCACATTCTGCCTAGGTCTTCTCCTGCAAGCAGGGACATAACCACGTGTAAAGAGACACCGTGTCAGTCCATGGATGATAAGAGAAAATAGGATTTTTGTACTCACCGTAAAATCCATTTCTCTGACGTCCATGGACCGACGCAGCTCTCATACTGATTACATGTGGGTATATGTCCCTGCTCGCAGGAGAAGACCTAGGCAGAATGTTAGAGGTTAAAACATTCTAGAACAAGCCAGAGCTGAACAGCCCCGCCCAGGGGGGCGGTCCCTCCGGATATTACCCTTCCACCTGCAGCTAATCAGCCTCAGTTCGTAACAAAGCAGTACAAACTTAAAAGGAAGGGTGGGTGCTGCGTCGGTCCATGGACGTCAGAGAAACGGATTTTACGGTGAGTACAAAAATCCTATTTTCTCTTATCGTCCATGGACCGACGCAGCTCTCATACTGATTACATGTGGGACGTCCCAAAGCAGTATAAGAAAAGGGTGGGAGCAAAAAAAGTAAGGAACAACCAAAACTTCACTCCAAACCAGCAGAGCCCCTCAACGGAGGAGTTGCAACATTAGACAGCGGCCTGCAACACTTTGCGGCCGAAGGAAGCATCCGAAGATGCAGCCACATCAACCTTGTAGAACTTTGAAAAGGTATGAACGGACGACCAGGTCGTCGCCTTGCACACTTGTGCAACCGACGTTTGATGTCGGAAGGCCCGGGAAGCACCAATTGCCTTGGTGGAATGCGCCGCACCCGGAAAGGGAGGTGCCCGCCCCTTAAGGGCATAGGCCTGTATGACGGTCTGCCTGATCCACCTAAAGACGGTGGCAGACGACACCGCTCGGCCCTGTTTTGGACCAGACACAGATTTCCGAATGGAAACAGTAGCAGACAGGTACACTCGTAAGGCTTGTACCCATCTTAATGCAGGAAGCGCAAACTCTCAGGGAAGCGATGGGTGAGGACACAAGGACGGAAGAACAATGTCCTTCTTAAGGTGAAAGGCCAAGACCATCCTTAGAAGAGAAGGATGGTCGTGGGCGCAACACCAACATATCCTTATGGAGGACCAAGTAAGGCGACTTGCCAGACAAGGCTGCCAACTCAGACACCCGTCTAACCGAAGCAATGGCCAATAAGGCCAACTTCCGGGACAAGGTCAAGAGAGGAATCTCTGATATTCTCAAAGGGATGTTCTTGGAGAACCGAGATGCATCAAAATCAGATCCCAAGTAGGGAGAGGAGGCTTGACAGGGGGGACCACATGGCGAACCCCCTGCCCAAAAGGTGCTAATCAAGGAATGGCCCCACAGCGGTCGTTGAAAAAGACAGTCCGGGCTGAAATCCGACCCTCAAAAAAAGGTATGCAAGGCCAGCTTTTGGGTCACACCACGCTGTAAGGACAGCAAAATCCTGGGAATGGAAAACATCCGAGGATGCCACTCAAGTTCCTCGCACATAGCGATGTAAGCCTTCCAGGTACAGTGAGATATCTTTCTGGAGGAAGATTCGTGTCAACAACATAGAAGAGATGACCGAATACGAGAGAACTCGGTCCTTTAGCACCTGGCTTTAAACAGCCATGCCATTAAAGCCAAGGACTGTAAAGCAGGATGAAGTATGCTCTGCGAAGCCGGCGAGGCAACAACAGTAGCAGAGGGTAAGCATATATCAGGCGATACTGCCCCCACGGGCTTCCAACGCGTCTAACGCATCCGCCCAGGGGTCCCTGGACCTGACCACGATCTTGCCACCTTGCAAGTGAGTCGAGAGGCCACAAGGTCCACTTCCGGTGCCCCACCTCCGGTAAAGAAGGTGGAAACACCTCCGGATGCAAGGACCCTTCGCCTGCAATGCACACGGCCGACAGGACCGTCTTGCAGCGAGACGTATGAAAATCCCAAAGAGACTCCGCAATGTATCAGAGAAGGGAGGCCCCAGTGTACAGAGTGCCTCAAATGTTGGCCAATAAAGGCAACTTGACGGAACTTCCCTAGAAACTCGGTCAGAGGACTAGTACCTCAGCCTCCACAGGTGGCGCAAACCCACCCCGGGCACAGAGACCCTAAAGGCTAAAGCAGTTGTAGTGCACCTGCTAGACGACTGATGAATGAAGCAGAGGCTTTTGCCCAGTCATTGAGCTACAAAAAATGCCAGAGACGCAGCCACTAACGGGCGCAACGCCAACCCCAGCCTGGCGAACACAGTCCAAGCCAGCGCTTCTGATCACCACTGAAAGCAGGTGGAAAGTGATACCCCTGAAACCAGGGATCCTTGTGACAATGCTCCATCCAGCAGCTACCCATGGATAGGTGCTGATTGACGCAATACATAGTATAAACTATGTGTTTGCACAAACGCACAAATGGAGAGTGTGGGAGGAAACCCACCCAGCCACAAAGAGCATAATACCACCACATACGGCGTATGTAGTTTAGTATTTGTGGATAAACCTATTAAACGCGTATATACTGTGCCAGCGACAAAGGCGTGCACATCATCGGGGCCTGGACGTAAACCAGCCACACAGATTGCGTACACAACCGTGTAGGTATGTTAGCCTGCGAATAAACAAATTGCACATGTTTATACTGTGCATAGCGCTGAGAATGCGCACACCATTGGAACGCAGGGGAGAAACCTGAGCACCCGGATGAAACCCATGCAGACTGCATACGCATACCGTGTATGGTATTATAGTATGTGTGCTAAACATTTTGCACAAGCCCATGTGTGCATAGCACCGAAGGCGCGCACACTGTTGGCGCGTAGGAGGAACCGAAGTACCCCACGCATACTCAGAGAATGCAATACCTACAACTACTGTGAATGTATTTAGTGTAGTATATAAACATAATGTGTATGTTTACATCGTGTATTGCACCAAAGGCATGCATGTCATGTAGCGTGGGCCGAAACCCACGCAGACTGCAAAGACATACCGGGTAGGTTCAATCGCACAAATTTAGACTGTGCATAGCGCCGAAGCGCCCACTCGGAAGAACTCCACGCAGACAGCACACAGATACCATGTAGGAATGATAGCATGTGAATCAACATAATATTGCACATGTTTTTGCTGTGCATTTCCATTGGAGCGTGGGGGGAAACCGGAGTACCCGGAGGAACCCCACGCAAACAGTATACCCATACTGTAAACGTGTATAATATGTGCAATAAACATATTGAACATGTCTATACTGTGCAGAGAGCCGAAGCGCACATACCATGAGTGCGGGAGGACACCGGAGCCCCCGCCAGCCCAGAGAGTATGATACATACATATACTGTGAATGTATCTGGAGTCGTGCATAAACATATTTTGTACGTTTATATCATGTATGGCACTGAAACACAGCATTGGAACGTGGGGACAGACACGCAGACACAGAGACCAATAACACATACATACACTGTGAATGTATGCAGTGTAGAGGTATAGGATGAGTTTAAATTATGGCGCAGAGGCGCATAATCTTCTCTATCATTCCAACCTGCTTGACAGTGCTGCTGAAGCAGCATACAGCTAACAGTTAACCTCTGATCCTCAGACCGTGTGTCTGTCAGAGCTCAAATCATTCCCCAGGAAATGGCGGCAAATGTTACCTCAGGTATCACACACAAGGCTCACAGGGATTAGAGACATAAATGAATAAAGTCCTCCCTCATCCATGCTGCTCTTTAGGCAGTGTGTGAGGAAAACAGTGAGGAAACTGTGTAAAAGAAAAGCTTGTCACAGCAATTTCAGCCTGAGTGTGATTCTCACATCATCAATGAGATCACTTACAAGCGCCCTGTCATTCACTGACACAGAACTGGAGTCTTCCTCACAAGGGAATGTCCTGTTCATAAACATTAAATATTCAGAGGTAGGGTCCTGAGCCCAATAGCTAGGCCCATATCTGACTCAGAGCACTCCTTCACTAAAGATTTTTGTGGGGAGAGGGGGCTTATAGCTCCTTTTGCTCGCACACCGCTTCCATGACTGCTGACAACTGGTCCATAAGGACCGCAGGTGCAGGAAACATATGAACATGTTTAACTGTGCAGCACTGCCAGTTGCCCAAGGCAATGTGGAGAGCAGGTGTATCAGACTCCATAAACGCCACCCTCTGAGACCTTATACACTATACAGTGAATATACAGTCCACCCACTGGCTACGCTGAGGAGGGGATGCCCGGGAGGACCCACCAACCCTTAAGGACAGCTTAGTCTGTGAGGAGATTGTGAGGGGATTCGCGCCGCCGCCAGAAATAAATGTGCGGCGGCCACAAGAAAATGGCCGCCGTCCGCAACTATAACTGTGCCACTAAACGCCAAGATGGCCGCCGAGCGCAAAATTCAAAGCTCTAATGCGCGCCAATGGCGCACGCAATAACCACCTCAAACAGCGCCAATGGCGCACGCAATAATCACCTCACACACCAGAAAAAACTGCAGACATGAGCGCCCAACCAGGCCAGAGTGACCCCCAAGCACCCCACAGCACCAGTACAGGGTGCAGAGAGCAGCATAACAGGGGGGGGGGGGGGGACAGGGAGAAACCCCCACACAGAAACACAGCCAGCATGTACTCACCTGCAGTAGGAGAGACTTACCCTTCCCTTTCAGGGACCCACTGGCTTGTTTCAGACAGACCTATCACAGAGTCGTACTGCGTAGCTGTCGGCCCGGTCCACCGCAAGAGATACAGTCAGTCAAGTACTGTTCAATCTTGAGAGGACCGCGGGAGCATGAAAGCAACCCGGCCACCCCTGGAGCCATGGGGTATGTCGTGAACTGAGTCTCACGCACGCAAGGCGAGGATCAGCACGCTCGATGGTCGGACAGGGAAGACTACGAGGATACTAGTGTACCCAACCTGTTGCCCAGCCGACAGTTGATTGAAGGTCTCAAAAATAAAATAAAACTCCCAAAGGAATAAAAATCAAAAGTAAAATCTTCCAGGAGACTGGCTCCTGAGAGCCACGTCTTCTTCTGCTAGGCAGAAAAAAAACTGAGGCTGATTAGCTGCAGGTGGAAGGGTAATGTCCGGAGGGACCACCCCCCTGGGCGGGGCTGTTCAGCTCTGGCTTGTTCTAGAATGTTTTAACCTCTAACATTCTGCCTAGGTCTTCTCCTGCAAGCAGGGACATATACCCACATGTAATCAGTATGAGAGCTGCGTCGGTCCATGGACGATAAGAGAAATAGGATTTTTGTACTCACCGTAAAATCCGTTTCTGTGACGTCCATGGACTGACACAGCTCTCATACTGTTTACGTGTGGGTATATGTCCCTGCTCGCAGGAGATCTAGGCAGAATGTTAGATTTTAGAAACCTACATTCTAGAACAAAACCAGAGCTGAACAGACCTGCCCAGGGGGGCGATCCCTCCGGACATTACCCTCCTACCTGCAGCCAGCAGCCTCAGTTCGTAACAAAGCAGTACAAACCTTAAAAGAAGGGTGGGTGCTGTGTCAGTCCATGGACGTCAGAAACGGATTTTACGGTGAGTACAAAAATCCTTTTTTCTCTTATCGTCCATGGACTGACACAGCTGGATACTGTAAACGTGTGGGACGACCCAAAGCTGTATCAGAAGGGTGGGAGCAGTAGTAAAGGAACAACCAAAACTTCACTCCAAACAAGCAGAGCTCAACGGAGGGGTTGCAACATTAAACAGCGGCCTGCAACACTTTGCGGCCGAAGGAAGCATCCGAAGATGCAGCCACATCAACCTCATAGAACTTAGAAAAGGTATGAACGGACGAAAACCCCCCTACCATAGGAACACACAGTATGTACTCACCTGCTGCGGCAGGGGAACTGTACTTGCCCGTCCAGCTAGGACCCACTGGTGTGTTCCTGGACAAGCATATCACAGTGCAGTACTGAGTAGCTGTCGGCCAGTCCACCGCGAAAGATATAGCAAAACTGTTCAATCTTCTGCGGACTCTGGAGCAAAAAGCTCACCGGCTACCCCTGGAGCCATGGGGTATGTCGTGAACTGATCTCACGCACACAAAAAGGCGAGGATCAGCACGCTCGATGGTCGGACTGGGAAGACGAGGATAGCGAACTACCCAACCTGTTGCCCAGCCGACAGTTGATAGAATCTCAAAAACAAAATAAAAAGTTGAAAAAACAAAAAACATTTCTTCAAGAGACTGGCTCCGAAGAGAGCCACGTCCTCTCCTCTGCTAGGCAGAAAAAAAACTGAGGCTGCTGGCTGCAGGTAGAAGGGTTATATCCGGAGGGACCGCCCCCTGGGCAGGGCTGTTCAGTTTTGGTAAGGGAATTATGTTAAAACATCCAACATTCTGCCTAGTCTTCTCCTATGAGCAGGAAAATAACCCACTTTGTCAAGATGAAAATGCTGTGTTCAGTCCATGGACGGTAAGAGAAAAACCTTTATACATGCATTATTAGAAACATCACAGCCTAGCACACTGCAACTTCAACTTAGGCAGGCCATATACAGTGCAAATTGTCCAGTGGTTGCAGGAAAGAAGTTCACAGGATTCCCCCATCACACAGACTGTGCTGACAGGGGAATTGACAGGTATTATCGCTTGCGGCTATAGCAGAGAATCCGGCAGGCTAGTTGTACCCAAGTTGATCAATCAACTTGGTACATTCAGCATGCCCCATTACCGGTTCCTGCTGAACCGGCCTAGAGTCGAACTGTGTATTGCTGGCCCTATTTGCTTTCAACACTGCTGAACATTTTCTCTTACGACACCTACTTCACCGGCAACAGAACAAAGAATGGTCTTCAGCAACTTACAATATAGCAGTGCGCAAGATGCACCCCTCCACCACCCCCCATGTTTGTGGGTAGGGTAGCCCACTGAAATGAATTAATCCGCTTCCAATTTGGAATATCTTTCCCCAACATATACAGAAATCCTTGGGAATGAAGAAAATTAAACACACGCTTCCACAAGTCAGAGCACTGTTGGCGTCACTCTGAAGAGGCAGGATCAATGCTGCACATTTGGTGGCAGTGCTCTGTAGGGCTGAAACTACTAGTTGTGAATTTTGATTATAAAAATAAATAGTTAACCATTTTCATTAGTTGGTCAGCTGATTAGATGGCCTGTAAATAGAAGGAATTATTTGTTTACATGTCATACACAGTGCAGCACACATACAGCTCAATACACTGTCCATACATGTCAGCAAGTGCCTGAGTTTGCTGGAAAGGGTGTAGCGGTGTGCAGAGGGTCCATCCAGAATTTGTAGTTCCAATATGTGGCCACAAATACATGTACAAACTATTGAGATTTGATGTAACACAAGTCAGTGACCAGATATGAACCTAGTCGTTATCCCCCCACCTTGGGACTTTATGCCCCATGTTGGCATGGTGTCCACTTGTAGCATTTGTAGTGGCAAGACAGCGTAGGACTGGCCAGAAGAGGGATTACTTCTTTGATGCAGTTGGTCAGCTTAAACCTGTATTACAATATATGTGAACTAAATATCCCTGTTTTCCACTGCATAGTTTGCTGAAAAAGGTGTATCAGTGTGCAGTGGGTCCAGCCAGAATTTGTATTAAGTGCCTGAGAACTTGTGAATGTGAGAGGAGCAATGTCTCATGGGACATGTAGTCCCGGGCAGGAGAGGGAAGGGATTTGAAGGGATTCTAAAGTCAGATGTTTTTATACCTTGCTACAGGAGCACTCTATACTGCATTTTGCAGCTTGCTATAAGGGCACTCTGAAGGCATGAGGAGCCAGAAGTGCCGGCGAGGGACTGCACAGAGCAAGTATGACACGTTTATTTAAAAAAATAAAAATGTAATGTTTACAATTACTTTAAAGTACAACTAAAGGCAGCATGCTCTTTTTAATAAACACTTATATAAAAAACATCTATTTATTACCATGTGTAATGTTAGAACAAATGAGATTATGATTTTCCTACCCTTTAGATGCAACTCGGGTCTCTAATCCCCCCCCCCCCCCCCCCCCAATTACTTCTCTGCTTGATAATGCTAGCGATGGCGGGAGGAGTTCAGAGGTAGAACGTCATTTCCTTTCACTATGCTAGCTTCTGCATCTCCCACAGGGAACTACAGTTCCCATGACTCCTTATGCCTTGAATCAAAACCACTATTTTACATAAAAAGCACGCCCATCTGTCAATCAATAGCTGGGTGTGCTATGTAAAACAGAGTTAGCACGATCTGAGGAATGTGTCAGAAGCCAAGCAGACAAGAACAGGCTCTACAGATAGGCAGGAGTGGGCAGAGCTTCGGCAGGACATAGGCGAGAGTAGAGAGAATATTGTAGGACATCACAGGCCGATCGTCATGGGGAGTGGGCGAAGCCTTGGCAGGACTTCTCTGAAAACAAGATGTCAGGGCTTTTCATGGATGAAAGAGCAACTCCCCCAATGATGTCATGACGGCATGTTGTAGTCTGTACAAAGTGGCATAAAAAGCGAAAGGTGACTTCGTCTATAAAAAAGCGAAAGGGGGGCAGACATTAAGGGTGCTTTCACACCGAGGCTATTTTTAGCGGCGCTTTACTGTCGTTTTTGCAGTTATTCGGCCACTAGCGAGGACGCTTTTAACCACCGCTAGTGGCCGAAAAAGGGTTAAAAACCCTGCGCTGCCCATTAATTTCAATGGGCAGGAGCAGTGGGGGAGCGGTGTATACACCCCACCAACGATGCTGCTTGCAGGAGTTTATTTAACGCCCTGCCAGCGCATCGCCTCAGTGTGAAAGCCTGAGGGCTTTCACACAGACTGCAGGGGAGCCGTTTTTCAGGCACTATTTTTAGCCCACAAGAGCATGAAAAAAGTCCCAGTGTGAAAGGAGTCTTAGAGAAAGAGGAAGCAGCATCGTCTCCTGATTACAGAAAATATGAGAGCTTTCATCTGCAGGGGAAAAGGTAAATATATGAATATCCACTGTTATTTGAAAAACAACCAGTTTAACAGACTACAGATTTGCATCATTGATTTTTTTTCCTTTTAACCATAGTTTTTCTTTAAGATCTCTGTGCAGAGAAGACCAGCATCTGAACCCAGAGAAGCTGGAGGCAATGTGATTACAATTACATTTAGGGCCAGTTCACACCACAAAAAACACTCCAGATCCGTTCCAGATGCGTTTCTGCATGCACATTTTGGTGCATTTCCGAAAGCATTCCAGGTGCTTCCCCCCCCCCCCCCCCCCCTTTCCTGTTTTTTTTTTTCTCTCACTATACTAGGGTCCAGTGCATTTTTGTGTGTTTTTTGATGCGGCCCCAGAAGGAAGACGGGCTTAGATGGATGTGGCCTGCAGCAGGGATGATGCAGGCTTAGTTTGCAGGTAAGGGTCACATAATGTTCTAGTATGCAATGCAGGAAAGCAAGGAAGAAAAACCCACCAGTGTTTACTTCCTCTTTAAAAACACCCTGTATAGCCTATGCATATTTTTTTACTTTTCCTGTTTCACAGTATAAATTAACCCCTTATAGTGATTATCTGCAGTTTTGTACTATAAAAGGCTATATTTTGTTTAACCCTATCATGACAGATACAAAAAGTGCGCTTGTGCTACTAAATGTCTTAGACCCCTTTCACACTGGGGCAGGTGGTGCGTCAGCGGTATGGTTGCTAGTTTTAGTAGAGCGCTTTTAACCCCCACTAACCACAGAGGGAATAAATAGCGCCCATTTTGCGGCACTGCCGAAGCGCTTTGGTAGCCTTGTTCATACATTTAAAAGGGGCAGGGGCAGTGCAAGAGGGGTGTATACACAGCTCCTGCACTGCCCCAAAGATGCTGCTTGCAGGACTTTTCCCCGTCCTTGCCCCAGTGTGAAAGCACTTGGGCTTTTACATTGGGAGGCATGAGAGGCGCTTTTCTTGTGCTTTTTTTTAGAGCTAAAATGCATGAAAAGTGCCGCAGTGTGAAAGGGGTCTAATAGCTGGTGACAAAGGAGTCTGTCATGCATAATATATTGCAATACTTTCTCAATCTGCAAAACAGTGATATATGTCTGTCACCATTTTTTTTGTCCCTCCTTTCAAAAAAAATAATTTGATCTTAAAGTCTGATATTATGTACCAGATTCAACCTCCAATAGTGAGGGGACACAATATCTAAAATATATAGATTTACACAAACAATATAGCTGGTTCTTTATATTTTTCACTACATCTAGACATTGAAAAGGTTTTTTCACTTTAAAAATCATCTTTTTGCTAGAAAACTACTTAGAACCCCACAACATTACATCTTTTGTTAAAAAATCGCGGGTGGAACCCCGCTTTATTTTTTTTAAAGTCAGCAGCTACAAACACTGCAGCTGCCGACTTTTAATAAGGACACTTGGCTGTCCTAAGTGCCCACGATGTCGGCCTCCCGAGGGCGATCCAGCGATCGTGCCAGGTCCCGGCGCCGCCATCCTCACTAAGGGAAACAGGCAGTGGAGCCTTGCGGCTTCACTGCCCGTTTCCTACTGCGCATGTCTCACGGCAATGTACGAATGGGCGGCTGCTCTCTGGGATACACAGTTCCCAGAAGGCAGTGCGCCCCATTCCCCAGAAGACAAAACGCGAGGACGACGAGGAAGGCCAGCTGCGGACTAGGAAGAGGCAGATTAGGAAGATCCACACAGCAACCGCAATTTCTGGCAAGTAAAAAAAATTCTATTTTTTTTGTAGCATTTTGATGTATTTTTTTTTAGGGTGGACCTCCACTTTAAGCAAAGGCCCTATAGAACAAAATGGTGGATGTTGCATATTTTTATGTCACACGATATTTGCGCAGCGGTATTTAAATGCAATTTTTTTGGGGTAAAATGGTGGCAGATGAAACCGATTGTGTCTGTCTGGTCCAAACCAGGGTCAAACAGCGAGTCAGACTTCCGAATCGAAGCCGTAGCAGATAGGTACACCCGCAAGGCACGTACCACGTCCAACGTGTGGAGCGCAAACTCTGAGATGCGAAGGACAAGAACATAAAAAAAGAAGACGAAGTACGATGTCCTCATTAAGGTGGAAGGCCGAGACCACCTTCTGGAGAAAAGAAGGCTGCGGACGTAGCGCCGCCTTACCCTTATGAAGGACCAAGTATGGCGGTTTGCAAGACAAGGCCGCCAATTCAGAAACCCTTCTGAAAGAAGTAATGGCTACTAGAAAAGCCACCTTCTGGAGACAAAGTTAAGAGCGGAATCTGATTTTCTCAAAAGGAGGTTCCTGGAGAACCAAGAGCACCAAATTCAAATCCCAAGGAGGAATAGGTGGTTTAATAGGGGGGATCACATGGCGGACCCCCGTACGAAGGTACTAATCAAAGAATGGCCCGCAAGCGGCCGCTGAAAGAATAGCTAAAGCCAAAATCTGACCCTTAATGGTGCTTAAAGCAAGCTTTTTGTCCACACCGCGCCTTAAGAACAGCAGGATCCTGGGAACGAATACGTCCGTGGACGCCAAACCAGCTCCTCGCACATAGCGATGTAGGCTCTCCAGGTACGGTGGTATAATCTTCCTGGGAGGAAGATTTCCGTGCCCTCAGCATGGTCGAGATGACCGAATCTGAGAGACCACGGTCCTTCAGCACCTGGCTTTCAATAGCCATGCCGTTAAAGCCAGCGACTAAAGCAGGATGATGAAGTATGGGACCTCGAGACAGAAGGTCCTCCCGCACAGGCTGTCGCCATAGCACGTCTGCCACTAGGCGCACAAGATTGGCGTACCAAGGATGCCGAGCCCAATCTGGAGCGATGAAGATCACCGGAATCCCCCTCGGGCCTCCACCCTGCAAAGAAGGCGAGGAAGCAACTTCAGTGGAGGATGGGCATAAATCAACCGATACCGACCCCACGGGGCCACCAAAGCGTCTGCCCAGGGATCCCTGGACCTGGCCACGAATCTCGACACCTTGCGATTGAGTCGAGAGGCCAATAGGTCCACATCCGGTGTGCCCCACCTCCGGCAAAGGAGGTGAAACACCTCCGGATGCAAGGACCATTCCCCCTGGTCCAACATCTGGCGGCTCAGATAGTCCGCCTGCCAGTTGTCTACTTCTGGAATGTAAATGGCAGACAGTGCCGGCACGCTTCCTTCCGCCCACCTTAGGATGTGAGCGACCTTGGACGCCGCAGCTAAGCTCGGAATTCCCCCCTGATGGTTGACATAAGCCACGGCCGTGGCGTTGTCCGACTGGATCCTGACTGAGCGTCCCTGCAGTCTCCTTGACCACGAGGAGAGGCACAGTCTGATTGCCCGGAGTTCCAGAACATTGATCGGCAGTCGGGACTCGTCCAGAGCCCTTGAGCTGACAGAACTCCCCAGGACTCCGCCCCAGCCCGAAAGACTGGAGTCAGTCGTGATCAGAGTCCACTGGACAGGAAGGAACGACTTCCCCGACCGAAGGGCCAGGGATCTCAGCCACCACGTAAGGGATGCCCAGACCAGGTGACTCACCTGGATCTGACGATCCAGTGATAATGGAGACTTGTTCCAGCAAAATAGGATCTCCTTTTGTAACTCGAGTGTGGAATTGGGCATACGGCACCGCCTCAAAAAGGAAGCCACCATGAGTCCCAGGACCCACTGCAATGGCCGCCGTCTGTCTGCATGACACGCTGATCAGGTAGGCAGACGGCGGCTTGCGGTTGGTGTTACATTACATCTACTTGTGGCAGCTGTGGCGAGTAGATGTAATTGGGGTAACGCCACCCAGTGCCATTCCGGATACGCCCCCTGCAGCCCTGCTACGGAAACTTTGAAGGAAAAAAAAAAAATTTACACCATAAACATGTGCAAAGTTTATTCACATGCTATCATTCCTACACGGTATCTGTGTGCTGTCTGCGTGGAGTTCTTCCGGGTGTTCCGGTTTCCTCCCACGCACTGACGGTATGTGCGCCTTTGGCCTTCTGCACAGTTAAACATGTTCAATGTTTAGCACGCATGCTATAATACCTACACAGTATGTGTATGCAGTCTGTGTGGTTTTTCTCCGGGTACTCCGGTTCCCTCCCACACTCCATTGGTATGGGTGCTTCGCACAAAATTTGTGCGATTGGATATCCACATACTAACATACCTACCCGGTATGTCTACAGTCTGCGTGGGTTTCCGCCCACACTACATGACATGCATGCTTTTGGTGCAATACACAGTGTAAACATACACATTATGTTTATACACTAAATACATACACAGTAGTTGTAGGTATTGCATTCTGAGTATGCGTGGGGTACTTCGGTTCCTCCCACGCGCCAACAGTGTGCGCGCCTTCGGTGCTATGCACACATGGGCTTGCGCAAAAGGTTTAGCACACACTATAATACCTACACGGTATGCGTATGCAGTCTGCGTGGGTTTCCGCCCACGCTACATGACATGCCTTTGGTGCAATACACGGTGTAAACACACACATTATGTCTATACACTACACTAGATACATCCGGGTGCTCATGTTTCTCCCCTGCGTTCCAATGGTGTGCGCATTTTCAGCGCTATGTATAGTATAAACATGTGCAATTTGTTTATTCGCAGGCTAACATACCTACACGGTTGTGTACGCAATCTGCGTGGCTGGTTTACGTCCAAGCCCCGATGACGTGCACGCCTTCGTCGCTGGTACAGTATAAAAACGTGTTTAATAGGTTTATCCAAACATACTAAACTACATACGCCGTATGTGGTGGTATTATGCTCTTTGTGGCTGGGTGGGTTTTCTCCCACACTCTATTTGCGTGTTTGACGCAATACATAGTATAAACTATGTGTTTGTACAATCAGCACTTATCCATGGGTAGCTGCTGGATGGAGCATTGTCACAAGGATCCCTGGTTTCAGGGGTACCACTTTCCACCTGCTTTCAGTGGTGATCAGAAGCGCTGGCTTGGACTGAGTTTGCCAGGCTGAGGTTAGCGTTACGCTCGTTAGTGGCTGCGTCTCTGGCGTTTTTTGTAGCTCAATGACTGGGCAAAAGCCTCTGCTTCATCCATCAGTCGTCTAGCAGGTGCACTGTAACGGTTTTAGCCTTTAGGGTCTCTGTGCCCAGGATGGATTTGCGCCACCTGTGGAGGCGGAGGTACTGGTCCTCTAACCGAGTTTCTAGGGAAGCTCTGTAAAGTTGCCTTTATTGGCCAACAGTTGAGGCACCCTGTACACCGGGGCCTCTCTTCTCCGATACATTGCAGAGTCTCTTTGGGATTTTCATACATTTCGCTGCCAGACGGTCCTGTCAGCCGTGTGCATTGCAGGGGGAAGGGTCCTTACATCCGGAGGAGTTTCCACCTCCTTTACCGGAGGTGGGGCACCGGAAGTGGACCTTATGGTCTCTCGACTCACTCGCAAGGTGGCAAGATAGTGGTCAGGTCGGACACGTCAGATGCGTTGGAAGCCCATGGGGGCAGTATCGCCTGATATATGCTTACCCTCCGCTACTGTTGCCTCACAGAGATGAGGCCATTCCAGTGATCCTCATTGCTCCGGAACGGTGACATTGGTACGCCGATCTACTGAGGGTAGTCGCAGACGTTCCTAGCGACTGCCTATTGGGGTGGACCTTCTGCTTCATGATCCCATACTTCATCCTGCTTTACAGTCCTTGGCTTTAATGGCATGGCTGTTTAAAGCCAGGTGCTGAAGGACCGAGTTCTCTCGTATTCTGTCATCTCTACTATGTTGTTGACACGGGAATCTTCCTCCAGGAAGATCTCACTGTACCTGGAAGGCTTACATCGCTATGTGCGAGGGACTTAAGTGGCGTCCTCGGATGTATTCCGTTCCCAGGATTTTGCTGTTCTTACAGCGTGGTGTGACCCAAAAGCTGGCATTGCATTCCTTTGAGGGTCGGATTTCGGCCCGGGCTGTCCTTTTCAACTACCGCTACCGGGCCCATTGCTTGATAGCACCTTTTGTGCAGGGGGTTCGCCATGTGATCCCCCCGTCAAGCCTCCTCTCCCTACTTGGAATCTGAATTTGATGCATCTCGGTTCTCAAAAAACATCCCTTTGAGAATATCAGAGAGATTCCTCTTAACCTTGTCCCAGAAGGTGGCATTCTTAGTGGCCATTGCTTTGGTTAGACGGGTGTCTGAGTTGGCGGCCTTGTCCTGCAAGTCGCCTTACTTGGTCCTCCATAAGGATATGGCGGTGTTGCGCCCACGACCGTCCTTTCAAAAGATGGTCTCAGCCTTTCACCTTAAGGAAATGGTTCTTCCGTCCTGGTGTCCTCACCCATCGCATCCCTGAGAGTTTGCACTTCATACATTAAGATGGGTACAAGCCTTACAAGTGTACCTGTCTGCTACTGTTTCCATTCGGAAGTCTGGTCCAAAACAGGGCCGAGCGGTGTCATCTGCCACAGTCTCTAGGTGGATCAGGCAGACCGTCAAACGGGCCTATGCCCTTAAGGGGCAGGCGCCTCCCTTTCCGGTTGCAGCGCATTCCACCAAGGCAATAGGTGCTTCCTGGGCCTTCCGACATCAAGCGTCGGTTGCACAAGTGTACAAGGTGACGACCTGGTCGTCCGTTCATACCTTTCAAAGATTTTATAAGGCCGCTGTTTAATGTTGCAACTCCTCCGTTGAGGAGCTCTGCTTGTTTGGAGTGACGTTTTGGTTATTCCTTTACTACTGCTCCCACCCTATTGATACTGCTCTGGGACGTCCCACACATTTACAGTATCCAGCTGTGTCAGTCCATAGACGGTAAGAGAAAAATAGGATTTTTGTACTCACCGTAAAATCCATTTCCCTGACACCCATCGACCGACACGGCGGCTCTTAATCACTGAACGTGTGGGTATATGTCCCTGCTTGCAGGAGAAGACCTAGGCAGAATGTTAAATGTTAAAACATTCTAGAACAAACCAGAGCTGAACAGCCCCACCCAGGGGGGCGGTCCCTCCAGACATTACCCTCCCACCTGCAGCTAGCAGACCTCAGTTCGTAACAAAAGCAGTACAAACTTAAAAAGGAAGGGTGGGTGCTGCGTCGGTCCATGGATGTCAGAGAAATGGATTTTACGGTGAATACAAAAATCCTATTTTCTCTTATCCATGGACCGACACGGCGGCTCTTAATCACTGAACGTGTGGGATGTCCCAAAGCAGTGTCAAGAGGGATGGGAGCAGTATAAAAAGGAAAAACCAAAAAAACGTCACTCCAAACAAGGCAGAGCTCCTCAACGGAGGAGTTGCCACTTTAAAAAGCGGCCTGCAACACTTTGCGGCCGAAGGAAGCATCCGGAGATGCAGCCACATCAACCCTATAAAACTTAGAAAAGGTATGAGCGGACGACCAGGTCGCCGCCCTGCACACTTGTGCAACCGACGCTTGATGATGTCGGAAAACCCAGGAAGCACCAATTGCCCTGGTGGAATGCGCCGTAACCGGAAAGGGAGGCGCCCGCCCCATGAGAGCATAGGCTTGAAAGACGGTTTGTCCGATCCACCTAGAAATGGTGGCAGACGAAGCCGCTTGGCCCCGTTTCTGACCAGAGACAGTCAGAGTCAGACTTCCGAATGGAAGCAGTAGCAGACAGGCACACCTGCAAGGCTCGTACCACATTCAAAGTGTGCCGCGCAAACTCTGGGATGCGATGGGTGAGGACAAGGACGGGAGGACAATGTCCTCATATAGGTGAAAGGTCGAGATCACCCTTGACAAAAGAGTCGCGGATGCAACACCGCCTTATCCTTATGGATGACTAAATATGGCGACTTGCAGTACAAGGTCGCCAACTCAGACACTCATCTAACAGAAGTTATTGCCACTAAAAGGGCCACCTTCTGAGAAAGTCAAGAGGGGAATATCCCAGATATTCTCAAAAGGAGGTTCCTGGAGAACCGAGAGTACCAATTCCAATCCCACGGGGGGAGAGGAGACTTGACAGGAGGGAGCACATGGCGAACCCCCTGCACAAGGGTGCTAACCAAGGAATGACCCGCTAGTGGTCGCAGAAAGAAGACGGCCAAGGCCGAAATCTGACCCTTAATGATACTCAAAGCGAGCCTTTGGGCCACTCCATGCTGCAGGAAACGCAGGTTTCTAGGAACGGAATACATCCGAGGACGTCAGTCCAGCTCTTCGCACATGGCGATGTAAGCTTTCCAGGTACAGAGATAGATCATTCTGGAGGAAGACTTCCGTGCCCTTAATATGGACGAAATTACCAAGTCCGAGAGACCTCGGTCTCTCAACACCTAGCTTTCAACAGCCATGCCAATAAGGCCAGAGACTGTAAAGGCAGGATGAAATATATGACTGAGACAGAAAGTCCTCCCTTATTGGCAACCGCCAGGGAACGGCCGCGACGTACCAGATCGGCGTACCAGTGAAGCCGAGGCCAATCCGGAGCAATGAGGATCACCGGAATTCCCTCGGTCGCCACCCTGCGCAGCAGGCGAGGGAGCAACTGCAGCGGAGGATAAACGTATATCAGGTGATAATGACCCCATGGGCCACTAACGCCTCTGAGGCATCCCCCCCAAGGATCTGGCCACAAGCCTCGACAACTACTGGGTCGAGAGGCCATCGGGTCCACCTCCGGCGTGCCCCACCATCTGTGTGGCAAAGGAGTTGAAATACCTCCGGGTGCAAGGACCACTCTCCCTGGTCCAACGTCTGGCGACTCAAATAGTCCGCCAGTTCTATGCCCAGAATGTGAACGGCCGACAGAGCCGGCACGCTTCTTTTAGCCCACTTCAGGGTACGGGGGACTTCGGAAGCCGCAGCTGAGCTCCGAGTCTCCCCTTGATGGTCGACATACGCCACCGCTGTGACTTCGTCCGACTGGATCCTAATGGAGCGATCCTGCAATCTCTCAGACCATGAGGAGAGGCACAGTCTGATGGCCCGTATTTCCAGAACATTGATCGGCAAACGGGCTTCGTCCAGAGTCCAAGCCCTTGGGCCAACAGGACTCCCCAGCCCTTCAGGCTGGCGTCCGTAGTGCACACCGTCCATTGGACGGGGAGGAACGACTTCCCGGACCGATGAGCCGGGGACCCGAACCACCATGTCAGGGACTCCCTGACCAAGGTGACTCACCTGGATCGGAAAATCCAAAGACAACTGGGATTTTTCCCAAGGGAACAAGATTTCCTTCTGCAATGCCCTGGTGTGCGATTGGGCATACGGAATGGCCTCGAAGGAGGTCACCATGAGTCCCAGGACTCCCATGCAAAAACGGATTGACGACCATTTTTTGGGATGTCAGCACCCGCACTGCAGACTGAAGTGTCAGTAGCTTCCCCGGAGGTAGGAATACCTTTGCCTCCAAGGAGTCCAGAATCAGACCGAGATACTCCAGACCTTGAGTCGGGACCAGGACTGACTCCTGAATGTTTAGGAGTCACGCGAAGTCCCTGAGGGCCTGACTGACGATAGTCACTCTGTCTAATGCTGAGCCATTCCCTGCTCTGAGAAGATCGTCCAGATAGCCCACAACAGCAATGCCTCACTGTCTCAGCAAGCTAGAACCGGCACAAGCACCTTGGTGAACACCCTCGGTGCCGAGGCTAGGCCGAAAGGAAGAGCCACAAATTGATAGTGGACTTCGCCGATCGCAAGCGCAGAAACTTCTGGTGACTTGCGCAGATCGGAACATGCAAGTAGGCGTCCTTGATGTCAAAGGTCGCCAGGAAATCCCCTTGACAGAGTGTACTGATCACCGTGCGAAAGGATTCCATGTGGAACTTTTGCACCTTCACGAAGGCATTCAGGACCTGGAGGTCCAAGATAGGCCGAACCCCGTCCCTGTTTTGGGACGACAAACGAATTCGAGTAGAATCCTGGAAACCTCTCCTGTGACGGAACCAGCACAATCACTCCGGACCTGAGCAATCCTGAATAGTCCCCATAGGGCTGCCCGACGGGCAGGAAGGAGAGGAAGATTTGAGGGAAGAATCTGTCTGGGACCAGGAACGAAAACCTATCCTGTAACCTGAGGTGATCACCTCGCCCACCCACCGGTAGGAGATCCACCGATCCGTGAACCTGCAAAGTTGTCCCCCCTACCCCAGAGTCGGGTGCGGGCAAGACTTCACGCGGAGGCGGGCTTGGGGAGCCGGCTTGTTTGGCTTACGCACCCAGGGGCGCTTGTGTCCACCAGCCGCACCGCTGTCAGTCTGGGAGGGCCTCCCCGTTGACTGACGAAAAAAAAACCCTTTAAACTGGAAAGGAAGGACCCTGCTTACAGCGGCCTCCTTACCCTTGCTAACCTGAGGAAGAAGAGTGCTTTTACCTTCCGTGACATCCTTGATGTCATCCAGCGCAGCACCGAAAATCCTACCATCTTTAAATGGTAGATCCGTCAGAGGCTTTTTAGAAGCTAGGTCTGTAGACCAGCATTTCAACCAGATCAGACAACGCAATACCACCGCCAAGACAGAGGCCCTGAGATATAAGGGGCCGCATCTAACGTGGCGTCGCAACATAAACCAGGCCTTGCACCATTAGGTGGGCCAGAGCAATAGTGTCTGGAGGAAGATTATGCTCCTGTACAGTTTGGCGCAAAAATTTTTGCCCAACCCGCAAGTGTCTGAGACACAAGGGTCGCCGCTACCACAGGCCGTAGGGCGGACCCCAAAAAAGGCAAACATGGCTCTGCTCACCACTTCTGACCTCCTATCAGTGGGGCCCTTAAATGCAGGAGTCGCCTCCATCGGGAGAGTGGTGGCCTTGTTCAACCGGGCGACTGGAGGGTCGACCACTGGGGGAGATGCCCACGTTTTAAGTAGGGCATCTTCCCAAGACCTTATCAATGAGCTGTTCAAAGAAAGGTACATATGGAAAAAACGTTTTTTAGAAGGCCCGGCCCTAAGGAACCAGAGGAGACTGTCCGCCTGAGGTTCTGCATCCGCAGCATTCAGCCTGAGAGTGTCCCTCACTGCATCAATGAGTTCACTAACAAGCGCCCTGTCATTTACTGACTCAGAACTGGATTTATCCTCGCAAGTAATGTCCTGTTCAAAACCATCAAATATATTCAGAGCTAGGGTCCTAAGCGGTAGTGGCTAGGCCCATATCTTAATCAGCGCACACCCCCTTTTTTTGGGAAATAAAGTGGGGAGAGCGCTCCCTTGCGCTCACACACTGCTTCCCTCCTGGTCAGAATGATTCCAGGACTGCCGACAACTGGTCCATAAGGACCGCAGGTGCAGGAGCACTGCCAGTTGTCTTTAACAAGTGTGAAGAAACAGGTGAACCAGACTGCATGTTGCCACCCTCCCAGACCTTATTCACCATTACAGTGAATAATACAGCCCACCCACTGGCTATGCTTGGGCTGAAGAGGGGATACCCGGAGTATTCACCACCCCTAGGGACCGCTCTGTACCGCTGTCTGAGCTGCGCTGTAGCACGAGCCTGAGGAGAGTGAAGAATCTGTGAGATGTGGAATTCACGCCGGTCAGCAGCGCTGCTAGAGGCCGAAAACGAAACTTAAAGCTAGGGCCGAAACAACTAATCGATAACTAATCGATTATGAAATCAATCGATTACAATTTTCATAATCGATTAATCGGCCAGTAACATAATGGGGTTAAAAAAATAAAGAATTAGTCCTTTATAGTACAAAAATAGCAAATCGCTACTGTAAATATAAAAAAAAAAAAAATAAATTGCAGCACTAAGTGGGTGTGTGTCAAATGAATGAAGGAAACCCGGATATACAAGGAAAAACTAAATGATTCCCTGTGTGAATAACAATGCAGTTAATGAAACACCACAACAGCACAATAAAAATAAGAAATAAATTGAAAAAGGTGATTAAAAAGTCCTTGATAAACAATAGCAAATGCAAGCGCTTGGGAAGCCTACACAGACGCAATATAAACATTGATCCTACTGGATGACACCTGAAACTTACCATGATGTAAGTGTTTGATACAAATTGTCTGCTACATAATAAATCTGTTTTGCTAAGAGGCGCTTTTCTATTTTTCCTTTCAAAAAGTCCTTGATGGGTGATCCTCAAAAACACATTCAAATTATTATAAAAATAAAATCCAATAGTGTTCCACAACGATCCGAAATAAATTTGTGATGATTGAACGGCATCAAACACTTCTGAACCAATAGTGAAAGGAAAGGGACCACCACCAATATAAAGGAGGCTTACCAGACTTAGTGGACCCTACTGGACATATGTCCAGAGGATCAACATAGGCTTTGGATGTATGTTCCTGAAGGGTCAACAGCTGATGATTTACCCAAGGAGTGTCTCTCGCAGCAGCTCACAATGAAGAGGTTGATGCAAACTTGAAAGATGATGGCTCAATAGTGTTAAACCAGATCGATATCAAAGTATGAAAGGAAAAAAGAAGGCACATAGCGCAATACTGCTAAAAACAGTATGTTTAATGTAGGTAGTTACACTTACATTCAAATGGTTAAAAAGCGCTTCATAGAAATCAGTGGCAACAGTGGAAAATCTTTTGATATCGATCTGGTTTAACACTATTGAGCCATCATCTTTCAAGTTTGCATCAACCTCTTCATTGTGAGCTGCTGCGAGAGACACTCCTTGGGTAAATCATCAGCTGTTGACCTGACCCTTCAGGAACATACATCCAAAGCCTATGTTGATCCTCTGGACATATGTCCAGTAGGGTCCACTAAGTCTGGTAAGCCTCCTTTATATTGGTGGTGGTCCCTTTCCATGCTGTTCAATCATCACAAATTTATTTCGGATCGTTGTGGAACACTATTGGATTTTATTTTTATAATAATTTGAATGTGTTTTTGAGGATCACCCATCAAGGACTTTTTAATCACCTTTTTCAATTTATTTCTTATTTTTATTGTGCTGTTGTGTTGTTTCATTAACTGCATTGTTATTCACACAGGGAATCATTTAGTTTTTCCTTGTATATCAGGGTTTCCTTCATTCATTTGTTGACACACACCCACTTAGCGCTGCAATTTTTTTGTTTTATGCACCTTTTTGTCCACAGGTTTTGCAGCCGCTTTTTTTGTATTTAGTAGCAGCACAGAAACGTTTGTGTTTGTTTCTATACTGTAAATATTACTTTCACTGTCCCACAGTAAAAAATGAACCCCTTACAGTAGTGATTATTTGCTCCTCTTTGTACTAATTTTAGTTTAATTAACCCCATTATGTTGCTAAACATCTCAGGCCCGGGTCACACCTCTGTTTTTTGGTACTTTTTGCAGAAACACTACAGTTCATTTACATGGTTTTCTATGGGACACGTTCACATCCATGATTTTTTCAGCTGCTGCGTATTTGGAAAGGGCAAGGACTTTTTTTTTTTTAAACGCAAAACGGTCCTATTTTTGTTCAATATACTTCAATGGAGAAGCTGCAGAAAAGCATGTAATGTGTTTTTGCAGCAATTTGTGTTTTGTAATCTGCCCAACAACAGATTGGCCAAAAAAAAAAATGTAAAAATGCAAATCGCGGCAAAATTCCCTTTTTTTTCCTTTCTTTTAAGGTAATTAATCGACTAATCGAAACAATCGGCCAACTAATCGATTATGAAAATAATCGTTAGTTGCAGCCCTACTTAAAGTGCCGCGGCTACAAGAAAATGGCCGCCGGGCGCCTGTATAACTGATTTAAGCCGCGGCAAAATGGCCACCGATGGGGCACTTTTTAAATTTAAAACACTGCGCCAATGGTTCACGATAAAACACCACATTCCCCCAGAACACATTCCAAACACATTAACAGACATGGAGCGGCCCCCCCAGGGCAGAGTGACCCCCAAAGCATCCCCACACAGCAGCAGAACAGGGTGCAGAGAGCAGCATAACAGGGGGGAGACAGGGAGAACCCGCCACACAAACACAGCCAGCATGTACTCACCTTGCAGCAGGAGAGACTACTTAACCGTCCTGCAAGCACCTTGGAGAAAACCCTCGGTGCCAATAGAGGGACTCACTGGCTTGTTTCAGACAGACCCATCACAGAGTCGTACTGCGTAGCTGTCGGCCCGGTCCACCGCGAAAGATACAGTAGGTACTGTTCAATCTTGAGAGTACCGTGGGAGCATGAAAGCAACCCAGCCACCCCTGGAGCCAAGGGAATGTCGTGAACCAAGTCACATGCACACAAGGGGAGGATCAGCACGCTCGATGGTCGGACAGGGAAGACTACGAGGATACTAGTGTACCCAACCTGTTGCCCAGCCGACAGTTGATTGAAGGTCTCAAAAATAAAATTCCCAAAAAGGAATAAAATTTAAAAGTAAAATCTTCCAGGAGACTGGCTCCTGAGAGAGCCACGTCTTCTCCTTCTGCTAGGCAGAAAAAAACTGAGGTCTGCTAGCTGCAGGTGGGAGGGTAATGTCTGGAGGGACCACCCCCCTGGGCGGGGCTGTTTAGCTCTGGTTTGAGCTAGAATGTTTTAACATTTAACATTCTGCCTAGGTCTTCTCCAGCAAGCAGGGACATATACCCACACGTTCAGTGATTAAGAGCCGCCGTATCGGTCCATGGATAAGAGAAATAGGATTTTTGTACTCACCGTAAAATCCATTTCTCTGACGTCCATGGACTGACACAGCAGCCACCCTTCCTTTTAAGGTTTGTACTGCTTTGTTACGAACTGAGGTCTGCTGACTGCAGGTGGGAGGGTAATGTCCGGAGGGACCACCCCCCTGGGCAGGGCTGTTCAGCTCTGGTTTGTTCTAGAATGTATGTTTCTAACATCTAACATTCTGCCTAGATCTTCTCCTGCGAGCAGGGCCATATACCCACACGTTTACAGTATCCAGCTGTGTCAGTCCATGGACGTCAGAAATGGATTTTATGAGGAGTACAAAAATCCTATTTTTAAATCAGGCTCTCCTCAAAGGGGTACCCAACCGCTAGACGCTGCGAGACCGCAAAGGACTTCTGCGGTTTGTCCCAAACCTGGTCTATGAATCTGTCAAAGAAAGGGGTATAGGGAAAAACCTTAGATGGATTAACTTTAAATGAACCAAAAGGAGACTGCCACCACCAGAGGTTCTTAAGCCGCAGCCTCCAGCTTGAGAGAGTGTCCCTCACAGCATCAAAAGAGTTCACCAACGAGCTTCCCGTCATGTACTGACCCAGATAAGGAGTCTTCCTCACAAGGAAGGTCTTGTTCAAAAATATCCAAAAACTCAGAGCTAGGGTCCTGTGCCACAGCAATGACCAAATCAGAATCCGAGCACTCCCCTGGAGATGGTGTGGGGAGAGGGTGCTTTAAAGCTCCCGGCAACAAATGATTCCAGGACTGCTGACAACTGGTCCATAGGGACCGCAGGTGCAGAAGCACTGCCAGTTGCCTCTGACATGAATGGGGAAGCAGGTGACACTGACTCCATTATACCACAGCACCCTCAGACTGTCAAAATGTGAGAAAAAAGTCCACCCTCCGGCTGCACTGACTGGGGGGGTTACCCAGGGGACTCACCAACCCAGCTAGGATAGCTCGGTTCTGCTGCCTGTGTCCCGCTCACAGCACGAGTGAACAGTGAAGTGACTGAGGAGAATCTCGCCGTTCTTAGGCAGCGATAGAGGCCAACTAGCTCAAAAAAGCGCACAACTTCAAGAAAATTGCCACCACAATAAGGTGGCCACGGCAAGATGGCCGCCAATGCAATTTTCAATATAAAATCAAAAACCTAGTAAAACATGGCGCCCAGCGGCGCAAGAAAAAAACAGAAGGCCCAGGTTGACATAAGAAGCGTCCCCACATAGAATGCAGACACCCACCGGGACAGAATGACCCCCAGGCACCCCCAGTCAGCGCACGCCAGAGCAAGGTGACCATAGTAAAAACAAGGGGGGAGACAGGGAAACCCCCCCTACCATAGGAACACACAGCATGTACTCACCTGCTGAGGCAGGGGAAACAGTACTTACCCGTCCAGCTAGGACCTACTGGTGTGTTCCTGACAGGCCTATCACAGTGCAGCACCGAGTAGCTGTCGGCCAGGTCCACTGTGAAAGATACAGCAAAACTGTTCAGACATGTGGACCCTGGAGCAAAAAGCTCACCGGCCACCCCTGGAGTATGTCGTGGGACTGATCTCACGCAGAGTGAGGATCAGCACGCTCAATGGTCGGACTGGGAAGACGAGGATAGCAACTACCCAACCTGTTGCCCAGCCGACTGTTGATAGAATTCTCAAAAATAAAAATATTTCTTCAAGAGACTGGCTCCGAAGAGAGCCACGTCCTCTCCTAGGCAGAAAAAAAAAAAAAAAAACTGAGGCTGCTGGCTGCAGGTAAGAGGGTTATGTCCGGAGGGAGCGCCCCCTGGGCGGGGCTTGCAAGCTCTGGTAATGTAATGTATGTTAAAACATCTAACATTCTGCCTCGTCTTCTCCTATGAGCAGGAACATAACCCACTTTGTCAAGATTGAAGATGCTGTGTCAGTCCATGGAAGGTAAGAGAAAAGGGATTTTACAGTGAGTACATAAAACCCTATTTTCTCTTTCGTTCATGGATGGACACAGCACTTAGTCTTGACCTTAGGGACGTCCCCAAGCAGTGTAAAAAAAAAACGAGGGGTGGGAACAGCAAGCAAACTTCCACCCAAAACAACCAGAGCTCCTCAACGGTGGAGTTGCAACCTTAAACAGCCACCTGCAAAACCTTGCGGCCGAAGCAAGCATCCGCAGATGCATTTACATCAACCTTGCAAAACTGTGAAAGTGTGAACGGACAACCAGGTTGCAGCCTTACACACCTGGGAGACAGACGCTTGATGTCGGAAAGCCCAAGAGGCACCTATTGCCCTGGTTGAATGCGCCGTGACAGGAAAGGGAGGTGCCCGCCCTTTTAGGGCATAAGCCTGAATCACGATCTGTCTGATCCACCGAGAAATGGTGGCCAACGAGACCGCCAGGCCTTTCTTTGGACCAACCACCGACAAATCGTGAATCTGACCTCTGAAACTGAGCCGTAGCAGACGTTCACCGCAGAGCTCGGACCACGTCCAATGAATGCAAAGCAACCTCTTTGGGGTGCGACGGCCGAGGACACAAGGATGGAAGCACAATGTCCTCATTTAGATGAAAAGCCGAAACAACCGTCGGAAGAAACGAAGGCTGCGGGCGTAGCACCGCTTTATCCTTGTGAAGGATCAAGTAGGGAGACTTGCAAGACAAGGCCGCCAACTCAGAAACCCTCCTGACTGATGTAATAGCCAACTTTCTGAGTGTATCAAAAGGGAATCTCTGATGTTCTCAAACAGAGGTTTCTCACGTACCGAGAGCACCAGATTCAAATCCCACGGAGGCAGCGTTGGTCGAACCGGAGGGGCCACATGTCGAACCCCTTGCACAAACGTACTCACTAGTGAATGAGCCGCCAAGGGCCGTTGAAAGAAGACAGGTAAGGTTGATATCTGCCCCTTAATGGTGCTTAAGGCAAGTTTTTGATGCACTCCTTGCTGTAAAAACAGCAGGATCCTGGAAACCGCACGTCTGTGGACGCCTCTCCATCTCCTCACAGAGATGTAGGCCTTCCACGTGCGATGATAAATCTTCTGAGAAGATTACTTCCGTGCCCTCAGCATGGTGGAAATTACCGAATCCGACAGGCCTCGGTCCCTTAGCACCTGTCTTTCAGCCATGCCGTTAAAGCCAGCGACCGTAAAGCAGGATGAAGTATAGGACCTTGCGACAGGTCATCTCGCATCGGCAGTCGCCAAGGAACATCCGCCACCAGGCTTACCAAGTCAGCGTACCAGGGACACCGAGGCAAATCTGGGGCAATTAGAATCAAATCGGAATCCCCTCTGTCCCTGCTCTTCGAATCAGACAAGGAAGAAGGCATAAATTCGCCGATACTGTCCCCACGGAGCCACCAACACGTCTGCCGCGTCCGCCCAGGGATCTTTGGACCTGGCCACACACCTCAATACCTTCCGATTGAGTTGAGAAGCCAGGAGATCCACGTCTGGCGTGCCCCATCTAAGGCAAAGGAGTCGAAACATTGAGCATAGGGTACCGCCTCGAAAAAAGGTGGCTACCATGAGACCCAGGACTTGCATGCAAAAAACGCAGTGACGAACACCTGCGGGACGCCAACAACTTTACCGCAGCCTGAAGAGTCTGCAACTTGTCCGAAGGGAGAAAAACTCTCGCCTCTGAGGAGTCTAGAATCAAGCCCAGGTATTCCAGGCGCCGTGTCGGCACGAACACCGACTTCTGGAGGTTCAGCACCCAACCAAACTCCCGAAGAGTCTGACTGGTGATCACCACATCCTCCTTTAATTCTGAGGCGGAAGCTGCTCTCAGGAGGTCGTCCCAGTAGCCCACGATAGCTATCCCTCGCTGCCTCAGCAAGGCCAGAATCGGGCAGGCACCTTGGTGAAAACTCTTGGAGCCGACGCCAGGCAAAAAAGGGAGCGCTATGAATTGGTAGCGCCCGTCCGACTGCAAACCGCAGAAACCGGATGCCTGACACATATGGGGATAGGCAAGTATGCTTCCTGGATGTCCAAGGACGCCAGAAAATACCCCGGATGAAGTGCAGCGACCACAGAGCGAACTGATTCCATCCTGAACCTTTGTACTTTTACAAAGCAGTTGAGGGCCTTGTGATCCAGGAATGGATGGACCCCGTCCTTTGGGACTACTAACAGATTGGAGTAGAATCCCTGAAACCTTTCCGGGGACGGCACAGGTACTATCACCCCGCGTATCAGCAGGTCCTGCACTGCCCCAAACAAGGCGTCCCAACGAGCCGGAAGAACATGAAGGTTGGGAGGGAAAAAAAATCTGTGGTGGACAAGAAAGAAACTCTAGTACCCTGATGAAACCACTTTGCAAACCCACTGGTCAGAAAGCAGGGAGGTCCACCGAGCTGCAAACTCGCAAAGGTGACCCCCCCCACCCGAGAGTTGGGCAGGGGAAAACCTTCATGCTGTTGCAGATTTGTTCGCAGGCTTGTTTGGCTTGCGAAACCAGGGACGCTTTTGTCCCTCAGCAGGCACATTGTCGGCCTGGGAACGCTTACCTGCGGCCCCAGGCGGACGAAAAACCGTTTTTGAGCGGAAAAGGAGGGCCCTGGCATATGGCGTGGCTCCTTACCATTCCGCGATTGTGGGAGCAGCGTGCTCTTACCCCCAGTGACATTTTTAATTATGTCATCCAGCGAGGCTCCAAATAGCCTCTCTCCCTGAAAGGGCAAATCCGCCAAAACCTTCTTGGATGTCTGGTCCACGGACCAGCATTTCAGCCAAATCAGGCGACATAGCACCACAGCAGATACTGAGGCTCTGGAAAGCAAGGGAGCTGTATCTAAGGCCGCAACGTAGACATACTTAAGGCCATGCACCAACTGGTCGGCCAGTTCCACGCAGATCGGGGAAGCCTGTTGCTCTTCCAACTCGTGGTGCAATAATTTTGCCCATTCGATAAGGGTCTGACGCCAGGGCCGTGCCCAACACTGGCCGGAATGCTGACCCCACTACCGTGAACATGGACCGGGCCACCGTCTCGGCCCTCCTGTCTGCAGGGTCCTTAAAAAGCAGGGGTCCCCTCCACCGGAATCGTGGTTACCTTGTTTAGTCTGGATACCGGGTCCACAATCGGGGGAGATTTCCATTTATTTTTTTAAGGAAACTCTCCTCAAAAAGGGGTAACGGACCACCATACGCTTTGGAACCGAAAAGGCCCGCTGCGGTCGTTCCCATTCTTTGTATAAAAACTTCTCAAAATAAGTTATGTAGGGAAACACCTTAGCAGTGCGGGCCAGCTTGTGGGACCCAAAAGGGACCGACATCTCAGTAGATGCCCCCGCCGTATCCTCCAATTTTAGGGTATCCCGCGCTGCGGTGACAAGTGCTCTACACAAGCGCTCTTTCCTGCGCTGACCCGAACACGGAGTCATCCTCACTGTCCGAATGGTCCTGGTCTGCATCCTCTGACACGTCAAAACAGGGGCCATGTGCCACAGCAAAGCCCAAGTCTGAATCAGAGCTTTCCCCAGAAGATGGAGGGGCGTGTTTTACCCCCCTTGCGCCCGCACACCGCTTCCAACCTGGCAACAAAGGACTCCAGGACCGCCGACAAAGCGTCGATAGGCACTGCAGGTGCACCGGTTGCCACCACATGGGATGTCTGGGATGCTGACCCACACTCGTCTGACACCTGTAGGGACCAAGGCAAGGTAAACAAAAAAAGTCCACCCTCCTAGCTGCCACAGACCGAGGGGGCCCCCCAGAGGACTCACCACCCTGACACTGCACAGCGCCGCCATCTGCCCTCTCCTGTGTCTGAGGTGTTTGTGCTGTTCAGAAAAATATTCCCAGCGCAACTAAGCTGGGGCTACAAAAAAGTGGTCGCCGGCTGCCTCAGCAAAAGCACGTGGGCTACAAGAAAATGGCCGCCAGCCGTTTATGAGGGAAGGAAAAAAGGCAGCGAACACGCTGAGCCTCCGAGCGGAGGCATCCCACATGGCAAACCAGGAAACACCCCACTATGGAGAGTGGACCCTGGACATCCCGCGCAGCCCCCATAGTGCATGGGGAGGAGGGAAAGGACAGGGAGGGGGAGAGGGGGAAGAGAGAGAGAGAGAGGGGGGGGGGAAGGAGAGAGAGAGAGAGAGGGGGGGGGAAGGAGAGAGAGAGAGAGAGGGGGGGGGGAAGGAGAGAGAGAGAGGGGGGGGGAAGGAGAGAGAGAGAGGGGGGGGGAGGAGAGAGAGAGAGAGAGAGAGAGAGAGAGGGGGGGGGGAAGGAGAGAGAGAGAGAGAGAGAGGGGGGGGAAGAAGAGAGAGAGAGGGGGGGAAGAAGAGAGAGAGAGGGGGGGAAGAAGAGAGAGAGAAGAGAGAGAGGGGAGAGAGGAGAGAGAGAGGGGAGAGAGGAGAGAGAGAGGGGAGAGAGGAGAGAGAGAGGGGAGAGAGGGGAGAGAGAGGGGAGAGAGGAGAGAGAGAGGGGAGAGAGGAGAGAGAGGAGAGAGAGAGGAGAGAGAGGAGAGAGAGAGGAGAGAGAGGGGAGAGAGGAGAGAGAGAGGGGAGAGAGGAGAGAGAGAGGGGAGAGAGGAGAGAGAGAGGGGAGAGAGGAGAGAGAGAGGGGAGAGAGGAGAGAGAGAGGGGAGAGAGGAGAGAGAGAGGGGAGAGAGAGAGGGGAGAGAGAGGGGAGAGAGAGGGGAGAGAGGAGAGAGAGGGGAGAGAGGAGAGAGAGAGGGGAGAGAGGAGAGAGAGAGGGGAGAGAGGAGAGAGAGAGGGGAGAGAGGAGAGAGAGAGGGGAGAGAGGAGAGAGAGGAGAGAGGGGAGAGAGAGAGGGGAGGCATCTTATTTGTTTATTTCTTAGTAGGGGGCTCGTCGAGTTTCTAATTTTTGTGCAAAATCAGCGATTGATCAGTAATAGTAGAGCAGCACGATTTTGGCTAAAATGAGAATAACGATTTTTTGCTTAGAATAAAAGAACACTATTCTCATGGCATAACATCTTTCCCATAATACACAAAAAAAAGGGGGGCCAACTTTACAGTTTGTTTTTTTCTTCATTAAAAAGTATTTTTTTCCCAAAAATTGCATTTGAAAGACCGCTGCGCAAATACGGTGTGGCATAAAATCTTGCAACAACCATTTTATTCTGTAGGGTCTCGGCTTTAAAAAAAAAAAAAATTATATAATAAATGTTTGGGGGTTCTGAGTAATTTTCTAGCAATATTGATTTTAACTTGTAAAGCAGCAAGTGTCAGAAACAGGATTATGCTCCATGCACACTGAACGCTAAAATAATGTCAAAAAACGGCAGTAGCTTTGCAGGGAGTCTTTCAACCTTTAACATTTTTGCAATAGCGCATTTCAGCGCTTTTTTTTTCAATGGATCAAAAACGCTAAAAAACACTGGCAAGCCGCGTTTATCGTTTTTCGGCGTTTTGCTTTTTTGGAGGCCAAAAAAACGTCACTTTGAACACAATTTTCGGGCGTTCAGAGAAGAGCCCATAAGCGCCACTGCTCATTAAAGCTGAAAACATCCATGTGTGCATTTACACAGACTACGAGTAGAGTTTATGGGGTTTAAAAAAAAAAAAAAAAAAAAAAAAAAGGACCAAACTCCAATAAACTGCAGTTTATCGGCTCCAGTGTGCATGGAGCCTTAAAGTGGTTGTAAACCCACTTTTGCAACTTGTACCTACAGGTAAGCCTAGATTAAGGCTTACCTGTAGGTGCAAGAAATATCTCCTAAACCTACATGGTTTAGGAGATATTTGCTAAAAATGACATGCGTCGGTGTCTACGGCGCATGCGCACCGTAGACAACAGCGCATTCATAGGGTCAATCCCATTCACAAACCCGGTTTAGCCGGATTTGACGGCTCCCGCGCGCAGTCACGTCTTCGCCGCTCCGGCCAATCACAGCGCCAGAGCGGCGCTGTGATTGGCTGGAGCGGCGATGGCTGCAGCTGGAGAGGGAGAGGGAGACGAGGACGCCTTCGGGGGCCCCGATCTAAGGTAAGTGATGCATAATGAGCTAGTATGCTAGTCATACTAGCTCATTATGCCTTTGTCTTGCAGGTTTAAAAAAAAAAAATAATAATTCTATAACAGGGTTTACAACCACTTTAAGGCCCCTTTCACACGGAGGGTCCGTTCAGGTCCGCCTGTCAGTTTTTTAGGCGGACCTGAACGACGCTCCATGTAGCCTGGAGCCACGGATGTCAGCGGTGACATGCCCGCTGACATCCGCTCCGCCAAAGTGTGACGGAGGAAAACCCTATTTTTCCTTCCGTCGGCGGATCGGATGAACACGGACAGACGGTCCGTGTTCATCCGATCTCCCCATAGGGGAGAGCGGCGCTCTGACAGGGCGGTCCCTACACAGTGTGCGGGGACCGCCCAGTCACCCGCCGGCTCAGCGGGGATCAACTGAGCGATCCCCGCTGAGCAAGCGGAGCTTCACGGGGCGGATCATGACTGATCCGTCCCGTGTGAAAGAGCCCCAAGTCTTTAGGTTAAACTGCCATCATTGGAAGTTTATCCCTTTGATCTACTAACGAAGTGTTACTTTGTTTACAGTTATCCAGGATGTTATAAAACTTGGCAGGCTGCCTGGATATTTTTTATTTTTATTTAATTTTTTTTAGCAGTCAGAGAATTCTCTGCACTTAGATAGATATCGGGAAATGCTTTAAGATCGGGAAGAGAAAAGAATCACAATTTTGATTAACGATTAATCTTGCAGCTCTAGTAGGTAGTAGACTGTGGTAAAAACATTATGTATAATATTTGTCCATGCCAAGAGAGGACAATTGAAAAGATGAAGTAAAGGAAGGTGAGGCAATATAAAATTTAGCTGAATATTTGATGGAATCTAAGCTCACTAAGGTATGGGGTTAGAACGCATTGGATGAATATCCACAATATCTAGAAAAGTCCATAAAGGCAAGTCCAGTATAGAATGTAATTGGACCAGGGCTGTGATCTGAGCAGCTTTGTAAGAGACTTCCGTATCAACTATAGCACTACCAGAATATAAAAACTCCCTGGGGAAAATTGTGTAGATGTGGAGAAATACAGTGGCATTAGCAACTTGCCAGTTCTGTTAGAAGTAGAACTACAGCATAGGCAAAACTTTTCCCCATTTTGGATAGAGTAAGATGGTTATAACCCCTGTAAGGTTTATTTTTGCCATCTTTGTCCCATCAGGAAGTGATTTGTCTTTTGCCATCTTTGTCCTATATCCAAACAGGAAGTGAGAAGAAATCTAAGGGAAATTCTTGAGGGCCCCCCCCCCAAGGTCACCAGAACTAGTGTCCCCATCGGAAGATTTCTGCTTTATTACTTTTCTGGGGACAATTGAAAAGTTTGGGATTTTACTTCAACTTTCATTGAGAATAGTAAACAGGACAAAAAAAAAGGGTGAATCTCCCTAAAAGGGGCACAAATAGCAATACAGGGATGTTCTAATCCCTCTACACGCAATCCAAATGTTAAAAACAAAAAAGTTTTACCTTTAGGCCCCTTTCACACTGGGGCAGGGAGGTGCGCTGACCGTATAGCGGCGCTATTTTTATCGCTGCTATACCGTCGTTTTTACCGCGATATCGGCCGATAGCGGGGTGATTTTAACCCCCGCTAGTGTCCGAAAAAGGGTTAATACCGCCCGCAATGCGCCTCTGCAGAGGCGCATTGCCCGCGGTATTACCGCGGTTTCCCATTGCTTTCAATGGGCAGCAGCGGTAAAGGAGCAGTAAACACACCGCTCCTTCACCGCTGCAAATATGCAGCTAGCAGGACTTTTGGAGCGGTCCTGCTAGCGCACCGCTTCAGTGTGAAAGCCTTCGGGCTTTCACATTGAAGACTGCAGGGCACGATTTTTTCAGGCGGTATAGCAGCACTATTTTTAGCGCTAAACCGCCTGAAAAACGTGTCAGTGTGAAAGGGGCCTTAGTAATACTTTAAAAAGTGTAAATTTCCTTGACAGAAAAATCTGTAATGTGAACACACAGGACCCCCGGTCCCGCTGACCATGACTGCGTCAATCTCCTGTTCTTTCCCCCCGGTATATCCACGTCAGGAGTCCGGGGGGCTTGGAAATCCCCTCAGCATCCACATAGACAGGACGGGCTATGCGGCTGCTGATTGTTCAGCGCCACCCAAAATACAATTACCGTATATACTCAAGTATAAGCCGACCCGAATATAAGCCGAGGCACCTAATTTTACCACAAAAACTAGGAAAACTTATTGACTCGAGTATAAGCCTAGGGTGTGCCTCACTTTGCCTCACTGTGTCCATGACTAGACTGACGTTTAACATGGGAGGCTATGGAAGGGGTGCCCGGCTTTGAAAAATCAGTGCTCCCCGGCCGTAAGTCCCCCTGACAAGAAACTTTGGAAACTTGTAGAGGAAGAGTGGGGCTATATGTGTGCCAAGCTTGGGGTCCAGGGGACCTACGGCCGGCCGGTACCGGCTCCCCAAAGTCTGGGAGATCAGGCGCAAAAAGGTGACTCGAGTATAAGCCGAGGGGGGCATTTTCAGCACCAAAAAATTGTGCTTAAAAACTCGGCTTATACTAGAGTATATACGGTAGCCAAGAAAGGTCCCTCCTGTTTTGGAAATTCAAACAGAAAGAACTAACAGAATTGAAAAGACAAGAAATCTTGTCAGATTTTTAGGTCTTTGTACCTGTTGCAAATTCTCCTCCACTTATATTGGGTTGTAAACCCTCTTATAGCCAGTGAAGTGAATAGCCTCAGGTGATCAAGAATAAACCAATCCTCCTACATAGGTTTTAATTGTTTATCTGCAATCTTGTCTACAGCCCTTCAAAACCACACAATTGTGATAAAAATCCTTCTGCACCTGTGAGTACAGAGGAGAGGGGGGTGGCGAGCTGCAGTTAAAGCTTTTATATACGGTGAGAGCCGATGGGAGGAAAGGGCCAATCCACATAGGCAGAGAAACCAAGGAACAGGCAGAGCTGTATCCTGAATAGACAAGCTCCACACTGAGCTCTCTCCCTGTCACAAATTGCATCTCATGCGTTGGGAAAACCTCTCAGAAGTGACTCCAGAGAGAAAACGACACTTAGAGCTACGGAGAGAGACAAGTAAACACTGCAGATATATGTGCTTTGTTTACATTTCATGACAGTGTAGAACATTTTTATGGCATATCGAGCAACAATCTCTGTAAAATCGCGCAAACAGAATTTGTGGGATGCCTGTTGCCCAAAAGAAGCTTCTGTTTGCACAATTTTACTGCCATTGACGCCTGACAAATTGCGGCAACATCGAGCCACGTTTGGGGTGCTATTGAAAGTGACGGAACGCACGATTTGCTGCCATTTCGAACCGTGGGCGGAATTCTCCACGATTCGGAATGTGAACAGAGCACAAGCTGGCCATGGGAGAAAAAAAAACAAACACACACACACACACACACACACCTCGCTGTGCTACTGTATTCTGACGGCAGGGAATCCACCACCATGGAGTCATGATCAGCGCTACAGACTATTGGCTACAGCACTGATTGAGTGAAAATTTTCCAACAATCCAGTTCAAGAGCAGTTTGGCCTTCGATCAACAATAGATGGCTCAGACTTTGTTCAATTCAGCAGGGATTTCGATCCATCTATGGCCAGCTTTACTGTCTGGTAAAAGCACGGTTAGGACAAGATGAGGGATAAATCTAACAAAGCATCCAATTATCAGTAAAAACCTGACAGGGATTCCGCCCCCCCTCCCCCCATTCTAAATTAAAAAACTGAGGCAAAAAATGTTGGCTTGGCATGCACGTTGACTGCACCACAACACACATCTACTTTACATTGCAACAAACATGCATCACAATGCACTGGTTCATAAACTCTGCACGGAGTTCACTGAAATGGTGCAGGACCAGGGTGGGGGGGGGGGGAGTTTATTTTAAAAATTGGATTTATCAAATTTTAATAAAATGCTTTTGGAGTAAAAATCTATCTAAAGATAGTTTTAGATTTAAGATACATTAATAATTTAGTTTATTCAGCATGAAATGGAGCTTAGTTATGTAGCACGAGGCTGTATATTCAATATTTACATTTTTGTTAAACTCATTCAATGAATCCAAGCTCTGCAAGCAGAGATAACATGCACTGCATTGATGCATTGACAATTTCACAGTAACCACAAGATAAAATAAAGTTCAGGAATATATTTTATCCCATTGTTTAGTACATGTACAATACAAACAGTAAGATTTTTTTTTTTTTTTTTTTTTTTTTTAAGTGAAATGCAGGTGTGAAGAGGAAGGGCAAGAAGTAAAAATTAAAAGTGAAACACAAGCAGCTTATAAACCTTGTGATCCTTCTGCACATAGTTTGAAGTGCTTTATTCCTCAAGGGGCAAAATGGCAGCAGGTCGTAAAAGAGAACCAGTTTGGGAATATTTACTAGCCTGACAGCTTACTATTCTAAATAGAAAACCTTCCTTTTGTTTGCAAATATTAAACATTCTAACTACCAGCAAGAATAAGTCCTTACATTTAAAGAGCACCTGTCATTTCAGATCCATAATCGCAGTGCCTGTTAGCAGGCGGCATTCAATCACCTGCTGCCACCACCACATCCCTCACCTTGTTGTGTCACTGCTGCATCACCAGCCATCCCATTAAAATGAATGGGACGGTCGGTGAGTCAACAGCGGGTCAGAGGAGGAGCCTCTGTGGTACAGAGATGACAGTTGCTCATTAAAAAATTATGATTTAAAGCGGGTTGAATTCAATCAATCCTTTTTACTAGCGATTTAAATCAAATCCACCCTGTGCAGGACCTATTTTTTTTTCTCATGCACCGAGGAACAGTGATAGACCATTAAAAAATTGTTGCATTTAGCCACATGAAAGCGTGTGCACTGTGCAGCATGGTGTGAATGGACATGCAAGTATTTTGGATAAAAACACTGAAATTCAAAACTTAATAGGCTATACAATAAATGTGACAGAAGTTTCCTTACCATCATGCGGTGAGGTTTTCAATCTACTACATATGCCATATACATCTCCATAGCATTCTTGAATTTTCTGTAATGCATCTGTGGATCTTAATTCCATAAGGTCCCGGAGCCCTTGAACATTGATCCCAAATTCTCCACCATGGTTTGTTTCATTTGTAGAGTTTTTTACACCACTGTAAGCAACCGAATTGTTCGCCATTTCTGCCACAATCCCTTTGGGCAGGCAAATAGGCAGAGAAGGTCAGGAAATCCAGCTGGCAAGGGGTCTTCACAGCCCAAAAAACAAAGCCTCTTGTCAAACACTATATCATGTGCATTTTAGGGGATATTCAAAAAGCTTGAAGGGTAATTCCACAGATATGTCTTGAATACTGTTCCATGGTAAACAACGGCATTATTTTATGAAATTGCATCCAGAAAAGGTCTAGGAAGAGAAAAAACAAACAGTTTAACAGGTGTGAAAAGGACTACTACAAAATCAGAGTGTAAAGTGTATGGTCAGTCTTAGGCCCCTTTCACACTGGGGCGTTTTTCATGTGGTTTAGCGCTAATCATAGCGCTATTATACCGCATGAAAAATTCCTGCCCTGTAGCCTTCAATGTGAAAGCCCGAAGGCTTTCACACTGAAGCGGTGCGCTAGCAGGACCGCTCCAAAAGTCCTGCTAGCCGCTTCTTTACAGCGGTAAAGGAGCGGTGTGTTCAACGCTCCTTTACCGCGGGTGCCCATTGAAATCAATGTGACACCGCGGTAATACCGCCCGCAAACCGCGGCAATAGCCGCGGTTTGCGGGCGGTATTACCCTTTTTCGTCCGCTAGCGGGTGTTAAATTCACCCCCCTAGCGACCGCATACCGGGGTAAGAACGACGGTATACCAGCGCTGCAAATCGCGCTGCTATACCGCCACCGCTCCTGCCCGCCCCAGTGTGAAAGGGGCCTTAGAGTTACCATATTTGACGTGGAAAGGTGCCTTCAAATCATAATACTAAATCCCCATCACAAGTTATTTTCACATACAATTTAATAAAAGCTATTATACTACCCTATTACTATAATTCATAGTTTTTGGAGGACCAATCTGATAGAATAGGTAGTCCATAGTAGAGGTCGACAGATATATGGGTCGATATTTGGCAGTTTTAAAGAAAATCGGCCGATTATAATGGAAATTAGGCCGCTACACTATACCCGGACCACAGGGCCGCCAGCAGTACTGACCAGGGCCCTGCTCCCCCTACAGCACGTGAAATTAATCCTTCATCCATGCCGCCGATGGCTGGCCGCCGCGTAGGCTCCTATAGAGAAGAGGAGGAAGTTACACCAGCACCGCATCACTCCATTCTCCGCAATGCTTCCCCATCCACACCCAGCACCATCCATCCATCCCTCTCCACAATGCATCCTGTTGCCTTATGGGATATGTATAATCTCCATTAATTAGCTGTAAAATATTGTAAATAGGAATATATATTTAATTTAGCTTGCTGTAGATATATTTTCATTTAGCACCTATGAAAGTCCTTTTGTTAACAGCTAGACATTGAGGAGCCCCAAGCTTGGAGAGACAATTCCATTTTGTTAAACCCACTCTCGTCAATGAGTCCCATGCTGGGATTTACAATGGAGAGCCTCACCTATTGTCCTGGGAAAATTCAATCAAATCTCCTGCCTAAATAGTCACCAGGATTTGCATGAAAGGGGGCTGACTTATGGAGTAAGCCCTCCAATCATGACCCAAGCTAGGCCAACCTATGGGGTATCAGGATAGAGAGATACTCAGGAGGGGAGGAGAAGGGAGCTCTCTTTTATGGAGGACAGCCTGCAGGATGGTTCTGAAAGGGTAACTATGGAAAAGGTCTGTCTGACCTGCAACTACACATGCTTGTACTTTAATGTTTCAGAGGAATATGCTCTATATTCCTCCATGTAAATACTTTGTATATTTTAACCTACTATTTCCTGCTTGTTTAAGACTATATAGGAGTTTGTGTATTAGATTAGATTTGAACAAATACATAATAAAATGTTCATTATGTTAAAGCTTTCACTTCTGGTCAAAAGAACTCTTATTTAAGCCATATTATATCTTAAATATAGATTTTAAACGGCAACAATCCCCATCAAAAAAACGGCTGCAAAAATCGGCATCATATATAAGCCGCCCCCATTTTCAAATATCGGCATCGGCCAGAGAAAAACCCACATCAGTCGCCCTCTAGTCCAAAGTCTCACCATAAGAGGATATGCAGCAACTTAGTTTGTAAAACAAAAAAGCCAACTGAAAAATTCATATGAGTTACATTCTAACCTGTGATTTTAATGTTAAAAGGTTTAAAATGAGCATAGTGATAGTCTTGTAAGAATATGATCATACAATTGGCATTCCCAGATATTTAAAATAGATCTTCATGTCTAAATCTACGTAGACATGAAAAAAAAAAAAATAGGAAAGGGAAAAAATCGTTTTAAAACCTCGTTCACACCATACATGCAGAAAAACTGATGGCACACAAACCCACAGATTTGACTTGCATGGGGCTTGTTCACGCCATATGCAGAGACGCATATTGTTCTCCATGTGCCCTGTTCACACCATAACCCAGGTATTCTGCTTTTACACAATTTTTATCGGCGCTTTACTGTAATTTTTGTGGTGCTTTTAACCCCCTCGTTAGCAGCCGAAAAAGGGTTAAAAGCGCCGTGTTGCCCACTGATTTCAATGGGCAGGGGCGCTTTAGGAGCAGTGAGTTCACCGCTCCCAATGCGCTCCAAAGAAGCTGCTGGCAGGACTTTAACGCCCTGCCAGTGCACTGCTCCAGTGTGAAAGCCCTCGGGCTTACGCAATTTTTAAAGCATCGCAGAGTTCCGACTGGGTAAAAAAAATAAAAATTATTTTAAAGTCAGAAAGCCACAAATACTGTAGCTGCTGACTTTTAATATACACTTACCTGTCCTGGGAGCCCGCAGTGTCGGCACCCAAAGCCGACCAGTCCCTCAGCTATGGGTTCAGGCGCCAGCATCATTACCAAGGGAAACAGGAAGTGAAGCCTTACAACTTCACAGCCCGTTTCCTACTGCGCGAGTCACACTGCTCTTTCTGAATGGTCCCCCTGCTCTCCCAGAAGGCAGGGGGGAGGGGGCGGTGAGAGCAGATACCTGGGATTTGACAGGTATCTGCTCCACCCTGAAAAGGTGCCAAATGTGGCTCGAGGAAGGGGGAGGGGAGGAATCCGATAAGAGGGAGTTCCATTTATGGGTGGAACTTTGCTTTAATGCATTTAGATAAAAAGCCCTCTGAGTAGCAGCTGCCCTCGGCCCCCTAATACTTATTTGAGCCCCATATGTCCACGAATGTCTCGGCCGTCTAAGACTGCCTCCCGATTGGCTGATACGGCAGCGGCGCCATTGGCCAACTGACCAACAGCAGCGGGAGACAATCAAGAGAGAGAGGGGGCAGGGCTGAACCGCAGCTCCGTGTCTGAATGGACACAGGGAGCTGCAGCTCAGCTTGGGTGCCCCCATAGCAAGCCGCATGGCTGTGGGGGCACTCAACAGGAGGAAAAGGGCCAGGAGCACAGAAGAGGGACCCGAGAAGAGGATCTGGGCTGCTCGGTGCAAATCCACTGCAACAGAGTAGGCAAGTAGAAAAAAAAAAAATTTCTACAAAAACAAACGAGGCTGTATATTTTTTTTCCTTATGAGATTAACTTCTTACAAAACAGAAATGTAAGCACAAGCAAAGAAAAATGTATGTATATCGACCCCAAGATTGCAAGCTTCCAATGCCAATCTCCTGCAAGCATGTTCCCAATTTAAGTGGAACTATTTTGGGCAGAGGATGACAAACACCAAATGTCTTTAGCTTAGCTTGTAACCCTGCTATGAAGGAACAGAAAGACAAGAGATTCTTGCGCAATATTCTCCCATTTAACCCTGTATCATATTGTCCAAGAAAAAGAACATTTACCATTCATTCTTTCAAAAAGCACTAAATGGGGATCTACTGTTAACACACAGGCTTGCAAATAAGCACATTTTCACCAAGTATTGGTTATTGTTTTTGCCAAGAGATCAGGCTTGAATAAAAGGCTTTGATGGATGTTTAAAAAGCCAACGGTTAAGTAATTTTAAACCACTGCCTGAGATTAAGCTTCTGCTGCTGCTATTCTCTGCTAAGCATTTGACCTTCAACTGCACATTATCAGCAGCGAGCTCCAGCATAAGAAATGGCTCCCTAAATGATCATCTAAGGAAAGCTTCTTGGTTAATCTAATTAGTTCATCTGAGGCCTGACAAACCCATGTAGTGTGGGGTTACAGAACACAGCAAAAAATAGGATTTTTGTACTCTCCGTAAAATCCGTTTCTCTGGCATCCATGGACTGACACAGCGTGTCTTATACACCTTTACACGTGGGTTATGTCCCTGCTTGCAGGAGAAGACCTAGGCAGAATGTGAGATGTTATACATACATTCTAAACAGCCAGAGCTGAACAGCCCCGCCCAGGGGGGCAGTCCCTCCGGACAGAACCCTCCCACTGCAGTCAGCAGACCTCAGTTCGTAACAAAGCAGTACAAACTTAAAAAGAAGGGTGGGTGCTGTGTCAGTCCATGGATGCCAGAGAAACGGATTTCACGGTGAGTACAAAAATCCTATTTTCTCTTGTCATCCATGGACTGACACAGCGTGTCTTATACACCTTTACACGTGGGATGTCCCAAAGCAGTGTCAAGAGGGATGGGAGCAGTATAAATGGAAAACCAAAAACTTCACTCCAAACAAGGCAGAGCTCCTCAACGGAGGAGTTGCAACATCAAACAGCGGCCTGCAACACCTTGCGGCCGAAGGAAGCATCCGAAGATGCAGCCACATCAACCTTATAAAACTTAGAAAAGGTATGAACAGACGACCAGGTCGCCGCCTTGCACACTTGTGCAACCGACGCTTGATGTCGGAAAGCCCAGGAAGCACCAATTGCCCTGGTGGAATGTGCCGTAACCGGAAAGGGAGGCGCCCACCCCTTGAGAGCATAAGCTTGAATGACGGTTTGTCTGATCCACCTAGAAATGGTGGCAGACGAAACCGCTTGGCCCTGTTTTGGACCAGAGACAGCCACAAATAGTGAGTCAGACTTCCGAATAGAAGCAGTAGCAGACAGGTACACCCGCAAGGCTCGTACCACATCCAAAGTGTGAAGCGCAAACTCTGGAATGCGATGGGTGAGGACACAAGGACGGGAGGACAATGTCCTCGTTTAAGTGGAAGGCCGAGACCACCTTTGGCAGAAAGGAAGGTCGCGGACGCAACACCGCCTTATCCTTATGGATGATCAAAAAGGGCGACTTGCAGGACAAGGCCGCCAATTCAGACACTCGTCTAATGGAAGTAATGGCCACCAAGAAGGCCACCTTCTGAGACAGTCAAGAGGGGAATATCTCTAATATTTTCAAAGGGAGGTTCCTGGAGGACCGAGAGCACCAAATTCAGATCCCACGGGGGGAGAGGAGGCTTGACAGGGGGGAGCACATGGCGAACCCCCTGCACAAAGGTGCTAACCAAGGGATGACCCGCCAGCGGTCGCTGAAAGAAGATGGCCAAGGCCGAAATCTGACCCTAATGGTACTCAAAGCGAGCTTTTGGGTCACGCCACGCTGCAGAAAATGCAGGATTCTGGGAACGGAATATGTTCGTGGGCGCCAGTCCAGCTCTTCGCACATGGCGATGTAAGCTCTCCAAGTACGGTGATAGATCCTTCTGGAGGAAGGCTTCCGTGCCCTTAACATGGTCGAAATGACCGAATCCGAGAGACCTCGGTCTCTCAGCACCTGGCTTTCAATAACCATGACGTCAAAACCAGAGACTGTAAAGCAGGATGAAATATAGGACCTTGAGACAAAAGGTCCCCCCGTATTGGTAACCGCCAGGGAACGTCTGCGACGAGACGTACCAGATAAGCGTACCAGTGACGCCGAGGCCAATCCGGAGCAATGAGGATCACCGGAATTCCCTCGGTCGCTACCCTGCGGAGCAGGCGAGGGAGCAACTGCAGCAGAGGATAAACGTATATCAGGCGATACTTACCCCATGGGGCCACCAACGCATCCGAGGCATCCGCCCAGGGATCCCTGGATCTGGCCACAAACCTCGACACCTTGCGATTGAGTCGAGAGGCCATCAGGTCCACATCCGGCGTGCCCCACCATCTGCAAAGGAGTTTAAAGACCTCCGGGTGCAAGGACCACTCTCCCTGGTCCAGCGTCTGGCGACTTAGATAGTCCGCCTGCCAATTGTCTACGCCCGGAATGTAGATGGCCGACAGAGCCGGCACGCTTCTTTCGGCCCACATCAGGATGCGGGCGACCTCGGAAGCCGCAGCTGAGCTCCGAGTCCCCCCTTGATGGTTGACATACGCCACTGCTGTGGCGTTGTCCGATTGTATCCTGATGGAGTGACCCTGTAGTTTCTCCGACCATGAGGAGAGGCACAGTCTGATTGCCCGTGTCTCCAGCACATTGACCGGTAAGAGGGCTTCGTCCGGAGTCCAAAGCCATTGGGCCGACAGGACTCCCCAGACTCCCCCCCCAGCCCGTCAGGCTGGCGTCCGTCGTGATCACCGTCCATTGGATGGGGAGGAACGACTTCCCGGACCGAAGAGCCGGGGACCTCAACCACCACGTCAGGGACGCCCTGACCAGGTGACTCACCTGGATCTGAAGATCCAAGGACAACTGGGATTTGTCCCAAGTGGACAAGATCTCTTTCTGTAAAGCCCTGGTGTGCGCTTGGGCATAAGGAACGGCCTCGAAGGAGGCCACCATGAGTCCCAGGACTCTCATGCAAAAGCGGATTGACGACCATTTTCGGGACGTCAGCACCCGTACTGCAGACTGAAGTGTCAGTAGTTTGTCTGGAGGTAGGAAGACTCTTGCTTCCAAGGAGTCCAGAATCAGACCTAGATACTACAGACGCTGAGTCGGGACTAGAACCGACTTCTGAACGTTCAGGAGCCACCCAAACTCCCTGAGGGTCTGACTGACGATAGTCACACTTTCTTCCAATTCTGAGCCACTGTCTGCTCTTAGAAGGAAATCATCCAGATAGCCCACGATAGCAATGCCTCGCTGTCTCAGCAAAGCTAGGACCGGAGCAAGCACCTTGAACACCCTCGGTGCCGAGGCTAGGCCGAAGGGAAGAGCCACAAATTGATAGTGGACTTCGCCGACCGCAAAAACTTCTGGTGGCTTGCGCAGATCGGAACATGCAAGTAGGCGTCCTTGATGTCCAAGGATGCCAGAAAATCCCCTTGACGGAGTGTAGCGACCACCGTGCGAATGGATTCCATGCGGAATTTTTGCACCTTCACGAAGGCATTCAGGGCCTTGAGGTCCAGGATTGGCCGAACCCCGTCCTTTTTTGGAACAACAAACAGAATCGAGTAGAACCCCTGAAACCTCTCCTGGGACGGAACCGGCACAATTACTCCGGACCCGATCAAATCCTGTACAGCCCCCAAGAGGGCTGCCCGACGGGCAGGAAGGAGAGGGAGATTTGAGGGAAAGAATCTGTCTGGGGGCCAGGAGCGGAACTCTATTCTGTATCCTGAGGTGACCACCTCGCACACCCACCGGTCGGAGATCCGGGAGGTCCACCGATCCGTGAACCTGCGAAGTCGTCCCCCCACCCCAGAGACGGGCGGGGGCAAGACTTCACGCGGAGGCGGGCTTGGGAGCCGGCTTGTTCGGCTTCCGCACCCAGGGGCGCTTGTGCCCGCCAGCCGCACTGTTGTCAGTCTGGGATGGCTTACACGTGGACTCTGACGGACAAAAAAAACCCCTTTTTTGCTGGAAAGGAAGGACCCGGTTTACGTCGGGCCTCCTTACCCTTGATAGTTTGAGGAAGGAGAGTGCTTTTACTCATCCTTGATGATGTCATCCAGAGCAGCACCAAAAAGTCTACCACCCTTAAAAGGTAGATCCGTCAGGAGCTTCTTAGAGGCTAGGTCAGCAGACCAGCATTTCAACCAGATGAGACGACGCAATACCACCGCCGAGACAGGCCCTGGATATTAAAGGGGCCGCGTCCAACATGGCGTCGCACACATATATCAGACCCTGCACCATCTGGTGGGCCAGAGCAATAGTGTCTGGAGGAATGTTATACTCCTGCACAGTTTGGTGCAAAATTTTTGCCCATTCCGTGAGTGTCTGAGACACAAGGGTCGCCGCTACTACGGGCCGTAGGGCGGATCCCAACAAGGCGAACATGGCTCTACTCACCACTTCTGACCTCCTGTCAGTGGGGTCCTTAAACGCAGGAGTCCCCTCCATCGGGAGAGTGGTGGCCTTGTTTAAACGGGCGACTGGAGGGTCGATCACCGGGGGAGAAGCCCACTTTTTAAGCAGGGCGTCTTCAAAGGGGTATCTAATAGACAAACGCCGCGGGACCATAAAAGGCTTCTGCGGCTTTTCCCAGACCTGGTCAATGAGCTGGTCAAAGAAAGGTACATATGGAAAAACCTTTTTAGAAGGCTTGGTCTTAAAAGAACCAAAGGAGACTGTATCCGCCTGAGGTTCTGCGGTCGCAGCATTTAGCTTGAGAGTGTCCCTCACAGCATCAATGAGTTCACTAACAAGCGCCCTGTCATTTACTGACTCAGAACTGGAGTCTTCCTCACAAGGAATGTCCTGTTCAAAACCATCCAAATATTCAGAGCTAGGGTCCTGAGCAGCAATAGCTAGGCCCATATCTGAAGCAGAGCACTCCCCTTGTGGAGATAAAGTGGGGAGAGGGCGCTTTTTTGCTCCCTTGTGCTCACACACAGCTTCCATCCTGGTCAGAAATGATTCCAGGACTGCCGACAACTGGTCCATAGGGGACCGCAGGTGCTGGAGCACTGGCTGCTGCCTCTGGCATGTTAGGGGAAGCTGGTGACTGACTCCATAATGTCCCTCTCAGACCACCCACAGGCTGTGCTGACTGAAGTAGGGGAATGCCCAGGGAACCCACCAACCTGACCAGGACCGCTCGGTTCTGCCGCTCTGTCTCACTGTGCCGCGCTGCTCAGTGTGAGTGAGCTGAGAGAGAGGAGAGAGTGAGGAGATTCGCGCCGTTCCCAGCGGCGCTAGAGGCCAAACTAGTGCCAGAAAAAAACGTGCGGCTACAAGAAAATGGCCCCCGCAATGTGCTCCGGCAAGATGGCCGCCAATGTAAAAATCAGCACACACACAAAACATGGCGCCGAACGGCGCCCAGGCCCCTCACATCCTAAAACAAAACAGCCCCAGCGAATGCAGAGCAGCATGAGCCCCCCCCAGGACAGTATGGCCCCCAGGCACCCCCCACAGTACAGCGCCAGCACTAGTGAACAGAGAGTGACATTAAAAAAACACAGGGGGAGACAGGGAAATCCCCCCACACAAGAAACACACAGCATGTACTCACCTGCAGCCAGGAGAGACTACTTACCCGTCCCCTGAGGGACCCGCTGGTGTGTTTCTGACAGAACTATCACAGTGCGGTACTGAGTAGCTGTCGGCCCGGTCCACCGCGAAAGATACAGCCGGACTGTTCTATCTTGAGAGGACCGCGGAGCTGGAAGCCCACCGGCCACCCCTGGAGTCGTGGGGCATGTCGTGAACTGAGTCTCACGCACACAGGCGAGGATCAGCACGCTCGATGGTCGGACAGGGAAGACTACGAGGATATCTTGTACCCAACCTGTTGCCCAGCCGACAGTTGATAGAAGATCTCAAAAGAATAAAATAGGAAAAAAATTCCCAAAGGAATAAAAATAGGTCAGGAGACTGGCTCCTGAGAGAGCCATGTCTTCTTCTGCTAGGCAGAAAAAAACTGAGGTCTGCTGACTGCAGTGGGAGGGTTATGTCCGGAGGGACCGCCCCCCTGGGCGGGGCTGTTCAGCTCTGGCTGTTTAGAATGTATGTATAACATCTCACATTCTGCCTAGGTCTTCTCCTGCAAGCAGGGACATAACCCACGTGTAAAGGTGTATAAGACACGCTGTGTCAGTCCATGGATGACAAGAGAAATTAGAGCATCCCCTAACTGTATATGAAACGTGACAAAATACTTAAGAAATCACAAAAGAATGAATAAGGTAATTTGCCAAGAAAAGCCACAAATGTCCAGCTAGCAACTCTAGCCACTGAAACCAGCCAGGCGTAGAGCAATGCAAAATTTATTGCCAAGGAAAGTTAAAGCCAAGTGCTGAAGAAAAACCTTCAGGATACATTTACACCTGCAAATACATACACCCGACACTGATCACATGCAGTAACCCCAGCAGGGGCTCTCGGTGATCATCTGCAGGAGGCAGCCCCATTGAAAGGAAAGGGAGGCTTGCCAGCTCCTGCAGCTAATCACAGCCAATCGCTTGTGGAGCATTCGCATGCTAGTGATCGGCTGGACGATCATCGCCAGGAATTCCCGCTGAGGTTATTGCGTGCAAAAAGGTCATCTACTCCTATGTTCCTCAGTCAGTCCTCTCTTCTGCTGTTCCATGCTCCCAGGTTGTGGGTGGCCCCACGGCATCCTGTATTGTATGGGAGGATGTCTGGAGCTGCAACCAGGAAGTGCCTTCAGGGAACCGGTTGCTCAAAAAGAAGCCTTTAGGCGTAAAAGAAATAAGGCAAATATATGTCTATCACCAAATTAATCACCCCCAGTGGAGATGGGGACCCATTGCAAGGTTTAAAAAAAAAAAAAATATTCCTAGAGTTTAGCTTTACCAGGAAAAGGTTCAGGTGGTCCAAAAGGGTAAAATGTCACCTACATTTAAAAAACTTTGCCGGGAAAAACTTGTAGCAACACACAATTCCTACTGCGCAACACTTGCCCTATTTATGTGGATCATAAACACAGACCAGCCATAGGAATGAATGGCCTAACCGGTGCAGTAAGAGCTGTATGTTGCCAGAAGTTTCCTGATGTGTTGATCACAAAATGCATTGAGGCTGCGCAGCCGCCCATATCAACGTCACATCTGGTTTTTGTGGTTCCGACCGTCGGTGCTCTGGAACGCACACCGCAACTTGGAGAGATAGCATTTTTTTTTACCAGGCTGGCTGTACATGTTGGTGCTGACTTATAAAAACCTTATAATGCAAGTGCACATTTGCCATTTATATGCTGGTACTTTTGTTGCAATAAACTTGTTGCTATATGATATATCTTTGCTTCTACCAAGCTTCTCTGATATATTAAATTAGGGAGATATATCCTGAGCTGAGACCCATCCTCTTCAGATATACAGGCACACCCAAAAGGAACCTGATTTAAACAAGCCCTGTAACATTTAGATATCTGGTGAATTTGCATATTACACACACACGTGATGGTGAGCACAGTTAAAACAATTTCCTATTATATATATATATATATATTTTTTATTTTTTTTCTTCTGCCACAGTGATTGGATTTTTGATGACATTCTCCCTATGTATTATGAATTATTTGTGGACTGAACGAACATATATAGTTGTATACTGAATTTATTGATTGATGCGATTTGAGCTAGCGCCGGACTTTTATTCATAACCAATTTTGTAAGGTGGATTTATATCACGGGGGGGAAATAAAAAGCAGCTGCACTCAAGGTTTATTTGTCACAAAAAGATTTTTGGCGCCACCACTTGTTATTCAATTACTTACACTATTAGCAGTGTATGTTTATGTAAAGAGATTGCAGTCTCTAACTTGTATCATGTATGCATTCTTCTTGAGCTTTTTTGCACTATAGGTGCCAATAAATGGGCAACAATAAATTCATATCAATTTAAATTGCGGATATTAATAAAAAGTAAATACAAAAATTGTATAAAAAAAAAAAAAAAAAAAAAAATCAAAAAAAAAATTTAAAGCTGTAATTTTCGGCTTAGCGCAGCCTGCATTTTTGGTTCCGTACCAAAAATTTCCCGTCGATGCACCCCTATGAATTATTCCTAGAGGGAATACTGAAACAACCAGAAAATCCGATTACCATTTACACAAATCTATCAAAATGAAACCATTTTATCACTTTCATTTATGCAACAGTGCGATTATATAAATAAAAGAAAAACGCATGTTAACATATTTTGAATTATCTACCCATCACATTTTTTTATGCTGTATATGGCATGCATATTGTAAACTATGTGCATTTCATTACTAGTGCAAAACATCTAACATTGTCCCCAATGACACCTCTTATTATATCATAGTCTCAGAGGTTTAGAAAGTAACTATGTTGGCTGCGTCACCAAGAACCTCTTGTCTGATGAACTGGAAAATTATAGTTTGTCCATGAAGCAAGAACAGCTTGTTGATGTGTCAGAAAAAGGACAAACTCCAGCAAAAGTGTTTTCATGCCCTCATCAAAAAAAAATTCCCTAAATACGTAAACACTGATAAAAGCCATCTCAAGCAAGGTATTTATGTATGTACTTCCTAATGAAGCATACAAAAAAGGAAGGGTATGTGATCGGGAAAAAAACAAAAAGAAAAAAAACAAACAGTGCTCAAAGAAAAAAAAAAGAGGACAGGCGTCACTTGAGGACCGGATTATGTAGTTTATTTCATAACAGTTTATGGTGCAGTTACAGAACTAATTACATTATGTGACCATGAAAAAATCATAGACAGACCAAAAGACTGCATTGTCCAACATTTTATGTCTAATTACAGTGCAGCATGATCAACTGTGCAACATCTTGGGTAGTGTTGGTAGGTCCAAGAAACGGTTTAGTTCAAAGCCTCTGTGGCTACGATACTGTACTCTGCATAGTAATCAAACTTAAAACCCATTTGCCCTAGCCTTGAAAACTGAAACCAGCCACACTACCATCTAGTTTTTAGCTGCAGCTCCCTTTTAGTCTCTAGACCCCTAGATCTCTGAAAACCAAAGTTGGCAAATAGATTTTGTCACTCAATTATCAAGACACTTCAGCACTCAATCCAAGGTGCTCCAGAGGGTATATAGGTATACAATGCTTCTTCACGTGCAGGCCTCCACACAACGGGAAATCTCCAGTTAAACTAAATTTACTGAATTGAAAACAAATGGATACTCACAATCAAGTAGAATAAAAAGGCTTGTAACGCATACGATTGAGCCTTGGGCAGTGAGTCCCATCACAATAACATTGTATTTCTTGAGTCAGGCCCCCTTCCTCAGAGTATCCATTTGTTATTTAAATGGTTAAGGCCCCTTTCACACTGGGGCGGGAGGTGCTTCAGCGGTAAAGTGCTGCTATTTTTAGCAACGCTTTACCGTAAATTTTGCGGCGATATCCGGCCGCTAGCGGTGTGGTTTTACCCCCGCTAGTGGCCGAAAAGGGGTTAAAAACCACCGCAAAGGCGCTATTGCCGCATTGTCCCATTGCTTACAATGGGCAGGAGCGGTGGAGGAGCGGTTTTACACACCGCTCCTTCACTGCTCCAAAGATTCGGCTAGCAGGACTTTAACCGTCCTGCTAGCGCACCGCTCCAGTGTGAAAGCCCTCGGGCTTTCACACTGGATAAAACAGCAGCTGCTGTTTCAGGTCGGTTTGCAGGTGCTATTTTTAGCGCAATAGCACCTGCAAAACGACCCAGTGTGAAAGGGGTCTTCGTGGTAATGCATGAGGAGTTGCGCCTTCGTGTGTATTTTGTGCAGACAACTAGATTTTATTTACAGGCACGTTGAGTGTCTGAACAGTATATGTTTTGTGGAGAAAACCCCTCAGCTTACACCACCCCCTTACTGCTGAACCCAACAACCAACATTGGGCAGAAAATCCTGAGCGCAGGGGACCACGATTACTGATGTAGCTGTAACCAGAATGTGTTCCAACTCCTAAAGAATATTCCAAACCCCATTTAGCTGTACGCCACTTCATCCTAAAGCAGGAATTGTTGTACCAGTGCCTCTGCTTTACTTCAACCTGGTACCAAAGCATGAATCCTGCGTCTACTCAATTGTGAACGGGCAAAAAAAAAAAAAAAAACACGGCTTGGTCTATATTTTTGGCTGTCAAATAGACCTTAGTTGCAGCTTGTTCTATTTTTACCATTAACTACAATATATGGCCATTCACATGCTGGTAGCCACAGCACGAGGACGTTTAAAAACACACACACGCGCCGGGGTAAAGCACCGCTATTTTTAGTGTTTTGGGCTAGCGGGGCTTGTGGCCCATTGACCGCTCCTACATCGCCTCAAAGATGCTGCTTGCAGGACTGAGCATCCTTGCCAGCGCACGGCTCCAGTGTAAAAGCCCTCGGGCTTTCACATTGGAGTGAAAGGAAAGGTGCTTTAGCACCTCAGTGTGAAAGGGGTCTTAATGCATAAATCAGATCACCTCCCCAACTACAGCAGCCAATTGCATGGCAACAGATAATCTCATCCATATTTGGCACATAAATCATGTAATCAGATGTGCCATCATGCTGGAATATTTAACCAGATAAAATGTAGATTTGCACTCTAGCCTTAAACTCGTAGGATTAACAAAGCATTTCAACTTACCCTGGCTGAACAGAACACATAAAAGCCCAAAATAAAAAAATGTTCTGCATACACGCTGAAGCTGCAAGTGCGTGCATGCATGCATAACCAAGTCTTGCTGGTTTCTCAATATAGTTCCCAGTTGCTGTACAGGAATAGCAGCCAGACCTTGGGGATTCTCTATGACCTCTTAACTTGGTTTCTGCTGGTTGCACAGTTGAGAAGTCATAGGCTAACACTCCTTTAAGTAGATCATTGTGCTTCTACACGTGTATTAGGGGCAGAGCACATCACTACACAAAACAGTGTGGATCCACACATTCCCTAGTGTTCTGCCTTCTCATTTGGCAGCTGCATTTAGTAAAAACAGAACTAATGGCCGATAAAAGCACAGCTATGAGGATTAAGTTGGCCATACACTGATCGAAATTCAGATCGCTCTGCAGGGACCAGACTAATTTTGATCAGTGTGCGGTAGGGTTGTCCCGATACCACTTTATTTAAGACCGAGTACAAGTGCCGATACCGATACTTTTTTTTTCAATGTCACGTGACAGTGGCACGTCAGTATTTTTTTACAATTTTTTTTGTTATGTTTTTTACAGTGCTTGACTGCTTTCTTTTCTTTTGGGGGGGGGGCGGGGTTTGGATTGTGTCAGTGCGTTTATTTACATTTTTATTTTTTTCAATTCATTTTTTATTTATTGCAATTTTTTTTTTTTTTTTTACACCTGTTGGGGGGGCTTTGGTGAGATTTCAGGGGTCTTAACAGACCCCTGACATCTCCCCTTTGAGACAGAGAAAGGGACTAGGGACACAGATTCCCCAGTCCCCTTCTCTGCAGCCTCAGATAAAAATGGACAGGAGGCTCCTCTCCATTCATAAACTGAAGCATCGTAAACACAGGTTACGATGTTTCAGTTATATGCATGGACAGAGAGTCAGTGATCACTGACAGTTCATTCAGAAAAAGGAGCTGGGTTTAGCGGCTCCTACCTCCGCTCTCCAGCCTGACAGATCGAGGACAGAGGGAGTGGAGCAGCAGGAGGGGGGACACGGAGGGGGAGAGCAGCAGGAGGGGGACACAGAATGCGGAGGGGGAGAGCAGCATCACGGAGGACACGGGACACAGATCATGGAGAAGGACAGCAGCAGCAGCACGGAGGGGGATACAGGGACAGTCAGCGGTGATCGGTGCAGCTTTGGGGGGAGTTTAGAAGCACCGATCGCCGCTGTATATATTTCGCTAAAGCAGCTGAAAGGGGGGGGTCCGGGGGGAGAAGCTGTCAGCTGTATTGAAATGTATACAGGTAAATCAGTGCTTGAAACTCCCCCCGCCGCACCGATCATCCCTGACTGCCCAGGTATCGGGTGAAGCATCGGAGCATTCCCCCCCCCGAGTACAAGTACTTGGGGAAATGCTCAGCATCGGTACCGATACTAGTATCGGTATAACCCTAGTGTGTGGTCATCTCCGCTCGAAAATCATCAATCACTTGAGTTGGAATATTGTCAATTAGTGGCTACAACCAATCGGTGCATTTTAACAGCAGGTGTAGCTCTAAAAATATATGGAAAAAAAATAAAAAAATTTTTTTTTTTTTAAATAAAACCCCCCACTAACAATGAACCAGTATGCTTTAGAATAGGTATAGAAAAGGTCTTAGGCCTCTTTCACAATGGGGCGGTGGCGGTATAGTGCCGCTATTTTTAGCGGCGCTATACCGTCGGAATTGCCGCAGTATTCAGCCGCTAGCGGTGCGGTATTAACCCCGCTAGCGGCCGAAAAAGGGTCAATACCGCCAGCAATTCGCCTCTGCAGAGTCACAATGCCGATTGTATTATCGCCGTTTCCCATTACTTTCAATGGGAAGGAGCAGTGAAGGAGTGGTAAACACACCGCTCCTCTCACCGCTCCAAAGATGCGGCTAGCAGGACTTTTGGAGCGGTCGTGCTAGCGCACCGCCTCAGTGTGAAAGCCCTCGGGCTTTCACATTGAGACTGCAAGGGCAGGAGTTTTTAGGCGGTATTTAGGCGCTATTTTTAGCGCTAAACCGCCTGAAAAACTCAGTGTGAAAGGGGTCTTATGATACACACAGCTCTGGCAAAGAATAAGGGCCAGTTCACACAGGAACACACTGTCAAGAGTGATTTACCTCTCCGGCAGCAGTCCATTCCCAACTGCAGTAGGTGGAAGTGGGGCAAGTGTACCTAGAATAATTGATGCGGTTTTGAAGGGGAAGAGTGGTCACACTAAAGATTAATTCAAATGGATTGCTCTTGTTAATTTACTTCCCATTTTGTTAAATTGAATGCTTCTATATCTGAAAGCATTAATTTACCTTTGGAAAGTAGACAGGTATTTACCAAGAGGCAGAGAAAGTTTTTTTAAAGTTGCAATTTTGTCAAAAAAATAGTTGACATTTTTTCTGCTACTTCTCCCAGGTAAGGTGATAAAAAAAAAAAATATATATTATATTTACATTTATATATGTGGGGGAAAAAGGACAATGTTTTTTGAATACTTGATCGCACAATTGTCCGTTAAAGTAACGCAGTGGCGTATCGCAAAAAATGGCCTGATCATTAAAGGGGTAAAACCTTCCAGGGCTGAAGTGGTTAGTTAAAACCAGCTCATGACTGCAGTACCCATGAGCTTGTTACAATGTTGTCCAGACAGCATTTCTGTACAGCTGCCCAATACAGTGCGGCAATTGTGCTTTATTAGCTGCCCTGCTGCAGGAAAAGGAGACAATGGAGGGACTAATGGACCCATAAAGTCTTAGGGAAAAAAAATTAAAAACAAAACATCTGTCACCTGCCCTGTGCCACCACATGACGAAGTGCAAGGTCAGGTGTGCAAAACACAACGTAGGCATCGCCACCCGACCCTGCGCTTCACCATCCAGGCGGCGTCACATCGGCTGCCTCCACAGGTCTACTGCACCCGTTTCAGGTGGCCTATCACCATCAGGCCTGCGTTACCTGCAGTGACCAACCGTGAAGTTACTTTCAGCTCAAGACAGGGAAGTATCCAGACCGGTGAACCAGTGGAGTAAGACGCCTATGTATTACAGCAACACGTGTAAGTACTACGGAGTGGTGAGAGCCTCAGGGTAACGCTTTAAAAGGGGATGTAAACCAGTCATGAAATTTGACCTGAGCACCTATCTGTAGTGTTTTCTCATCCCTCTCCAAAGCACAAAGTCCTGTGCGTTTCTGCTGTTCCGTTGCCATCATCAGCATGATGAAATCTGACATGTTCTCCATCAACCAAGATAAAACCAGCCTGAAATTTGTGGCGAGGGGGGTTGCTATAAATAGATTAGCAGAGAGCCTGCCTTTTCACAGCACAGCTCTGCAAGTCTGTGTATATGGAAGAGGCGGGGGGGTTGCCTTTCCTCCAATCAGCGGTCTGCCAAAAATTCACTCCCAGTGCTTAAAAAAGGAAGAGAAAAATCTAGCACCATGTGCACTTTCTAAAGAATATATAAAGCTGAAGACAGAAGATATACATGTAAAACTTATGTAGGGAGATTGGTTTCATCCCTGTGTATCATCTGAGGCTGTTCCCTTCACTGGATATATGCGAGGGTTTACATCCACTTTAAGGCTATTGCAACTAAAAAGGCATTGGACTCCGTGTTGTGCAATACACCGGATTTAAAAGTGTTGCCTAGTATCCACGGTCTTCATCGGCTGCATGATCTATACATTGACAGTTATCCTTTATTAAAGGACTGGCCAACAAAGGAAGTAAACAATGATGGGTTTTACTTCCTCTTTTGCTCACTGCAAACCCTGCCAATTAAAAGCATAAATGGGCTAGTATGCACACTAGCCCATAATGTGACACTTACCTGCAAACGAATCCAGCGCTGTCCCATGAGCAGGCTGCGTCCATCTTCTCATCCCTCTTCCTTCCGGGGCCGTGGACTCCGGCTCTGTTATTGGCTGTACATGCACTGTGGCAGGTTTCCAGTTGTTGACATCTAGAGTGGGAATCTGAATGCCAAAGACACTATGAAGTGTAATGACTTGAGACAATGTCCTTTTGTACCAGTTGGTACATGAACGGAGCTTCTATTCTGATACCAATTGTCCAACCTGGATTGTGCTGTATGTGCGCTACAAACATTAACATGGCAAATTTGAAACTTTCAAGCTTTGTCACGTTTACATGCAAGCTCACAACACAGTCCCTGTACTGTGCCGTGTGGCTACGCGCACATTCAAACCCAGGAATTTGTTTTTTGGACGTTTTCACTTCAGTTCATTTAGTAACCTGCTACTGCATGTTTGGTCACATTTCTGAAGCTTAATATTATTTATTCAGAGGCTCAGGTGATTGCACTATATACACAGTGCAGTCATAGTTTGCACAAGCCCATATTTGGGCATAAATGCCCTTAAGCCACAGTCTGCGATATTTGAGCTACGGAAACGACACATCAGGTTTATTTAGGACTAGTCGATCTGTTTGCATGGGTGCAAGTGGGGCCCTGTTGCCTTTTTGTGACATTGCGATTTTCATGTTTTTAAATTGTGGGCATTTCTGGGGAGTACCTTCCACTTTTTGGATATCATCCCTTTCCATTTTTTTTTTCAATAAAGTCTTCATTTTTGCATACTGTTGGTCCTCTAGCAACCCTTTATGATTTCTCTTAATGCCATCACATAGGGAGCTCGATAGTTACTTTGTAATCGGTGTCAATTTTGTCGACTAAATACTATTTTAGTAGACAAACTAAAATGGCATTTTAGCCAAAATACTAAAACTAAATTTAAATTTGACTTCAAAATTAACACTGGTCTGTAGTGCATGTTCATACCTCAATGCCATAAATAGCATATTCGATTTTTCACTCCAGCAGTATACGAGTTTGGAAATTGTAGACAAATGTTAACTAATGCATTACAATTTAATTACACCCATTCGATTTTAGACGAGATGTACTGGAGATTTAGTCGACTAAATAAGACTAAAACAATTGCAGAAGACAAACGTAATTTTAGTCCTAAGACTAAAACTAAAATTAAATTTGTTGCCAAAATTACCGATAAAGAAAATATAGGATTTTTGTACTCACCGTAAAATCCGTTTCTCTGACGTCCATGGACTGACACAGCTCTCATACTGTTTACGTGTGGGACGTCCCAAAACAGTATAAGAAAAGGGTGGGGGCAAATAGTAAAAGGAACAACCAAAACTTCCACGCCAAACCAGCAGAGCTCGACGGAGGAGTTGCAACATTAAACAGCGGCCTGCAACACATTGCGGCTGAAGGAAGCATCCGAAGATGCAGCCACATCAACCTTACAGAATTTAGAAAAGGTATGAACGGACGACCAGGTAGCCGCCTTGCACACTTGCGCAACCGACGCTTGATGTCGGAAAGCCCAGGAAGCACCAATTGCCCTGGTGGAATGCGCCGTAACCGGAAAGGGAGGTGCCCGCCCCTTAATGGCATAGGCCTGTATAACAGTCTGTCTGATCCACCTAGAAATGGTGGCTTGGCCCTGTTTCGAACCAGAGACAGACAACTAGAGAGTCATACTTCCGAATAGAAGCAGTAGCAGACAGGAACACCCGCCAAGCATGTACCACATCCAATGTGTGAAGCGCAAACCCTCTGGGATGCGATGGGGGAAGGACAATGTCCTTATTTAGGTGAAAGGCCGAGACCACCTTTGGCAAAAGGAAGGTCGCGGACGCAACACCGCCTCATCCTTACGGATGACCAAATAGGACAAGGTCGCCAACTCAGACACCCGTCTGACAGAAGTAATGGCCACTAAGAAGGCCACCTTCGGAGACAAGGTCAAGAGGGGAATATCTGATATTTTCAAAGGGAGGTTCCTGGAGAACCGAGAGCACCAAATTCAGATCCGGAGGAGGGAGAGGAGGTTTCAACAGGAGGGAGCACATGGCGAACCCCCTGCACAAGGGAGCTAACCAAGGGATGACCCACTAGCGGTCGCTGAAAGAAGACGGCCAAGGCCGAAATCTGACCCCTAAATGGTACTCAAAGCAAGCATTTGGGTCCCGCCACGCTGCAAGGACCGCAGGATACTGGGGACGGAATACGTCCGTGGACGCTAGTCCAGCTCTTCGCACATAGCGATGTAAGCTTCCCAGGTACGGGATATATCTTTTTCTGGCGGAAGACTTCCGTGCCCTTAATATGGTCGAAATGACCGAATCCGAGAGACCTCGGTCTCAGCACCTGGCTTTCAATAGCTATGCCGTTAAAGCCAGAGACTGTAAAACAGGATGAAATATAGGACCTTGAGACAGAAGGTCCTCCCTCATTGGCAACATCTGCGATGAGACGTACCAGAACGGCGTATAAATGATGCCGAGGCCCATCCGGCGCAAAGAGGATCACCTGAATCACCTCGGCCACAAGCCTGCGCAGCAAGCGAGAAAGCAGCTGCAGCGTAGGATAACATATCAGGTGATAATGACCCCATGGGGCCACCAACGGATCCAAGGCATCAGCCCAAGGATCCCTGGACCTGGCCACAAACCGACACCTTACGATTGAGTCGAGGGGCCATCAGGTCCACATCCGGCATGCCCCACCGCCGGCACAGAATTTGAAAAACCTCCGTGTGTAAGGACCACTTTCCCTGGTCCAGCGTCTGGCGACTCCGATAGTCCGCCTGCTAATTGTCTACGCTCGAATGTAGACGGCCAACAGAGACCACGAGGAGAGGCACAGCCTGATGATCGATGTTCTGGAAATACAGGCAAACGGGCTTCGTCCGGAGTCCAAAGCCCTTGAGCTGACAGAACTCCCCAGACTCCACCCCAGCCGGTCAGGCTGGCGTCCGTCGTGATCACCGTCCACTGGATGGGGAGGAACGACTTCCCGGACCGAAGACCAACGACCACACCAGGGACGCTCTGATTGGGTGACTCAGCTGAATCGGAAGATCTAAGGACAACGGGGATTTGTCCCAAGTGGACAGGATCTCTTACTGTAATGCCCGTGTGTGTGATTGGGCATACGGAATGGCCTCGAACGAGGCTCCCATGAGTCCCAAGACTCTCATGCCAAAAAACGGGTTGACGACCATTTTCGGGATGTCCGGACCCGCACTGCAGACTGAAATGTCAGTAAGTTCTCCAGGGGTAGGAATACCTACGCCTCCAAGGAGTCCAGGATCAGACAGAGATACTCCGAATGCTGAGCCGGGACCAGGACCGACTTCTGAATGTTCAGGAGCCACCCGAAGTCCCTAAGGGTCTGACTAACGATAGTCACGCTTTCTTATAATTCTGAGCGAGTGTCTGCTCTTAGAAGATCGTTCAGATAGCCCACAATAGCAATGCCTCGCTGTCTCTGCAAAGCTAGAACCGGAGCAAGCACCTTGGTAAACACCTTTGGTGCCGAGGCTAGGCCGAAGGGAAGAGCCACAAATTGATAGTGGACTTTGCCGATCGCAAGCGCAGAAACTGGTGACTTGCGCAGATCGGAACTTGCAAGTAGGCGTCCTTGATGTCCAAGGACGCCAGAAAATCCTCTTGGAGTGTAGCGAACACTGTGCGAATGGATTTCATGCAGAACTTTTGCACCATCACCAAGGCATTCAGGCCCAGGATTGGCCGAACCCCATCCTTTTTGGGACTACAGATTCGAGTAGAAACCCTGAAACCTCTCCTGTGACAGAACCAGCACAATCACTCCGGACCTGATCAATCCTGTACGGCCCCCTAAGAGGGCCGCCCGACGGGCAGGAAGGAGAGGGAGAATTGAGGGAAAGAATCTGTCTGGGGGCCAGGAACGGAACTCTATTCTGTATCCTGAGGTGACCACCTCGCACACCCACCGGTCGGAGATCCGGGAGGTCCACTGAACCGTGAACCTGCAAAGACTCTCTTTCTCCCCCCCCCCCCCCCAGAATCGGGCAGGGACAAGACTTCATGCGCCGGCGGCTTGCTTGGTAGGCTTATGCACCCAGGGACGCTCAAGTCCCCCAGCCGCACTTTTTTCAGTCTGGGCAGGCTTACCCGTGGATTGACTGAAGAAAAAAAAAAAAAAAACTTCCTTGCCGGAAAGGAAGGGCCCGGCCTACGGTGGGGCTCTTTTTCCTTAACAGACTGAGGAAGGAAGGTGCTCTTACCCCGTGACATCCATAATGTCATCCGGGGCGGCCCCCCTACCGCCCTTAAAGCGCAATTCAGCCAGGAGCCATCTGGAAGCTAGGTCGGCCGACCAGCATTTCAGCCAGATAAGGCGACGCAGCACCACAGCAGAGATAGAGGCCCCAGATATTAAAGGGGCCGCATCCAAAGTGGCATCGCACACAGAGACTAAACCCGGCGCAAGTTGGTGAGCCAGGGCAATGGTCTCAGGAGGGAGATTATGCTCCTGTACTGTCTGGTGCAAAATCTTTGCCCATCCTGTGAGTGTCTTGAGACACAGTGTCGCCGCCATAGGGCGTAAGGCAGACCCCAATAAGGTAAACATAGTTCTACTCACCACTTCTGAGCTCCTGTCAGTGGGATCCTTAAATGCAGGAGTCCCTTCCATTGGGAGCGTGGTAGCCTTATTCAAACGGGCGACCGGGGGGGGGGGGTGTTGGGGGGGGGTGGTCGACCACTGGGGGAGAGCCCACTTCTTAACCAGGTCCTCCTCAAAAAGGGGCACCTCATGGCCAGGCGCCGCGAGACTGTCAAAGTCTTCTGCGGCTTATCCCAGACTTGGGAAATGAATGTATCCAAAAAAAAAAAAGGCACATATGGAAAAACCTTTTTGAAGAAACTGCTTTAAAGGAACCAAAAAAGGAGACAGCTTCCACCTGAGGTCCCTCAGCCTCAACTTTCAGCTTGAGTGTCCCTCACAGCATCAATGAGTTCACTTACAAGCACCCTGTCAGTTATTCAGAACTGGGGTCTTCCTCAAGGAATATCCTGTTCAAAAAAAACATGAAAATCCTCAGAGCTAGGGTCCTGAGCAGCAGTAGCTAGGCCCATATCTGAGACAGAGCACTCCCCTACAGGAGAATGTGTGGGGAGGGGGAGCTTTACAGCTCCCTTGCGCTCTCACACTGCTTCCATCCTGACAAGGATGATTCCAGGACTGCCGACAAGTAGTCGCTAGGGACCGCAGGTGCAGGAGCACTGCCAGTTGCCTCAGACAAGTGTGGAGAAGCAGGTGAACTAGACTCCATACTGCCACCCTCTGAGACCTTTAGACACTATTATAGTGAATAATACAGTCCACCCACTGGCTGGGCTGAGGGGATACCCAGAGGACTCACCAACCTCTGTAAGAACCGCTCAGTTCCACTGCATGAAACTGCACTGCAGCGCGAGTGAAGCCTGAGGAGAGAGTGTGAGGAGATTGCGAGATTCGCGCCGCAGCAGCGCCGATAGAGGCCAAAACAGAAAGTAAAAGCGCTGCGGCTTCAAGAAAATGGCCACATGCATTACTGCACCATTGAACCACGGCAAGATGGCCGCCGAGCGCGTTTTTCAAAATAACCACACAGTGCTAATGGCGCACACAGTAAAGTCAAGCAACCACACCCCAGAACACTGCTCCTCTCCGAGTCCACTAAAACAGACATGAGCACCCCCAGCCAGGTCAGAGTGACCCAAGCACCCCCACACAGCACCAGTACAGGGTGCAGAGAGCAGCATAACAGGGAGGAGACGGAGAAACCCCCCCTCCCCCACATAAAAGAAAACACAGCCAGCATGTACTCACCTGCAGCAGGAGAGACTACTTACCCGTCCCAGGAGGGACCCACTGGCTTGTTTCAGACAGACCTATCACAGAGTAGTACTGCGTAGCTGTTGGCCCAGTCCACCGCGAAAGATAGACAGGTACTATTCAATCTTGAGAGGACCGCGAGAGCATAAAAGCAACCCGGCCACCCCTGGAGTCATGGGGCATGTCGTGAACCGAGTCTCACGCACACAAAGCGAGGATCAGCACGCTCAATGGTCGGACAGGGAAGACTACAAGGATACCAGTGTACCCAACCTGTTGCCCAGCCGACAGTTGATTGAAGGTCTCAAAAATAAAAGTTCCCAAAGGAATAAAAGTTAATAAAATCTTCCAGGAGACTGGCTCCTGAGAGAGCCAAGTCTTCTGCTAGGCAAAAAAAAACTAAGGCTGCTGTAGGTAGGAGGGTTATGTCCAGAGGGACCGCCTCCCTGGGCGGGGCTGTTCAGCTCTGGTTTTGTTCTAGAATGTAGGTTTCTAACATCTCAGATTCTGCCTAGATCTCCTGCGAGCAGGGACATATACCCACACGTAAACAGTATGAGAGCTGTGTCAGTCCATGGACGATAAGAGAAATAACCCTGTCTACCAGCAAATGCACTAAACTTCTCCATAACCAATAATTATGTCTCTAGAACTATTGCTCACTCCGGTGTTTGCTGCAATTTCTCACATGTCTACATAAATGTGTGCCGTATCGCAGTGAACTTTGGAACAGCAGCAATAATTCTAGGGCCAACGTTCACTGTTTTTTTACCAGTTTGAAAAAATCACAGATACACACAATGACATGTTTGGTATCCATTTCGTCAATACAACAACACCTTTTTATTATTCTACCAAAAGATTAATTAAATTTAGTGTATTTTTGCTGAAAACATGCATCGGATACAGTTACAGAACACAAAAATTGAAACCACCATTTTTATTCTACAAAGCCTCTTTTCAGAAAAGAATGTTCTGGGGAGGAGGGGGTTAAGTAATTTTATGAAGAAATAAAGTGCAGCAGCCGATTATAAACCCCCATTCACTTTGCACATGAACACAGCTATTTAGAATATCAAAATGTAGGAAACTGCAACAAAGTTTGTCAACATCCCTGCAATGTACATCGATCACCCATAGGGAAATGAAGTTACTGTGCAAGTTTGTCTGTACTTAAAAGCGGAGTTCCACCCAAAAGTGGAACTTAAGTCTCACCGGATTCCTCCTCCCCTCCGGTGTCACAATTGGCACCTTTCTGGGGGAGGGGGAATAGATAACCGTTTGACAGGTATCCTTTCCCACTTCCGGGAGTCGGGGCGGCGGCCTGTGACGTCAGCACGAGGTTCCCTCCTCCCTCACCCAGCCCCTGGGCCAGTAGGAGAGAGGAGTGGGCATTGCGCATGCGCAGTAGGGTTCCCTGCGTGAAGCCGAAAGGCTACACTGCCGGGTTCCCTTACCCGCAATGGCAACATCAGCTGCGGGTGCCGACATCGCAGGACTCCAGGACAGGAAAGTGTCCATTTATTAAAAGCCAGCTGCTGCAGTATCTGTAGCTGCCGTTTATTAAATCCCTGGTTACAGAAACACACACACACACACACACACACACACACACACCTCTAGCTGGAATATATTCACATTTACTCTCATTCAGGCATTGAATATAAAAAGATAAAATCTATTGGGTACACAGTTGTAAAACCAGGTCTTTAAACATCTCTGGATCCAAAAATTACACTACAAAAGCAAGGATGTGGTAAACTTTTTTCCTGCCCAGCAACTCCATCTGCTCTAGTAGTATGTGTGAGGATGACTCAAACGGTGTTTGCTGCTGGCAAAGGCAAGCATTTGCTACCATCTGTCTAGCTGATACTGTTCATTTCCAATGTGTTAATGCTTTCTCCTCTGAGAATCCAGCAGGATGACTGAACAGTAAATTAACTCTTTAGCCTTCACTCCTATAAAAGGCCTTTAAGAATGTACATTTACACCATTAAGCATTGTATCAGCAATAGTTAACCAAGCTCCAAAGCCAAGTCTTAAACACCCATGGGGAGATCATATAAAAATTTACTTCAGCATGTCAATTGTTGATGTTGTACAATTACACCATATCAGAAAAAAAAAAGATTACAGAAATATAAATCATTTACAGAGCATTCTAATTAGACTACTATGATTTCAGCCATGTGAAGTGGAACTCCAGTTTATTGTGCATGGAGGGTGAAGGTTAGTACATCTGCAGGTTTTATTTTTTTTATACAGTTTCCAATATGTGGGAGGTGGTACTTCATAGATGAACATGGAGAACTCAGGTGGGTACAAGTCTTGACAGCAAATTCGAGAACAGTTAGGATCACAATATAACTGCGAGGTAAAAACAATTGGAGAATAAAAATGTGCCATGCTACAGACGTTTGTAGTGGACTTCATGTATGAAAGGGAGTCACTCCTATAGATCAGTCAAAAGGAAGCTATAGGAGTGACCCTCTGGACAAAAGGTTCAACTGAATGATTGTGTAGCTAATGGTCTTCGAACAGCCAAGACTGATGCCTGGCATTTAATGGTGCTTACAGTTATCTTTTAATCCACTCCTGAGGAAAAGTACTCTATCCACCAAAAAGTAGTGGGGTTTTCCACTGGCAACAAACATTCTTGAACCAATAAAGGTGCCCGGTATTGAGCTCCAGCCCAAAAGATTGGCATAAGATGTGATTGTGATGATCTACTACTGTATGGGGGGGATAAGATTCCTGCCCACCCCAAGGCCTCTTACACACAAGCTCAAAAATGCTACAAGTACAGGTGTTTGAGCTTTTGTTCCCTCGGCTTCTATATGTCCCTCCATTTTAGCTTGTGTCCATGCACACAATTCAAATAAGCTTTATTGGCAGGACCAATTACATTTAAGCATTGCCAAAGCAGTTGACTTTATATAGTGGGGGGGGGGGGGGCAATACAAAAAAGGGGAATATGGAAAAAGTCTGTGCAATGGATTTATGTCCCTCTCAGTCTGACATGCTCTCCCAGCAGAATTTGAGGTTTCTGCTTCTCTTCTACAAAACTGAAGTCCAGGGTGAAAACGGAGTGTCTCTGGTAGCAAGTGCCTCACTTGATAAGTACTTGGGGCATTGTAGCAGGAAGTGATCCACATCTTCCAGGACCCCCGGTTCACAATGCTGGCACAGTCTGCGTCACTGGTTTTGTAGGTGGTCCCAGTATGATGGCGCACTCTCCTGTACTGCAAGGGGAATCTGCCCAGCTCAGACCAGCAAGCACTGTTGAGGTGCTCCGATAGACATGGAGAAGGTGCTTGTAGAGTTCCAGATGAAACATTTGTCAGGCTGGAGTTCCATTTAGATTGGTCTGGGTAGATGATAGGACCCCAATTTTCACTGCCATAAAGGATTGGGGTGATGACACTGTCAAATATTCTGAACCGGACTCTCACCGGTGGGTCATCCTGATGGCATAGAGTGCTCCCGATTTGTTCATTTCTAGACCAAGGTATGTGTAACTTGGCTTCATCAAGAGCAGTTGTTTAAGAGGAAGTAAACTTTAATGGATTGTTTGCACCTATAGGTAAGCCTAATAAGTCTTACCTATAGGTACTGTAAAATTTCCTAAACTTGTACCGTTTGAGATATTTACTGTATATGCAACCAATGACATCAGCACATGCGCTCTGAAGAAACGGCCACCCGTGCAGTTTCTTCAGATCCTGTGTGGGGACCAGCAGGTCCCACGCACATGCATGGGAGCGACGTCACGCAGCTCCGGCCAGTCACACAGCTTGAGTCTGCATACCCGGAAGAAAGAGGGGCGAAAATGGATGCGGCCTCAAGCGGTGATGAGGACTTCTTTTGCAGGCAAGTTTCACTGTGCTAGTATGCGATTCATACTAGAACATTATGCCTTTAGGCTGGATTCACACCTATGAATTTGTGCTTTTTGCATTTTGCAGATTTGCACTACAGAACGTGTTCCATAGGAAACCATCTTAAAAATGGGCTGTAGTGCAAATCTGCAAAATGCAAAAAGCACTAAAACTGCATAGGTGTGAATCCAGCCTTACATCGCAGGCCAGGAAAAAAAGCCAGCACTTAACTCCCTCTTTAAAGTAAAAGGGCCCTTTGTTTTCTTCCTTCAGAACACAATGATTGTTTTTAGTTGATAGGTAGTGCCCATGTGGCACCGTCTTTCTCCAGCATGCAGAATTTGTTTTCACTTTTATGCCATGAAAAGTTAGCCCAGGTGCAGGGGAGGATTCTAGAGCTGCAGCTAGTTCACTGATGTAGATGTTGGAGGGCTGGAGTTAGGTTTCAGCACTGTCCAACTCCACGGGCCTGTCGAAAATGCTCCGTTTTTTCCCCCATTCACCTTTACGCTGCAGCTGTTCTCTGTATAAGAACTCAACATCTGTTTTCCCTCCTATTCCTCTCTCCAATAGTTTGAGGAACAGGCCTGGGTACCACACTGAATCAAAGGCCTTCCTAAAGTCTACAAAACAGGCAAACATCTTTCCAGGTCTTGCATTGTGTACATGGTTCTTAATGAGACTGATTAGATCACACTATAGGCATCTAAAAAAAAAAAGTTGAGGCAGAAAAATATACTTTCATTCAGGAGTGGCGGTTTTGAGCTTATTAGCCTCTTAACACACCTACATGCAGGTAAATAATCAAGCCCTTAGAAAATGATAGAAATGCCTTAGGAGGGAGAAAGGGCCCATTAGTGCTTCAAGTCCTTGTAAATTAGATTAAGGGATGGAGTGAACACCTTAGCAAAACATTTACTGAAGGGTAGGTTATCCAGCCTGAATTCACCACCGATTGAAGAAAAAACCTCATGAACAAAGTCTGGAAACAGAGCTTTATAAGGTCTAGCCTTCTAGAGACCACCAAGCTAAACTAAGCAGGATGGTTAAAAAGAAGGGATCAAGGCCACCTTGGCTTTGTGCCTAATGTCCGATTCTCCAGCAGTATAACACATGGTTAAAGGGTTACTAAACCCACAACAGTAAAATTGGTCTGCATATGCAGTTAAGCCTGCTTGTTAAGCTCACTGTGGACCCCAACTGGTTAAACCTCTGCATTGTGTAAAAAGGCAGTTTGATCAAGTCTTCTCTGATCCTCCCTTTTACTGTCCCCAAACCTTCTGCTGATAGAGCCTTGGAGGCATGCTGCACATGCTCAGTTTGGTGTATATTGCTAGAGGTTTTTTTTCCTTGGGAGGGTGTACCTGATCAGCATAGAGCCAATCAGAATTGTCCAGACAGAAAGTCAGGGGTCATGCAGCCTCATAGGACAGTCAGGAGAATGAAAACTTCTACAAGCTTTAACCAGACACTGTTAGAAGTCACAAGACTGCTATATACTGCTGGAGAAAAAGTATTTAGCAGTTTAGATTTACTAAAATAAATTGCATTTCCATGTACTATGGCAGACCAGATATAGTGAATTCAGGGTGCTGGTTTTAGTAACACTTTAAGGTGGTGCCCTTCTATGGACAATAGAGAAAAAATATGTTAGATAAGAAAATAATTTTCTATTACTATGATACAGTCTATGTAGCCAGTAGGTGGAGCTCTAGTTTTCAAATAGTTTTTTTACCTTGCAGCTGTGTGCCAATAAAAAAATAAATACATTTGAAATTATATATATATATATATATATATATATATATATATATATATATATATATATATATATATATTTGGAGTAATCGCAGTATTGACTCATTTCTTCAAGAGAGCTTGGCAAAAGCAAAAGGCTTTAATCAAAGGGAACTGCAAGGCAAACTTAAGTGGAAGTCCACGCTAAAACTAAAATCCATGCATCTATAGTCACCAACATTCTAACACTAAACTATTTAGCCCTGAGAAACACACACACCTTTTCTACAGCCGATCCAACCAGATTTCCAGCAGCGGAAGCTCTGATCCCACGAGACTTTGCTGTGGAGGCAGGTGCAGAGGACACGTCCGTCAACGGTAGCCCCTTAGTAACTATGGGTGACGTCACTTATTCATTTCATAGCCATTGTACAATGTGTACTCAGCAGAGCTTCTGACCCCTGGAGATCGGGTCGGATCACCTGCAGGAACGGTATGTATACTCGTTTTTTCTTTACAGTGCTAAAGAAGTTAGCATTAGAACGTTGGTGGCTTTAGATGCAGGGATTTTAGTTTTTGCATGTACTTCCACTTCAAGCTTCCCCAATCTGCTATTGGAATCCTTTGTGTATTAAAAGATTATTGTAAAAACAATCTTCTTTACAAAAACCGGTCTCAACGTAAAATAAAAATATAAATAAGTGATCAAAGAATCATTTTCATTTCATGGCTTTCCTCAACAAGCCAGACTGGGCCTAAAACAGGCAACTGGATCCTGAGATTCATCTTGCTCCAATGAGTCCAAAAAAATAAAAAATACATTTTAGGTCAATGAAATTATGTGATTTTCAAATAATTACTGTGCCCACGATAGAGGATTTTCATGCAGCCATCTAAAATGGGCAAACGTGTTCGAAATTTTTATCAGAATGAACGATTTTCTATGGTAAAAAAAAAAAAAAAAAAGAAGAGGGCATGAGCAAAAAGAACATTGTAATGAAGGTTCGGTCTGATTTTAATTTAATAACCGTAGTGTAGTGTGTGTGTTTTTTTTCTACTATATGAAATAAACTCTGTATCCAGAAGCTGTAGGGAGCAAGCAAATTCAAAAAATTTCTGTATTGCAGCCTTGTCAAACAGTAATGCACACATTCAAGAATGACATTTATCCTGCAAGGCTAGTTAAAAACATCTGAACATAAACATATATACAGGGGTTTGGTCACTATATGGTCATATAGTGCCAAGCCCACAAACTGCGACAAAGTACCCCGAATTTCGTGGGTCCTACCCTAGTAATAGAATGAAAGAACCTGCATCTCAAGCATGGGAGCCAAACTCCATGTGGGAGAACTGAAGGGATTCCTGCTATGAACTGGTGGCCACTAATAAGAGGTAATGAGGGGGAGGGGTGCTCCAGCCCAAAAAACCTGGTCAGGATCTACTACAATACAAAAACTTAGGGTGTGCCCCCAAATATGTTTTTGTATTGTAGTAGACCCTGACCAGGTTTTTTTGGGCTGGAGCACCCCTCCCCCTCATTAACTCTTATTAGTGGCCACCAGTTCATAGGAGGAATCCCTTCAGTTCTCCCACAGAGGAGTTTGGCTCCCATGGTTGAGACGCAAATTCTTTCATTCTATTACTAGGGTAGGACCAACGAAATAAAGGGGAACTTTGTCGCAGTTTGTGGGCTTAGCACTATATGACCATATAGTGTGACCAAACCCCTGTATATATTTTTATGTATATGTTCAGGTGTTTTTAACTAGCCTTGCAGGATGAATGTCATTCTTGAATGTGTGCACTATAATCTGTTTTGTACAGACTTGGTCTTATAGCAGCACCATCTTGAATATAAATGCATTTTAGGGTGGTCCCCCCTAAATATGTTCTTGGATTGTCAAACAGTAAAACACTAACATGTTCACTGCTCGGCAGATGTGCGCTGCAGGAGTCTATCCTCCTCCAGTCTGAGTGCTGCTGTACATAGAATTATACAGTAGGCCGATGCCACCAGTACAGGAATGTAAACTACTTGCATTTGAATGCACAACAGCAATAATGGCTCGTGCATTAGCATATTTTTCTGCTTCAGGTACGGTTAACCATTTCTGAGCGGCTGCTAAAAGGAAGCCTGTACAAAAATCGATGACAGGCTGACACTGAGCGCACATGGAGCACTTATCTGCATTTAGGAACAAATGTTTGCCCCTGGATACTAGCATTTCTTAACTCAAAAAAATGCTAGAGGAAAAAAATAAAAAATAAAGACGGTTGAAAACCACTAATAGCAGTGCCAACTTTTAGTAGCGTAATTAGTATTTTACAGTACAAGAAAATAAATAAACGAATAGCTACACGAATAGCAAACCCAGCCACAGAAAAGCGATGGCCTTGCGATAGCTGCGGCTGCCACCAGCCTGTCATTGCACTATATGGACTCATCAGCTGCAGGTATTGGAACACACACGTCCATTGCACATCTGCACCAGAGCACTGTAAACCAACATCGTCTGTTTCCATCCGTTTGCCCATAGAGGCGAGCTGGACTACATCCATGTCTGGTTTGCATAGTGGAGCGGATACAGACCTCATCTGCCTGCTTAGCAGGGATCAGTGGAGAGATCCCCTGCTGAGCTAGGGGATTCCACATAGCAGAGGTGCCCGTGTGATAGGCCGACAGTACATCAGGATTGATCGATTTTCAGCTATAGAAACGCACCATAGTTTATGGACTAACTTTTCTACAGACTAAATACACGGATTTGAGTTTTTTTATTAGAAAAAAGTAGAACACATTTTGGCCTAAATTTATAAAGATTTGAAATTAAAAAATAAATTAAAAAAAAGCCCCCACACCACGTTTCTCAATTTTCAGTCTTTTTTTAATGAACACACACCACACACACACACCCTCCATTTTATCAAGGCATAAAACACTTTTTTTTATTAAAGCTTGTGAATACCTTTTTCAGATCTATTCAAGCCAGTCATGCAACTACAGTCCAGTGCACACTATTGTGAGCAGAGATTAATACTCCACCCCAACACCAACAAAATGGCCGTCTCCAAGGCGGCAACATCTTTGTCCCCGTTAGCTGCTGCGCAGTGAAAAACACCAAGATTTTGCTTTACCGGACCTCATTTGGTTGCCGCAGTTATGTCCAAACAAAAATTCATCCAAATACTGTGGGTTTAAAGAAACCGTTAGTGACGTGGGTCAATTTTCGGTCGAGTACTATGTCAGGACACTGGGCTTTATCCAGAGGAAGCAGGCGGAGCTTCATGGAAACCAGAAGTTCCAAGGGTAAACATCCCAGACTCACATTTTTGTTTAGTTTTCATAAGTTAACAAAAAACAGAATTGATTTTCGTCATAGTTTGTCAGTGGATCAAAATTACTAAATTAACACCGTTGGTCACCAAGAAAAAGTGAGGGGTAATGCAAAAATTGAGATGTCCCAGAGCAAAAAGCAAGATAAATGTTGAGATGGGTACATGCATTGCAGAGGACTGCCCAGTGCAAGTGGAAAGAATACTGGTCCGAAGTTTTGAAAAAAAAAAAAATACAAAGAGGGAGCTGGGCAGAACCATATGGAGGGGAGGGAGGCACCACCACTGGTTCATTTGTGTGTATGTTGCTTGGACTTCTGAGCACTGTAAACCTTTCCTTCAATAGGCAACCAAAAAATAAATAAAAAATACGGAAGGTGAAAACTAGTCAAGAGCACTAACATTTGTATGAAAAAAATATATATTTTTTTTACTCCAGATTATAAAAAAAATAGGATTTTTGTACTCACCGTAAAATCAGTTTCTCTGACGTACCCGATCAGCGTACCAATGACGCAGAGACCCATCCGGCGCAAGCGGATCACCGGAATCCCTTCGGCCACAACCCTGCGCAGCAGGCAAGGAAACAGCTGCAGCGGAGGATAACAGATATCAGGTGAAAATTACACCATGGGGCCCACCACTGAGGCATACGCCCAAGGATCCCTGGACCTGGGTCACAACCTTGACACCTTACGATTGAGTCGAGAGGCCCTCAGATCCACATCCGGCATGTCCAGGTGTAAGGACCACTCTCCTGGTCCAGCGTTTGGCGGCTCCGATAGTCCGCCTGCCAATTGTCTACGCTTGAACGTAGACGGCCGATAGAGACCACGTGGGGAGGCATATTCTGATTGCCCGTATTTCCAGAACATTGATCGTAAACGGGCTTCGTCCAGAGTCCAAAGCCCTGGGGCTGACAGAACTCCCCAGACTCCACCCCAGCCCGTCAGGAACACCGCGCACTGGAAGGGGAGGGACAACTTCCCGGACCGAAGAGCCGGGGACCCCAACCACCACGCCAGGGACGCCCTGCGTGGGCGACTCATCTGGATCTGAAGATCCAAGGACAACGGGGATTTGTCCCAAGTGGACAGGATCTTACTGTAATGCCCGTGTGTGTGATTGGGCATACGGAACAGCCGCGAACAAGGCCCTCATGAGTCCCAGGACTCATGCAAAAAACGGGTTGACGACCATTGCCGAGACGTCAGGACCCGCACTACAGACTCAAAAGTCAGCAACTTCTCCAGGGTTAGGAATACCTACGCCTCCATGGAGTCCAGGATCAGACCGAGATACTCCAAATGCTGAGCCGGGACCAGGACCGACTTCTGAATGTTCGGGAGCCACCCGAAGTCCCTAAGGGTCTGATTGACAACAGTCACACTTCTAATTCTGAGCCATTGTCTGCTCTTAGAAGATCGTCCAGATAGCCCATAATAGCAATGCCTCGCTGTCTCAGCAAGGCTAGAACCGGAGCAAGCACCTTGGTAAAAAACTTTTGGTGCCGAGGCTAGGCCAAAGGGAAGAGCCACAATTGACAGTGGTCTTCGCCGATCACAAGTGCAGAAACTACTGTTGACGTGCGCAGATCGGAACATGCAAGTAGGCGGCCTTGATGTCCAAGGATGCCAGAAAATCCCGATGGAGTGTAGCGAACACCACGCGAATGGATTCCATGCGGAACTTTTGCACCATCACAAAAGGCATTCAGGCCTTGAGGCCCAGGATTGGCCGAACCCCCGTCCACCTTTTGGGACTACAGATTCGAGTAGAAACCCTGAACAAACTCTCCTGTGACGGAACCGGCACAATCACTCCGGACCTGATCAATCCTGTACGGCCCTTAAGAGGCCCGCTTGACGGTCAGGAAGGAAAGGGAGAATTGGAGGCAAAGAATCTGTCTGGGGGCCAGGAACGGAATTGTATCCTGAGGTGACCACTTCGCACACCCACCGGTCGGAGATCCTGCAAGGACATCCCCCCACCCCAGAGTCGGGCAGGGGCAAGACTCCATGCGGCGGAGGGCTTGGGAGCTTGCTAGGCTTACGCACCCAGGGACGCTTATGTCCCCCAGCCGCACTTTTTCCAGTCTGGGAGGGCTTACCCGTGGATTCTGACTGACGAGAAGAAACTCCTTTGCCGGAAAGGAAGGGCCCGGCCTATGGTGGGGCTCCTTTTTCTGTAACAGACTGAGGAAGAAAGGTGCTCTTACCCCTTGTGACATCCATAATGGCATCCAGGGCAGCCCCAAACAAACAGTCTACCGCCCTTAAAGGGCAAGTCAGCCAGGAGCTATTTGGAAGCTAGGTCGGCCGACCAGCATTTCAGCCAGATAAGGCGACGCGGCCCCACAGCAGATAGAGGCCCCAGAAATTAAAGGGGCCACATCCAAAGTGGCATCGCACACAGAGACTAAACCCTGCGCCAGTTGGTGGTCTCAGGAGGGAGATTATGCTCCTAAATCTGGTGCAAAATCTTTGCCCATCCTGTGAGTGTCTTGAGACCCAAGTGTTGCCGTCCCTATAGGGCGTAAGGCAGACCACAATAAAGGTAAACATAGTTCTACTCACCACTTCTGACGACCTGTCAGTGAGATCCTTAAATGCAGGAGTCCCTTCCATTGGGAGCGTGGTAGCCTTATTTAAAACGGGCGACTTGGGGGGGGGGGGCTGGTCGACCACTGGGGGGAGAGCCCCTTAACCAGGTCCTCAAAAGGGGTACCTCATGGCTAGGCGCCGTGGGACCGTCAGTCTTCTGCGGCTTATCCCAGACTTAGTCAATGTATAAAAAAAAAAAAGGAGGCACATATGGAAAATAAAAAAACTGAATAAACTGCTTTAAAGGAAACAAAAGGAGACAGCTTCTACCCGAGGTTCCTCAGCCGCAACATTCAGCTTGAGAGTTTTCCTCACAGCATCAATGAGTTCACTTACAAGCACCCTGTCAGTTTTTCAGAACTGGGGGTCTTCCTCACAGGGAATATCCTGTTTAAAAAAAAAAAAATGCAAATCCTCAGAGATATGGGCCTAGCTATGGCTGCTCAGGACCCCATCTGAGACAGAGCACTCCCCTACAGGAGGATGTGTGGGGAGGGGGCGCTTTACAGCTCCCTTGCGCTCGCACACCGCTTCCATCCTGACAAGGATGATTCCAGGACTGCCGACAACTAGTCGCTAGGGACCGCAGGTGCAGGAGCACTGCCAGTTGCCTCAGACAAGTGTGGAGAAGCAGGTGAACTAGATTCCATACTGCCACCCTCAGACTTTTAAAACACTATCATAGTGAGTAACACAGTCCACCCACTGGCTATGCTGAAGCTGAGGAGGGGGACACCCAGAGTACTCACCAACCCTGTAAGGACCGCTCATTCAGCTGTATGAAACCGCGCTGCCGTGCGGGTGAAGCCTGGGGAGAGTGAGGAGACTGTACTAAGGAGATTGTGAGATTCGCGCCGCAGCAGCGGCCGATACTGAAAGCAAAAAACGCAGCGGCTTCAAGAAAATGGCCGCCGGCCGCATACAATACTGCGCCATCGATCCACGGCAAAATGGCCGCTGAGCACGTTTTTTTTTTAAAATACCTCACAGCGCTAATGGCGCACATGTTTTGCAGTTGTTCACTAACCACAAGGCAGGAGCTCCTGCCCTCACTGGCTGTGGCACGGCAAGCGCTGGGGCGGCTGTTTGAACACAAGCAGCCCCACTCAGGAACTGAACCTGCGAAGCTTAGCTTTGCTAAGCATGCATGTAAACCACTACTCCACAACAGTATGTCAACACTCACACACCAGAACACTGCCCCAGTGCCATTAAAACAGACATGAGCGCCCCCAGCCAGGCCAGAGTGACCCCCAAGCACCACCACACAGCACCAGTACAGGGTGCAGAGAGCAGCATAACAGGGGGGGGGGAAGACAGGGAGAAACCCCCCCATATAAAGAAACAGCCAGCATGTACTCACCTGTAGCAGGAGAGACTTACCTGTCCCAGAGGGACCCACTGGCTTGTTTCAGACAGACTATCACAGAGCAGTACTGCGTAGCTGTCGGCCCGGTACACTGCGAGAGATATGGTCAGTCAGGTACTGTTCAATCTTGAGAGGACCGCGGGAGCTTAAAGCAACCCGGCCAACCCTGGAGTCATGGAGCAGGTCGTGAACTGAGTCTCACGCACACAAGGCGAGGATCAGCACGCTTGATGGTCGGACAGGGAAGACTACGAGAATACCAGTGTACCCAACCTGTTGCCCAGCCGACCATTCATTGAAGGTCTCAAAAATAAAATAAAAGTCCCAAAAGGAATAAAAATTAAAAAGTAAAATCTTCCAGGAGACTGGCTCCTGAGAGAGCAGTCTTATCCTGCTAGGCAGAAAAAAAAAACTGAGGTTGCAAGTGGGAGGGTAATGTCCGGAGGGTCCGCCCCCCTGGGCAGGGCTGATCAGCTCTGGTTTTGTTCTAGAATGTTTCTAACATTCTGCCTAGGTCTTCTCCTGCAAGCAGGGACCCCATATACCCACAACGTAAACAGTATGAGAGCTGTGTCAGTCCACGGACGATGAGAAATACGTTTTGATAAAAATACACGGGCACAATACACTCCCTTTAAAATTTGGCTTTAATATCTCCTCATGGGTATATTGCTTAACAAGAAATAAGAGGTACATTACTTCTAAAAAGGCAGTTGTGACTAGGCAATGTGACCTTGCGTGAGCTAAACAATTCCAATACATACATGCCCTTAGGAAAAATGCTTTGTAGACTGGCTAGTATATAATTAAAGGCAAACGTACAAAAAAAAAAACACACCACACTTTAGATCGCACAGTTTAAATTCCCTTATAATAAAGACCTCATATGTCTTCCTTTTAAACAAAAATTTTGAACATACATTTGTACTATTTCAATGTGTTTTAACAAAAACATCCTTGCTCAAGAGGGCAAATTGTTAAACCATCCCCTAAATACATTAAAATTGTTGTACCACAAACAAACCATTCCTGTCCCTTTAAAAAGGCACAAGATATATATCTAGCACATTGATTTTGTCATGTCAATTATCCCTTTCCATGTTCTAATATACCTGGCTGATCATCTGTTCCAACTACATTTATCATGGCTACTGGTCCAGGATAGCGTGGTCAGATTATGTGCCAACGTCATCCTGTGTATTCAGCATTTCTGCATCTCCCCCTCTGTCATTTCCATAGTGTGTGTGAACCCCAAAAAAATATCCTCCCCGTCCCTCGCGCCCAAGTCAATCAGGAGTGCGAGAACAGGCAGAGGCAAGGCTGTGGTGGTCATCGCTGGATCGAGCCGGGGCTCAGGCGAGCATCAGGGGGGCTGGAGGGACCCGCTGCACACAAAAGTTTACCTTTATACATAGAATGCATGAAGGTAAAAAAACCTTGTGCCTTTACAACCCACCTTATGATTGTTCCTAGAACAGAGGATAAGAGAATATAAATAGATGTGACTTTACATCCACTTGCGTTTAGGGGGCAGTAAAACTCTGGTTGAGATGAGTCTGTGGGGCTGCCTGATAACCAGGGGGTTGAAAAACAGGCAGAGAGAAGGAAATATGCCTTCTTACCACCTGTGCATCGCTTTCTGAAGAGTGACCTGAATGTGGATCTCACTTTAGACAGAAAAGCAAAAAACTAAAAAGATGCCTTAGATGTAATGTGTTAAGATACATTAACAGGCATCCCAAATGCTCTGTAAATGCCATAAGCTTTTGTGGCATGTTTGCAATGCGTTTATATTGACATCAATGTAAGCGTATGGGGAACAGTAAAGCCTAGTAAATGGGACGTCAGGTCAATTTTGGTGCGACGCCAACGCAACCATGTCAACACCACTGGGTGCTGCAATGCACACAAATTTGACAGGCCTTACGGGAGTTTTAAAAACACTCAAGATAAACTTGCTTTTGAAGCTAGTGTAAAATTTTGCCTTCTTTGCAGCATAACAAAAACATTAGGTGGTTCAATACTTGGCATTCAAAAATAAGGTGCGCGCTCAGTGTGTGTGTGTGTGTCTATATCTCCATCTCACATTATACAATATACACACACAAAATTAGAGAGCCATTTATAAACACTTGATTTTTATTTATTTTTTTAAATAATGTAATCTTCAGTAGTCAACATTTTATGATGTTTTTGTTGTGGCTATACCATGCTAATAGAACCGTTTTTCAAAATAAAGGTTACTTTGTTGAAGTGCCTTGGTTATTTTGTAGGAAACGATCACCAAATTTAGAGAACAGCAATGACTGTAGTACGGAAAGATTACAACCAACATTTCTGAAGGTTACAACAATTAGTAGGAAGCGTACAGGCCCTTGTTTTGAATGACTTCAGCACATCTGCAGCCACAGGACATCACGAGTCTCTCACTGCTCGGATGTGATTTTGTTCCACTCTTCTTCCGGTCTTTTCCACAGTTGGGTGACTGTAGTAGGTTTCTTGGCCATAAAACTTTGTTGCCAAGATTTTCCAGAGGTTTTCTATTGGCTTTAGATCAGGACTCTGGGCTGGCCATTTAATTATTTCAATGTTTTCAGCTTCAGGGAACTGCTTTGCTGAGTGACAGGGGGCATTATCGTGCATGAAAATTGCTGGTCGGCAGTGTGATGAAAGCAGGGAAGGAACCGCATGTTGTCAAAGGTTCTTATAAAAACATTTGCATTCACTCTGCCATGTAGCTGTACAAAGCGCCTTTCACACGGACGTCTGTTTTGCCGCAGTTAAAAGCATGTAAAATGTTCTGTGAAAGTCAAGGCTCCATGCACTGCGATTGCATGCATTTGTACATTGCGATTACCTGCGGCCGCGTTTAGCTGCGGTAGTCATTTCCATAGCAACCCTTTTTATACCTACTGATTATTATGTGCTTCCTGTTCTTTTTTCTCATGCTGCTATCCGCAGTTGACACAAAAGACTGCGATAACCTGCGGTTATGTGATTATAGCTGCGCTACATCGCACCTGGATGCATTCAATTCTATTTTTTCTATTCGACCAAACCGCATGTAACGAAGTTGCAGCTAAACGCTGTGTGTGAATGGGGCCATAGGAAAGCATTGTGTGCTTTTAGCTGCGGTAGAAAACGAGAAAATCCGCAGCTAAAAGCACCATGCTATCAGTCCGTGTGAAAAGGGTCTTAGAGGCTCAACTCCTGCTGCAGAAATCATCCCCCAAACCATGACGCTTCCCCTCCACCTTTCAATTACTTCTTTACACACTTTAGGTTCAGTCTTTCCCCAGTTTGACAGCAAACAAAAGGTTTCCCATCGGACCCAAATAATTAAACTTGCTTTCATCACTAAAGTGAACTTCGGACCAGTTCTGTCCACACAACATGCTCCTCAGCAAGGTTAGTTTAGCCTTTTGATTCTTTCTGCTGAGATGTTTGGTCACTGCAGAGTGGGCTTTCAGTCCACATTCACTTAAACAGCAAGACACTGTATAACGAGACAGATCCTTACCCGTTCAATCGCAGCTGCAGTGTTAAACCAATTGCCCATTGAGATTCTGTGTTATCCTGTCCTCTTGTATTTGTCTTTCATGGACAACCAGCCTTCTTGGGGAACTTGAATCAGTTGACATTTTAAAGATGCAATATTACAACAAACTTTGTCTAACTATCCATTTGGCATTCATCTGAATAACCTGCTGCCGGAAGGTTTCAGTTACTTTAGAACGGCTCACCATCTTGCAAAGTCAGTGAAAACTGGAAGTTTAGACCGCCAGTTAAATGGGGTTTGTCAGATCAACACCAATAACTGGGAGGCATCTGAAAGTGTTGTCTAATATGGTCAAGGTTTTTTCAAATCTCATTGAAGTTTTTTTATTGTGTGCTTCAAACTACACAACTCATAACGAAACTGTTCTTTTGCTCCCGTTTAGATCATTTCAACTAGAACTAAGCAGTGACCTTGAAAATTGTAGATGGTTCTCCAATATACATACACATATGTTGTGCTCATAAGTTTACATACCCTGGCAGAATTTATGATTTCTTGGCCATTTTTCAGAGAATATTTTTGGCACAGCCCCATGTGGTCGCTGTGATTTTTGGGTGACTGGAGGAATTTATCCTTCCTAGCGGAGCTATGCACAAACCCAAATTCTTTGCCAACTGTCAATCAATAGGCGTTGTATATCTGATGAAGTGTGAATGCAGCGCCTTTTCTATGTCGGCAAGACCAAAAGGCCCTTTTTTCATAGAGTCAGGGATCATGTTTCCCTTATTCGAAAAACAAAAAAATGGAAATGCCGATCAGTCGACATAGTGGCCTATACCATGCTTTTGACCTATCCAAAAAGAAGTTTTTTGCCTTAGAGTATCTTCCAATCAGTGAAAGAGGTGGGGATTGTGACAAAAGCCTTTTGCAAAGAGAGGCGAAGTGGATTTTTTCACTTAATGCCACCATTTACCCAGGACTCAATGCAGGGCTCGACAAACCCCGGGCGCCAGGTCGCCATTGCGACTAGAATTAGCGACCTGGCACCTGGGGCAGCACAGCTGGGGTATCCTGTGTCTCCGTGACCCCCCCGCCGCGGGATCGCGTCGGGCCGCGCCGGCCAGTAATTGAGTCCGCGGCTTTGCGGCCTTCTGCAGGCCTATGCTTCCTTCTGTGGTCTAGCGCCATCTTGTGGTGGCCGTTGGTATTGCAACCAGCAATGCTAATGGAGTTTCCCTGTCTGTTTTCCCTGCCATCTCCTTCCCTCTAATTAGAACCCCCAAACATTATATTTTTTATTCTAACACCCTAGAGAATAAAATGGCGGTCGTTGCAATACTTTGTCACACCGTATTTGCACAGCGGTCTTACAAGCGCCCTTTTTTGGGAAAAAAATACACTTTTTTAATAAAAAAATAAAACAGTAAAGTTAGCCCAGTTTTTTTTTATACTGTGAAAGATAATGTTACGCCGAGTAAATTGATACCAAACATGTCACGCTTAAAAATTGCGTCCGCTCGTGGAATGGCGACCAACTTTTACCCTTTAAAATCTCCATAGGCGACGTTTAAAAAATTCTACAGGTTGCATGTTTTGAGTTACAGAGGAGGGCTAGAATTATTGCTCTCGCTCTACCGATCGCGGCGATACCTCACGTGTGGTTTGAACACCGCTTTCATATGCGCGCGCTACTCACGTATGCGTTCGCTTCTGCGCGCAAGCTCGGCAGGACAGGGCGCGTTCCTGGCTCCTAACTTTTTTAGCTGGCTCCTAGATTCCAAGCAAATTTGTCAAGCCCTGACTCAATGAGTCCATCAGCTATAAGCCCTTTCTCTAAAAATTGATCATATATAATTCTCTGTATGTCCTTAGGCCCTTAAACAGTTAATCTGTTTTCTACCCAATATGTGTTTTTATGTATGTGTAACTATTCCTCATAGGAGTGATCAAATAGCTTCTCCCATTCGGCATTTGTTTGCTATGCACCTTTTATAATATTTAATATCATTTAGAATCTGTGATTAAGTTAATTTTCATGAGAAGTTTCTTGCTGGAGTTCAGGTGACCTTACGGGCGCCCGGGGCTTCCAATTTTATGCCTTCGGCATTCTAATTGGGGCCATCCTTCCGCCAAAGGATTTCCATCCCCGTCCTTTACAGCAGACAATTTTTCCTGTTTTTTCCATCATTACAATACTGGCGCTTTGTCTCCCTTTTGATCCTTTCTTACTGTGGCCATCTTGTGGCCGCTATGCAGATTGCATCTAATTGGCGATTTTTCATCGCTTTGAGACATTCAATCGTCACTTCCGGTGCGCAGCGATGTGTCATTTCCGGCCGCCCCACACATCCATCACGCATTTTGTAACAGCAGGGATTGGCTCCCGGTCAGGTGGAACTAACTTGCCCGCCCCGCCTATCTTTTTGGCGCCAATTCGGCGTCATTAGGCGAGGGAGAGGATGTCTATTTAAGCCTTGGCTTTTGTTTGGGTGGTATAGCTGCCGCTCTTGGAGGAATTTTGTGTATATCCAGATTGGACCTCAGGTATATGTAGAGAAACTCTTTACTTTAAACATCTTTAAAGAACTTTCTCTTTCTTTTGCCAGATCTATGTTTTGGAAAATACTTTACCATCTATCCTCTTTATTATTGATAGATGGATTGCCGATCTTTCCACCTTTAAAACAGCACCCCACTTTCCGGATGGTACTTGGAAGTGGCTGAATTAGGTATTTGTTAGAAAACCTTTTCTAACCATATTTCTTTTTTTCATATATAATTACAAAACTATTTTGTTCCGTTTCTCTGCAGACACCTTCGGTCTGAATGGTACATAAACAAATTGTCCTTTTTTTGGAATTTCAATATAACTTTGAGATACAGGTACAACTATATCTATACACTCATTTCAGCTTTAATGCTTATTTGATACTATATAATTATGGCTCCCTTCTCCTTTTTTCCCCTCCAGGTGACTATTTACCTTCCATTGCTTTTTACAGCACATTATCCATTTATGTGCGTATGTATAGGTCAGCACCCTCTCTAAGGTTCACCATATGACTCCTATGCAGGAATACTCCTCAGACTTGGTCACAGCTATATTTCCATTAATTTTTCAACAATTTACAGGTAATGAGGGCTTTGGTGGCGATTTTTGGAGTTGCCTTTATATCACTCTGTTGAATACATAATATGTTATATTGTATAGTAATCTACTGGTGTATTTTTGTATATTTACTGTATTTGGTTTGTGTTTCAGTAATACATGACAATAATACTCCTGAAGAAGCCAGTTCAATTGGCGAAACGTCGAGATTATATGTCTGTATAAACTTTGTTTCCTACTGTAATTGAAATGTTTTTACAATTTATGTAAATGGAATCTTTTATTTTTTAAATTTCGTGTTGCGAGTGCACCTTAAAAGTCCCAATTTTTTATTTATTTTCCTGTTGTCTAATATGGTGAAGTTTTTTTATTATGTGCTTCAAACTACACAACTCATAACGAAACTGTTCTTTTGCTCCCGTTTAGATCATTTCAAATAGAACTAAGCAGTGACCTTGAAAATTGTAGATGGTTCCCCAATATACATACACATGTTGTGCTCATAAGTTTACATACCCTGGCAGAATTTATGATTTCTTGGCCATTTTTCAGAGAATATAAATAAAACATTTTGGCTAGTGTTTAGCTGAAGCCATTTATTATCAATCAACGTTTACTCTTTAAACCATAATGACAACAGAAACTACCCAAATGACCCTGATCAAAAGTTTACATACCCTGGTGATTTTGGCCTGATAACATGCACACAAGTTGACACAAAAGGGGTTTGAATGGCTATTAAAAAGTTAACCATTCTCAACTGTGATCTGTTTGACCTTTTATACACACCAATTACAAGCAATGAGTTTCTGGACTCCTGACAGATCCTTGCATCTTTCATCCAGCGCTGCACTGACATTTCTGGATTCTGAGTCATGTGGAAAGCAAAATAATTGTCAAAGGAGCTGTGGGAAAAGGTAGTTTAACTGTATAGAACAGGAAAGGGATATAAAAATATATCCAAGGAATTGAGAATGCCAATCAGCAGTGTTAAAACTCTAATCAAGAAGGGGAAAAGTAGACCAACTAAAATTTCAGCCACAACTGCCAAGAAAAGTGTTCGGGATGCCAAGAAAAACCCACAAATAACTTCAGATGAAATACAGGACTCTAAACCTGTGATGTGGCCGTTTCAAGACGCACAAGAAGGAGGCACTTGAAGAAAGATGGGCTACATGGTCGAGTCGCCAGAAGAAAGCCATTATTAAGCAAATGCCACAAAGTATCCCGCTTACAATACGCCAAACAGCACAGAGACGAGCCTCAAACCTTCTGGCACAAAGTCATTTGGAGTGACGAGACCAAAATTAATCTTTTTGGCCACAACCATAAACCCTACATTTGAAGAGGAGTCAACAAGTTCAATGATGAAAAGGTACACCATTCCTACTGTGAAACACGGAGGTGGATCACTGATGTTTTGGGGATGTGTGAGCTACAAAAAGGCACAGGAAATTTGGTCAAAATTGATGAACGCAGTAGGTTATCAAAAAATACCAGGGTGAATATAAATCAATGATCTTGGATGGAGCTCAGTTATGTAGCATGAGGCTGTATATTCCGCAATATTTACATTTTTGGTAGATTCATTCAATGAATCCAAGCTCTGCAAACTTGGATAACATGCACTGCATTGATGCACACAATTTCACAGTAACCATGAGATGAAACAAAGTTGAGGAATACTGTATGCCTTTATCCCATTGTTTTGCAAATCTATGTACACTACAAACTAATTGAATCGGTTCCGATAGCCGTTTTAAACCCGACAGCTTATTCCAAATAGGAAACCCTAATTGTTACGGTATTTTTATTTATTTTTTTACTAGTTATAGCAGCGATTATCGTGACTGCGATATTATGGCGGACACTTTTGATGCTATTTTGGGACCAGTCATTTATACAGCGATCAGTGCTATAAAAATGCACCATTACTGTGTAAATGACACTGGCAGGGAAGGGGTTAACCACTAGGGGGCGACGGAAGGGGTTAAGTGTGTCCTAGGGAGTGATTCCAACTGTGTGGGGGTTGGGCTACTAGTGGCACGACACTGATCACTGCTGCCGACAGGGAGCAGAAGATCAGTATCCTGTCACTAGGCAGAACAGGGAGATGGCTTGTTTACAATGGCATCCTCCCGTTCTGCCTCTTTGACACAATCGTGGGCCGCTGCACGGCTTCTTAAAGGGGACGTACAGGTATGTCCATTTGCCTACCACTGCCATTCTGCCGACGTATAGCAGCGTGCAGCAGTCGGCAAGTGGTTAAAAGAGTAATTGATAATAAATGGCTTCAGCTAAACACCAACCATGAGTGAAAGACCCGTACACACGATCGGACTTTAACAAACCTCCGACGGACCTGTTTTTTGCAGACAATCCGACCGTGTGTATGCTCCATCGGACAAACTTTTATCGGACAAATGTTCGCTGTGAGAACAGACAAATTTTCCAGCAACAAATGTCCGATTGAGCTAATCCGATCGTGTGTACACAAGTCCATCGGACTAAAGTCCAAACACGCATGCTCAGAACCAATGCTAAAGATCAGCCAACAATAGCAGAAGTTGCCCACAGGGTGGCGTTAAAGAGCTGAAAAAACAAAAAACAAACACGTGATTTGGTGAAAGCTGGCTGAAAAAGTCCTGCCGTGCATATGCATACCAAGTTCACTGGCAACACCCTTCGGAGCAAAATCCACGGAAAAGTCAGATGGAAGTCCGATCGTGTGTATGAGGCTTTATTCATATACTCCGGAAAATGGTCAAGAAATCGAATTCTATATAATATTTCCAAGTAATTTTCTAGCCAGATACCGATTTTAACCTGAAAACAAAAAAGTGTCAGAAAAAGGTTTAGTCTTAAAGTGGTTAAACTTCCCTTATTTACAGACAGAAGTTCATTCCTTTGATCTAAAAGAACAAAATGTTACAATGTTTCTCATCTCCATCTAAGCAATGTTGTCATAAACTTGGCAGGCTGCTCGTTTTAATGTTACTTTTTAGACAGCTGTGAGCAGAGAACTCTGCATTGAATCAGGAAAATGCTTTAAGATCGGGGGAATTGCGATCTGATTCTTTAACAATTATACAAAAGACACACACACACACACACACACACACACACACACACACACGTTTCTTCCAGAAAACTCCTTGCAAAAATGCAATCCAAGCGGGCTTTTTTTTCTGCCTCAAAAGGCAAAGCTTAAAATATATGTCTCTAAATGATCTAATGCGGGGCTTGACAAAATGTATCTAACTTAAAAAGTTAGGAGCCAGTTTGTGCACAGCAATATGCAACGTGTATCGCAATCAGTGTTTTATGTGAAGGTGCCCCAAAGCGTGTTTGTACGTGCGTATATGTGCATGTCTCCCCTGTGATCCACTGAATAATGCAGATCGCACTGCCATGCGGTCCAGGGAAACTGAACAGGGATCTGGAAGTGATGCCATACACATTGCTTCTGAGTCAGGTACAAGATTCTACCCTGGCAGCACCCGCTATGCCAGTCCCAGGATACATAGTTGCAGCACTTTTACGCAAAGCAGCGGAAGGCATGTGGACCATCCTCCGTAAAACACAGGCCCAAAGCAGAAAGGCAGCATCACAGCCAGTGTCACCTGGCCACCATATGCATGAAAAAACGAACAAAAAAAAAAAACACAGCTTAGAGTCGCTGTACACTGAATGGACGTTGTTACTGCGGCCTCTGCAATACAGCTCCGTGACACACGGAGATCGCAGGGAGGGAGGACTGAGCGCACCAGGATGACATTCCCGCAATGGACAGCACCCGGGGCGTGCTCTGCCCCCTTTCAGCCGATACAAAAAACAGTTTTCGGTGGCCAAAATTTCAGTGCACCTCCAACAATCCAATGTTAGTACAGCGATCTCCCCCGCTGAGCTATTGTGTTTTGACGGGGGGACACCCCCCACCAGATCACGCCAGGCAGCGATCTCGGCTGCTGGTTTTCCAGTTTTGCCAGCTTCTGTTAGCTGCCAAACACACAAGGCAAATGTTGGCGGATTTTCATTGAACCGCCTCATGTGGCCTTGCATTCGACCAGTGTGTACGGGGGGAGGGCTTGATGGGCAGCAGCTTACTAGGAAAGAACAGTGCAGCATGGTGGGAGCGACATATGATTTTACTTTTACATATGTGGGGGACAGGTGTTTTTACTGTGTGGGCACGTGTGTGGGGACACTGGGCCGGTGATCAGTGTGTAAAAAAAAAAAAAAAAAAAAAAAAAAACGACACACACACACACACACACAGCTCATACTCACTGATCACCGGCCGGCTGCCGAGATCTGCTCTCCTCACTGACAACTTGTGTGAGGAGAGAAGAGCCAATCGCCTAGCAACCGGCTCTCTATTTACATCACATGCTGGTTGTGATTGGACAGCTGTCAGGACTCTCGATCCCCCTCCTTCTGAGGGACGTTTCTGAACGTCCACTCAGAAAGCACCCACCCGGCCGTATATGTGCAGTGGTTAAAGAATACTTCTCTTTTAAGACCAGCTGTTCGAAATGAGCATTTTTTTTTTTTTTTTTTTTTTTTAACGAATGTAAATCGATAGGTCTTGCCATTTAGTTGCACTCACTTCAAGCAACAGCAGAAGTGTTTGCTTAGTGTCAGCCTGTAAGGCCGCACAAAGCCTGTCCAATATCCTGCATTAGCTCATTGCTAAAAAAATATGATACTCATTAACCCCTTTGTGCCGACAGTATGCAGGGTGCGTTGTGGCACCATCCTGCTGAAAACACCTCGTTTTTCGTCTTTGCAGTTCTGGTTGTGAGAAGTTGTTCAGCACGTGAAAGTAATGTTCTGAATTAAGTCACTGTTACGCCGTTTTCCCCTCGAAAAAATATGGTGCAACCGCACACCACCCCAACACGTGCAGAGTGGGTAGGTCTTTGAATGTTCCTAGGATTTTTTTCCAGGAGCCTAGCAAGGAAGATACCTAAAGAGCAGTGTGTATACTCCCAAACACCATAATTTGAATGAATTGAAGGATGCCATCCGACAAGAAGTGCATATGGTCAGCAGTGTTGGTTCTTACCTTCCTTTTATCACAAGTTCCCTTTAACCCCTATAACCATTAGAAGTTACTTTTTTGCAAACTCCCATCTCAGACGACTAAAAGCTTGTTCACACCATACGTGCATGAGAACTGATGGGAAAACCATGCAGATTCCACTTACACTTTCCATGTGTGTCAGTTACGTGCCCTATTCACACTAATGTTGCTGTCACGTTTGTTTTTTCCTGTGCAGAAAAAAAAGCTGCATATTGTGGTGTGAACAGGGCACATAGAACAATTGTTTTTTGTGTCCTTGCAGAATGCGTGCAGGAAAACCTAAGGTCTCTACATCATGGTGTTAACGAGGCCTAAAAAGAGTAGCATATACCAGATTACCCACTCAAAGTAGAACTGCAGACAAATATGTTATAGAGTTCTAAAACAAACGCCACAGCAGTTTGTGTAGGTCTGACACATGGTGTCACAATTTACTAGATTCAAAAGCCGCACCGAGATTGATGCATCACTTCCTTTTTGTAATGGCTACTCTTGCGCAACAATGAATATGCTGCAGTCACTGTATATGTCTGCTGATCTGAGATGTCAGCAGTCATATGGTTTAAATAAATCAGTGAAACATGGCCTCTCCCTCCACAGAGTAGCACCCTCCTATTTTCTACCTATCTGCCCTGCACACAAACACCATCCCAACACTGGCAGTCACATACCACTTTTTGAGCCGAATACTTTGCATAACAAAATCCCAGCTGTCACTCAAGTCTGATCACCTATCACAGCTGCTCAGAAGGCCAAATTCCCTTGTGTTATGTAAAAGACTTTGCCTGCAGAATGAAGGGAACTGTACCTCCTTGGACACAGGAAAGCAAATACTTCACTTACAATTTGGGGGAGAATAGGTGGTTGAGCTGCATTTTACCGCTACCCTTAAAAGTACCAGTTACTTACCGGTAAAGGTCTTTCTGGTAAGTCTTCCAGGACGGCACAATGAGAGATGACTAGTCCACCTGACAGGAAACACAATCAAAGAGGTTAAAAACCCCACCCCTCCCTGTGCTCCTCAGTTTGTGAAAAAGTACTCCACACTAGTGCACGAGAGTGAAAACAACATACCACAACAACTCTCTATATATATTAATATACTTAACCAGAGCGGTGGGAAGTAGGCCTGCCGTCCTGGAAGACTTACCAGAAAGACCATTACCGGTAAGTAACTGGTACTTTTCTCAAGACGTCTTCCAGGACGGCACAATGAGAGAGAAGCAAGTAATTTGCAGGCCTACCTTAGGGTGGGACGACCGCTTGCAGGACCTTCCTACCAAATGAGAGGTCCTGAGGCGACAGCAACTCCACTCTATAATGCTTCAAAAAAGTGTTCTGGCTTGACCATGTCACAGCTTGGCAGATTTGTTCGACCGAAGCTCCGGCCCTTTCTGCCCAGGAGGTCGCCAGAGACCGAGTGGAATGTGCTTTAACCTTCGGGGCTGTCTTAGCAGCCTGGTCATAAGCTAGGGAGATTGCCTGTTTTATCCACCTAGCTATGGTTACTCTAGAAGCCTGTTAGCCCTTTTTCTGACCAGAAAAATAAATAAATAAGTGGCTGGATTTTCTGAAAATGCTAACTCTATCCAAATAAGAAAGCAGACATCGTCTGACATCCAAACAATGAAAGGAAGCCTCCCTTTCATTCTGGGGATTGGAACAAAAAGGAGTATTATTTCCTGTGTTCTATGAAATTTTGATACTACCTTGGGAAGGTACAGGGGGTCCTGCCTGAGAACAACCCTGTCCTCAAATAAATGAAAAAACAGCTCTTTAATTGACAGAGCCTGCATATCACCTACTCTTTTGGCTGTCGTTATCGCCAGCAGAAAGGTAAACTTAACTGTGAGAAGTTTAATAGAGATACTGTCTAAAGGCTCGAACGGAGCCTTAGTTAACTGTTCTAGAACCAAGGAGAGATCCCAGGGTGGAACCCTAGAGATCTGTACTGAAGACATTCTGTCCCTAGCTGACAAGAATCTTTTAATCAACGGGTCCTGGGACAATCTTCTGTCCAGGAAGTAAGATAAGGCTGCTACCTGAACTCTTAGTGTCTTGGTAGCCAGCCCCAGATCAACTCCATCCTGGAGAAATTCCAGAATGACCGAAGTTTCCTGTTGGGAAACCTCTCTCTCTGAACACCAGCGAGAGAAGACCCCCCACACCTTAGCATAAATCCGCCTGGTGACCTCCTTTCTACTAGAGATGAGAGTGGTGATCACTCTCTCTGAACAGCCCTTCTCCCGCAGGTTCTGCCTTTCAAGCACCAGGCCGTCAGTTTGAAGAAGCTGGGCTCTGGGTGGAAGACCGGACCCTGAAGAAGAAGGTCTGACCGAACTGGTAGATGGAGAGGGGGAGCTACAGACCAGTTCTCCAGAGTGGGAAACCAGGCTCTCTTGGGCCACCAGGGGGGTGACCAAAATGAGACAGCATTCTGAGAGGTCCAGCTTCTGCAGGATCCTCGGAATCAGACTCAGAGGGGGAAAGGCATAGGCCAGATGAAAACTCCACACCTGGGCCAGCGCATCCACTCCCTCTGAGCCCCATTCCCGGGTCAGGGAAAAGAACCTCTTTAGCTTTTTGTTTTCCCTGCGGGCGAAGAGGTCTATCTCCGGATTGCCGCACCGTTGGCACACCAGATCGAACACCTCTGTGTTCAACTCCCATTCTCCCTGGAGAATCGGGTGGCGACTTAAAAAGTCTGCCTCTACGTTGTGAACCCCTTTTATGTGAACCGCTGTGATAGAGGGAATCCGGAGCTCTGCCCAGCTCAGGATCTCCAGAGACAAAGCCAGAAGGGTACGCGACCTGGTGCCTCCCTGATGGTTCAGGAATGCCACTGTGGTGGCATTGTCGGATAGAATCTGGACCTCTCGGCCCCTGACTCTCTCCTCGAAGGCCTTTAGAGCCTCCCGGACCGCCAACAATTCCCGGAGGTTTGAGGAGGCGCCCCTCTGACCTCGGTTCCAGGAACCCTGAGCTCGTCTAAGTGAGCCCCCCAACCCCAGGCGCTTGCGTCTGTGGTTATCCTGAGAGGGCTGGACTGACTCCACAGACGACCCACCAGTAAATTCTGAGGAAGGAGCCACCACCTCAGAGATTCCTTTGCCACAACTGGGATGGGGACCCTGTAGTCTAGAGATTCCCTTGATCCGTCCCAAGAGGATAGAAGGAATTCTTGGAGAGGTCTGGAGTGGAGCTGAGCCCACGGCACCGCTGGGATGCAAGAGGTCATTAGATCCAGCATCCGCATGATGCTTCTGAAGGAGGATTCCTCTGCCTCCAACATAGACCTGACCGATGTCATAAGACCTTGGACCTTGTCCTGGGGTAAAACAAGTTTTCTTTCTAAGGAATCCACTAAGAATCCCAAGTAAACTTTCTTCTGTTCTGGGACCATCAAGGATTTTTCTTTGTTGATGATCCACCCCAGGCTTTCCAAGGTGTTCACGACCCTGGCCAGGTCTGCAAGAAGGAGATCTCGACTCTGATTGTAGAGAAGCAGATCGTCGAGGTAGGGGACTACTGCTATACCCTGCAGGTGCAGGTAAGCAATCACCTCCGCCATGATCTTTGTAAAGACTCTTGGATTGGATGACAGTCCGAAGGGAAGCGCAGCAAACTGCCAATGCTGCACTCCCTGGGCGGAAGTGATTGCAAACCTGAGAAAGGCCTGATGTGCTGGGAATATCGGGACGTGTAGATAGGCGTCCTTTAGGTCTATGGTCACCATGAACACCCCCCTCAGAAGAAACTTCCTGAGCGTGTACACGCTCTCCATCCGAAACCTCTTGCGACGCAGATAAGCGTTCAAGGGTCTCAAGTTTATTATAAGCCGATGCTTCCCTGACGGCTTTGGAACAACGAAAACGTGGGAATAGACGCCCAAACCTTGTTGTTCTGTAGGTACCGGGATAACTACTCCCTGCCTTTCCAGTTCTGAGACATTCTGTACCAGACCTGCAGCTTTTAAGGGGTCCCTGGGTAGATGTGTTACCAGAAACTTCGGGGGAGGGGAGTGAAGGAACTCTAGCTTGTAGCCCTCTTTTAAGATTTGGAGGACATGGGGGCTCTGAGATATGCTTTCCCATCTGGGGAGAAACTGGGAAAGCCTTCCCCCTACCCTTACGTCACTTAGAGTTCTTGTCATTAGGCTTTTGGCTGGAGAAAAGGATACCTCCCTTCTGTTTGTCCTTGCCAGCACTCCACCTCCTAGTATTGACAGGTCTTTTGTCTGAAGACCGGTTCTTACCCTGGGGGCCTCGAAAAAATCTCCTTTTTTCCTTTTTAGGTTTGGTAGGAAACTTCTTACCCTTTTCGGTGGACCTGGACAGGGCTTGGTCAAGTCCTGTACCGAAAAGAAGGGAGCCCTCAAATGGGAGACCACATAAACGGGTCTTGGATGCACTATCACCATCCCAGGTTTTGACCCATACAGCTCTTCTAGCAGAGTTTAAGAGGGCTCCAGTCTTCGCGGTGGTTCTTACGGTTTCTACCGCTGCGTCCGCTAGGTACGCCACCGCGCTACCTATTAGCTGCAACGACTCCAAGACTTCCTTGGATTTGGAAGTGCCTGAAACATGGTCCGTTAATTTTGAGATCCATGCATCTGCATTCCTGGCTACGCATGCTGAAGCCAGCGCCGGGCTCATGGCTGCCGCATTGGCTTCCCAGGCCCTCCGCAAGGTGGTTTCAGCACGCCGGTCCATCTGATCTATGAGGTTACCAGTATCCTCAAAGGAGAGGTCAGACTGTTTGGATACCCGGGCTAAGGAAGCATCCAATCTGGGTGTTTTGAAGAACCTATCTTCATCTTCCTCCTTGAAAGGGTACCTACGTTTCCACGTTTTTTGGTCTTAAAAGCTTCCTTTCAGGATCCTTCCATTCTTGAAGGATAATGTCCTTCAGTGCCTGGTGGACGGGGAAGGTTCTGGGTTGAGACTTCAACAAACCCTGATACATTCTATCCTGTGCGGAAACCTGTTCCGCAGGCTCCAGGATCTCCTCAGAAGCATAAATTGCCCCAAGGAGGCCCTCCATATCATCGGCCGAGAAGATGTGCCTTCCTGGCCTGGAGCCCTCTTCCTCGTCCTCTGCCTGACTATCCACCAGACCCTCATCAGATACTTCTCGATCGGAGATATCTGAATCCTCCTCCGGCTCCGAACCCTGTGAAGGTAGGGATTTTAGAGGCTGCGGCCGTCTTTTAACTACCCTGGGAGTCAAAGAACTTTCCTGAGAGGAAGAGCCCCCCCACTTGTCTGAGGTTCTGGTTCCCTAGACTTGAGTGAGGATTGAAATTCCTTAAGCGTAGTCAGCATCTGGGTCTGGACAGACAGGAAGTCTTTCATGATCTGAGATGTTTCTTTTCCAGCCAATTTCTGAATGCATTTAAAGCAGAAAGGTCTGGAATAGTCTGGAGGCAACCTATCGTTGCAGTAGCCACATCTTTTGATGCGAGCAGGGGCTTTAGAGGGACGGCTGGTAGACCCCTGGGCAGTGACGTCCCCTCCTGCAGAAAAAACAAATATACACAGGGAACTTTTTTAGTACCAAACACCCCTGTGCAGAGCAAAAGGGGGAAGAGTCGGGGTACCTCCCCCATCATAACCCCTGCTGGCTGGGTAGGACTCACCTCCTGTGGCCTCCTCTGTAGCCTTGGCCGTACCGGGCCTTTCCTCATGCTCCATGCGCCGTCCGGGCTCGAACCGTGTCGCTAAGAGCAAACAGGAGGAATGGGCGCCTCTTTTCCTGGCATCTTTATAGTGGAAGCTGACTGAAAAGACGCCGGCCGTCGCCATCTTGCCGTAGACCGGAAACCGGAAGTGGCGCGGCGCGCGGTGACGTCATTCCGGGCGCTAGAGGAGGAAATCAATGAGTCCTCCAGGCCATGGGAAAATGGCGCCGCACATGCCTGAGCGGCGCCAATAGCCAGAACAGCGCTTCACCACCGCATCTGCGGGAGACCTGCCAGCCCCCCCTCCGAAGTGGACACCCACCAGGTAGGGAGAAAAAAAGGAAACATTTGGCCCCTGAAGCTTCCAGGTACCCTGTACCTTAGGGCTTCAGAAAACTCAGGGGGGGGTTCTTCAAGGCTATTCCTTCCCCCCTGAGTATGTTACAACAAAAGGGGGACCCCCCAGGAAGGATGAGCCCGTCCTGCTAGGTCCAGAGGCTTCCTAAGCGTTCGACCTAGGTCCCAGGGGGAGACCTCCAGCACCAGGCCTTTAGGTCTTTAGAAAATAACAAACGGTTTTGCTGTGGGGAAACACAATCAAAAACTGAGGAGCACAGGGAGGGGTGGGGTTTTTAACCTCTGATTGATTGTGTTTCCTGTCAGGTGGACTAGTCATCTCTCATTGTGCCGTCCTGGAAGACGTCTTGAGAAAGTATAATTATAATTGGAGAGGGGGGGGGGGGGGGGATTAGTACACCTGTGGTTTTTTGTTGCCATCCGTGCCCCCCCATAAAAAAGGAGATTCACTTTCTCCATTTGTCTCGTTTACCATTATCAAAAGTGAAAGTAAAATCCCAAATTTTGGGTTGTCCCTAGAAAAATTAATAGAGGGGCAATCTTTCAATGGGGACACTGGGGGATTTCCTCTCACTTCCTGTATTGCTATGGAACAGAAACTAAAGGCAATATCTCCCTAATGGGACACAGATGGTGGAAAAAATAAAATAAATCTGACAGGGGTTATAATTCTCCCTTACTCTATCCAGTTAATAAAAAAAGGGTTTGCCTATAGTTCTACTTTAAGCTCCAAGGGATTGGGGTTATACACATGCCATGAGCACGATACTTTGTTTCATTGCACGGCAGACAATTATCCACCTTTGTAGTGTTGCCATTGAATGTGAAAGGAGCATCACCACAAACCCCTATGGGCTAAATTGCCAGTGTGAATGTAGCCCAAATATTCTGTGCGACTGTCCGCATAATTCTGGCACCAACGTAATGGGAGCAGAACAGCCTTTCCTCTAATCAGACACAAATGATAAAAAAATTTAGTGGGTGTAGGGCCCACTTACAGGCAGCCAACTACCAATCTACGAAGGCCATTCGCAAAAAAAAAAAACCCACACACTCAGTGTTAAAAAAAAAAAAAAAGGCGATGAGGAAGCAAAAAAAAAAAAACAAACAAAAAAAAACAAAAAAAAAAAAAAACTTACCACCTGTCTGGTGCCTCTCAATAGTGAGCCAAAAACATAGCCTGTCAACTGTCATGATGGTCAAAGAGAAGAAAGTCTAAAGGCTCACTCAATATATCAATCTGCAGTATCAACCTACAAGCTAAAAAAATAGACATTTCAGGCTGTACAAGTAATGATGCTTTAAAAGGCCTAATTCTTGTCTGAATAAACAAGGGGAAAGCATGTTTTGGGCTTTTTACATTTGTATGCATTTAACCACTTCAGTCCAAGGATTTGGCTGCCCAATGACCGGGGCACTTTTTGCGATTCGGCACTGCACCGCTTTAACGGACAATTGCGCGGTCGTGCGATGTGGCTCCCAAACAAAATTGACGTGCTTGTTTTGCCACAAATAGAGCTTTTTGGTGGTATTTGATCACCTCTGCGGTTTTTATTTTTTGCGCCAACAAAAATGGAGCGACAATTTAAAAAAAAAATAATAATAATATTTGGTACTTTGCTATAATAAGCCTTTCCCACCGAGCGTACGCATATATACGGCCTCGGCTTTTGGGGGTTATACTGGGATCATGCCTGCAGCTGCAGGCATGATCCCGGTACAGTTGTTTATAGCAGGCGATTGGCTATCCAGGCATAACCGATGCAGCTGAAGGCCGCTCGGTTGTTATACATCTAGCCCTAGACCTCCTCTGTAACCTGGTAACCGTAAATAAAATAAAAAAAAATGTAAGCGTCGCCTATGGAGATTTTTTAGGTACCAAAGTTTGTCGCCATTCCACGAGTGCGTGCAATTATAAATCATGACATGTTTGGTATCTATTTACTCGGCGTAACATCTTTCACATTATACAAAAAAAATGGGCTAACTACTTATTCATATATTTTTTTTAATTCATGCAAGTAAATTTTTCCCAAAAAGTTGCGTTTAAAAAACACCGCTGCACAAATACCGTGTGACATAAAATATTGCAACAATCACCATTTTATTCTCATAGATAAAGTTTGGGGGTTCCAAGTAATTTTCAAGCAAAAAATACGGATTTGAACTTTTAAACACCAAATGTCAGAAATAGGCTTAGTCATGAAAGATAATTATCAATTTTTTATTTTTATTTAAAAAAGCCAATTTCTCAGTTTAGGCCGAAACGTATTAAACATATTTTTGGTTAAAAAAAAAAAATTTAAAAACGCAAGCGTATATTGATTTGAGCAAAAGTTATAGCGTCTACAAATTAGGGGGTAGTTTATGGCATTTTTATAAATTTATTTTTTTACTTATTTATGGCAGCGATCTGCGATTTTTTATTGTGACTGCGACATTATGGCGGACACTTTTTACGCCATTTTGGGACCATGCACATTTATACAGAGATCAGTGCTATAAATCTGCACTGATTACTGTGTAAATGTGACTGGCAGTGAAGGGGTTAACCAGTAGGGGGCGCTGAAAGGGTTAAGTGTCCTAGGGAGTGATTCTAACTGTTAGGGGGCGTGGCTTTCTGTGACATGTCACTGATTGCTCCCTCTCACTGGGAGCAGCAGACGATCAGTGCTGTGTTACTAAGCAGAATAGGGAGATATCTTGTTTACAAACTGCTTTGAATTGAAAAATAACCTCACTCCCTTAAAAAGTGCACCAATCCGGTGCTCTACAGGGTAAAGGCATGGACACACTGCTGCTGGGAGGTCAGGAGGGATAATGCCGCGTATACACGACCATTTTTCTCGTCTGTAAAACTCATTTTTTCACTTGGAGAAAGAAACGGGCGTATGTAGGCTCTTCAGCAGTTTTCCCGACGAGAAAAATTAGAACATGCACTAATTTTTCTCGTCGCGGCATTTTTTTCCCCCCGGCAGTTTTCCCATAGGGAAACACTGTTAGGGAGCCTACACACGGCCGGTTTTCTCGACCAAGAGAAAACCTGTCGTGAAAAACGGCTGTGTGTAAACTGGCAAAAGGGGACCAAGCCGGTCCTCGTTTTTCCCGTCGGGTTTCACGGCAGTGTTTTCACCGCCGAGAAACTCGGTCGTGTGTACGCGGCATTAGAATCCACAGCTGACAAACAGCCCTGTGACGTTCCCTGTACTCTGTGCCGACAGTTCCCTGGCTTCCCTCTTTGCACCTTCCAGCACACTAGGAGTTAACACAGTGGAATGTGCAAACGGGGAAGCCAGGGAACTGTCAGAACGGAGCGTGTAGGAGGTGTAAGTAGACTAGAGTACAAACATTTGTACATTCACATCACACAACTTCATTGATACCTTTTTGTATGATTTTAGTTATGGTTTTGCTCATCACACTGCCCCACACATGCAATGCAGCCATGATGAGCAAAACCATAAATCATACAAAGGAATCAATGAAGTTGTGATGTGAATCAAATCACTATAAGACCTACAAACCATAATTAAATGGCATGGTCACTTTAATGTTTAGGCCCATCATTATTCTATAAAAATTACTACAGTCATAATTTGGCATTTCTTTCACTGCAGTGAAGTCCACATGAATGGTGGTGCATTAGATACATACACAATGGGTATGTATGTACACACACAGAGTTAGTTATGTCAGGACAGTGAGTGTCTAACTGTACTAGTTGAAGTGTACCTGATGACGCTGCTGGACAGACACGAACGGTCTACCTCCTGCTGCCCACAGCAGCCTATGGGCGGACTCTGAGCAGGACA